>CAJGYO010000008.1:29257458-30457458 GCA_904845875.1 Miscanthus lutarioriparius | reverse complement strand
TTAACAACATCTATTTTTCAAAAGTTAAAGTTGCATTGTCATCTATAAAGTTTGTATTTCCAACTTTATTTAAGTACTAAATACAAGTTATGTTTGATCCTTGTTCCTAAAAATTGTTTTTCGCCTCACGTGCGTTATAAATTTTTAAAACCCGAAAACTTGTTGGTCTAATCCTTCTCGGATCTAAATCTCGGTGCTAAGCAAGCTCGTAACACCAGAGGTGTTACACTCCTGCTTGCACTTGGCGCAGCTGATATGGCCATCCACCACTTCTCAAGTGTATTGCTAGGCGGCCAGGCATTAGGGTGCAAATTAGGGGTTGCCGTCCAGACGGTGATTTCGCTCCACAAATGCTTCGTGGGTATCCTGCAGAGTGGACAAATCCTTTAATTTGGCCAGTTCCGGGCTTCCAATCTGTCAGCGGTCCAGATTCGGTTTGGAATGGCAAGTCAGCTAAAGAATTTACATTTAGGCGGCGCCCATGGTTTCCATATAATGGTTTTGAAGTTGGTGCGTGTTGCGCCTATGAACTGGGCGTGGTAAGCCGACGAAACGGAATATTCTCCATTTTCCTTGAATTTCCATGTAAGGGCATCTGGTGTACCCGTTCTCAACAGGATGCGCTTGGTCTCTCGCCATAGACATATGTACTCGATAAAATGTTGGGCAGAGAAGCTTGGATGCGGAAGGTTGATGTCGCGTGTCCAATTGTTGACAAGTAGAGTTTGGTGCAGCGTTCTGTTTTTTCTTTTAGAGATGGAGAAGAGGTGTGGTGCTACATCATAGGGTCATTAGCCATTTAGCCATGCACTTTCTAGAACGACGTCCTTTCCCCATCTCCAATTGTGAGCGTTGTAGACGCCGCAAAGAGGAGCTTGTCTACCTTGTTGCAGGGTGTTTCTTCTTCATCCCATGGTCTATCAATATTTGTTGACCAACCTCGCCGCAACCATCGCAACCTGAGGGCCCTAGCAAACTTCCCAAGGTGAAGGATGCCCAAGTCTCCAGAGTATTTGGGTCATGCTGATGGAGGCCAGTTCATCTTGCACTTCCCTCCTGTTATCGCCTTGGCTCCCGATACAACAATGATTTAATCCTTCACACAATGTGACTTCTAATCCTTCACACAATGTGACTTCTAGTTCATCGGTTTAATGCAAGTACTCTCTCAGCCAGGCAAGTCTAATCTTGCCATTTGAGTATAGCCAATTTGGGTAGCTCACTCTTTCGCAAAGAAACCAAACTTATTATTTTCCTCAGTTCCTGCCTTCCTTTAGTGCAGAAATATCTAACCAAAACTCAGAAAAATATGGAGAAATCGTCATCTGTCCCTCCGTGGCTGCAGACCTCCATAAGCTGCGTCTCGCCGGCGCCACTCGAGCCGAACACTTCATGTACGATCTTCTCCACGTCCAGCGCTTCGGTCTCCACCACCGCGCCGGCGTTAGCATCGTTTTCATCGGGCGATGGGATGAACGGCGGGCGCGCCACGTCGAGGACGCGGTCCCAGTCCACGCCTGTAAAGAAGGCGTGCCGCTTGACGCCGCGCGCGCCTAGTCGCTTCCCAGGGTCCTTCTCGAGGAGCCTGGTGATGAGGTCACGCAACGGCGTGGCTTCGCCGGGCAGCTCCGGCGGTGCGGTGAGCACGCGGTGAAACGTGTCCCGCCGGCTCCGGCCTCGGAACGGGGTGCGTCCGTATAGCATCTCGTAGATCACCACGCCGAGGCCCCACCAGTCCACGGCGTAGTCGTGCCCGCTGCCGGCTACGATCTCCGGCGCCACGTAGTCCTCCGTGCCCACGAACGAAGTCGACTTAACTGGCGTCCGAGCGCCCGGCGAGCAGCAGGACGACGCGGACGAGGCGGTCATGGAAGTGGACTGCGGGGACTGGGACGTAGTCTCCGGCGATGCTGCGTGGCGGGAGAAGCACGCGAGAACCATAGCGGCCTTCTTGTTCTTGCGCCTGTGGTGATGTGATGAGGAAGGTGAAAGCGAGGTGGCGCGTGCCGGGGTCGCGTCCGGCTCCGGCGGCGGCGGGGGTGGAGGCGGTGGCAACGTGGTGGAGAGGTCGAAGTCGACGAGCGTGATGTGGCCTGAGTCCTGGATGAGGATGTTCTCCGGCTTGAGGTCGCGGTGCACGACGCCGAGGCCGTGGAGGTGCTCGAGCGCGAGCACCAGCTCCGCCGCGTAGAACCGGATGACGGTTTCCGGGAACGTGGTCTGGGCGCGCCAGCGGCGGCGGAGCGACTTGAGGTCGCCGCCGGGGCAGAGGCTGATGGCGAAGCCGACGACGGCGTCGGTGGCCACGATGCCGCGGAGGGACGGGAGCAGCGGGTGGTGGAGCGACAGCAGGACGTCGCGCTCGAACCAGATCCTCCGGTGCCCGTCACCACCGCACGTGCCTCCTGCTCCCTTGTGCCGCGCGGCGGCGCGGGACATGGCCTTGAGCGCCATGGGTTCGCCTGCGCCTGCAGCGGCGCTGTCCCCGGCTGCGGCGACGGGCACGACGTGGAAGACCACGCCCCTGGCGCCCTGGCCGAGCACGGACAGTGCCCTGAGGTCCGCAAGGGCAAGGCTTAGCTGCTGCGGCGGTGAAGGCGCCATGCTCAGCTGCTCACCACGGGCCGACCGTCGACGTGCCGCGCCAAGAAAGAGGGGGCTACTCCGGTTGCTGTTCAGCCGCAGGGTCTGGGGTTTTTTGAGATTCAGGAGGTGATAACTCTTCTGTGGGCTCGGTTTGCTTCTGGTTGATTGAACCTCTTTCCCCCCATTGTAAAGTTACTGCATTTCGAGTTCTTTAGTGATCGAAAATCCCGCTCTCGATGAAAACTCGTCCAACTCAATTCACGTGTTACCTAGTACGTGGCATCCAAGACACTACGCACCATCCAAATTCTCCAGATCCAGCTACACTTTTACCAACAGGAAATCAATGGCAGTCACAGGGCAGAAAATCTGGAGCACACCTGAAATGGACTCACGTGATGAGCATGAGCGTGCAGATCAGCTGATAAACCCGACGGTGATCTCAATTCCTCTGACGCGTCAGGGGGCAGGTCAGGTGCGATCTGTCGCTGCCGCGAGCTCTAGAGGACTCTTTGTTGTCCATGATCCATCCATTCCACGCCAGTAAAGAGCTGCGCACACGCCCTTCATGTGATGTACTGGTGCCAAGTGCCAAACTCTGGACTGAACGTCAACAACGGCCACATGAAGTCATGAACTCTGCAGCTCTGCTGATCTTTGTTTAGGCCAGACGAGCCAGTTCCTGGACAGAGACCAATCATCAGCAGTTGTTTTCGTCCAGGTCACCTTATCTAGATCCAAGACAATTTAGCTGTCATGTACGCAGTACTACTAGTACACAACATGGTCAGCTGGAACTGGAATTCAGCTTGGCCACGGTCCAAACATTCTCGTTGCTAAAGGCCGGCAGTTGATGTTGTCCAGGTTAAAATTATTACATACAAATTTTTGGCTTGGCTGGTCCTGGGCATAAACCAAGCCGCCAAGGGCTCTGCACATTTCGTTAGGATAGCTTTAATATGTTGACTCATAGGCCCACAGCCAGAAAATAAGAACAACAAATATTCAAAGTTGTACTAATTACCGGAGAATTAAGTTGATGAGCCATACTATGAAGCCATGGGAGAGAGTTATCGAGCATCGCTTGAGAGCAATAACACGGGTCTCTATGAACCAATTTGGTTTCATGCCCAGAAGGCCAACCATGTAAACCATTTTCTTAATAAGACAAGTTATGGAGCGATATAGGGAGAAGAAGAAGGACCTACACATGATTTTTATTGACTTGGAGAAGGCTTATGATAAAATACCAATGAATGTTATGTGGTGGGCTTTGGACAAACATAAAGTCCCAACGAAGTATGTCGGGCTCATTAAGGACATGTACAACAATGTTGTGGCTAGTGTTCGAATAAGTGATGGAGACACGGATGACTTCCCGATTAGGATAGAACTACATCAAGGGTCAGCTTTGAGCCCTTATCTGTTTACCTTAGTGATGAATGAGGTCACAAGGGACATAAAAGGGGACATCTCTTGGTGTATGCTTTTCGCGGACGATGTAGTGCTTAGTTGATGAAAGCCGGACATGAGTGAATCAGAAACTGGAGTTATAGCGGGAGACTTTGGAGTCTAAATGTTTTAGACTCAGTAGAACTAAAATTAAGTATATGAGATGTGGCTTCGGTACTACTACTAGGAAGGAGGAATATATTAGTTTGGAAGGTTAAGTAGTGTCTAGGAAGGACACCTTTCGATATTTAGATCAATGCTACAGAGAGATGGGGATATTGATGAAGATGTTAGCCATAGAATCAAAGCATAGTGGATGAAGTGGTGCCAAGCATCTGGTGTCCTATGTGACAAAAGGTTATCACAGAAGCTAAAAGGTAAGTTTTATAGAACGGCGATTAGACCTGCTATGTTGTATGGTGCAGAATATTGGCCTACGAAAAGACGATATGTTCAATAGATAAGTGTCACGAAAATGCATATGTTGCGTTGGATTTGTGGTCATACAAGAAGGGATCGAGTTCGGAACGATGATATACGTGATAGATTATGAGTAGCACCAATTGAAGAAAAGCTTGTCCAACACCGGTTGAGATGGTTTGGACATGTCCAACGAAGACCTCCAGAGGCACCGGTGCGTAGTGGAATCCTAAGCTAGGATAGTAACGTGAAGAGAGGCAGAGGAAGACCGAAGCTGACTTAGGTAGAGACAGTAAAAGGAGGCTTGAAAGGATGAAATATAACCAAAGACTTAGCCTTAGATAGGAGTGTTTGAAAAACAGTTATTCATGTGTCTGAACCTTGATGGCTTCTGCTGGGTTTCAACTCTAGCCTACTCCAATTTATCTGGGACTTAAAGGCTTTGTTGTTGTTGTTGTGGTAGTGGTGTAAGATAAATGCTGAGAGACTGGACGATTTCAAGAAATAACAGTATAACATTAATCTAGCACAGGTTCATCCACCATATTGCAGAGAAATGGTTAGTTCAAGATATAACAAGTAAAACTGTGAATCATCTTATGCAGCTATTAATCCGAGTTAAAAGGATCGTGCAGGACCTGGGGAACGGAGGTCAGGTTCTTCGGGAAATCTGAAAAAAAAAACCCTTAATGTTCCCATACCTGTACCGATTGATATAACAAAGATGTTTTGGCCCTTCTCCATCTACTTATGTTACCACACAAAATTTCCTTTCTACCCTTTCTATTTAAGCACCTTTCACATAGTACCTTTGATTGGGAGGCATCAGATTTTAGCCAATAGATGGCTCACATAATCTGCAAACACCATAAAATTTTTTCTTCTAGAAATCATAAAACAAAGTGTCTTCAATTCAGTAGTCATATTTTTCTCTCAACTAAAATCACTAAGTGACCGGAAGGTCCCGGGTTTGAGTCACGGTCTCCTCGTATTGCACAGGTGAGGGTAAAGCTTGCATGACACACTTTCATAGACCCCGCACAGAGCGGGAGCTCTCTGCACTGGGTACGCCCTTTTAAAATCACTAAGTGACGATCTCAAGGATGCAAAGGTCACATTCAAAGTAATCTAAAGAACAAACAAAACTGTGAGGTATGAAGCATGTTGGTTTTTCCATTAGAAGTGTGCCATCATTCCACTCCACGTTTGATTAAAAGCAATGAAATTATGTGGTTCACTGTGAAACTGAACCAACTTTACAAGTAGTGGTAGGTATTGCAGGAAGTTCAGGGAAAAAAAAGGTTATAATGGAAAAAGAAGAACCTGGTTCCTGCATGAGTCTGACTGATTCCGCACAAGTGCCCAATCCTTTGAAAAGCTACTGATGCTTATTCTCCACCTTCTCCAGCTGAAGAAGCTATGTATGCTACGATTATAGGAATTATCATTCTGCAATTACATGCTGGGTTAGTTTGGTAATGCACAAAACAGAGATACATATGTTGCCTTGTCTCACACTTTGCAACAGATACGTTTGTTGATCAGCTGCAGACAGATACGTTTGTTGATCATTCTGAAATCACAAACTTTGCACCTCTGTTGCAAAGTATTACAATACCAAAAACAGTAGCCATCTTGCTGGATGCTGCTTCAGACAGCAAAATTACCATTACCATTGACCTATAAAACTATAGGTGTTACAGGAGCAGCACCAAGAAATAGTCAAGCACATTTGCAGTCTCAGTCACACTGCACACTATAACAGATATACACAACAACAACAAAGCCTTTTACCCCCAAACCAAGTTCAGAAATATAAGCAAGTTTACAGACATAATATAACATCAAAAGGTAGCTCAACAGCACTACATCCATGCCCAGTTTTAAATTAGATCATAACTAAAAACCAAAGAAAATATTTACATCCAAAGTGGTTCACAGTACCAGCGCTCCAAATTATGTGCATCCTTGGTGTCCAATCCTCCAAACACTCCAGGGCTACAACCAATCACCAGCAGGTGATGGCATTCTATAACAGATGGGAATATGTTAACTAGATCTACACATCCCAAGATCAAGAATATTATTAGGAAACAACCAAGAAATCTTGATTGATCATTAAACGAGATGGCACACTTCCTCTTGACTGAAGATATCCATCTCATATACTCATCATTCTTGTGAATCAGTTGCAGACCAGAGTCACTCGAACTTCACAACAACCTGATTTTGCAATTTGTTAATATTCAACCCTCACAGGCCGAAACACGAAGTTTCTTGCCTTAGAGGAGCATAGTAAGGTTGCCAATGAAACATAGAAGCTAGTCATTGTGCTGATACAAAATGCACCAAGAGATACCCATCCATTCTCTCCATGCCAGCCACCAAGCCAGCCACGGCGGTTGCTTCCTTCCATTTTCCCTTCTGGCGTCCTTGCATTCTCAGAGCACCCTTCCCCACTGCAAATTCCTGGGTTTCCAGCCAATGCTCCTGGGAACTTCATTGTTGGCAAAGGCCCAGACAGGCTATTGTAGGAGAGGTTAAGCACCTCAAGCTCTGCCATGGCTGCAATTCCAGGAGGCACCTCCCCTGAGAGCCCATTATGTGAGAAGTCAAGCGTATGCAACCTCCCCATGCCCCCAAGCCCTGCAGGGATCTGCCCAGCCAAGTAATTACAGGAGAGATTCAGATACTCCAATCCCTTCATGGCAACCAATCCTTCTGGTATCTCGCCACGGAGCTCATTCCCAGACAGATCTATACCAGTAGCTGCCTGAAGATCATACCTCAAATCCAACTGCCATGACACCGTGTTCACAGAAGCTGACACAAACAATTGGGGTGGAAGCACAGTCTCCGATGGAGTCGCCTGAGCCTGGGCCTGACCACCTCCACCGTTAAGCACTTCAGTGACATTGAACCCACCATCTGGGATGAAACCCACAAACTTATTGCTAGACAAATCAAGCCACTGGAGCAGGGGAAACGAGAACATCCAGTCAGGTAGGTGGCCGGAGAGCTGGTTACCAGCCAGTGACAAGAACTTCAAGCTCAACCATTTCGCTACAGCACTGCTGAGCTCCCCGGAGATCTCATTTCCTGACAAGTCCACCACCTCCAAAGACCTGCACCCAGCCAGCGGCAGCGGAATCTCCCCAGATATCTTGTTATTCGACAAATCTAGAACCTTGAGACTAGCTAGTGCGTCGAGCTCCGGACGCAGCGCCCCAGAGAGCTGGTTACCCCCAAGCTGCAGGTACAGAAGCTGGAAGCAGCCTGCAAGTCCGGCAGGCACTGAACCGGACAACCGGTTATTCGACAAATCCAGCACCTGCAAATAGGTCAGGTTCCCTATTCCGGGAGGAATCTCCCCGGAAAGCTGGTTGTCCGCGAGAAACAGACCCTGCAGGCTCCGTACGGCTGCGATACCGGCGGGGATCTCGCCGGAGAAGCGATTGTGGGAGAGGTCGAGGAGGAGGAGGGCGGAGTTGTCGGGGTCGGCGACGATCCGCGGCGGGACGGCGCCGGAGATGGCGTTGCGGGAGAGGTCGAGGGCAGCAAGGCGCGCGGGAAAAGAGAGACGCGGGGAGAGCGGGAGGCGGAGGAAGTTGACGGAGAGGTTGAGGGTGTGGAGCGCGGGGAGCGAGGACGGCAGGCAGGTGGGGACAGCCCCCGAGAGCGCGTTGCGGGAGAGGTCGAGCACGAGGAGCGAGCGCGGGAGGGAGCAGGGGAGCTCTCCCGACAGCGCATTGGCGGAGAGGTCGAGCGTGCGGAGGCGGCGGAGGAGCGCGAGCGGCGCCACGGGGAGCACGCCCGTGAGGTTGAGGCCCCGGAGCGAGAGCTCGGCGACGGAGGGGGCGGCGGGCGAGGGGGCTGGCGCCGCGGCGGGGTGGAGAGATACGCCGCGCCAGGACGGCGAGAGCGGGCCGCTCCATGAGGAGAGCGCGGCGCGGGAGGGTAGCGACAGGGCGGCGCGGAACGCGAGGAGCGCCGCGCGGTCGGTGGAGGCGGGGGCCGCGGGCCGGGGCGCGGAGGCCAAGAGGAGGAGGAGGAGCGTGGCCAGGAGGTGGTGGGGGAGGGGAGTGGCGGTCGGCATGGCGGTGGTGGTGGCCGGCGGGCCTGGGTTAGGGTTTTGCGGGGTTTGGGCGCGGCAGCGGCCGCGCGGCCGCGAAGGATGGTGGTCACTGGTCGGGCCTCGGGCGGGTGGGGAGCTGCTCTGGGGCCTCTGGGCGTGGCGCGTGGGTCGGACTGGCAGAGGCTCAGGAATGTGCGGTGTTTTCAGTTTTCTTTAAGACGGAATATCAGAAAAGTAACTCAGCTATTGCCGAACGTCATCCCCTCAACTCGTAGGCACGGCTCCAAACAGCTTCTTGCTACCGTGTATAGAAGAACCGGAGTAAATTTACTATCATTAAGCCGGTGAGCCTCGGCCGTCCTCGGGCTGTCCACGTCAGCCAAAACAAATGACAACATCCGATCTTCTATCTACGGTCAGCGTTAGCCCCATCATTTGTTACTGTGTTCGTCAGCGTGTCATCGTTTAATTAGCATGTGAACAAATATCTCGCCGCCTCCCTTTCCCGACCCTTCTGCTTCACGATTACTCGACAAAAAAAAAAACTGGCCTCTCCTCTCCTCCCTCCCTCCCTCCTCCTCCTCGATCCCTCCTCGCCAAGGACGCACGCAGGGCGGGCCCGCCACACGACCTCCTCCCATGACGTCGCGCCCCCCTCTCCATCGCCCGCGCCTCCTCTTCCCGTCACCGGCAACCTTCGCTTTCTCCACGGTCTCCATCTAGTCGGTAGCCTTAGGGCCCCTCGGCGGTGGCGCGACAACACTGGGCCGCCGGTGCCACTCGCCACCACCGGAGGTGGATCACCGACGCCGAGGAGATGAGCTCATCTCTAGATCGATCGCCTCTCCTCATCCCACTGCTAACAGCTCCAACTCCAGGCACGTCTCTACCTCTCCTCTTCTTCTTCCTGTTCCTCAATCCTCTAACTCCAGGCATGTCTTTACCGATTTTTACATGTTCTCTAAATTTTGGTTCACCAGTATATAGTTGAACGGATACTAATAGAATGATGCAATAATTTTTACTCGGCCATTGTTTCTGTTCGATTACCGACTTAATCTAATGAGCATGCATTTACTAAAACCGTGTACACAATCTTTGCAGGATTTTAGAGGACATCGAAATTGCAGACATAAAGTACATAACGACGAGTACAGAAATTGATGCTCTTGTTATAGCCTCGATAGATTTCAGGTTTCTTACGTGTGCGCCTTTTCCATTGTTTGCCTCTTTGGTACGTAGTCTAATTGTAGAATTGATGCTCTTGGCGTTTGCTGAATATGTTTTAGGTTTTGACATGTTCTCTTAACTTTGGTTCGCCAATATATATTTGCGCCTGACTCATGGACATAAGAGAAAGGATAAACGATATGTCATATTGGGACCGTCAAAGTGTTAAGTGAGTAAACTTTTCTTTCACCTACATATTATCAGAGTGGTCTTAACTTCCTATTGCAGACTTCAGCTTCATTTTATAAATGAAAAGAACATGCAGTTTTGACTGTCAAATATAAAGGTAAAAATGGTCATATCATTTCCTTTCTTTCAGCATAGTTTTTTTTATATTTCGCTTACAACACAAGTAAAAATTTCTGTGTATGTCATAGTGGGACTGCCAAAATGTTCAGTGGGTAAACTTTTCTTTCACCTACAGATTATCAGAGTGGTCTTAACTTCCTATTGCATGTTTCAGCTTCATTTTATAAATGAAAAGAACATGCATTTTTACTGTCAAATATAGAGGTTAAATGGTTATATCATTTCCTTTCTTTCAGCATAGTTTTTTTGATATTTGGCTTACGACGCAGGTACAAGTTTCTGTGTATGTCATATTGGGACTTCCAAAGTGTTTAGTGAGTAAATTTTTCTTTCACCTACAGATTAGCAGAGTGGTCTTAACTTCCTATTGCAGATTTCAGCTTCATTTTATAAATGAAAAGAACATGCATTTTTTTACTCTCAGATATAAAGCTAAAATGGTCATATCATTTCCTTTCTTTCAGCATAGTTTTTTGATATTTCGTTTACAACGCAGGTACAAATTTCTGTGAAAAGCTGGTGCGCGCATACGGATTTACGATACAGATGCATTTTAGGCCTATGGTCACATACCTCCTACTCCAAGTAGAGCTCAAGTGTAAGAACAAATCTACACTGCTACTTTCTACTCTATTTTCCAAGATGACCTCAAATTCCACATGGACATGGTGATGTTCTGAATGAATGCAGTGAGGAGGTATTATATTCTTAGTGGTCATTCAAACTCATGATTTCTTTTATTGCCCTGTCCTGCCCTGGTCATATTTCCTTAAATCTTAATGGCTTCCAACCTTTTGTTGAATCACATTAGTCGAATCTTTCCCCTTGATTGTGATACTTAATGGCTGATGATACTTAAATTTAAGTATGGCCTAGATTTTTGGAAGATATCCTACGCCTGATGATACTTAATGGCTGTCAATTTAAGTATGACTAAATATAGTGACTGTCAATTTAAGTATTCCAACAATAGTCATACTTAAATATAGTGGCGATCGTCCGATTCTCATGTCATACTTAAATTTAGTCACTATATTGTTGGAAGATATCCTACACCCGATGATACTATTTTTTTACAATATTGTGACCATCTCCTACCTCGGATAGAAAGGGCAATAGAAAATCTAATCCACAGTCCTTGTCCTTTATTTTTCGACTTCTAATTGACAGTCCTTGCCCATGGGTTCTAACATAATCTGTATACCCTTCAATTTTATATGCCAGACCTATGCGAGTGATTTGCCGGCGCGCGTGATGCACTAGTATAGATTTATTCAAACGCAAACGACTGAAATTTTGTTTATCTGTCAGTGGACGCGCCCGCGCCCCCACCTCCCCAATCCCCTCCCTAACGCGTCGCATGTGTTGGGTCCCACCAACCGCACTGTTCTTCTTCCCCACCACACACGCCCGTGCCCACCCCACCCCCTTCTTCCCCAACTATGGTGGGCTTAGAAGAGAAATTGTTTGGGGGAGGAAGGTCGGTTAGGCGGTGGGGATGACGGCAGGGCGGTTTAGGGGCCCTGTGGCGATGGAGGCGGCTAGGCTAGGTCGGGGTGGGGGAGCTCCATGGCCGGAGTTTGCCACGGAAGAAGGATGAGGAGGGGAACAAGGCGGCCACCGCGGGCGCGATAGGGTTTCGTCGGAGCTCAACGGCCACGGAGCTCTCAGCCAAATTCTAGCGCACCGTGGCGACGCGGTGGGCAGCGGCGGGTGTGAGGACGAGGAGGAGGGCATGGCCGTCGGTGAGGTAGGCAGGGGTAGGGCGCAAGGAGGAAAAGGCGCGGATGGGGCGCGAGGAGGAGGAAGAAGGCACGGCCGCCGACGAGACAGGCGGGGGGGGGTGCGAGGTTGAAGATGATTGATGGTTTGCTAACCATTAGTCACCTGCGCAGGAGACAAACCCTAAAAAATAATGGTTTCATCATCTCTTTTTAGAGTGTGTTTGGTTGGAAAGCGAGGTACAATGGAATGGTTATATCCCTGATTCTAGGGATAGAATGGTTCCACCCTAATGTTCTATTGAAAGGACACAACAGTTCTATTTTCATGTTTGTTGTATGAGAGATGAATCAAAAAAGAGATCACCTAACCGCTTTAGCTATGGCCCCACATGTCATTCAAAAAATGGATTCCCCCCTCTCTCTTGCTTCTTCTCTACAAGCGTTGGCATGTCCTCATCCACGAACCCACCACGAATGGCCGCACAGCCCTGCCCAATGGCTTCATTCGCCCCGTCCACGATGAAAGCCCTAATTTGGTTTTGGATAATTGATGAAACCTACGTGTACCAACCATTTATCTAAGTGACATATGAGATAGGTTGGTCACACCAAGTGATGGAGCTAGATGGCACTCAAGTGATGGAGTTAGCCACATATGATGATGATCAAGTGCTCCAACATGGCAAAAAAAGAAAGAGAAAAACAAAACCCTATGGAGATCAAGGGAAATGTATAAATATGGATTTTATTTTGTCAATCAAGACGCAATAGAATGCGTGATTAGGTTTAGGATAGATGGTCGTACTATTACGAGGGGAGCTCTATTAGATAATTCGGTCATCTCATATCACTAGGCGTTGGAATACAATGCATTGCATTTAGGCCTAGCGCACATCGGAGAGCAAGCGAAAATATTTATGAAAAATATTTTTAGAAATGTTCTCTAACATGTTTGTGAAAACATTTAAGAGTTAGCATCACTTGTGGAGAGTTGCTTGGGATGTCCGTGGGTCAGACAGGCGAGCCAAACACTCAGCCTCACACAACCAAGCCATGGGGGGCACCGCCCTGTCCGGTGCAACCGGCGAGGGCACCGCCCTATTTTTCTCGAGACTGGCCAAAATTGGTTTGAGAAAAGTTGGGCACCACCACCCTTGTCCGGTGGCACCGCCCTAATTATCCAAAGAGGGGCGAAAACCGAGTTGGGCATCGCCAGGGGGCACTGTCTTGTCCGGTACTGTTGATGGTGAAAATGTCACAAATTTACACTCTTAGAACACCATCAACAGCCTCGGATCAAAAGAAAAATAACATGACATGAACATATTGTACCAATAACAAGTTCCACTTGTACTTTTAGCATGTGTATGCAGGATGTTACGAAACTGGAGAAGATGAGCCTGTGGACCCAGCATATGGGGGTTGCCTGACCCCTCCTATGGACCCACCAGGCCCTGCCAAGGTGGCAGAATCCGTGTGAAGTACCCTAAAGACAATTCCCACTCTTGAATCACACTTGTGTTTTCTCCCAAGGGTGGAAGATGAAGTCACATGGATTCATGGGCCCACAACGAAGCATCCAACGTGACAAAGGTGGCAAATCACACACTATGACAATGGGCCATCCTTCTAGAAGGGGGAGATGGGTCCCACCTATCATAGGGGGGTCGATCGATGCCCCTATGGTGTCAATCGACGTCCATCTTTCACCCATCGCCTTAGTGCATACCTCCATGCACTCCAATGATCTCAACCCTTGATTTAATGGCAGTTTGATCCAATGGTGCTTGATGGAGGCCACACGAATCGCTGACGTGGTGCCAGGCTCCACCTCCACCAATAAATAGAGGGTCACACCCCCTCTCCATTCATGGTGCATTCAAGCTACAAGTGAAGATAGTGTAGTTCCACCTTCTTAGTAGTGTAGTCTAGTGTGGGAGTTAGAGTCGAGTCGAGCTTGCTTGGGGTTTTTGGAGTTGTCTTCTGGAGAGTCTGGTATAGCTCTTGTACCTTTTCTTTCTTAGCAGACTTTGCTTATTTAATAGAAAATAGTATACATCACCCCCTGAGGTTTGGAGATATGTCTACTTAACCCCCAAAGTATAAAACTAGGTATTTAACACATTAAAGTTTGCAAAACCAGTCAAATGACCTCCCAGGGTGGTTTTGCTAGGCGGTTTTGCTTGTGTGGCAGAGGTTTTGCTTGCGTGGAAGTCCAGGCTGGATGTGTTGGACATGCTGGCGCTTGGGCCCGCTCGTTAGGCACCAGAACAAGTAGGGGCGACGGCGGCCCACTTACCTCCCATGGTGGTGCTGCTGGACAAGCTGCCACATGTCGCCGCTTACATCTTGCTACCCCCCATCGCTCTGCTGACATGCTTTTGCTATCGCCGTGTTGCGCCTTTCATTTTGTGTAGAAGCGTAGTTCTTTGTCATGCGGTCTTGTTACCGCCACGTCACAGGCTACCTCACTCATCGCTTATGCCGTGTTGTGCCGCCGCTGTGTTGTGCCTACATCTCTCACTCTCCCTACCTGCTCTCTCTGTTCATCGCTTCCATGGAGAACAGCAGCAGCCACCGGCCAAAATTCATGAGCTCCACTACACCATCCCCAAATTAGTCGCAACCGTAGCTTCACCTTGAGCCTCTCTACATCCCAGGCCTAGCCTCGCTGAGTTTGGCCTAAGGTAAAGGCTGTCGCAAGCGTTTTGTGTATCACCATCACCATATACAAGCAAAAAACAGAGCACCCTTTGCCTATCAAATTTGGCCAACTTGAAGCCTCCTAGTTCAATTCATTGCACTAATGGTAGCTTTGGAAGTTGCCTATCTAACGAACCCACAGCAAGAGCCAGACGCGCCCTATCATCAACAAATTTTAGAAATTTGTCGCCCTCGCTACTTCCACGGCCACTAGGATGCCATCATGTAAAGTTTTACTTTGAGTCATGTAAAATTTTACTTTGAGTCATGTAGAGTTTTACTTTGAGTCATGTAAAGTTTTCTGTAATCCTGTTGCAACTTTTTAGTTGTGTCGTAGTTAGTTCGTGAGGTCGCTCAAGTTGATACAAGGCTTGGCGGTCCTAGCAGCCTACTACACACTAATGGACCTGGCCCTGATCACATGGGCCAGCCGTGGCACCATGCTGAGGGCACCTACCGCCATGGTTGGTAGTTCACGACGCTGCTGAAGCTTGCGTCGTCCTTGTCGCCCACACCGCTGGCGTTTGCGGCCTATAGGTGCTTTGTCGAGCTCATGCCACCCGTGCCTCCATAGCTCACGTCACCCGTGCACGTCGCCACCGAGCACATAGCCTAGAGCCACACCGCTCATAGTGCCAGAGACGGCTAGCAGCCATGCCGCCATCCCTGCCGACATCGCAGGCTTGCAGGCAACGACGGCCCCTCCCCTAGCAAGGCCCCTCCCATACTCTGGCACCGACGACTTCCTGCCTCATCGAGCTTGCGCCTGCCTTGCCACGTAGCGACCTCCTGCTTGTATGTTTGATGTGGATTGCCAAACCATCAAAACCACCTTTCAATACCTGTCGGGTTCATAAACCCGGGGTCCCTCGTGGACTAGCTTCCAAACAAAGGCTTGGCCCAAGCAGACAAACGCGCAACTCGTGGGCTGGCCCAAGTATCTGAACGATAGGCCAGAAGGGAAATCCAATCATCGATCGGAAGGTCTGCCGAGGAGGAACGGCACCCGCCTTCTGACTCTGGCCCACCTCTTCGACCGGAGCGCTCGCTTTGGTCTCCAGCCCTCCTCTAGATGGCCTCTCTTACCCAGAAGGTCTAGCCAAAGCACTACTTTCGACTCCGACCCCACGTCTCCGACCGGGGTACGCAAAAACCTTGCTCACTGCTCTTCTCTGACTAGCGCAATCAGAACCGACTGGGACCAACCGACCGGGGACGCCTGCTCGGTAAGGACCAGGAAATGGATAGAGAAAGTAAGGCAGGGAGCACAAGTCAAACCTCAATACCGGGGACCATACTCTGTACACCTGTAGAAATAGTACTTTCCAACCTCCCTGGCACAACAGAGCCCAAACAGTGTTGTAGGCGCCACATTTTCATCTACAGTATTGTGGGCGCCATTAACTCCCATACGGTAAGGCTCCCCCCACATGCCTCTCGGGGCATCGACAATGTTGTGGGCGCCAGCATTTATTGTACCAAGTGAACATGGTGAAACTCCTCACATGCCTCTAGGCATTAATAGTAATAGCAGGTACCGACATCTGCCATACCCAAACAAGACGACGTAACCTCCCACGTGCATCTGACATCCAATAGTGTTGTGGGCGCCTACCATCATCATGTACGCGCCAGCGTGGGCAACAAGGCTTAGAAGCAAACATACTCCTTCCCTCTCACTTGTAAGGCCATCCCCTTCATCTATAAAAGGGGATGAGCTCTCCCAACATATAGATTTTTAGTCAAGTGATTCTAGATTGATTAGATCGATCAAGTTCACTAGTTCACAACCACATAGCTGCCGTGTTCAACCTCAAGCACACGCTTGAACACTTCGCTCATAGTGGGGCTCCCGTCACTCTCGGCCCTTCCGACCGGAGTCCGACCGGACCTCTCATACACCCCATCTTTCTCCTTCTCGTTTCTAACCCCACTGCAAACTTCGAGCACCTGGGCTTAGGAATAAAGTCATCGACCGACTCGAACTGGACATAGGGCACGTTGCCTGAACTAGTATAAACCTTGTGTCATTGAGTGCTAGGCCACCTCCAATCACAATGTATGGCAAAACTACAAATATTTACTTGTTGGTCACTTTCTGCACCGACAGTTGGCGCCGTCCGTGGGGAAGACGTTGTACGTTCAACACTTTTTGGTCATCGAATGGCCCACTTTTCTGCCACCATCACCATGGAGGGCTCAAGCGATATGGCTTGCTTCGGCTCACTGGAGTTTCCCGCACTCCCACCTGTTGGGATGTGGGTTCCACCCGTGTTTAAGCCATCCCAGGCCTTCCTCTTCGGAAGCCTAGACTTCGTCGCTGATCGGCTCGGCGTACTACAATGAGAGGGGCGCCCTCCATCTGCCCCGGGACGCGCGATGACTTCAATGACATGGCATCTGCGCTTCATTCTGAGCAAACTCTCTGCTCAAACCCCGCTGTAAGTAATATGCATACTGTTATTTACTCTGTATTTACTATCTCCCACCGATCATCCAGAGGGACCATATTGACCGCACCACGAACACCACATGATCGGTTCCCCTACGGCCTCGCATCCCCTGCGGATGCATACGCTCGGGGGTTCCGAAGGATGCTGGCGCCATCCCCCCTCACTTCCGAATTCGTGGGAATGACGAGCTATGCTCCTACCACTTTCCACGAACTCCCGGATGACGAGGGTGAGAGCGATGGCCCCAGCATCGGCGACGTGGCACCTAGCCACCGTCTGTCCTGGGAGTGCGCCATGGTGGACGCTTCGGGACAGCCGCGCGGTCATTGTGGAGTCTTCACAAACTCACACCCCTCTGGATCCACGTGTAGGGGCCCTCGTGTTTGCGCAAGGGCACACCGAGGAACTATGACAACGGCGAGAATCCCACCGCCGCTTCGTCGGCGCCGCTGGTGCAAAGACGTTGCGCCCCACGCCAGCATAACTTCCGGCGGGCGCGCGCCGGGATCGCGCCGCCAGTCCAACACAACATCATGAATGAGGGAAACGATCTCCCATTGTTCACTCGGGCTAGCAGTAACATTGCTTCTTTGCCGCGCAGCAATGCTTCGCGTATTATTCTGAGCCCGTCGACCCCGTGAGCGTGGGTCTCACCGGAACCTCTGAGTTCTGGTAGAAGCCACCACCATTCAATAGGCGAAAAGCTCCGCATCGTGACTTCGACACATGCCCTCTCTCCCCATTGGAGGAGCGGGGATGCACTAGATGGATCACTCCATCCACTCACTGCTACAGCCACCAAGTGTGGCTTGGGAGGTGGCAGCTGCGCTGCGGTCCAACCTGGTGCCTGCTCCACACCGACCGCCGGTACATGGATGCCTTGGTCCACACCAGGACGCTCGCAGCGTTGTCAGCAACCGGCATGAGGCCCAGCATGATGATGACGTCCACAAGGCAGCGGTGAGAGCAGGCGACACGGATCCTGGCTGAACCATCGAGGGTAGCGGAGAAACGTGCCCCAGGCATGGTCACCGGCCAGACGACCGGAGTCCCAGCCCTGAGAGCCCAGGACCACAGGCCTTTCACCGGCGTATCCGGAGAGCATCGTTCCCACAGCGCTTCCGACCGCCCACCAACATCACCAAGTACACTGGGGAGACAAACCCCGGTATCTGGCTCGAAGACTTCTGGCTCGCCTGCTGGGCCGGAGGAGTGGATGATGACTATTTCATCATTCAGGGCCTATTTGGCATGGCTCCACTTCTAAACTCTAGCAACTCCATTAAAAAATCTAGCCAAACACCCTAACTCCAAAACTCCACGGAGGTGCCAACTCCATGGAGCTAGTGCAAATGGAGATGGAGTTTTGGAGCACCTCTTTTGCTGCTCTAGAACCCTCTCTTTTGAACCTCCTCATAGAGTTGATGGGTAATTACCCACCAATGCCACTGGTTACAGAGAAAAAATGTTTCACTTCTATTCTCTCCCCCCCCGAAAAACGTTTCACTTCCCAGTCCCGTGGCTCTCTCGGCCCTGCCTCTTCTCACGAGACGGCACGGCGCATTAGGGTTTTCGTCGCCGCCAGCAGACTGACGGCCGCCATCCACCCACTGCCGGCCGGTCGAGCCCCGCACCCAGCCGCTGGTCTCCTAGCCCTGCCCGGGCGCCTAGCTCCACCTCCCGCCACGTCTGCAGAAGCCCCGACGCCTAGCGCATCCTCCCCGCCATCGGAGATCCCCCACCGCCGCAGCTCCCACCGATAGCCAGAGGCCCGCCAATCATCTCAGATCCCCCCCGCCGTTCACAAGGTATGGTGCCTCACGTTCGATGTTTTGGCTCACGCAGAGGCCCGCCGCCCGTTCTATCGGTGCCTTTTGGTGTTGTTCGATGCTCTCGTGTCTTTGAAATTATTGCCTAGCTTGAAATTTACAAGGATTTAAGCAATGATGATATCTCTTGTCTCAACACTAATATTATGTCTTGCAAACAAAAGGTAAATACCGTGTGATGAAATTCCATCCTTCCATCACGCTCTGTTTGAAGAGAAAGTTGCTTTGGGTTAATGGCCAAATAGTGTTTGTTATGATTTCGAACATTTAAGCAATGATGATATCTGTTGATTGTTATGATTGGTGAGAACTTGAGCTTATAGGGGATGCTTTCTCGTAGCTTACGGACCTACTATCTTTTGTACTTACATTGATTGTTATGATTGGTGAGAACCTAAGCTTATAGGGGATGCATTTTGTAGCTTTACGTAGAATGAATCAAAGAAAAGAGTGTGTTGTTTGGTATAATAATAAGTTGCTCCTTGCTTCACCTCCATGTTTAGGATGGGGATATAGTTGAAGTGAGGGTATAGATGCAAGTACTAGTTTCTAATACACCTTTCTCGGGGTTATTGATTATATTGGTTCCTCGGTTCTTGCGGATCTTGGCAATGCAACAAAGCGAGAGTTTATTGTGTACATAAGCAAATCGCAAGTAACATTAGATAACTTGCCTTCTAATATGAAATTTGTGAGTTCAATAGATGCCTAAAATTGATTGGAACTTGGAGAACACTCGAGTGTCTTTGTATGTTGTTTGCCGAACAAAGTTGGAAAAGGAAATTGGCCAAACACACACTTGAATGCACTTGGTTATCTTTGAGGTTGAGAAAGGGTTCAAAGAAAGGATTGGAATTGTGGCTACCAAGGTTCGGATCAAGAACAAATGGGAGAAGTTGAAGGAAGATTTCAAGGCATGGAAGAAACTAATGATGAGGCAAATAGGGACCGGTTGGGATCCTATAAAGAAGACTATTGCTATGGATGATGAATGGTGGAAAAAGCTAGAGTCATTTGTAAGTTGGTTTAAAATTTTTGCTATATTTGTTTTACATATGACAAATCTGTTGGTAATACTTATAATAATACATGTTGTTCTCGCTTATTTCAGGACATTCCGGTTGTGGAAAGTTCAAAAGAAGGGCCTTGAGAATGAAGATGACTTAGCCAAGTGTTTTGGTTGACATCACTACTATTGGTATTGATCATTGGTCTCCTCATGTTGTGAATGTTGAAAATGTTGATGAGACACAAGAGGAGGCAACCAATTTTGATCCACAAGATGATGATGTCATTCCTAAAACACAAGAGGAGGATATTGGTATTTCTCCTCCACCTGCAAGTGGCAAGAGATTGGCTAGGCCTGTTGAAAAAAGTGGCAAGAAGGCGAAGTCTGGAAATGCACTCCTAATTCAAGAAAGCAGTAAACAATATGGCAAGTTCAGCCAATGAATATGTTTCGAAGAGACATGGAAAATACTCTATTGATGAAGTGATGGAGGTTGTGATTGCTTGTGGGGCCGGCTATGATAGCAATGAACATTACATTGCAAATGAACTGCTTTGTGAGAAGAAGGAGCAAGGGAGATGTTCATGACCTTGCCTACTAATGAGATTAGGTTCACTTGGCTTAGGAGGAAGTACAATGATAAATATGACAAGTAGAAATGGTAGTGAGATTAGGTTCAATGGCGGTTGTATGCTATATTCTCTTTTATTCCAGTTCACTTATGTATGGCGGTTGTATGCTATATTCTATTTTCTTGCCATTCATTTATGTATGGCGCTTGTATATATATATTCTATTTTCTTGCGGTTGTATGGCGATTTGTATGCTATATTCTTTTCTTTGATTCATTCTTGTCGATTGACTTTCTCAGACTTGCGGTTGTATGGCGCTTTTATTTTCTTGCGGTTGTATGGCGATTTGTAGCTTTACAGTATCTTTCTGTACTTGCAGTTGTATGGCAATTGGCTTAGGAGGATGCTTTAGCTTAGCTTTGTGTAGTTCATTTTCTTGTAGTTCTATGGCAGTTGTATCTTACATTTCATTTATGTCAATGTTCATAGATGTCTTCAAGTGAGTCTGATGATTCTAGTGATGGGGAATTTTTTTTAAATGGTTGAGAGCAATGCAAAACTAGCACAAAGTTATCATGAATTGTGTATGGACAAGGCACCGCCGAGGTTCATGTTTTCACAACAAAGTGGAATGGGATGGCTGATGGAGACGGTAAACACTCCAGGGGAGTGTCATCGAATGCTTTAGATGAATGAGGTTATTTTTCATGATCTTCATGATGTGTTGGTTGAGAGGTACGAATTAAAACCATCAAAACACATTAATACATATGAAATGTTAGCCATTTTGCTATTCACATGTGGTGGGTGTGAGTCAAATAGAAGAGGACAAAATAAGTTCAAACACTCAGGTGAAACCATTAGTAGAAAATTTCATGAAGTTCTAGATTGTGTGGTTGCCATGGCACAAGATTTCTTGAGACCAACAGATCCTAATTTTCGCAATGTGCACAAGAGGATTAGGAATGACAAGAGAGCATATCCACATTTTAAGGATTGCATTGGTGCACTTGATGGAACCCATATTCGTGTGTTTTTATCACCTGAAGAACAAGTGAGATATATTGGTAAGACTAGAATTGCAACTCAAAATGTGCTTGCCGTTTGTGATTTTGATATGCGCTTCACGTATGTGGCTGCGGGTCAACCAGGTTCTTTGCATGACACTAGTGTATTGTACCATGCATTGGAAGCAGATGTAGATGTCTTCCCACATCCACCTCAAGGTAAATATTTTTGCTTACGTTCTTTTTAATATTTGTATGCACAAACTTATCTTGTTTTACATATGTGTACTATGTTGTAGATGCGGGCTATCCTAATTGTCCGGGGTACCTAGCTCCATATAAGGGTGAAAGATACCACTTACCCGAGTGGCATCGAGTTATGGAACCAAATACTCCAAAAGAGAAGTTCAACCATATACACTCATCTGTTCGTAATGTTATTGAGCGCTCATTTGGAGTATTAAAAATGAAATGGAAAATCCTTTACAAGATGCCCGGTTATTCAATGGTCACACAAAAGAAGATTGTTGCTGCTACCATGGTCCTACACAATTTCATACGTGAACATGCTAGTGTTGATGTGGACTTTGCTAATTTTGATAGAGATCCTACCTACATGCCTACTATTCCGGAAAGGTACAACAAGTATGCCGTGTCTCAACATGCCTCCGATGGATCAACTTTGGAATCAAGCTTTGTGACTATGGACACCTTTCGTGATAATATGGCTACATCCATTGCCCTAGCATGGAATTAGTGCAATGATTATTGTAATAACCTTATTTTGGAACTATGAACTTATTTTGTAATTTCGATTCTAGGCAAATGACATGTAATTTATTATTATTTTGAACTACACTGCATGTACTTTCATTTCATATTTGTGAGAAGTAGTTCAAGTCGAACCAGGGGCAAGAATGGCAATCTACCCTCAAACTCATCTTTTCTGGAGCTGGAGACACCCTCCCAGCCAAACACCCTCATCAGACAACTCCAACTCCACCCAGAGCTGGCTCCACCTGGAGTTCTGGAGTAGAGCAGCTCCACCCAGAGTTGGAGTCATGCCAAACAGGGCCTCAGTATCTTCCCATCTGCGTGGGGGAACATTTTTGGGCATGGCTTGAATTCCTCCCACACGAAAGCATCCACGACTGGGCGGACCTCAAGAGTGTCTTCATCGAAAATTTCCAGGGGACGTATGTCCACCTTGGAAACTCCTAGGACCTCAAGAGCTACCAGCAGGAGCCCAGCGAGTCCTGCAGGATTACATCCGTAGGTTCTCCCAACGATGCAACTCTCTTACTGATGTTGTCGACATGGACGTCATCAGTGCATTCCTCTCTAGGACGACCTGCGAGTCCCTGATCCACAAGCTTGGTTGCTTGAAGCCCCGTACCACCCGCGACCTGCTCGACGTCACCACTAACCATGCCTCCGGTGAGGAGGTAGTCAGAGCGGTCATCAATGGAGGCCGGGACAAAAGCAAGGCCAAGCGCGCAGACCAAGATGAGGGCCCCTCTCGTCAGAGGGGCAAGAAGAACAAAAAGGACCTACGCCGACCAAACAACACCGTGTTGGTCACCGCAACTGACCGCACGGGCAAGCAACCCCAACAGGGTCTGCCTGACCACTTCAACAAACACATGGATAGCCCATGCACCAACCACGCCTACCTTGTCAAACACCTCTACAAGGACTACGAGCTCCTCAAATGTTTCCTCCGATAGGCCGACGAGCCAAAAGAAGGAGATGGCAAAGAAGCAGCAGCCAAGAAAGGAGGCGCGGTAGGCAAGGACGAAGATGGCTTCCCCGACCCTGAGGAATGCATCATGATCTTCGATGGGTCTGACGCCATCTTGACAAAATGCCAGCACAAGGTGCACTTAGTGAGGCATGCACCACCGAGACGGCCGTCCCCTTTTTCCTCAGCTGATCGGAATCTCCGATCACCTTCGATCAGAGGGACCATCCCTCCCACGTTGCAAGATCGGGATGCTACCCACTCGTTGTTGACCCCATTGTCCGCAAGAAGCGCCTCACAAAGGTGCTGATGGACAGAGGCAGCGGCCTCAACATCCTCTACATCGACAACCTCGATGCCATGCGCATCCCCCGGTCGGAACTCTGCCTTGTGGGTTCTCCCTTTCATGGGGTGATCCCAGGAGCGCAGGCATACCCACTCGGGCAGATCGATCTGCCCGTCACGTTTGGCAACCGAGCCAACTTCCGCTCGGAGGTCCTCACCTTCGAAGTGGTAGACTTCCCAGGGTCCTACCATGCTATCTTGGGGCGGCCATGCTACGCCAAATTCATGGCAATCCCCAACTACACCTACCTCAAGCTGAAGATGCCGGGACCAAATGGCGTCATCACCATGAGCAGCGCCTTTTTGCACGCCTTCACGTGCGACCGTGAGCACTTCGAGCTTGCCACCACGGTCATCAACTCGTCCGAGCTCCCGTAGCTCGGGGAATCATCGACCCCGATAGTCCCAGACTGCAACAAATCAACCTCCTCGATGGCCTTTCGCTCGCTCGAGGAAACCAAGGTAGTGGGAATTGACCCCACTAACCCAACCAAGAAGGTGTGAATCGGGACCTAGCTCCCGGCCAAATAGGAATGCGAGCTTGTCGACTTCCTGTGTGTCAATCGCGATGTCTTCGTGTGGCAGCCTTCTGACATGCCGGGCATACCGCGGGTAGTCACCGAGCACGCACTGCGCCTCATCCTGGGCTCGAAGCCCGCCAAGCAACGCCTGTGTCGCTTCAACGACGAGAGGCGTAGGGCCATAGGCGAAGAGATCGCCAAACTCCTGGCAATCGGATTCATCAAAGAGGTATTCCACGCCGACTGGCTAGCCAATCCTATTCTTGTTAAAAAGAAAACTAGGAAGTGGAGAATGTGCGTTGATTATACTTTCCTCAACAAAGCGTGTCCAAAGGATCACTTTCCTTTGCCGCGCATAGACTAGATAGTCAACTCCACCTCGGGTTGCGAGATCCTCTCCTTTCTAGATGCCTACTCGAGATATCACCAGATCATGATGAAAGAGTCTGATTAGCTCGCAACCTCATTCATCACCCCGTATGGTTTGTACTGCTATGTAACCATGTCTTTCGGCTTGAAGAACGCTAGCGCCACCTACCAAAGGTTCATGCAGCAATGCTTCGCCAACCAAATCGACCCGCTCGATCAGCCTGATAAAGCCGAATGGCCAAGACCAACGATCGCCATCTATGTTGATGAATAGTTGTCAAAACGACTCAAGCTTGTGACCTAATTGCAAACTTGGCCGCAATGTTCGCAAACCTCCGAAGGTTCAACATCAGGCTGAATCCCAAAAAATGTGTTTTTAGGGTCCCAAAGGGGAAGCTACTAGGATACATTGTGTCCGAGCATGGCATCGAGGCCAACCTTGAAAAAATCATGGCCATCTCCAATATGGGCCCCATACGCAACATCAAGGGTGTGCAAAGGCTTACCGGCTGTTTAGGCTGCCCTAAGCCGATTCATCTCCCGACTTGGCGAATAGGGAATGCCACTCTACAAGCTCCTCAAAAAGATGGACACTTTCGTCTGGACTGAGGAAGCTCAGCAGGCTCTAGAGAGCCTCAAAGCGTCCCTCACATCAGCCCCGATCCTCGTCGCTCCTAAACGGGGAGAGCCCCTTCTCCTTTACATCGCGGCTAGCAATCATGTGGTACGCGCCACGTGATCGTCGAAAGGGAGGAGCCGGGACACCAACTTAAGGTCTAGTGGCCAGTATACTTCATCGGGGAAGAACTCACCGACCCCAAGGTCTCGTACCCCCAGGTGCAGAAACTCCTATACACCGTGCTGATGGCGACCCGGAAGCTCCTGCACTACTTCACCGACCATGAAGTCACGGTCGTCACTTCATACCCGCTCAGGGATATCATCCACAACCGCGATGTCACGGGATGGATCTCTAAGTGGGCACTCAAACTCATAGGCCACAACATGAGGTACATCCCTTGTACCACCATTAAATCTTAGGCTCTCATGGATATTGTTGCCAAATGGACGAGAGATGCAGCTACCAACCCTGGACGTCACCCACGAGTACTGGACAATGTACTTTGATGGGTCCATAATGGCGCTCGACTCGGGGGCTGGAGTGGTTCTGATCTCCTCGGATGGGAGTAGGCTCCGCTATGCCATCCACCTCCACTTTTTAGCCTCAAACAACGCCGCAGAGTACGAGGCCCTCATCAACGGACTATGCATCGCCATCGAGCTCGGTGCTACATGACTCTACGTTCACGGGCGACTTGGACCTAGTCGTTGATCTGGTCATGAAGGAGTTCTCCTACAAAAGCCCCCTCATGACAGCATACTGCCAAGAGGTGTGCAAGCTCGAGGACAAATTCTAGGGGATCGAGTTGCATCACGTCCCTCGAAAGGACAACGATGCCGCCGATTTTCTTGCAAAATTGGCCACCAGGCGGGATCCATCCCCAAGCGGGGTCTTCATCAACGACGTCCATGAGCCGTCCACCCACATCCTAGAAAGTCCGGTCCAGACACACCCCGATGCCAAGCTAGCACCCAGGGCTCCAACCCCAACGCCATGCCAGCGCTCGGGGATCTAATCCCAATACATCCATGACGACGTCACCCATCGACATCACCGTATTGGCACTCGATCAAACCAACTGGCGAGCGCCGCTATTCGCCTACCTCCTCGAGGAGGTTCTCCCACCCGAAAGGACTGAAGCCTGACAAATCGCTTGACGCGCCAAGACCTTCGTCACGCTTGACGACGAACTCTACAAACGGAGTCCATCAGGGGTGGTCATGAAGTGCATCCCCACCGACCAGGGGAAGCAACTCCTCCTTGAGGTTCATGCTAGGATTTGTGGACATCACATGGCCCTAAGGTCGCTTGGTTGGAAAAGCCTTTCGCCAAGGTTTTTACTAGCCCATCACGCTACGAGATGTAGAGGAGGTCGTCCATAGGTGTGAAGGTTGATAGTTCTACGCTCGGCAAACCCATTTGCCAGCATAAGAGCTCCAAACCATCCCCATCACCTGGCCATTTGCAGTCTAGGGCCTCGACATGGTGGGACCCCTCAAAAAGGGCCCGGGCGGTTTCACTCACCTACTCATAGCAGTCGACAAGTTCACCAAGTGGATAGAGGCCAAACCCATCACCAACATCCACTCGGAAGAGGCAGTCAAATTCTTCCTCGACATCATCACTGACCACGAGACTAACTTCACTAGGAAGAAGTTCCTGGACTTCAGTGATGGATACGACATCAGAATCGACTAGGCCTCGGTCGAACACCCACGTACTAATGGCCAGGTCGAGCGTGCCAATGGCATGGTCATCCAAGGACTTAAGCCATGCATCTTCAACCAACTCAACAAGTACATCGGGTGATGGGTTGTAGAGGTGCCAACGATCCTCTAGAGCCTGAGAATGACCCCAAACCGATCCATAGGGTTTACACCCTTCTTCCTGGCCTATGGAGCTGAAGTAGTACTGCCCTCCGACCTCGACCATGGCGCCCCAAGAGTAAAGGCCTTCGACCACGACCGAGCCAGCTGAGGCTCAGCAAGACGCAGTTGACCTGCTCGAAGAGGCCCATGAGACGACCGTCATCCGCTCCAATCGCTACCAACAAACTCTTTGCAGGTACCATGAAAGGAATATCAGGGGGAGAATCTTTGAAGTCGGCGATCTCATACTCCGAAGGACCCAATCAATGAAGGAAAATACAAACTCTCTCCGTCGTGGGAAGGACCCTATACGGTGACCGAAGTGATCCGATCGGGCACCTACCGACTGGAGGACGACAATGGCAACATTCTCACCAACACTTGGAACATTGAATAGCTACGACATTTTCCCCTAAATTTGGTCTTACCGCTTTTTAGTCAACACTTGCTCCTGTAAAGCACCCCAGCCCGAACACATGCAGCCCGGGTCGCTCGGGGGCTCCATGAGGATACAATACTATGAATTACCTCTCTTTTTTACTATCACATGGTAAACAACCTTGTCCCCGAATGGAAGCACATTCCATTCCCTATGATTGCCCTACGTAACTTTGTTCTTACTCCTAACTGAACGCACCCACCACGACCTATAGTTATGAGCAACCGCAAGCCCCACGGGCCATGCCTAGGTTCTTAAAAGCTGCAGCCTACAGAACTAACGAGCAGGTATGAAAAAGAAAGGACAAAAACAAAGGCTATGCTAGGATAAAAATAGGAAACAGATAGTGATTCTATCACAAAAACAGAACTGATGTATTCATTGATACAAAAAACTATTCACACGGGGACTCACCCACGAACTCAACTATTACATTTTATAACCACTTCTAAACCAAATACTACTATGGCTGCTCGACGACATCGCCTAACGCCAAAGGAGAGGCCACGGCACACGACACCGGAGATAACCACCGCCACGGGGTCCCCACCAGGTTTCGCTCCCTCGACTTTGGCGAGCGCAACGGGTACCTCAAGGGACCCACCAGGTTCCGCTCCCTCAACTTCGGCGAGTGCAACGGGTACCTCAAGGTTGTCGCACCCATGGATGCTCAGCAAAAGAGCATGGAGCTCCTGACCTTCTCATGCAGTTGAGGTAGCTCCTAGGCAGGGACGCGGCCATCGAGGTATGGCCACCATGGCTGGAAGAGATCTCATCAAACTTTATTAACTGGCCAACCCGAGCAGCTGCAGGCACGAAACCCCCCACCAGCACGGTCTTGGGCAAGTTCTCCTCTGACAAGGCTCGCCTGGTGAAGATCCACTAGAGAAAATCCACACACGGCTCCATCCCGAAAAGGCCTCATAGATGAATCCAGCACGCCACCTCCTTTGGCGGAAGCCGCCCCTTCTCAGGCAAAGACAGCAACACCACCCTAGGCAGCCTCTAGCTCGACATCGTGCTCTGGATTCTTGAAAGGATCTATAAGTCCTCCCCTCACTTACCCTCTCTCTCACTTGGGAACCCCCGTGGCATACTACACTCTCGGTGAGGAAGAAGGAGGAGAGACAATAGTTGAAGAACAGGCAAAGGACTACAACGAGAAGCCCTCTCCCTCCCCCTATTTAAAGAGGAAACATGATAGCTGAAGAGGGGCAAAAGATCAGAGCGAGAAACTCTCTCCCTTCCCCCATTCAATGTAGATGGGAAACGATGGGATGCACCCTGACTGCTGGGACGCACACTGATTGATGGAACGATGCCTGGTCAGATGGAATGATGCCTGGTAAGATGGGACGTGGCTTGGGTATGGCCCACCACTACTGCATGACCGGGTGCAAAAACCAAAGCGCCACCACGCACAGGCAGCTCTCTGCCTCCCCAGGCGGAACTTGAAAACCCCAAACAAAGGGATCTCCGCCAGGAGAGACCATCGGGTTTCCTAAGTCGATCGAATGGCACAGAAAAACACACCGAGAGATAGGTAAGGAGTAAAGGTATGCCCCCATATAGGCCATGCCTAGTCCATCACGAATGACAAGCACGGGTCCCGGTCGGACATTTTTGATTAGAGCTCTTCAAACCCCATCACTCAAGTCATCAAGGTAACACTACCGACCCCCGCTATTTCTTTATTAAATCATTTCATACATCCATACGCGCATTCATTCCATATGCCCATGCCCCTCGGACGATTCGAGCCCTAAACTCGCCTGGGGGCTCAGGAACTAAGCATCACACATGCAGCGAAAACGCATAACAACGCTCCGTGTTGCATCACGAAGCGGCAGTTGCCTCATTCAACATTAGCAACGATCGACCGGGGTTCGAAGGCCGGCCCACGAAGGGGAGAAAAACGTAGATGAGCCCCATGCGACCCTTGCCTAGTCTGGTAGATAGGGTCATCTCAACCTTCTCATTCGATCCTAAGCCTCTACCAAGCCCACAAAATCTCCATCGAGGGGAGGCCATTAGGCCACCCGGGTCAGTCTCCAGAATGACCTAGACATCTACCAAGTTGCAGGTAAAGGAGCAGTGGAATGTCACAAGAGGACTATGCTAACCCTATCATGAATGACGAACCTAGATTCCACTTGATCATACCCGTTAGTGAACTCACCGAGAGCATCACTCAAGCCCGAGCGATCGGGACAAGCAACAAACTCAGCCCTTCCGATTGTGAGAAACCAAGGATAGGGTAACGCACACAACTCAAACCAACCCCTACTAAGGCCCAATGGGGCTCAGGGGCTCAAGACATAAAACGCCTGGGTCTGACGACCCCAAACTCGCCCCATCTAGCTACGCTTTGACTACACACCAAACGCCTGGGTCTGCGATCTCGAACTCGCCCCATCCGGCTATGCTTCGACTGCACACCAAACGCCTAGGTCTGTGACCCCGAACTCGCACCATCCGGCTACGCTTCGACTGCACACCAAATGCCTGGTCTACGACCCCGAACTCACCCCATCTGGCTATGCTTCAACTGCACACCAAACGCCTGGTTCTATGACCCCAAACTCGCCCAATTTGGCTATGCTTTGACTGCACACCAAATACGCCTGGGTCTGCGACCCCGAACTCGCCCCATCAGGATCCGAGCTCCGACTCACCCGATCCCTATAAAACTAACTAACTAAACTACCTCAGCTGCGCGGGGCCAGGATCCATGACTTCGACTCGCCCGATCCCACGGCCCGCACCGACACCAGCACCCGTGAGCCCCGTCTCGTCCGATCCCTAAAAACTAACTATCTCGCCCGATTCCATGGCGCGCACCGATGCCAGGATCCACGAGCACTACCTCGCCCGATCCCAAAACTAACCGCCTCGGCCGCGCAACGACGCCTTGGTTGACAACTCTGTCTCGACTGAAAAACCCGCACACACACTCGCTGACAAACACCCCTAGATGATTCTGCCCGAATCGCTCAGGGGCTCGGGGCCTACACCCGCGGGTGCGCTCGCGCGCACCCACTGACGAAACAAAACCCTCCCCCGCTGGCAACAAGAAACCCCCCCCGAACGATTCTGCTCGAATCGCTCGGGGGCTCAGGGGCTACACCCGTGGGTGCGCTCGCGCGCACCCACCGTCAAGACAAAAAAAACCCCCACACGATTCTGCCAGAATCACCCGGGGGCTCGGGGGCTCCTACCGGGTTCATAACCCCGGGGTCCCTCGCGGACCGGCTTCCCAACAAACGCTCGACCCAAGCAGACAAACGAGCAACTCGTGGGCCAGCCCAAGTATCTGAATGATAGGCCAGAAGGGCAATCCAATCATCGACCTGAAGGTTTGGCCGAGCAGGAACGACACCCGCCTTCCGACTCTGGCCCACCTCTCCGACCGGAGCGCTCGCTTTGGTCTCGAGCCCACCTCCGGATGGCCTCTCCGACCGGAAGGCCTGGCCAAAGCACTACTTCTGACTCTGACCCCACGTCTCCAACTGGGGTACGCAAAAACCTTGCTCACTGCTCTTCTTCGACTAGCGCAATCAGAACCGAATGGGACCAACCGACCGGGGATGCCCGCTCTGTAAGGACCAAGAAACGGACAGAGAAAGTAAGGCAGGGCGCACAAGTCAAACCTCAATACCGAGACCATACTCTGTACACCTGCAGAAATAGTACTCTGCAACCTCCCTGGCATAATAGAGCCCAAACAGTGTTGTAGGCGCCGACATTTTCCCCTACAGTATTGTAGGCGCCATTAACTCCCATACGGTAAGTCCCCCCCACATGCCTTGGGGCATCGACAATGTTGTGGGCACCGGCATTTACCATACCGAGTGAACTTGGTGAACTCCTCACATGCCTCTGGGCATCAATAGTAACAGCAGGTATCGACATCTGCCATACCCAAACAAGACGACGTAACCTCCCACGTGCATCTGACATCCAACAATGTTGTGGGCACCTACCATCATCCTGTACCCGCCGGCGTGGGCAACAAGGCTTAGAAGCAAATGTGCTCCTTCCCTCTCACTTGTAAGGCCATCCCCTTCATCTATAAAAGGGGATGCGCTCTCTCCCAACATATAGATTTTCAGTCAAGTGATTCCAAATTGATTAGATCGATCAAGTTCACTAGTTCACAACCATAGAACCACCAGGTTCAAACCTCAAGCACACGCTTGAACACTTAGCTCATAGTGGGGCTCCTGTCACTCTCGACCCTTCTGACCGAGTCCGACCGGACCTCTCGTACACCCCATCTTTCTCCTTCTCATTTGTAACCCCACTGCAAACTTTGAGCACCTGGGCTCAGGAATAAAGTCACCGACCGACTCGAACTGGACGTAGGGCACGTTGTCTAAACCAATATAAACCCTGTGTCATTGAGTGCTAGGCCACCTCCGATCACAACTTATGGCAAAACTACAAATATTTACTTGTTGGTCACTTTCTGCACCGACAATACCACTCAAGGGGTTATTTGTCCAATTTTACAAAGTTTTAATGTGTGCAATAGGGGTTATGTAGACCACCCTCAATACGTCAGGGGGTGATGTAGACTTTTTCCTTATTTAATATATTACTCTTGCTTTACTTTATTTAGTATTTACTTTGTGCAATACTTGTTATAGTGTTGTTATGCTCTATCTTTATCATACAATTATTACATATTAGATTATGATCCAAGCCCACATGAGTACTATGATCATCGCTTGTCATAGGGTGCTCTAGTTGATCTATGCGTATGCAATTAGAGTAGTGAGAGAAGGTGAGCGTGGTGCCTATACACTATCTTGCCTTTGGTTACCGCTTATCGCACAGGTTGTCGTGGGTGCTAGCAGATGGTGATAGCCCTATCTAGTCTTTGTACCCCACCATGTGTTATTAGGCAAGTTATTAAATCGGTAAGGCTCTAGTAAAATAGTAGCTGCTTTGGATAGGGGTTTTGTCTCCCATTGTCTCACCTACTGCCTACTATACTTGTTGTGTGGATTCAATCTATGTGTTGCAATTAGACCCTCCTATTGTTCCATCTAGTTCCCCCACCCCCACCTTGGTCAATCCTGATGAGCTTGATGTTGATGTTTCTAATAATAATATTGATGAGTTACATATGGCTTCTGATGAGTTACAGGTCACACCATGATATAATATTCAAGACCGTAGTACTATTCATCCTGAAGAGAAGTATGGGTTTCCCATGTGCATGTTGTTGCTGATGAGCCATCCACTCATTAGGAAGCTTCTAGTATTCTATAATGGTAGCTATCTATGTCCAAGGAACTTGCTGCCCTTCATTGTCAAGGCACTTGAGATCTTGTTCCATTGTCATCGCAGTGGTACCTATTACATCTAAGTGGGTATTCAAAGTTAAGACCAAGTCAGATGGCTCTATAGAGAGATATAAGGCCCGCCTTGTTGGTAGAGGTTTTCAGCAGACTCAAGGTCTTGATTATGATGAGAATTTTGCACCTATTGCTCATATGACAATGGTTCGTACATTAATTGTTGTGGCCGCTTCTTCGTCTTGGCCTATATCTCAAATGGATGCCAAGAATGCTTTTCTTCATGGTGATTTGACGGCAGAAGTTTATATGCAACGACCCCTAGGTGTTGTTGCTCCCCCTAGGATATGTTTGTCATCTTTGCCATGCTTCATCCAGCGACAATGAGCATTTTGTATCTGTGATACGGGCTGCTAGTTTTTCACCTAGTGATCATGATCCAACTTTATTTATTCATTTATCACCGCGTGACCATACTTTGCTTCTTCTATATGTTGATGATATGCTAATTACGGGTGATGACGTGGATCACATTTCTCATGTGAAGCAACAACATAGTGCTGAATTTTAGATGTCTGATTTGGGTCCTCTTAGATATTTCTTAGGCATTGAGGTCAAGCAATCTACCAAGGGATACCATCTTTCTCAGTCTAAGTTCATACTAGATCTTATTGCTCGTTCAAGCCTCATTGATAGTCAAACGGCTACAACACCTATGGATCTTCACTTGTAGCTTTGTCCTACTGATGGTACACCACTTATGGATCCCTCTAGATATCATCATATTGTTGGTAGTCTTGTTTATCTCACTGTCACCAGACCTGATATTGCTCATGTGGTACATATTTTGAGTCAGTTTGTGTGTGCCCCTACTTTGGTTCATTTTGGTCACTTACTTCGTGTGCTACGATACTTACGGGGGACATCATCTCACTATTTATTCTATGCTCGTGATTGTCCACTTTAGCTTCATGCTTACTCGAACTCCACTTGGGCACGTAACCTAACAGATCGTTGTTCCATAACTAGGTATTGTATTCTTCTTGGCTCTTCTCCTATTGCCTGAAGTCCAAGAAGCAGGCTGTTGTATCTCATTCTAGTACAGAGGTCAAACTTCGAACACTTGCCACTACTACTGCAGAAATTGTATGGCTTTGGTGGTGTTGTCTGATTTTGGGATTCTTGTGCTATCGCCACACCTCTTCTTTGTGATAACACTAGAGCCATCCAGATTGCCAATGATCCTATGAAGCATGAACTTACAAAGCATATTGGTGTTGATGCCTTCTTTACTTGGTCTCATTGTCATCAGCACACCATTGATCTCCAGTATGTGCCCTCAGAGCTGCAATTGGCTGACTTCTTCACTAAGACACAAACTCGAGAGCAACATAGACTGCACTTGCTCAAACTCAATGCTTTAGATCCTCTGCTTCCACCTTGAGTTTGAAGGGGGTGTTAAGGCTCATCTACTATAGGCCCATATGGTCCATGAGGCTCTATATATAAACATAGCTATCCCTCTATTGGGACTATCTTCTGTGATCCCTAAGGTTAGTAACAGCTGCAAGTGCCAGTTTCCCTTTTGGTCTTCCTCTATTCCCCATGGTCCTTCTCCCCTTCTCCCTAATCATTTGCAGCATATGAAAAGATCAATTCCCAATCATTACATAACTAGCTTTCCAAAAATTGAAAAGAGTAGAGATATATCGATCTTATACGGTTATACGCTAGGAATTCATCATTATTACCACCCTTAAAGTCTCTCCAAGACAAACAACAACGATCAATATATGTACAAATGGCCTCCTCAATCCTATATTGGCATGTATTAGATTTAAAGAAAATTAAGAAATAAATAATTTTTTCAAAGAAAGAAATGGTAAATAGGTTTTGAAACACAAATGCTTACATTTTATATTCAGGAACAATTTCATATAATTCTACAAGATAACCTGGTAGAAAGTGGCTGAAATAGCACGCCACAATGAATGCTTGCTCCTTAGAAGATACGAAAATTTGACCTTTTTCTTGCACAATAAAGAGCACTTTTTAAGAACTTTATTATGATTCAATAATAAAAATCTCAACGGCAAACAAGTTAAGTGTAGTACCGTGCATTTTTTGGACAATGAGCAAAAAAATGACATTGAAATACAGCTAAATAGCCGTCTACACTGGTGTATGGATAAATCTGATTGTTTTCATCATCTGATCTCTCAGTTTCATCTCGAGTGTAATAATATTTTGGCCATTGCTGCCCTCTACCTTTCCAATATACCAAACCAAGGAACTCATCTGTATGGACTATGAATAAATGCCACCACTCACAGAGTCCACGGTCAATCCGCTAAATAAGAACCTCCTGGTCCTTCCGCGGCACTGACTTATAGAATGTATAGTAACCCTCAATGATAATCCGCTATCTTGTAGGTTCCATAAAAAAACAGGTGGTGCCTGAGTACCTAAAAACTAATTTCCCTATAAGGTGGTACTTTTTAGAAGTTTTGCTACCCGTTCAACAAACTCATCAAGGTAAGATGGTCCTTTTTGTTTATCATGATACCTATTGAGAAGGCCACCTACAAGCTTAGCAAAATCTAAACATCTATTCTCATCACGTTGCCTTCTCTTTGGGTGGTTTGGCTATAGCAATGGCAAAAGGACACTCACAGACAAACATGTTGCTCTCATCAAAGTCACCAGCCCAGCTGAGGTCCTAGTCATGAGCCACCGATACTTCTTCCATAGCACCATCAACTATCCATGAACCTATTGTTGTATTATCAACATGATCTTTGGGTAAGTTACCCACACCAGCATTGGATCCTGCTTTAAACCTAAATGGCTAAATGACCGAATTCTTCTCTAGAAATTCCAACAAAGGTTTGAATTTGAAGCGTAGCTTTGGCCTTTTTGGTTTCATTGCTTGAACATCTTCTAAGTGGCGCATGTGACTTTCTAGTTGCTTGTCTAGTAGCGGCCATATGCTCCCATTCACCTTCTTGATTCTTTTGGAATCTGACCACTCCCTATCTTCCAAATGCCGCTTCCTAGGGTTTGTAGGTGGCAGCAGGGGTGCCCCTTGAGGCATTGTGTCGTATCCTATTGGTGGATTGAAGGTAGAGCTTTGCAACCAATAGTTCCACTACAACGGCAGTGTAAGTGCCCTTTCTTCAAATTGATGGTGGTGGTGCTATTGCTCATGGTGATGGTGGTGCTGCTACTGTAGATGCTCATGGTGGTGGTGGTACTGCTGGTGGTGGAGGTGGGGGTGTTGTTGCATCTTTTACGGTTGCTAGTAATGGTGGTGCTCCTGTTGGGGATGAGCATATTGATAATCAAAATTGAACTAGAAAATGTTCCCCTGATAATGCTGGGATGTAGGTGCTGGTTGTACTGCTCAGCACGTAGAGGCAGAGCACACTGGGAAAACTGGATATGCACATGGTTATGCAGTGTAGGAAATTGCGTGTGGTGGTGTGGAGCCGCACAAGATGGTGTTGCGTACAAGTGCGAAGGGTACCACGCGTGGTAAGGTGTCGAAGCAAAGTGAGGTAGTGGTGTGCAGAACTAGAAATTAGGGTTTCCTAACACAGTGGCTGGAGGCAACACGTCAAAACGAGGTGGTGGCACTGGTGCATAGAAGCAAGGAGGTGGTACCAGCCCACCGTACTTGTTGGGGGTGGGTGGTGGAGGAAATGGAGCAAATGTGGGAGGGTTTCGGCCCTTGGTGGTGGCAGTCGCAAGCCGCCATGGAGGAGGATGTTGCCCGCTCATGGTGACGATCGATGACGGTGGCTGGCTATGATTTGTTGGTGATGGTACGGAGAAGCAGCGGTGGGGTGTGGTTGGTGGCGAGGGTTTGGTCTAGAGGAGCGATGACTGGCGTGGGTTTAGGACCAGAGCGCTGGATGTTGGAGCGGCCAGTGATGGTGTTGGCCATTGGAGCGCTAATTGGCATCACACGCCAAACCCGCAATCGGGTGCCGCACAACCAACACAATATGAGGATCCACAAGCCATGCCTAATCCACTAGAGTACCTTTTAGCTCTCCGCTGGGGAAAGGTCAAGAACCCCTCACAATCACCATGATCGGAGCCGAAGAAAATCACCTTCCTCCGCTCGATGATCCTCGCTGCACCAGGCCATCTAGGTGGCGGCAATCACCAAGAGAAACACGTGAATCCCATAGCGAAACACAATCACCAAGTGCATCTAGATGCAATCACTCAAGCAATGCACTTGGATGCTCTCCAATCTCACCAAATGATGAATCAATCAAGTAGGAGTGGATGGAGAGGAGTAGCTCAGCTCTAAGGGATGAGAAATGTGTCAAAAAGCCAAGAGAGGGTGCCCATGGCCGACCCATTCACTTAAATAGACACCCCTAAGAGCTAGTGACCATTAGGCCACTTAAGTGATCGTCGGACCCGTAAACATGGCACGACAGACCGTCCAACGCCTGGGTCCGATGCCTACCATGGCCAACCACATGCTACCACATCACCTCGTCCAAACGAAAACGACCGTTGCCACCAATGGTCCACTGCCACGTGTTGATCGATCCATCGAACCCGCGCCTCGGACTCACCATCGAACTCCACACAGGGAGAGTCCGATGCGGTCCAGAGACGGTAAAAATTGGTGGACCCGAGTTTGACATCCTTCGTCGGATACATCCCTCAGTCCGACACTACAACGTGTCACACCAGTGTGTGCCTCACCAAACCCCGCGTTGAGGAATAGTGTTCTTGACCTGTCCAACACCTCAGCGAGCCATGACCCAACACGCTCTCTCACTTCTCCTATGCGCGCTTGGGTTAGCCATCGGACCCAGGCCATGCCTGGTCCAACGCAGAGTCCGAGGAGAAGTCCTCACTCTCTGTCTCTGCTCAAGCGGGCAGGGGACCATTGGACCCAAGGTCGACGCCCTAGAAAACTAGGGTTTGACACCCCTGATTTTATTCCACTTAAGCGCAACAACTTCACCCTTGCTCAAATGTGCCAACCACTAAGTGTATCACCTTGTACACGTGTGTTAGCATATTTTCACAAACATTTTCAAGGGTGTTAGCACTCACTAGAATCTAAATGCATATGTCATGAGTTAGAACATCTAGTGGCACTTTGATAACCGCATTTCACAACAAATTTCACCCCTCTTAATAGTACAGCTATCTATCCTAAATGAGATCACACTCGCTAAGTGTCTCGATTACCAAACTAAAAAGCTCCTATCAAGTTTCACCTTTGCCTTGAGCTTTTTGTTTTTCTCTTTCTTCTTTTCCAACATGATCTTCATTTGCTCCATCACTTGGAATGTGCCACCTATCTCATAATCACTAGAGCAATAGGTTATGACTTAGGGTTTCATCAATTCACCAAAACCAAACTAGAGCTTTCAATCTTCCCCCTTTTGGATAATTGATGACAACCCTTTCACAAAGATAAGAATTGAAATTCAATTAAATTCATGTTGCTTGTCCAAGCATATTTACCATATCTAAAAGGATTTGGACAAGTTCCATGAACCCCAATTGGTAGCATTTGGTCCCCCTACATATGTGCTATGAGTTTGGATTAAAGCTTGCACATATGCATGAGTTGAAGTTATGGGAGAGTAATGTCTACCAAATGATGCTAAGGTATAAGAGATGGACCTTTGAAGTGTGATACCAATAGGAGTGCACCAAATATACCATCCTTAGCACCATGGTTAGTTAGATACCACTTGGAATTACTTGCAAAACACAAACACTAGATGCCTCATGAGATCAACATTATATGCAAGGTTCTTGAAAGCAAAACAAGTAAGCAAGGCATATCTAACTACCACCTATGCATGCTAGTTTTTTATTTCATCAATCAAACCTACAACTAGCATACACCACACAAGCATAGAATTTTAAATTAAAACTTGTGCCATGCAAGCAAACATATGAAATGCACATTCAAATGCATCAAACAAGTCTATGAGCTTGCTCCCCCTACTTGTGTGCTCAAATTTTAATTGATCCCCTTAGTTTCATATTTCTCCCCCTAAGTCAAAGTTCTCCCCCTTTTTCATCTATCTTTCTTATCTTTGTGCAATTACTTCTCCCCCTTTGTCATCAGTGACCACAAAGATTCAATTTTAGATAGGTTAAGATTATCAATGTCAATCAATGAGGGTGAGGATCATTTTCTCAAATTGGGTTCAATCTAGAACACTTGCCAAAGATATTTAACTCGGTTTGATCCAATGACAAGCTTCTTCACACCTCATTTTAAGGGTTATCTTAACCATGTTGAGTTAAAAACTTATAGCTCATTTTCTACATCAAATAATAGGTTCACAAGCCCATCAACATGTCATATGCTACCACTAGATCATATCAAGCATAGAAGCAATAGTGGTACCATACATGCATCAAATTTACTTGATTTTCATGAATGAGCTTATAAAACATGAGGAATGACTAGATGCATTAAACATGTCTTTAGGAAAGGATGTATGCCATGCCAATCAACTTTTACCTTGGATTGCTCGAAGGAGAGGCATGTCATATAAGTGGGGGGTGCATCAACACATATTTGAGAAATCCAATATGTTCAACTCATTCCTTAGCTTGCAAAACATTTTCTCATCAAGTCGCTTGGTAAATATGTCGCCAAGTTGATCTTCGGTGCCCACTCTCAATGCAAATATCCCCTTTTTGTTGATGATTTCTAATAAAATGGTGGCGGACATCAATGTGCTTTGTTCTTACATGTTGAACCGGATTGTTGGTCAGCTTGATTGCACACTCATTGTCACATAGCAATGGCACTTTCTTAAACTTGATTCCAAAGTCATTCGAGGTGGCCTTCATCTAAAGAATTTGTGCACAACAACTATCGGTGGATATGTATTCGGCTTCGGCGGTTGATAATGCAACACTATTTTGCTTCTTTGATGACCATAAAACAAGTGATCTTCCCAACAATTGACAAGTGCCCAAAGTGTTCTTTCTTTCAACCTTGCATCCCGCATAGTCGGAGTCCGAATATCCAACAAGTTCAAACTTTGCTCCTTTGGGATACCACAAACCAACATTTTGTGTATGCTTCAAGTACCTCAATATTCTCTTTGTTGCCTTCAAATGACTTTATCTTGGTGAGGCTTGAAATCTTGCACACATGCACACACTAAACATGATATCCGACATTGATGCGGTCACATAGAGTAGGCTTCTAATCATAGAGCAATACAACTTTTGATCCACCATGTTGCCACTTGCATCACTATCCAAATTTCCATTTGTTCCCATTGGTGTATGTTGGCATTTCTTAATGACATCACTAAGACTCATGTTTCCTAGCGATGCCGCAAAGAAATACCTTGATGATATTTCTGAACACATGCAGAAATACTTCATAAGCGCATAGATATATCGTTGTAGCATTTCACCCAAAAATATTTGGGTATTGTTCATTTATATTTTTCCAAAGGAAGGCATGGTATAAAAGTCTCTATTAAGGTTATGGACAAGATAATATGACTGCATAGTAGACCAAAGTCCATAACAGCGGTAATCCAAGATAGATATTGGATAGTGTGACACACATACTCAAGCCAATCTCAAGGATAAAGATAAAAGAAAGAATAAAAGAATAAACCTAAACTAGAGCAGGCTTATCTGGTATAGCTATGTTAAGATGAGTAGATGATCATACAAAAATATAAATTTCTAAGGGTAGAGATCCTAAGCTAAGATAGCTTTGGTCACTATAAACTTACTTCGAGCACTGGCTTACGCTTGGTCTGTCAGGCGATACCAGCCTACGGCTCTATGCCGTATCCAAACATGGGGGATTATAAAGGATGGACAGGGCTATCACCACCTGCCACCTACCCCTCAACCAGAGGTTACGAGGCAAACGAAGGTAACTTCTAATATAGACACCACGTCTACGCTATTGGTTACTACTCTAGCGGTGGCTAGGAACTTCCATCTTTATCAGGAGTCCCCTTACTAGAGAATCCATCACGGGGACGGACGACGAACTCACAAGAATATAATGAACAAAACTAATCTTAAAGTATAACCTACTACCTCAATTTAGGTCTTGGTCTAAACATGTATGTATGAAAGATTAAGCATAAAGTTCTATATGTTAAATGAATAACATAAGAACTTTGCTCTAATTTATAGGCATAGCTATATTGATAATATGAGAGCAAGAGCATAAGAGAAATCTTCATGTCATTCATACCAAGAACACTCCAAGGTTCAAGCTCTCCAATGAAGCTTCTTGACTAACTCCAACTAAAACTACTAAGAATAGTAAAAAGATACAAGTGTGGGAGAGAGGCTCTTGTGTGGTGTGTGTTGAATGGGGGCCTCTACACCTCTACTTATACATGCTTGAGGTTGGTTTGGTGAGGGATAAATTAGGAAACCATGTTGAACTGCCTCTGCATGGCATTAATGAACCGCTAGAGCGAGGTGGGACGGAGCGGAGCTAGGGGCAGTGCGGCCACACCCTGCCTGGCCCGTCTCGCCATCGCTTTCGCCTAGTGGGTCTCTTGGTGGGCCTAGAGCGCAGCCATTGTGGGGTTTGGCCCAAATTTATCGGTTGGATGGGTTGTCTTCTCATTCCTTAGCATAGGATCTGCTTTACGCTTTGTTTGAAGGCACATTTCGACTATAATTCCATTGTATCCAAGTATAAGTGCTGCAAAATAGAAGTCTTGCAATACAAGTGGAACTATATCAATAGCAAAGGTATATGCGTGTAAAACATGTTAGTTTTCTCCTTTTTAGAAATAAGTTGGGTGTAGAATGTTGTCGATAAGAAACATCAACAGTGTACTAATGGCATTTGCTTCATTCATGCCAAACTTCTTGAGCATGTCTTTGATGTACTTGTCTTGACTCACAAATGTACCATTCTTCAATTGCTTGATTTGAAGACCAAGAAAGTAACTCAACTCTCCAATCAAGAACATCTCAAACTCATTAGCCATCATTTTTCCAAACTCTTCACAAAAGTCTTGATTCGTTGATCCAAATATGATGTCATCCACATAGATTTGCATCATAAACAAGTCCTTGCCAATCTTCTTGGTGAAAAGAGTGGTATCAACTTTGCCCATGATGAATCCCTTGAGAGTAGGAAGTTCCTCAACCTCTCATACCATGCTCTAGGTGCTTGCTTCAAGCCATACAATGCCTTCTTCAACTTGTACACATGGTCAGGCTTCTTGTCATCTTTAAAACCGGGAGGTTGCTCAACATAAACTTCTTCATTGATGTAACCATTGAGAAATGCACTCTTGACATCCATTTGATAGACCTTGATGTTGTGGGCACAAGCATAGGCTAGCAAGATTCTAATTGCTTCTAATCTAGCAACCGGGGCATATATTTCTCCAAAGTCAAGACCTTCAACTTGAGTGTAACCTTGTGCTACCAATCTTGCTTTGTTCCTCACAACTATCCCCTCTTGATCTTGCTTGTTTCTATAGATCCATTTGGTTCCAATCATATTGTATTTCTTTGGTCTTTCAACTAACTCTCATACTTGATTTCTAGTGAAGTTGTTCAATTCTTCATGCATTGCATTCACCCAATCAACATCCATCAATGCTTCTTCTATCTTCTTTTGATTCAATGGATGACACAAATGAGAAGTGTTTACAAAATGATGCTAATCTTGATCTTGTTTGTACACCTCTATAAATATCTCCAATTATAGAGGTTGGAGTATTGGAACAATATTGCTTGCTCATTGGATTGAGATGATGTACTAACCACTTGATCTTGCACATTGCCATGAGAGCCACTTGAACTTGCTTGATTTGTATCATCTTGCACATTTGAGTTAGAAAGCACTTGCACTTGATCATCTTCTTCATCAATCATTTGCCTAGGCCTCAACTCACTAATATCCATGTTCTTCATGACATTTAAAAGTTGAATGCCTCTAACATCTTCAAGATTCTCATTCTCATCTTGGGAACCCTTAGTTTCATCAAATTCAACATCATGAACTTCCTCAAGAGTACCACATGCCAAATTCCAAACTCTATATGCTTTGCTAGTGGTTGAGTATCCAAGCAAGAATCATTCATCACACTTCTTGTCAAACTTGCTCAATCTAGTGCCTTTTCTCAATATGTAGCATTTACAATCAAATACCCGAAATATGAAATGTTGGGCATTCTACCATTCAAGATCTCATAAGGTGTCTTCTTTTTCAATGGGTGACAATATAAGCGGTTGCTACAATAGCAAGCCATGTTGATTGCTTCAGCCCAAAAATATTGACTCACATTGTACTCACTAAGCATAGACCTTGCCATGTCAATAAGTGTTCTATTCTTCCTCTCAATAAGGCCATTTGATTGTGGAGTGTACTTGGCTGAGAATTGATGTCTCATTCTAAAATCATCACACAACTCATCAATTCTAGTATTCTTGAACTCACTACCATTATCACTTCTAACTCTCTTGATGGTTGTTTCAAATTCATTATGTATGCCCTTGACAAATGATTTGAATATTACAAACACATCACTCTTATCCACTAGAAAGAATGCCCAAGTGTATCTTGTGTAGTCATCCACTATCATAAAAGCCATATTTGTTTTCACCGATGCTAGTGTATTGTGTTGGCCCAAACAAGTCTATGTGCAATAACTCAAATGCTTTGCTAGTGCTCATTATGCTTTTCCTAGGATGGGTGTTTCCAACTTGTTTGCTGGCTTTACAAGTGCTACAAAGCTTATCATTCACAAATACAATATCTTTCAAGCCTCTAACTAGATCATGATTAACCAATCTATTCAATTATTTTATTTCAATATGACCAAGCCTTCTATGCCATAACCAACCCATGCTAGATTTAGTGAACAAGCATGTTGATAATTGAGCTTCACTAGCATTGAAATCAACCAAGTATAGGTTCTCATATCTAAAGCCTTTGAAGATCAAATTAGAACCATCTACACTTATGATCTCTACATCATCTACCCCAAATATGCATTTGAATCCAAGATCACACAATTGAGCCACATATAGCAAATTGAAGTTCAAGCTCTCAACTAGCAAAACATTGGATATGCTCATGTCATTGGATATTGCAATCTTACCAAGCCCTTTGACATTGCCTTTGCCATTATCACCAAATGTGATACTATCATAACCATCATTGCCATTGGTATTGATTGAGTTAAGCATTCTTACATCACCGGTCATGTGTTGAGTGCACCCACTATCAAGAACCTAATGCATTCCTCTAGCTTTATAGTTGACCTACAAAAGAAGATCAATTCTTTTTAGGTATCCAAACTTGCTTGGGTCCTTGAAGGTTGGTCACTAAGCTCTTTGGTACCCAAATGACCTTCTTCTTTGGGCCCACAATTGGTGTACCAACAAACTTAGCATGCACCCCGTTAACACCCTTGGTGAGCAAATAACAAGAATCAAACTTAATTGAGGGTACATTTGGTTGCTTGTTCTTGTTCTTGCAATATTGCTTTACATGCCCAACTTGCTTGCATCTATTGCAAAAATGATTGTTGTTCTTCACAAAACTAGTCTTTTGAGGAGTAAAGGCCACCTTGCCTTTCTTGGGGGTATAGCCCAATCCCTCTTTGTTGAGAGAAAACCTTTTGCTACCTAAACACTTTAGCAAGCGGGCCTCACCACCATAGGCATTGCCTAAGGCGCGAGTGAGCTCATTGACCTCCTTCTTTAAGGTCTCATTCTCTACCATAAGTGAGGCATCATAAGTGAAACCATCACTCATAGGTGAGGTGGAAGTGGATGATGAGCTACATGAAGGGTTAGCGGGAGCAACAATAATAGGCTTATAGAATGATTCATCAATTATATCACAAGTTAAGCCTTTGTTATATGTTACAACATGCTCCTTTTCATTTTGCTCATTAAGTAGAGAGGAATGAGCTTTTTCAAACTTCTTGTGAGCTTTGCCAAGCTTCTCATGGGCTTCCTCTAGCCTCTTATGAGATGCATTGAGCTCATCAAAGGCTTGCTTAAGGGCTTTTAGTTCCTTTCTCTAGTCTTTGCATTCCCTTCTCTTAATGTCAAAATATTCTTTAGCATCTTCCAACATGTCAATTAGTTCATTTTTAGTTGGTTCATCATCATCATCACTTTCACTTTCATTATCATGTTCTTGATCACATCCATCATCACATGTTTGTACCTTAGTGTCCTTAGCCATGAAGCAAGTCAATGGAGTGTCAAGAGAGAAGGCTTCTCATGTATGGCAATGCTTGCAAGTGCCTTCTTCTTGGTGGTCTTGTCATCATCACTTGAGGAAGCATCACTATTCCAAGTGACCATATATGAACCACCCTTCTTCTTCTTGAAGGTCATCTTGTCCTTCTTCTCCTTCTTCTTGCCCTTCTTGTCATCATCTTCATTCTCACTATTGTAGGGGCATTGGGCAACAAGATGATCCTTTCTACCACACTTGAAGCACCTCCTTGCTTTATCTTTGTTCCTCGATGATGACTTCTTCCTTCTTGCATGATAGCCCTTCTTCACCATGAATTTGCTAAATCTCTTCACAAAGAGAGCCATCTTCTCATGATCAAACTCATCAAAGCTTGAGTCTTCATCTTTACTTGATGAATCTTGCTTTGCCTTGCCCTTAGATGATGTGGCTTTGAATGACACACTCTTCTTCTCATCCTTCTTCTCATCTTTGTTCTCCTTTTCTTCCTTCTTCTCATCATCTCTATAAGTACCATCGGTCATCACATCACCTAATACTTGGTTTGGTGTCATGGTGTCCAAACCACTCCTCACTAGAATAGTGACCAATGTGCCAAATCTTGATGGAAAGCATCTCAAGAACTTGTGGAAGAAGTCCTTGTCTTTCACCTCTTCTTTAAGTGCTTTGAGATCATTGACAAGCACTTGAAGTCTATGGAACATCTCCAGCACAGTCTCATCTTCCTTCATCTTGAAGCTAGCAAACTTCTCTTTGAGGATATATGCTTTGGCGCCCTTCGCCGCTTATGTGCCCTCAAATGATTCCCCCAACTTCTTCCATGCCTCATGAGCCATCTCAATGTTCTTTATTTGCTCAAATGTCCTCTCATCCAATGCATCATAAATGGCACTAAGAGCAATGTCATTGTTTTGGAGCAATACTTCTTCAGTCACGGTGGGAGCTTCCTCATTGGTAACCTCAATCTTGGTCTCCACCACTTTCCATACCTTTCTATTGATTGACTTGATGTATGTTGTCATCTTTGCCTTCCAATAAGGATAATTGTTGCTATCAAATTGGGGTGGCTTCTTGGTGTTGTTGATTTGAGCCATTTTGACACCGAAGGTTGTTAAGCCTCAAATCACGGTGATCATGGCTCTGATACCACTTGAAAGGTCCTAATGGTTAGAGTGGAGGTGAATAGCCTATAAAAATTTCTACAGCAACACTTAACAAGGCGGTTAGACAATAATGAAGCAAAGCGAGTGTTGCGTTAGCCTACTCAAAATGCAAGCCTCCTATCCACAATTCTAGTGACTATGATCTCTAATCCACACAAGTGGCTATGTAACTACCACTAAGTTAGTGAGCTCTCAAAGACTAACTAAAGAGCCTCACTAACCACTAGCCCCGACACAAGCTAGCTCTCAAAACAAATTACACTAAAGAGCTTAACTACACTAGGAATATAAATACAAGGGTGAGGTAGTGAGATTATACTGACGTGGCAAGCGATTATCAATCAATCAATCATAATGAATACCAAGAAATCCTTGGGACAAGATGACACAAGATTTTTCACTGAGATTCACTTGCTTGCCGGCAAGCTAGTCCCCGTTGTGGCGATACACTCACTTGGAGGTTCACGCACTAATTGGCATCACACGCCAAACCCACAATCGGGTGCCGCACAACCAACACAAGATGAGGATCCACAAGCCACGTGCAATCCACTAGAGTACCTTTTGGCTCTCCGCCAGGGAAAGGTCAAGAACCCCACACAATCACCAAGATCAGAGCCGGAGACAATCACCTTCCTCCGCTCGATGATCCTCGCTGCACTAGGCCATCTAGGTGGCTGCAACCACCAAGAGAAACAAGTGAATCCTGCTGTGAAACACAATCACCAAGTGCCTCTAGATGCAATCACTCAAGCAATACACTTGTATGCTCTCCAATCTCACCAAATAATAAATCAATCAAGTAGGAGTAGTTGGAGAGGAGTAGCTTAGCTCTAAGGGATGAGAAATGTGTCAAAAAGCTAAGAGAGGGCGCCCAAGGCCGGCCCATTCACTTAAATAGACACCCCAAGAGCTAGTGACCGTTTGGCTACTTAAGTGACCATTGGACCCATAAACACGGGGCGTAGGACCGTCCAAAGCCTAGGTCCGACGCCTGCCACGGCCAGCCATGTGCTGCCACATCACCTCAACCAAACAAAAATGACCATTGCCGCCAATAATCCACTGCCACGCGTTGATCGAGCCGTCGGACCCACGCCTTGCACTCACTGTGAGACTCCACACAAGGAGAGTTCGACACGGTCCAGAGACAGTAGAAACCAACGGACCCGAGTCTGACGCCCTCCGTCGGACACATCCCTCAGTCTGATGCTGCCACATGTCATGCCAACGTGCTCCTCACCAAACCCCATGCTAAGGACTAGTGTTCTCAACCTGTCCGACACCTCAGCGAGCCATGGTCCGACGCTCTCTCTCACTTCTCCTGTGTGCCCTTGGGTTAGCCGTCAGACCCAGGCCATGCCTGGTCCGACGAGAAGTCCTCATTCTCTGTCTCTGCTCAGGCTTGCAGGGGACCATCGAACCTAGGGTCAGCCTAGTTCAATGCCCTAGAAAACCAGGGTCCGACGCCCCTAATTTCGTTCCACTTAAGCGCAACAACTTCACCCTTCCTCAAATGTGCCAACCATGTGTATCTCCTTGTGCACGTGTGTATATTTTCACAAACATTTTCAAGGGTGTTAGCACTCACTAGAATCTAAATGCATATGCAATGAGTTAGAACATCTAGTGGCACTTTGATAACCGCATTTTACAACGAGTTTCACCCCTCTTAATAGTACAGCTATTTATCCTAAATGTGATCACACTCACTAAGTGTCTCAATCACCAAACTAAAAAGCTTCTATCAAGTTTCACCTTTGCCTTGAGCTTTTTGTTTTCTCTTTCTTCTTTTCCAAGCCCGAGCACTTGATCATTGCCATGTCATCACCACCAACATGATCTTCATTTGCTCCATCACTTGGAATGTGCCACCTATCTCATAATCACTAGAGCAATAGGTTAGCACTCAGGGTTTCATCAATTCACCAAAACCAAACTAGAGCTTTCAATCTCCTCCTTTTTGGTAATTGATGACAACCCTTTCATGATTGGGCAGTAGACAGAGGGGAGGAAAAGAAGAAAAAACAAGATAGGGTAAATTTTTTGGGTAATCTGCTAGAGGAAAGGCTACCTATACATTGTGAATTGGTTAGAGGTATTACCTAAAATGAAATATAGGAGATCAGATATAGGTAATCTGATGGAGATGTCCGGCTTGTGTCCTCATGGTCATGCCGTGGGACATGCTCATCCCGTACTCCATACACCGGCACTGTGTTGTTAGTGAGCCAGCGTGTGCGGAGGGCGGCTCCTAGCATATGGCATGGTCATGCTTGGGGATCACTGCATCTTGATTGTGATCTCGCTTCTTTGGTGGCAAAATCACTAGTGGGGGTGAGCCGAGCCAAACGGTACGAAGCTATTCGGCTGATGGTTTCTGTGGCTGATAAGCCAGTTGATGCTTCATGACTGATAAATAGTTCAAGCGAACAGGGCAGTGGTTGGCGATGGTTTGTGTGGATGACACATGATAGCCGGGACAGAAGGCTTAGTGTGGCAGAATCGCTCTAAATAATATGCTTTCGGAGGCGCTCAACTTCCACTAGACACTAAGCACCCCAAAAATTAGCTACATCGGATAGTTCCATCGAGCACACCCCAAGGGAGAACTCAAACAATCCACGTTTTTCACCTAGGATCCAATAATGAGAACGAGTTTACAATACTTAGTCCATTCCATACAACAAGAGTTCTCGGAAATACATTATTACAATACCAAGTTCAGAGTGCGGAATTTAAACAGTGGAATTAAAATAAACATCTAACGATAAGATACAAGGATCCATCTATGCTCAACAGAAGAATCCTTCACACAACAGCCACTCCTCAAACTGCACCTGCAACAGGGGTAAATAAACCCTGAGTACACAATGTACTCACAACACTTAACCGACTAGTGGGAACAATTTCCCGACTCCAAAGGATATGATAAGCTTTATGGTTTGTTGGGTTTCCTTTTTACGAAAAGCATTACTAGTAGTGATTCCTTATGTATGTATTTTATTAGCAGCCATGTTTAGTTCATTAGCTAACCATTCTATATAAGCACCTATTCTACTTTCAAGCAAGAGTTGAGCAATCAAATACATTCATCCCCTTTCATCTTCCCGTTCTTACTATGGTGCTAGATCATAGCCAAGTCATACCATATCACACGTCGATTCATGAACCAATGTATCCCAGCTGGGTACCCCGAAACACACGCCCTGCTTGTACCCCTAGGCACAAGCAAGACCAACCCACCACTCTCCTATCAAGGGGTCTAGGTCCCCATCCAAACTTGGACTCCAAGCCCCCCACTCATGAGTCCCGGACTTAGTGTGGTGCTTAGACCTGCACCATCCCCACCTCCAATCAGTCGGTCTAGAAAGAGCCAGAACCCATGACAAGAGAGCAACGAGCCTTCTCGCTCCCATAAGCAAGTATGTGCTCAGGATAATGTTTGTGACCAGACTAGAATCCACAGCAATGGACAGCCCTTAACCGACACGAACAGGGAAAATAGCATAACCAAGCTATGTCCCATTGGCCGCGGGACACAACCTATTACACCCACCAATACCCGTACCATATCCCTGCCCGGTCTCCATTTCCTTTCACCATTTTATCATGAGAGTAATAATAATAATCACCTATTATAAGTAAAGGCAAGTTACTCACGCTACCGATAGCCCAAGCATAACAGCTACTCGACCTATGCTAGTAGGACTCATAGGTAGGTTATCTATGCATGTAGTTTCAATATAAATCATGTAACATAAATGCACATCACATATATATCCAGCTGATCATTCAAAATAAGGGTTATGCACCGGGGCTTGCCTTGGGTAGGCGGGGGTGTTAGCTAAGTCAGTCGCCGATGGCTCCGAGGCTTCCTCCTATACGAGAACCTCCTCCTCGTACTCATCGATTACCTCCTCGTAGTCCTGCTCTCCGGTGGTCATGAACTCCAACTCATTCTCTACATGCATGCAATGACGATGCAACCCTTAATATTAAGGCAACAACAATTCTTAAGATAAGAATACATCTACTAAGCCACTAAGCTAGCTCTAATGGCTAAGATACTAACTACCTATCATTTTTACCAAGCAAAGTATTGGGTTCAACTAACAAACACCTAGCTTTACAAATGAAGGATATATCTTTATTTCTACTAATGATTTAATGTATATTTGAAACAAAGAGCATTTAACTACCCCTATGTTTTGTCTATTCTAAAGCTACAAAAATTACAGTGAGCATGTAATAATACCATGATGCTGCTATAAAATTTTTAGGGCTAAAGCTATCACTAATTTATCGCAAAAATTTCTACAATAATTCTTCTAACAATATTAAACATTTTCAAGTGATTTAATAGCTCCTGGTATCAACATGCATATATATGAACTAAGTACACTAACAGATAGAGCGCAATTTTAGAAACTTAACAAAATTTGTTTCATGATTTTTGGACATTCATATGAATTTATATTAAATATACAAATCTAACTCAGAATTGAAATAGAAAAGCTTTACTAATTCAGCTAGAAAAAGAAAAAGACCAAAATGGCCCAACACGGCCCAACTCGGGCTTGGCCCATGCGCAAAGATAGCCTACGTGGGGAGCCCACAGGCGCGCTGACGCTCTTGCAGAAAAGCCCCTAGACAATGAACAAAACAACCCATAATCCATGTTATTATTCCTAGAGACAACACCTACGCAAAAAGACCCTTGTACTCTCCTCTTTACAATGGCATGGTCCCTGGCCTCCCCTGCGTGCTTCGGCGTGGCGAGAGGTGGCATTGGCGATAGCTCCAGCCACCCGGGACCCATGCTAACCTAGCTAAGAGGTCAAATCTCACCATGGGGGTCAACGCGAGGTGATGGGCGGTGGTTGCACGAGCCGAGACACCATAGAAGGACCTCTCCATGATGGCGGGCACCCTGTAGCAAAGGCGACAATGTTCAGGTGAGCCGTAGCAATAACAAGGCAGTAGGGGTAGTGGGTGAGCAACGACGACTCACCAGTGACCTAACCGAGGTGCCGGCTCGGCCGGGGAGATGACCCGACCGAGGCTGGCCACGTGCACGCCGTGAGGTGAACGGCGGACCGCAAAGGCATGACCACGTCAATGGTGAGGAGGAGACACTAGAGCTACGACTAGCATGCGCACAACAAAGAGGGGTTCTAGGCAGGGCTAGTGGTGCGGTCAATTCAACACAAGATGGCAAGGTTGGAGCTGGCCATGATGAGGTGGGCTGGGCCTTAATGGCGCGCTGGCGGGAGCAAAGCTCCAAAATTGTAGCTCATCCTGGCCATAATCAAAGTGGGGTGGGGGCAGTCGGCAAGAGGACATAAAGGCGGAGATGCGAGCACGAGGAATTGATGAGAGATCCTCACTCTCTGGCTCACCATGACCGTGACTCGACGATGGCGGAAAATAGAGGGAGAAAGAGAGAAACGGGGCATGACAGGTGGGCTCGATTCGTCCTCACCTTGGTAGGACGTGAGCAGTTGTGGTCGAGGGACCTACGTCCAAGCATGAGGCCAGGAACGAGCACGAGCGTCCGTGACCAGCCATGGCCCATGCGCTGTAAGCGCCATTAATAGTGTGACGACGACATGCACGGCCATGTGCGGATGGCACCCAACCGAGCCACGGAGGGGGCAGCGCGATGCAACAAGCAGACATGAGTATGGGAGTGACACGACGGCAGCGACAGTGTCATGACGTGAGGTAGCAGTGGGCGGACGCGACAGCAGCGGTAGCGCGGCCACGGTGGCACCAATGGCGGCGGGGAGGCGAGCAGCGGCGGGGGCCAGGGGCCAATGGCTCATTGCACCGGCCTCAAGAAAGCCAGTGTGGCCCGACCGACCAAAGCGTGGCGGTGTAGGGTGACCGCGCAAGACACGACCATGTGCGCGGCGTGGGGAAGCCACGCAGTGACCATGCACACGGCACCAACCAACCCGAGACAAGTACGCGCATGAATTTTAAAGTGCTGATCACGACCAAACCATTGCTCCTAAACCTAAACCGGCTTCACTATGCTCAAGATGGCATATGGAACTACTAAATCGAATCATAGCCCTACACTACTCCTTAACCCAATCTCTCCAAATAAATTGCTAAACATGGCAGCGTCTAGCTGTTGACAGACATGGAAATTTTTCAAGTTTTGAACTGAACTTGATTTCAATTTGCGATTTCTAGGCTATTGAAAATATTACAAAGCAATATTATTTTTCAAAAGCAAGTATTTCATTGTCATCTACAAATTTTGTACTTCAAACTTTATTTAAGTATCACACACATGTTCTATAGTATTTTTGCTTAATAAAAATTGGTTTTCAACCTTAAGTGATATAACATGACTATTGAATCCTTTTTATGTATCATTTGTGTTAATCATTTTTCATGCCAAGAAATTTATTTTTACACCTTCTCACATGCATTATCACAAAAATATGATGCTCATGACATAGTTTAGCAAGTTGTTTAAATGGTAACACCAAGGGTGTTACAGCTCTACCCCCCTTAAATAAAAACTCATCCCGAGATTTCATGTGCCTAGTGTGGGAAAAGAGATAAGAATTAAATTTCAATTTAAACAATTACCTCGGTGAACTAGAAATAAGGTGAGGATAATGCTTCAAGATATAGCTTTCTTGCTCCCACGTTGCTTCATCCTTCGATTGATTTTGCCACTGAACTTCATAAAACTTCACCACATTGTTTCTTATCACTCTTTCTTTTTCATCCAAGATCTTGACAGGATGCTCAATATAAGACAAGTCGGGCTAGAGGGGAAGTCCTTCAATTTCCACAGCTTCATCAGGGACCCTCAAACACTTCTTTAACTAGGAAACATGGAAGACATTACATACTACTGATAAAATATCCGAAAGCTGGATACGGTAGGCAACAGAACCACACCAGGCCAAAATCTTGTAAGGTCTAACATAGCGAGGGGCTAACTTTCCATGGACACCAAAGTGAAGCACCCCTCTCATGGGTGCCACTTTGAGATATACATGATCACTAACTTCAAATTGCAAGGGCCTTCCTCGCTTGTCCGCATAAGTCTTCTGATGACTTTGAGCAGTCTTCAAATGACTTTGAATAAACTGGCTTGCTCTCAAGCTTCTTTGATAAAATCAGGTCCAAAATAACCACGGTCTCCCACCTCGACCCAATTAAGAGGTGTCCTACATTTCTTGCCATACAGGTCCTCAAATGGTGCCATTCGAATGCTTTCTTGATAACTATTGTTATAAGAAAACTCAGCTAGAGTCAAGCATTCGTCCCACTTTTCTAGAAAAGAGATGACACAAGCCCTCAACATATCCTCAAGTACCTGATTGACTCTTTCTGTCTAGCCGTCAGTTTGTGGATGATAAGCTGAACTTCTGAGGAGACTAGTACCAAGACATTTCTGGAGCTACTCCCAGAAACAAGAGACATAGACTAACCCTCTATCGAAAACAATGGTAAGAGGAACTCTTTGTAGGGTCACAACCCTATCAAAATACAACTTGGCATAGTTCTTGGTTGAATACCTTGTATCCACCGGAGGAAATGAGCGGACTTGGTAAGGCGATCCATAATGACCCAAATAGAGTCATACCCTTTTGTCGTGCGGGGCAAACCCACAACAAAGTCCATAGAAATATCCTCCCATTTCCAAACAGGGATAGGCAAGGGCTGTAGAAATCCAAGCGTACGCATATGGTCCACCTTAACCCTTCCACAAATGTCATATTCTGAGATGTATTTGGTAATATCATGTTTCATATTTGGCCACCAATACAAGTGACGCAAATCATGATACATCTTGTTACTTCCTGGATGAATGGATAACTTGGAGTTGTGAGCTTCGTCCAAATTTTTTCTCCAAAGCTCATCACTTGAGGGAACCAACAATCGGTTCTTGAACTTCATCACACCTTGGTCATCAACACTGAAATGAGGACCCCGCCCTTCGGCAATTAACTTCTTGATATGTGGAATTTCCAAAACATCTTGCCTTTGCTCTAAAATAATTTGTTCAAGTAGATCCGAGACTAGAGCAATGTGAGCTAACACCTCAGCATGGTTGAGAGACAAGGATTCTTCTTCAACTTGATGCGACTTCTGACTTAAGGCATCAGCCACCACATTAGCTTTTCTAGGGTGATAATGAACTTCTAAATTGTAATCCTTGATTAGCTCTAGCCATATCCATTGCCACAAATTCAACTCAGACTGAGTGAAAATATATTTGAGGCTCTTGTGATCCGTATAAATATGCACTTTATTTCCCAACAAATAATACCTCCAAATTTTTAGAGCGTGCACCACAGCAGCCAGCTCTAAATTATGGGTGGGGTAATTCACCTCGTGCTTTTTTCAGCTAGCGTGAAGCAAAAGCTATCACACGTCCATCCTGCATAAGCACGCATCATAATCCTATCCTTGAGGCATCACAATACACATCAAATGGACTATCAATATCTGGTTGGGCAAGAATAAGAGTAGTGGTAAGAAAATGCTTCAGAGCTTGGAAAGCTTCTTCATAAGCCAGACTCCATACAAACTTGACATCTTTCTGAAGCAACTTGGTCCTTGGTTGGGCTATTTTGGAGAAGCCAGGAATGAAGTGCCGATAATAACCAGCAAGACCAAGGAACTGATGGATCTGATGCACTGACTTTAGAGACTTCCAATTTAACACATCCTGCATCTTGCTTGGGTCCATAGAGATACCCTCAGGTGTCAGAACATGTCCCAAAAACTGCACTCGATCTAACCAAAACTCACACTTGCTGAATTTAGCATACAACTTGTGTTCCCTTAATTGAGTCAGTACTATCCGAAGATGTTGTGCATGCTCTTCATTGTTCTTGGAGTATATCAAAATGTCATCAACGAACACCACTACAAACTTATCCAACTCTGGCATGAAGACTGAATTCATGAGATACATGAAGAATGCAGGAGCATTGGTGAGACCAAAGGACATAACTAGGTATTCATAAATCCCATACCTAGTAGAGAAAGCTATTTTTGGTATATCTTGTGGCCAGATTTTAATTTGGTGACAACCCGAACGAAGATCAATCTTTGAAAACACCTTTGCACCAACCAACTGATCGAACAAAGTACCAATACGAGGTAAAGGATACTTGTTCTTAATGGTTACCGCATTGAGAGGGTTTTAATCCACACACATCCGCAGAGTACCATCCTTCTTCTTCACAAAAATAGTTGGGCAACCCCATGGTGAAGAACTAGGACGGATAAAGCCCTTCTCCAATAATTCCTCTAACTGCTTCTTCATTTCTGCTAGTTCTTTAGGAGCCATGCGGTAGGGACACCATGAAATAGGAGCAGTGCTGGGTTCTAACTCAGTAGTAAACTCCACATCCCTATGTGGTAGCAACCTAGGTAGATCTTTAGGAAAGATATCCAGAAACTCACAGACCACAGGAATAGAAGCAAGATCAAGAGAAGCTTCAACATGAGCGACAACTGGTAAGGCTGGATCTAAGGGTATAAGGAGAGGCATCCTATCCTCAGAAGAAGGAAGTCATAACTCAACAACTCTCTGCTTAATGTTCAAGACTATCCCACAAACACGCAACCAGTTCATGCCCAGAATTGCATCTATGCCTTGCCCAGACAGCACCATAAACTAGAGGCGGTAAGTGTGAGTGGCTAGCACTAATCTGACTGTGTCCGTCTAAGTATTAACGCATAATTGTGCACCGGAGTATTGATTCTATAGGCAATAGGAATAGCCATAAGAGATATATTGTGCCTCTGTGCAAACCCCATGCTCATGAATGAATGTGATGCACCAGAATCAAACAATACATATGCTGGGCGGGAATTAATGATAAACATACCAGCCATGATAGGTTCATTCTACAAAATCTCCTCAACCTCAGTGAAGTTGACTTGTCTAGAGCGGCTTACGAGCACCTTCTTCTTGATAATCATCCTCTTGACCAGACGGGGGTTGGTTGAAAGCTGGGAAGACTGCATAGGCTGGTTTTGTGGACACTCCCGAGCATAGTGGCCCTCCTTGCCACACTTGAAACAAACACCTGGCTTGTTCCCCTATCCCTGACGAGGCGAAACTTGCTGTCCCTAAGGCTTCTGTTGCACCTACTGAGTAGGTGCACGATACTGGGTGGGAGGTGCCTGGTGAGTCCACTGGAGTCTGACGGGACGGCTATCCACCCGGAGAGTGATAGGACATCCTCCTAACAACCTACACCTTCTAAGCCTATGGGTGATGAGAAGATCCAGTGATCACCCGCTTGTGCTTTTACTCCGCTTGAGAATCACGCTGAAGTCCCTCCATAGCAATGGCTGCATTCATCAAAGCACCAAAAGTCTGATATCCCCCAGTGTATAGCTCCTTTTGCAAGATGCAAGAGAGGCCACGGTAGAAATGGTCCCTCCTCTTCTCATTAGTGTCTACATAGATCCCAGCATACTATACAAGATGGTTGAACTTGTTCACATAATCCATCACAGTCATACTCCCTTGCTTCAGGAACTCAGTCAACTTCATGTTGAGCAAACCAGCGGGAATATAGTACTCATGAAAAGCAGTGGTAAACTCCTACCAAGTCACACGGTGGTCCACCGGCTGCATGGCATTGAAAGTATCCCACCACGCACTGGCTGACCCCAGAAGTTGCTGTGCAGGAAAGCGCACCTTCTGCTCTTCAGTCACAGTGAGCAACTAAAACTTCTGCTCTAGAATACAAAGCCAATGCTCCGCATCCAGAGGCTCAGCAGTTAGCATGAACGTGGGTGGGTGTGTCTTCAGGAAGTCCTAGTAGGAATAGGGCTTCAAGGGAGCGCAAGTACCACCCCCGTTCCTACCGTTGCCACCAGGGCCTCCACGGGCGAAGCCACCAATAGCCTAGACAAGCATCTCAAAGGCATGGGCTGACTCGCGTCGAGCAGCCAGCATCTCCACCATCATCTCCGCATAGGTCATCGGAGGTGGTGGTGGCAGAGGAGGAGGAGACCGAAGTGAGGCCTCATGGCTGTCTCCATTGGTGTTGCCATTGTCCTCACCACGACCGTTATCACCCTGGTCTGCCCCAGTGCTGGTACTCCCCCGACTAGACCTTAGGTTCATCTATAAACAGATAAGAACCAACCATTAGGGACAACCCTCCAGATTAGGAACAAGAGACTTAGAGAAATGATAAGACTTTTATTAAAGCATTCTTTTAGGTTATCCTATCAATTCACTAATCCAAATTATACGTGTGGAGAAAGTTTAGTTTAAGCAAGATTCTCTTTTCATGATGCATGCATCGTCCTACCCGTTCACTCAAGCCGCAATATAGCCGCATTTGCAAAAAAAATCGGCACATCGCACACTCACTTCCCGCTTACTAAACGATTCTTACGCAGCGTAAGTTAGTGTACCTATAAAAAATTGATTAGATAAAACCAGTGCCGCTATCCTAGATAGACCATATTGCTAGGGCTTATACTTATTTACATAATTTTATCGCATCCAACTTTTCGTAAAACTTTTGTTAGTCAAATTTTAGGTTTTAAAAAGAATTATGAAACTCGTAACTCAAAATTAGCTTTGATACCACCTATGGCAGAACCGTCCAAAATAACACACTTTCGGAGGCGCTCGTCTTCCACTAGACACTAAGCACCCCAAAAATTAGCTACATCGAATAGTTCCGTCGAGCACACCCCAAGGGAGAGCTCAAACAATCCACGTTTTTCACCTAGAATCCAATAATGAGAACGAGTTTACAATACTTAGTCCATCCCCACCTCCAATTAGTCGGTCCGGAAAGAGCTGGGACCCACGACAAGAGAGCAATGAGTCTTCCCGCTCCCATAAGCAAGTATGTGCTCAAGATAATATCTGTGACCTGACTAGAATCCATAGCAACAGATGGTCCTTAACCGACCGGACAGGAAAAATAGCGTAACCAAGCTATGCCCCGTTGGTCGTGAGACACAACCTATTACACCCACCAATACCCATTACATATCTCTGTCTGGTCTCTATTTTTTCACCATTTTATCATGAGAGTAATAATAATAATCACCTATTATGAGTAACGGCAAGTTACTCATGCTACCGATAGCCCAAGCATAGCAGCTACTCGAGCTATGCTAGTAGGACTCAAATGTAGGTTATCTATGCATGTAGTTTCAATATAAATCCTATAACATAAATGCACATCACATATATATCCAGTGATCATTCAAAATAAGGGTTATGCACTAGGGCTTGCCTTGGGAAGGCGTGGGTGTCAGCTAAGTCAGTCGTCGGTGGCTCCGAGGCTTCCTCCCGTATGAGAATCTCCTCCTCATACTACTCAATCACCTCCTTGTCCTCCTGCTCTCCGACACTCACGAACTCCACCAACTCGTTCTCTACATGCATGCAATGACTATGCAACCCTTAATATTAAGGCAACAACAATTCTTAAGATAAGAATACATCTACTAAGCCACTAAGCTAGCTCTAATGGTTAAGATACTAACTACCTATCATTTTTACCAAGCAAAGTATTGAATTCAACTAACAAACACCTAACTTTACAAATGAAGGATATATCTTTATTTCTACTAATAATTTAATGTATATTTGAAACAAAGAGCATTTAACTACCTCTATGCTTAGTCTATTCTAAAGCTACAAAAATTACAGTGAGCACATAATAATACCACGATGCTGCTATAAAATTGTTAGGGCTAAACCTATCACCAATTTACCGCATAAAAATTTCTACAATAATTCTCCTAACAATATTAAACATTTTCAAGTGATTTAATAGCTCCTAGTATCAACATGCATATAAATGAACTAAGTATACTAACAGATAGAGCACAATTTTAGAAACTTAACAAAATTTGTTTCATGATTTTTGGACATTCGTATGAATTTATATTAAATATACAAATCTAACTTAGAATTAAAATAGAAAAGCTTTACAAATTCAGCTAGAAAAAAAAAAAGACCAAAACAGCCCAACGCGGCCATACTCGGGCTTGGCCCCCGCGCGAAGACGGCCTACGCGGGGAGCCCGCAGGCGCGCTGACGCTCATGCAGAAAAGTCCCTGGACTATGAACAAAACAACCCGTAGTCCATGTTACTATTCCTAAAGACAACACCTAAGCAAAAAGACCCTTGTACTCTCTCCTCTTTACAACGGCATGGTCCCTGGCCTCCCCCGCGCGCTCCAGCGGGGCGAGCGATGGCACTGGCGACAGCGCCGGCCACCCGGGACCTATGCTAACCTAGCTAAGAGGCCGAATCTCACCAAGAGGGTCGACGCGAGGCGATGGGCGGCGGTTGCATGAGCCGGGACGCCATAGAAGGACCTCTCCACGATGGCGAGGTTGGAGCTGGCCACGATGAGGCGGACTAGGCCTTAATGGCGCGGACGGCACTCAACCGGGCTAGGAAGGGGGCATGCAGTAGACGCGAGTACGGGAGTGACATGACGACAGTGGCAGCGTCGCGATGCGAGGCAACAGTGGGCGGATGCGACGGCAGAGCAGCGCGGCCGTGGTGGCACCAATGGCGGCAGCACGAGGCATGGCAGCAGGGCGTGGGGCCAACGGCTCGCTGCGGCCGGCCTTGGCCAAGCCCAGTGGCCCGACCGACCCAGCGTGGCGGCGTAGGGTGACCATGTGCGCGGCGTGGGGATCCACTGATGCAAAACATGGCTGCGCAGGAGACCATGTGTGCCTACGGTGATTGAAATCTTATCATCAGCCGGCGAGGCAACCTTTTGATCCACTCGGCGGCGTCTGCAGGGGCAGCCGGCCGGGCAGGCATTCCAGCGAGAGCTGACTAGCGAGCGGATCAGGTCGGCCGGCCGGCCCCGAAGAGCGAAGAGATGCCCGTGCCCCGGTCCCGGTCTTTCCACTTGCGGTTGGCAGCGTGAGCACCTACCCTAGGTACCCTAGCTAGTCCTGTCCAGGGCGCGCGGGCGCCGGGCCGGGCGGTCCCCCCGCGGCACCCCGCCACACGCCCCGAGAACCAATCACGGCGCCCGCCTGCCTGGCTGCTCAACGGTCTTGGTAAATCGCCGGTTAACGTATATAGCCTAATAACAATTAAAAAATAAAAAGTCAGATAGTGGTGAGGTGTATCAGAGACTTGAAAACTCTCGAGAAACGTGCGAGCTAAGCGATTCCTCCCTCGCTAGTGCTGTGGATTTTCTGTCTCTCTCTCCTCCTGATTGGTCTGGTGCTCCTCCTAGCTTGCTGAGCTGGACACCGTTGGGGACGCCCTAAGCCCACCACGCCCACTTGCAGCAGCCGCAGCACCACCAGTCCACCGCCACGGCACCACCCCAGTTGCCGTAGTTTTACGCGTGAACGCACGCGTTCATCTGCCAAAACCCACGTCCCTCCCAGCCACCGCGCGCGCACGTGCCTCGTCGTCGTCCTCTCCTCCCTCGCTCAGCTGACGACCTCCCTCTCCCCTTCCCTTCAATTCCCGGCGGGCGGACCCTTTTCACGCGGGGGCGCCTGCACTGCTACCCTCCCAGCTAGCCCAAGTTCGTGCACACGGCCGGCCGCCGGGACGACTTATCCCGGAGAGATAGAGAGAGGTAGGGGTTGTTGTCACCATCATGAGGCGCTTCTTGCAGGTCGGCGGCGGCGGTGGGGAGCCGTCCTCCTCCTCCTCGTCGGGCGGTCACCACCAGCAGCAAGGCGGGCTTGCGGGCCAGAGGGTGGCGGCGGGCCTGCGGTACCGAGGAGGCGACGTCTCGCTGGGGCACGAGCACGACGACGGACACCGTCGCCATGATAGGCAGACCACCGATGGGTCCATGGACATGCTGGCGCGGCACAGCAGCTCGCCGGTCGGCTTCTTCTCCAACCTCGTGGTGGACAACGGTGAGTCAGATACCATACCACAGTTAATTACGCCGCTGCGTTCAATCGCCTTCATCAATTTCCATATGTGCTTTTAGCAATTGGGGGCTTGTTTTTTTTTCCGCCACGAATTGGTCCTTCACCATGATTTTAGTTTGTCATGCATCACACGGGAAGGAAACCAACAATTTGGCTAGTAAAATGCCTAATAATGGCGACATTCATCCACCCAACTCTTTCGATCGAGAAATGGCCAATTCCCCTGTGTGGAGGATAATGAAGAAGCAGGCCGAACCGGCGAAGGCGCAGCGTGGTTTTTGTTGCATTCATGATAAGCGCCGGCCGCCGCAATGGAAATCTACTGGCTGTAGTGCACCGGCCACTAGCTAACCAGTTGCTGCAACTTGTTCCGTGTCGTGCACTGCCCAGCTTTACCTGCCGGTTTTGGTTGATTAAAGCAGGGAGCAGGTACCGAAATTTTGCTAGATGAGGGCAAGCCGGTTTTGCACAAACAGATGCGCGCGCGGCTTTTTGCTGGCTGCTGTGTTAGCAACCAAGATTGCCCACGGATACTTGATTCAAGTAGCAGATGAACAGTAACTAAAGGTAAAAGTAATTGTTGATAATTTGGTTGATGATGCCTTGGCCTCCACGGATTCCCCCTTTTGTAGACACCACCGCCAGGCTGTGCTGGGCTTGCCCTCGAGCCGTGGCAGTGATCTTCCATGCTGTTGACGAGCGGGCACCTCCTGGCGGAATGCAACCTCCTGAACCGCGTTCTCGACGTATCGCTCCTCCATTCCCTTCGTGAGCTTCTGGAACGAGCTTGTGCACCATGGCGAGCGTGTACAGCAGGATGACAATGACGCGTCCTTGTTCAGCTCGCCATGTCCATCCGTCAGCGTCCAGCAGACCGTTCGCCAGAAACTCCAGCATGATGTCGGAAGCCTTGACGAGCTCGAGCGTGTACTGACCCGTGACGAGAGCTAGCAGCATGATTCTGAAACGGAGGACGAGGGGATGCTTGCTGGAGGCGACGCAGAACACCACGCGACACAGGAAGTCCAAGTGCTCGACGCGCGCCGCGGACTCCAAGCCCATGGTCTCCACTGGGTCCTCGTCGTCGGGCCTGAGCGCGTACTGGTACAGGGCCACCTCCAGGCAGTAGAGGACGGGCCCGCACCAGCGTGGAGGAGGGACGGGTGGAAGCAGCCGCTGACACGACCGACGGCTCGGTCGAACGGCGCGTCGAGGAAGGCGGAGCCGGACTACGGGTCATCGTCGAGGGAGGCGTCATAGCCACCGAGCGGGACGGCGCGGAGTGCGCACTCGACTGGACTGAAACGGAAGGACTCGACGGCGTAGATGATGTAGGCGCGCTCGGGGACGGCGGTGTGTGGGCCGAGGTTGAAGGCGATGACAACGGTGGGGTCTCCGTGCGCGCCGTGGTTTCGGGCGAAGGTGGCCAGGTTGTCGATGTCTTAGGCGGCGGAGCAAACGCCGCGGTAGCAGACCAGGCGCGCGGGAAGGTCTGCGGGAACGGCGACCGAGACGTTGTTGCTGAAGAGGTGGAAGCGCGGCGCTCCCCCGGTGGCGAAGACGACGCCGGCGAGTATGAGCGCCATGAGGTGAGCCAGGTGTCGATGAGGACGAGGTGGACGTAGGCGTGGCCGCTGCCCCTTGGTGCCACGGAGACCCGCGAGATCTGGACGCGCACGCGCTGCATCGCCGTCACGGACGCGTCCGAGAGGAGGGTGGTGTTGACGAGGGCCTCCACGAGGGACGGCAGATGGGTGGTGGACTTGACGCTCGCATCCCGCGGTCTAATCAATATCCTCTTAAAATATTTGTTTTTTATTAGACTCTAAGTATCTAAAATCCACAAATTTCCATCAGAAAAAGATCTTAAATTTTTCCGTCAGAATCATAAATGAGGGAATAAAGCTTACAACATTTTAACTATTTCTTACATCACTTTATTACAACATTAGAGTATTTAAATAAGTTAAATGTAGCAGCGGGATTAAAACAGTTTACATATAATCGATTTTATACATTTCAAGTTTACAAGTTTTATCTTGCAGCGAAAATAAACATATGATCAGAGTTACAGCGAAAACAAAGATTAATTTGATGACATTGTGAAGTATTAACATAGTGGACATTTATGTACAAGAGATTCTAGCAGATTTTTATATCTTTTCTTGTAAAAACCTTTAGTGAAGGTTGTATAAAAACATTATGACCGTAGCGCGAAAGGAATTCTTTCTGAGCCCACCAGAAGTTTTCCACACACAAGAGTCAGCTCTATGTATCATCTGGTTACCTGCAACAGGGGGAAATAAAACCCTGAGTACTCGATTGTAATCAGCAAGACTTATCCGACAGGAGAAAAATAAAAGACTTCAAGGGTATGCAAGGCTATCTAGCTTGTGGATTATTGCATCTGCAGAAAGCATTACTAAACGTGCGTCCTTATATTCAATTTTATTAGCAGTCAATATTAGTTCATTAACTTACCATTCTATGTAAGCACATATGCTACTTTCAAGCAGGTAGTAAGTAATCAGGACCATTTTATCATCTTTCATATTCTAGTTCTTACTACGGTGCTAGACCATAGCCAGTCGTACAGTCTCACAGAAACGGTGATTCATGAATCAATGTATTCCAGCTAGCTACCCCGAAACACACGCCCCGCTTGTACCCCAGGTACAAACAAGACCAACCCGTTCCACTCGTGTCAAAGGGTCCAGGTCTCCGTTCAAACTTTGATTCTAAACCCCCAACACCTGATACCCGGTCTTATTATGGTGCTTAGACCTCTACCTAATACCCACCCCTAAAAGTCACTCCGGAAAGAGCCGGAACCCATGATAAGAGAGTAACAAGTCTTTCCGCTCCCATAAGTAAGTATGTGCTCAGGATAATAAGTCTATAACCTGACTACCATCCACAGCAACGGACGGTCCTCAATCGACACAGGCGGAACAAATACAATCTGAGTCTCGCTCGAATGCCTAACCAAGTCCAGATCTAAAGTACCGTTCCATCCGGTCTCCAATTTTCCTTCATTTATATTCTATGTGATAGTAATATAATAACAGCAATAATATATTTCCTATCTCTCGCGAGTGACAGGTAATCACTCGACTTCTACCGGATCCTATATCATAGCAATCTACATGATCCTGACATACTAGTATGACTCATAGGATAAGGATATATATATTCAAATAGGTTTTATTCAACTCCTCAAAACTTAATGCACAAGTATAAAATAAAGTGGAGAATAACATGGGTTATGTACCGGGGCTTGTCTGGGTAAGATATAACCAAGGATTAGCATTCCACCATGGCGACACGATCACCAAGGCACCATCCTCCTGCTACTCCGATCGACTCCATATCCATCATTTTCCTATTTTGATATTCATAGATGCAGCACATTAACCCACGGCAACCACAATTCTAAGACCACGATTACACCTCGCAGTCTAACGAGCTAGCTCTAACGACTAGTGTACTAGGCAACGTATCCACATCGCCAGGTAAGACTTTATTTCTAAAAAAATATTTTAGTCCTACAATCCCAATGTGTTTTGGCTTCTTATTGATTGAATTTATATATTCGAACTAGGGCTCATTTAGCTATCTTAGCAAATTAATTATTATGGAGCTACAAAAATTAGAGTAAACATCTAATAATGTTTGAATTTTTCTGTAAAAATCTCAAAGCCAACACTACTACCAATTTCTCACAATAATTCTTACAAGTTGATGTTTTAACAATATTAACTATTTCAATTTAATTAGATTACTCTTGGAAATACTATGAAACCATGTAAACAAAATATACTAGCAGATAGATCATGATTTTAGGAACCGAACAAAATTGATTTCATAATTTTTGGTCAACTACACAAATTTCTATTCAATTTGCAAGTTTACCTTAGAAACTAATTAGAAAATGCTTTAGAAAAAGAAAAGGGCCGGAAGAACCAATTACGGCCCAAAGAGCCCAAATATTGAATCGTGGTGGCAGAAAGGCGTCATGACGGCGCAAGACGCCCAAGGCCGGGACGCCACATGCCAAGACTCGCGTTTTGCAAAAGAGGGCTCAGGTTTTTTGATAATCACACGGAGCAATGGAGCACTATTACTACAGACTCACACTTTGCATTAAAGACCCTAGAATGTGTTGCCTTTGCAACAGGGAGGTCCTCGGTGTACCCGCGCGCGGTGGCGCGGCACATCGGCAGCAACGACGGTTACGTCGGGCAAACTAGGCTCGCTACGATGGAAGTAAGGGGCCGACCACCATCTACGGCTAAACGCGCAAGGATGGGTGGCGGTTAGGGACTCGGTGGCGCACTGGTGTGAACTGCAGTGGCGAGCGGCTATCCGCAGCGGCGGCATGACTGTTCCGACGATCTAGAGCTGCTAGAAGACTAACAAGTGAGCGGGTAAGCATAAGGAGCTTACAACAAACTCGTCTGAGGTGATGGTCCAGTCAGCGGCCGACCGAGCAGAGTTGGCCACATGCGATCGAACGGGCGCGGCGCTCCATGATGGACATCGACGCGTCATCCCACCGTCGATGAGCACCCTGGCTAAAATAGTGCGAGCACCGGATGGAGGGAGTCAAGGTGAATTCGGGGTTACGAGCAATTGAACTGCTATTAACCCTACGAGCCTTACCCCCAAACCTCTCGGCACGACGATGTTTTGACCGGCAACGAGCGAAACGCTAAATTGGCGGTCGGTAGCGCTTGGCCGGTCATGGGGAAGATGGGGCACCTAGTTGACTTCTTATGCCACTTACTGGCATGAGGAATCGAACTGTGAAGCACTGAGTTAGGCGAATTGGAGGGCGAAAAAGGTGGAGCTCTAGCCGTGGTCATGTCGTAGAGAGGGCACCTGAGCGAGAGCGAGCGGAGTAAGATGGGGCGGCTCCATTCGATGGTGGTAGCATGAACACGTGCGCACAAGTGGCGGTTCATGGGGCTTGGCGCGGCGCACTTGAATGGAGCGGCAAAACCCGAGCGGGTCTCACCAGCGTCGGCTAGCGGGGGCAAGGCGAGGCAGCGGGGCATCCCATCGCCACTATGACCGGGGCCAACGACCAGATATGGCGACAGTGGCATACGCCAAGGGGACGATGCGGTAGGTGAATAGAAGGGTGGGGCGGACGCCACGTTGACCGAGCGATGGTAGCCGCAGCCTCGGCTCGGGCCAGCATGTGGCACAACGGCCAGCCACAGGAGCGTGGTGCGCACACAGCAGCGGGAGCCAGGCCATAGCCAGCCGGGGCCAACCAATGCCAGGCCAAGGGCACTACGCGGCACCGACCAGCACGCGAGCTGGCCAGCAGCAGCCGCCCGCCATAGCTTGAGCTCGGCACCAGCAGTGCCCCGCGCATGTGGTGACCGTGGACTCAGGCTGCACAAGTGTAACTAGTGATGTGCACGAGTTTTAAAGTGCAGCAAAGGTTGCCGCTTACCTCGACTGAGGTTCAACCCATCCACTAATCCTAAAGACAACACTACTAGCTATCTAGCAAAGCAATTATTATGACCATAGAACAACCATAGAGGGAGATAAAAGGATGTCAACATAGGCTCGTTACTGAAGTGTCAGTTCAGGAACAAGGAACAGAGCGCCAACAACGTGGTTTACAGCGCGTTCTAACGATGTTTGGACAATTTTTAAGTGGACAACGCGACACCCAACACATCTACAACCTACACCATGCTCACGTGCTCACTTAGAAGCAACCAACAATGCAAGAATATGAAGCTAGTGTTTAAACATTTTTGTTAGAAATTAAATGTCAAGATAGCATTATCTTGCTACTTTTTCTATACTTAGAAAAGTTAAGGTTCAGTTCGAACTAATAGCCATTAACACTTTTGTTATAATTTTTAAAAGGCCTAAACCCTATTAACTCTAACCCACAAGTATTTCATGCAATGGTCCATACTGCATACTAACCCATAGGAACAAAATATTTAAGCATTAATTAATTATTTCACCCACGATAAATCACCAAAAATAGTACTTTAGACGTAAGTTTAAGTGTTTGCCGTCTTAACAAAAAGAGCTTATCTTAACTTCAAATTTGATTTTTGAGCTCCCAAGAGCACTAGTTAACAATATTTATTTTAATTTTTTCAACCACAAAAGTGAGTCACGTAGAATTTGTTTATCATTTCAGGTAAGTTTTAAACTCTTAAACCCAACGAATTTGTTTTGCTAATCTCTTCTAGGTTTTAATCTTGATGCTAAGCAAGCTCGCAACATCAAAGATGTTACACGATGGGGCACTCGTGACAGCCGACATTGAGGAGGCGCGACGCCGGGACGGGATCGCGGAGACGCGGCGTGGACCAGGCGGGGTCGTCGGACGTGGCGACGGGACGCAGGCGCTCGACGGACACCTGGCAAAGCGAGGCATGGGTCTGGACGTGGACGCCCTTGGCCGTGCCAACGACGGTGAGTGCCGAGTCTGAGAACTGCGCGGTGGCGGTGACCTCAGGGAGGGAGACGCGCAGGGACGCGGCAAGGTCGATGGAGGGGACAGCGGCGGCAACGATTTAGACGCGTGGGATGGTGCCGAGGACGGACCAGGACGGGCGCGGAGGCCCGAAGAGCGGATCGGAGTTCCCGGTCTCAGATGCGTCGTACGGAAACGCGACCGACAGGGCTCGCTCCATGGCATTGGCGGGGGCCAAGACCAGCTGCTTGGTGGCATGGTGGCCACCGCCGAGGAGCGTGGTGGCGTCCGGCGTCGTCACGATGTTGTAGTTCTCCCAGCCGGAGATGTCCCAGACGAGTTCCCCAGGCACGAGACACGGGTCGGAGGAGTCGAGCATGCGCGTGATGTTGTAGCCCGTGATGGAGACACCCAAGACGAAGGCGAAGGTGAGGACGGGGAGGCCTGAGATGATGCTGACGTCGCGGATGCACTCAGGGCGGAGGGCATCGCCGGCGTCGGTGTTCGGGTGGAGCACGCAGCTGCAGATGAAGAGCTTGTGCTCCTCCCGGATCTCCAGCGGTTGCGGTAGACAAAGCCGGCGACGGAGGAGGAGAACTCGAGGGGGTCCCCGAGGTGGACGAGGACGGTGCCACGCGCGGGCTCGAAGTCAAGGGCGGTGGCCTCGAACTGGGTGCCGTGGAGGCCGTCTACGACGATGCGGACCACGACCGCGACGCTAGAAGATAGGGCCGTGGGCGGATCCAGCGCGGGTAGCGAGGAGAGCTTGGCGGAGAGGTGATGCACGTCGGGGAGTCATCGGAAACAGGTTCGAGGGAGATGGCGGCATGAGGAATTTATGCCCGGCAGAGCGGATCTGCCCCCTTTAATCCCCATCAACTCGAGCTGCTCGGACGCAAGGCGGAGTGACTCCTAGGCGAGCGGGCGGAGGGTCTGGTCAACGATGAACTGCGTGACGTCGGCCTTGAGCTCCTCCTTGAGCTCTGAGATGTGGATCTGGATGGTGGACGCGAGCCCCATGATGTCGTCGTCGACGGATGGGTCTAGACTGCGCTCCTCCGAGGTGTGGGCTGGCTGCTCGAACAGTCCGCCCTAGTTGTCGGCTACGATGCGAGCGTCGACGGTGAGCTTATCCTTCATCGGCGGAGGCAAGGACGAGTCGGGGGTGGCCGGCTCGTAGGCGCGCTCTCCCCGGACAGGAACATGCTCGAATAGACCACCCCAATTGTCGGTGACTACCGGCACTTAGAACTGCGGCGCAGGGCTCCTCTCGAGGGTGTCAGCATGAAGCTTGGCTGCGATGCCCCGCTGCTCCAGCGCGGCCATGGTCCGCGAGAAGCGCCGCTCCATCCGAGCGTCGAACTCATCGAGCCTCCTGAGGATCTCGTCGCATGCAAACTTGAGGGATGGATCCATGGCGGAGTACCAAATCGACGGCTCTGATACCAGATGTTAGCAACCCAACTAAGATTCCCCTTTTGTACCAGGTACATAATACTAGGAGGAAGATGAACAGTAACTAAAGATAAAGGTAATTGCTGATAATTTGGTTGATGATCATTGACCTCCACGGATTCCCCTTTTGTAGACACCACTGCCAGGCTATGCTGGGCTTGGGCCCACCTGTCCGGTGATCCCTGACATGCTGCCCCTTGCCATGGCCCATGGAGGAGGGCAGCGGCGGCGAGCATCTTTTACAGTTTCAACTTGTCATAGTAGTTTCTTTAATCTGTCTAGCATGCATTTAAGATGCCTTAGATTTCTGTCACATATACACTCACTCACATGGTGGTTAATACACCATGGATTAACTTTGGTTCATCATAAAATTACAGACCCTTAATAAGCTACTGAACAGTAAAACAAATTTTGCATCAAATCTCAAATCACAGTATGCATATAACACGAAAGCAACATGTTTTTCCTCTCATATGTTACCTTATTATACATACAGCCTTTTTGATATAGACCTCTACTAACAACTTGCTAGTAGGGGATGGAGGACTAAAGGGTTATATTGCGGTGTGGTGGTTCTCCCTATTGGCGTGTCTCCTCGACAGTGAAACGTGAGGTCCGAGATTTTGAAAGTCACCCTAGTTTTTATTCTTTTTACATGTACTTTTGTATTCACATGTCTACAGTTGCCTCATTTTCTAATCCTAGTAGCCCATTTTGAATTAAAGTTCTGTTTGCCACGTGCACACTATGCTGATGTGTTTTGCGTCGTTGCCTTCCATTTATCCATTCATTAATTTGGATCAGTTGTTGCAAAGTCATTATGCATGTACAATATGTCCTTTGGTAGAGAATTCTATACATATATAATCTTTGAATACATACTGGCCAGCTAATTGAGAGGAGCGTGAGTTGGTCAAGAGGTTAACTCTTTCTTTCGTCCACTGGCTTGTTTCTGCACCGGAGGATAAGAAAACCATCCATTTGCTGAATTTTTTTAGAGTCAAACATATAAATACCTTGTAGATTTTGCCAACCTACCATGTACAATTGTCCTTATACTAATGCCTATATGCTAATATTCATTTCACCTTAGTTGCTACTGAGCTATCTATACATATATAGTATGATGGGAAATGCTAAACTGTACAACATCCTTAAGTAGAGTACTATATGTGGAAATAAAAAATAAATAAATATGTGATAGTGGAGGAGTACGATTTGATGTTGACATGGCCTCCTTTTGGCAGATTAGAAACCATCCATGATTCATTTGACGCCGGCCAAACAACTGCAATTTATATCCTCAACATATATAGCGCACATGTACTTAATTAGTCGGATTGGCTTATGCAACTTCAAATTTTTTTATATCACTTAAACTATCCTAAAAATCCTAGGAACCCTTATATTACTATTTGGGACATGGAGAATAATCTGCAAGAGAAAGAGAAACAAAACTTACATTTAAACTCTATGATGCAAATAGTAAAGATGTTTGAGGCGAAAATCGTCACACCATATATACGTGTCAATAGAATTTGTGTCCTCTAATTGAAAAGCAGAATTTGTTGTCTATAACGAGAAATGGCCGATGATGATAGACATTGCTTCAGCTGTCTCTTAGGGAAAGTAAGAGACTCATCCGGTATAGTGTGTGTGTATATATATATATATATATAGATAGATAGATAGATAGATAGATAGATAGATGGATGGATAGATTGATACATAGATTGGCTGTATATATTTTAGGTGCCTGTAGTCATGTACACAACCTACATTAGTTGTCTACTAGAAAGAGATACTCCTAAATAAGAAACGACTTGTATTCTGTCTTTGTAGCAGTAAGATTTTGCTTTTGCGGATATGAGGCTATCTCCAACATGAGACCTATTGCGGAACACAAACAAAAAATGGGTCTCCAATACAATACATATAGCTTCCAACAGAGTACCTATATAAAAAACTCATTTTAGGTGTCAGGAGAGGCATAACACAAATCTGAGTATCCTCTCTCATGGAGACCTATTTATAGAAAGAGTTGTCTTTTAGGTCTTATTATTGGAGAAGACCAAAAATAGATATTGAACCATTTGGCTGTAACGTTACCCAAAGAACAAATATGTCTTGTATTTTGGATTGCGTTTGTTGGAGACACTATGCTATTGGTGCGAGAGTGAGACAGCCAAAGTGGATTGGATGGACTCACCTACGGTACATGCCCTACCGATGCTTCTTTCAAACCGGTCAATGCTATTGCTACCCGAATGCGTCCCACATGGCAGGGTTGGCTACTGCCATCTCTCGAGGGGCGAGTTGAACAAACACTCTAAATTCTGGTCTAGCTAGGGGGTTGTTCGGCAGAACTAAAAAATAAGCAAAATATTATTCCGGCTGATTGTTGTGAGAGAAAATCTTGTCTGGAAACACTGTTCACGTGAACAGTGATTTCGTGAGTGGACTGGCCAGCCAGCCACCAGCCACCAGTGCCAACAGTTGTGAATTATATGAGGCTTACACTAATTAATGGGGGTGTTATTAATTAGTGGCTCTGGCTCAAACCCTAACCAAGGCGGCCACTTGTCTTAATCAAAAGTAGGACCACAAAGGCATGCCCACTTGGCTGCGGTGGGCCCGGCGCTGTCTGCAGTCCAGGTTCAGCTGACGGCTCCACCGTGACGTCAGCGTCACCGCCGTTTTGCCAAAAATAGTAGCCTATATGCAAGTTTCAAAGTGGATTGGCGCTTTGTGCGCTCCTCCTAACGTCCTCGCCGTATATCTGGCCGACGTCTTCCATTATTCTGATCTCAGCTCCGTGTTTAGTTTGAACTTTGAAGAGCTAGCTCCGTGTTGATGCATATATAAAAATATTCATCATATTACTATATTCAGAAGGACACAAGTTTGTAAATTAGCTAGTTGCCCACTGGTTCAGATCATGCATTAACCATCTTAGCAAGTTGACAGTTTTTTTAATCTTTCGAGAAAGTCGACAGTGGTTTTTTCTAAACAATGCGTGGCTGGTTTTGGTTGGAATAAACTACGCAGGGTATCCACGCTCAAATAAAGCCGGAGGCAGCGGTGGCGGCGAAGGTCAGCGTAATCATCCTTCAACGGTCAACAATAGTAGTGGCAGCAGCAGCGGCGGCCGGAAGATGAAGCCGTCGTCCGAGTTCAACTTCACCGGCGGGGCACAGCAGGGCGGCACCGCGGGCCACCACCTCTCGCGGATCTCCGAGGACGGCGCCAGCTTCCCAGCCAACCTGATGGGCGGCGACCGCACGGCGGGCCACGGCTCTGGCGAGAGTAGCAGCGGTGGTGCCATGGCGGCGCGCTCGTACTCCGGCTCCGGCGGGTTTTCCATCGTCGGCCCGTGGGAAGAGTCCAGGGACATCATTACCACCCTCGGCGCATACGCCCCTCAGGTATGGAAGACTACACATTTAAGCATACCACATCTATATTCCGGAAAAACAAGCCAAAACACTGTTCCGGTTGATTTGATGTGAGAGAAAAACACTGTTCCAACTGAAAAAAAAAAAACTGAAAAATACGAATTATAAGACAAGTGAACAGGGCCATAGTACGTTGCAAACTTGCAATGCACGCACTAGTTCCTCATTTCTTGCCGCACAATTTTATATATACATTTTTTTAGTGTCACCGGGGGGGATTATTTGCCCACCTGAATATATATTAATGAAGCCCCAGAGCGGCTCGTTTGATGATTACAAATGTGGAGGAGGATTTCCAACAGAGAATATTACAATTTTATATATACATCATGCGTGAATAATGCAGTTTAGCGGCGCCATGGCGGGCACGGCGCTGGAGATGGCGGGCATGGACAGTTACATGCAGCAGCAGGACCAGGTGCCATTCAAAGTGCGCGCCAAGCGCGGGTGCGCCACGCACCCCAGGAGCATCGCCGAGAGGGTGCGTACGTTTGTACTAGCTCATATATATATCCCAAAATACCTCTACGATCAGGGTGGTTTCGCATGCAGCAGCAGCGACTATATTCACCGTGATTTATGTATGGTGCAGGAGAGGAGGACGAGGATCAGCGAGAAGCTCAGGAAGCTGCAGGACCTCGTGCCCAACATGGACAAGGTAATAACTACGAGTTGATCTATAGCTATGAACTATGACGCCACAACTTAATTACATACATTTCCTTGGATAATGAAATAAATTATTCCGGCTTCAACCTCTTTATATTTATACAAGAGGCTAGGCGTCAGAACACTCGGATAGATAGAATGATGACCATTGTGCAAAGCAGTTCTCGCTCCCTTAGGTATAGTTTTGTGTATATACCTGCACGAGGCAGCAATATATAACTATCTTACTGAACACTAAGGCGAATGGATACTTAACTGATCAGTGATCTTGCTTACATGTATCGATGCCACAGCAAACGAGCACCGCGGACATGTTGGACCTTGCAGTTGAGCACATCAAGGGCCTGCAGAGCGAACAGCAGGTAATCTACTACATTCGTGTGCATGTATACAAATATGTTACTGTATGCTTTTTCTAGAGAGAATGCACTGATCTGAAGACGAATGCGTTTCAGTTTCGACTGATCACAAGCGGGTATTATATTCTTGACAGCACACAAATTAAAGGCCATTTAATTTGATATATATCTTTCTTGATCGTCAGGAATTACGTACATACTGACCTTAGCTCCTATCCGCAGGCTCTGAAACACGAGCAGGAGAAGTGCACCTGCTGCCGAAAGCGATAGCGATTCACAAATCACAAGAGGGGACCAAGAGCAGAAATGCGTCCATCTTTAACAGTCGATAGTTGATACCGTCAATGTCCTTGATGAGAGGAATGTACATGGATGAAGCCATCTAAGGATAACGACTTGCACTACTACACAAACTTTACTGGAGGCGGACGTTTTCGGTTTTCCGCGGCGGGCAAAGTCATCCGCCGCGGCCTAGAGGCCACGGTAAATCGTGGCTTAACCGCGGCGGACGGCCTTGCCCGCCGCGGTTAACCGATTTACCGCGGCGGGTGGTGTAACGTGCCCGCCGCGGTAATATATTTTTTACCACGGCGGGCACGTTAGGATGCCCGCTGCGGTTAATCATTTTAAAAAAACAAAAAACCAGGAGCCCGCCGACGAGCCCGTTTCGAGCCCACCAAATGACGGATCCGGGCTTCCCACACCGCAGATCCGTGCCGCTCGGGAGGAGAAGAGGAGTAGCCGCCGGGCCCCAGCGTCTCTCGAGAAGCCGGATGGACACGCCGACGCCATCGCAGCAGGCCACCACCTCGCCAGGTCGCTCGCGGGGACCACGCCGCGCCTCCTCGCGGATCCCGTGCCTCCTTGCGGATCCCGCCATGCTGCGTGGTGGAGGGAGGCCGCCGCCGACGCTGCGCGTCCTCGCCTGGGCGGTGGTGGAGGTCCCAGCGTCGTGGCGTGGTGGATCCCGGCGTCGTGGCCGTGGTGGATCCCGGCGTCGTGGCCGTGGTGGAGATCCCGCCGTGGTGGAGGGAGGCCGCCGCGCCGACGCGTCCTCGCCCGCCGTGGTGGAGGTCCCGGCGTCGTGGCCGTGGTGGATCCCGGCGTCGTGGCCGTGGTGGAGATCCCGCCGTGGTGGAGGGAGGCCGCCCCGAACCGTCTCGCCCGCCGGATCCGGCCATCACAGCGCCGCCACCGACGGATCCGCCTCGAGACGCCATCACCGCCGGATCCGGTCACCGCGCGCCGCCACCGGCCAGATCCGCCTCAGGACGGGCTCGTCGTTGCCGTCCCACGAGCCACCGCGCTCAACGCCCCGCTCGGAAGAGAGAGAGGAGGGAGAGGGAGGGATCGGTGGGAGAGAAGAGAGGGAGGGAGAGCGCCGTGCTGGTGGATATGCAGTGGAAGGAGATGGTGATGGGAGGAGAGAGGCTCGCGACAGGAGAGGAGTGACTGCGGCGCTATCGGTGGAGAGGAGTGAGTGAACTGAAACCCTAAACTCCTAAAGTGCTCATTTTATATGGAGACCAGTTATTGGGCCTCGCCCTGGGCCTGTTGGGCCTCGGGCATTTACCGTGGCGGGCATTATAGGATGCCCGCCACGGTAAATCGATTTACCGTGGCGGGCGTCTTAACACGCCCGCCATGGAAAATACATATTTTACCGTGACGGGCAAAAGTGTCCGCCACGGTAAATAAAAAATGCCCGCAGCGGTAAATTGTGGCATTTATCGCAGCGGCGCGAAAATAGGTGACCACCACAGAGTGCAAAAATGCAACGCTGCGCATAATCTTTTGTGTAGTAGTGTAGATTGTTGGGAGTCCTAATTTTAGTTATTAGCACACGATGGTAGTGCATTCGGCGCAGCCCATGGATGGAGCGTGCATGTGCAATTGTGCGTGCATAGTGTTCTACCATTTCCAAAGCAGTGATGATCCACATATAGCCGTGGTCAACTAGCTAGGCAGTGCGAAAATAGGCAACCCTTCTGTTCTGATACTTTGGTTTCTTCTGTTCTGGTTGATGTTCCGGCTTGAATTATAGATTTCCTTTTAGGATATATCTGAAAACAGTTTTGCTGTTATTATTATTTATACAAGTCGCCTGATTTTACTTTGTGTTCTTAAGAAGAGGACATTGCTTTTATGCAGAAAATGATGTAATTCTAGTTCCGTCTCTACAGTTAAATATGTAATGTTTGACCAAGTTTATATGAAAAAATGTCAATATTTATGACGGAAAATAGATATAGTATAAAACTATATATATTATGTATGGGTAGTGAAATTTAGAATGGTTTGACTCGGTACTATACTTGTACTCTCTTCGTTCCAAATTATAAGTTGCTTTGACTTTTTTGGTTCATCTATTTTTCTATGTATCTAGACATATTATTATATCTAGATGCATAGCAAACTGGATGTACTAAAAAAGTCAAAGCGACTTATAATTTGGAACGGATGTAGTACTTCATAACAGAGGAAACATTTTGTATTAGACCAGTGTGTTGCTTAACTAGATTGTCATTCTAGCCACATCGTGGCGCTCCCAACCGTCGCCCTCACTCTCTCCCACGACACTGCATCGGACCCCCTCCTCTCTCCTAACCGGTGATATTGTCGATGGATGGAGGAGTGGGGACCTGATCATCCCTTCCCCTAGGTTTGTTGATCCTCGTTGATCTAGGGTTTGGTTTCTAGTGTCATGGACGAGGTGGCGGCGATATCGACAATGGTTACTTTAAATTTAGAATAAGGTCTTCTTTCAAAGGATATTAAATCCATCCTCTCTTGAAAACCTTGTTTGACCTCAATGACTTTCAATTTGGCTTTTTCAGTTTGGTGGGCTAGTGAAAAGTTTGGTCTTTGATGTACTCTTATCTTTAGATTGGTCGTTGTTTCTTTGATCTTGGCATTTTGTGAGCTTATCATAAAAAGCGTCGTTGGTTGGCTTTCGATGCGATTTATCCCTCGACTATCTTCTTCTTTTGGTATGTTCTAAAACAAGGTTCGGCATCTCCAACACTTTGTTCTGATAGTGAAGGAGTAAATTTATGTTCTTTGGAAGGTTCCTCTAGCCGATGTTCTTTCAGTGGATATTAAATCTTTTTCACGGGCCATATAAACTTATGATTGGCTTTTTTTATATGGTCTTGAAAACCTTGTTTGACGAGGGTGTCAAAATAAAAAAATAAAACTATAAAGTTATTAATCTCATGATGTCACTTTTCTTTATTGTCTTTTCAGTTTGGTGGGCAGGGGACGATGATAGGAAGAAGATGTCTGATTTGGCCTTTGATGTACTCTTATTTTTTAGAGATTATTTTGTGTCTTGTTGTTTATCTTTTATACTAGTCGTTTGGTTTCCTTGAGATATATCCGATCCGAAGCACTCTTTTGATTGTCTATAAAAAAAGTGACAATACCAAGTTTAGCCGCAAGATTTAAAGAACTAGAAAATAAAAACAAGTGATGGTTTAAGGAGACCAAAGTACAAAACCCAAACAACATGGAGAGCAGTCAGAAAAATGTTACACACCCTAGCACCCACGCCACCATGACTACCACTACTCAGAAAAACACACTAGAACAGAGACGATTTCTCTTGGTGGTGGTCATTTCTTTCCTGTGGTGGTTCGTAATGTATGGGCGCCACCAGAAATAAAACTGTGGGTCCAGACCATGAACCGTAAGTGTAAATTCATTTTAATTGGTTGTTTTCTTAAGTTTACCATCACTAAAAATATCAATTTTTTAAACAACCTCGGATTGAGAAACAACTAAAACGAAAGTTGTAGAACTTGAAAAGTTATGCAACTTTGTAGTTGACAACTTTTTCATTTAAAGTCGTCTTATCAAGGAAAATTATGTTTGAATTTCTTAAATTTGAAATTTGAATTTTTCAAATGACCTCTGATGGAGAAATAACCAAAATGAAAGTTGTAGATCTCAAAAAGTTATACAACTTTATAGTTGACAACTTTTTGATTTGAAATTATCTAGTTGAGGATAATTACGTCTAAATTTCTCACATTTGTAGTAGCGGTGGCCTTAATAAAACATCAGTAAAAATGTATTTATAGTGGTGGTTTTCTTAACAAAACAGCCAATGTAAATCATTTGTAGTGGCGGTTCTCTAGAAGACGTCTGTAAAGTTCGTGATTTCCACTTGCCTTTGATGCTAGGGCGGTGGATAAAAGCGTTAGTAAAAATAGGTTTAAAACCGCCGGTACTAATGTTCTGTGTACCTGCGACAACTAGCGCCAGAACACTTCCTACAACAATTAACTCGTATTTAGCTTATAAGCCATGACTTATCAACCAACGAACAATATTTTTCTCTCACACCAAACTAGACAACCGTACTTTCAGCCATGGTTTATAAGGTAAATCAACCCAAACGAAGAGGGCAATCTCCGTGCCAAATTGCATGATGCGGATGCGTTAAAGCTGCCAAGTTGGAGGTCTGTCAGTTTGCTTGGACTGGGCAGGCTGATGGTTTGCATGCTCTTGGCCTCCTGCGCTGGCGAACCGGTCCAGCGCACCATGCAGCATAGTCATCACCGCACACAACGGTAGAGTTGTTCCACGCGCACACCCTGTGCGCTGTAGTTTCGGATAGAAGTTGTTGGTAAATGGACCGGCACGTGGACCTTCCAGTAGCATTTTGCCGCCCCCCTCAACTCTAAAACCGAAAATAGTTCCTCCTCGCAAACCTGTGCAGTTTTCATGGTGGTTTTTTTTTTTTTCTAATTTAAGAATCATGGTAAATTTTTAAAATGGAAAATCTAATGGGTTAATGAGTAGATTGCATGCTTGAGATGTGATAAAATAACTTTATCTATAATTTTCTATAATTAATTCATAGCTATAGTTTCTCTTATTCAATTGTGGTTATTTATGGTATGCTAATCATTGTGTGCTTGATTATAGTAAAAAATTCATGTTCATTAGATATGTCTAGATAATATATTTATAGATAAATCAAATGAAATTAACTTATACATGATCCGAATCTATAATCTACATAGTGAATACATTATATGGTATGAAATGTATCAAGATATATATTTAGTTTTTCATAAAATTCATAGGTGCAGTTTTTACTATAGCTCAAGGTGGGTTAATTATTATGCTTGACATAAAAATTTCATACTCTTTGGATCATGTATAAGTTATAGTCATCTAGATAAACATAGATGAATCAATAGATTAATATATAACTCAAATATATGATCCAATCTAAAATTTTACAACAAAAACTTTGTATTAAAGCATACTATATAACTGTATATGTTTTATAAAAGCCTAAAGAATATTGTATCATATATTCATTGTGTAGATGTATTGTCAGATATAATCATGTGGAGTCTAACATAATTGGATTTTCTATTTTATGATTATTCTGTGATTTACTATATTTTCTCAAAGATTCGGCCAAAATAAACATAAAAGAAAGAAAGAAAAACCACCGAGGGAAGCAGCCATGGGAGCTCAAGTGACTGGTTTTAGAAGATAAGTGCGGAGCTATTTCTTATTTTTGAGTTGAGAGAGAAAAAGCTGATTTTACGATATCTCGAGGAAGGTAAAATGAACTGTTTCTAAAGGAAACAGCTAATAACCCTGGGCCTTGTCGCGGGCGTCGGTCTGTGGCCTCGGCCACGCCTCAGATACGTTGGGGGCATTCCGTGTTGCCGGTGTCCAGCTGGGACGAGCTCTCTTCATGTTCCTGCGTCTTCTGCATTCTGCTCGGCTCCCGGCCACAAGTGCATGTCAACTATAGTCATGTTTGACACAGATTAGAGCATCTCTAACATTTTCCAAAACTCGCTTCCAATTTAAAATTTTCGGTAAGATTGAAAAAATAGCTCTCCAACAACTGTCAATCTTTACGTGCTTGGAAAAATCGATCCAACCATGCGGAAATATACACACGCATATCGATTGGCCAACTGGAGGTGGAGGGTGTGAAGAACAATAAGAAGTAGGATAGGGTTTCTAATGTAAATATACAAGTGAGAAATAAAATATAAAATTTGTTAGGTGATTTGTAAATAGTCCGGGACTCAATTCCTTATATAAAATTGTCTTCTATATTTTAGGAACGAAATTTTAGAAATTGTTGGAGGACCCAACAAATATGCTTTCAATTTTTTAGCCACTTGGAAAACTAATTGATTTACCAATTTTTTAGAACCATTGAAGATGCTCTTATTTGGTAAACACTCCTTCGGTTCCAAAAGAAACACACTTTAGCATTTAAAATTTATCCCACAATAAGTGCCACTTCTAGGCCATAGACCACCTAGGACTAGTACTTTTTGCTACTTTCTCTATTCGCAATGTGCGGTTATTACATGTTACCTTACCTTTTTTAGGGGTATATATGTAATTTTATAGTGGCATTGGTTTCTCCCCTCAATTCAATTCTAGAAGTGCACTTATTTTGGACGGAATGAGTATACTTCTTACATAAGCTATACAAATAAAGTAAAAACATGATCAAAATAAGTTGGGTTTTGTTTTTTTATATAAACGAGGGTAGTGGGAACAAGCGTGTCCAAAGCTATAAAAAATTGTATCATTTGGCTATTGGTTTCAGTTTAATTTAGCTATATGTAGCTTATATAAGTTGTATCGAAAGCCCTACATCTGCAACGCCAGTGTTTTTTTCTGAACAGAAGGGGACTGATATTAAACTTTGGCATGGTACATTCTCAAATTACACATTGACAAAAACTAAAATAAAAGATACATAATATTATATCCAGATTCTTATATTGTCTTCTTCCCTAATGGCTTCCCTCGAATACAGGAGCCAAAGTGTAGTCCTTATGCTGAATTCAATGACCAACCCCAAAATATTGGATATGCCACAAGATCTAACGCTTTGGACCAGTCCAAAACACATCTAAATCGCTGAAAGAATATTGGCAGTTATACCATCGGGTACGACATAGGCTGCAGATTCATCACCTCGAGACCTTGATTTTCTCTTCGCGACCATCGACGATGAGATCGATGACCCGAAGTTGTTGTCCTCGTAGGGGCTCCTAGAAGCACCCCTCTCCTTGTAGATAAAGGTCACAAATTGGCCGCCTGCCGATGAAATTGATGCCTGCAACGGCGATCTCATCGTGGCAATCACCGAATTCATCGCAGGACACACGATCCTGACCGAAAATCATCTGCCGGAAATTTATTTAGACTCAATTCTAAGACACTAGAAAACTTCGGAAAAGGATGGGTGCCTTCCCTTCTTGTCTCCGATAGACGCACCCAAGAGGAAGAAGGAGCGAAGAGGAAGGAGAGAAGCCCTTGACGCGACGGCGGCGGTGGAACCAGGAGAAGGCAGCGGCGACGGCTCTACCCGGCGGCATGCAACGGCAGTTCCTTCTACATGCAGATGCAGCGCCCCTCTGCTATTCCGTGTAATTCTTTACGAGATAAGAATGTCAATTCTATCCCTATCCCATGCATGCATACAAAATCTACCTGATGCACTACTTTTTGAGAGGATAATTTATCTGCTCGATTGTGAAAGTTTTGCGGTGCTGGTGTCAAACTAGCAGCGTGATTCCAAAGAAAAAAAATCTCAATCGAGAACTTTACTCTATAATTATATATGCATGTGTGTATAGCGTATATATGTTCCATCGACAATACCAAGAGGGATTGGATGGGTCCCCATCGACGCTGACTAGGAGCATTCGAAAAGTAGTGATTGCCACCGTCCCTTTGGTCCAACATGTCGGCCTTCACCGCGAAGCTGTCCCCTGCCATTGTAAGTCCCTGTCGCACAGACGAGCAACCCCAGTGGGAAATACGGATACGGGGTTGCGCTCACGTCGTCCGGTGCAATGCAACATTCTCACCGTTCCGTCCCGCGAGTCCGTGACATTTTCCCAAATTGTCTGCCTGGCTGGATCTGCCAAGGCCTAGCTAGCCGTTGCTGTCTTGCTCCCCGCTATAAAGGCAACATTTGGCACGCAGCCGCCGCGTTGGCTGCTTGCACAGCGTGGCCGCGGAGGCCCGCCGCGAGCGCCAGAAGCTTCTTGTTTTCCCCGCCGCAGCCCGCAGAGATCGGATAGGAACACGTACGCGTGCGGCCGCGCTGTCGATCCCAGCCGGCAGCGGCCATGCAAGGGGCAATTCGCCGTGATCCAAAACGTGCAAAGGGCCGCTATCGCCGCGCGCCGCGAGTTCCCCAACCAACCGCGTCTCCCCTCTTCTATATAACCCAGCCCCCGTGCGCGGACGGCGGACCCCACAGAACGGTCAAATCCGGAAGCACAGCACACACCTCGTTCTCCCCTCGCAGTCGCAGCTCATCATCTGCTTCTCGCTTCGCGGTCGCGGCGCTCTTCGTTGCTTCCTTGGAACCCCTGCCTCTCTCGTGCGTGAGCCCGCCGCGGGCGGTGTTGAAATGGCCGTTGGGACAGGCGTGCGCGTGGCGCCGTCGCCGTCGTCGATGGAGGTGTGGGAGAGGAGGAGGACCGGTACGGTGACGGCGCGGCGCGGCGCCGCGGTGGCCATCAGGTGCAGCTTCGTGGGCGAGGCGGGGGTGGGCGCGGCAGGGGGCCTGGCGGAGGAGCACTACCGGACGCTGCGGCTGCGCCCGGGGTCCACCCGGAACGAGGTCAAGAAGGCCTTCCGCCGCCTCGCGCTCGTGGTGCGTCCATAACCTCTGTAGATCCAGCTATCAATCAATTACCATTATTCTGACGAGTTCGTTCGTCTCGTCTCCCCTGAGCCGTGCAGTACCATCCGGACGTTTGCAAGGACAGCGACCGCGACACCGGCGTCGAATTCCAGAAGATCAACATCGCCTATCACGTGAGCTTACTACGAGTACTCCTTACTAAACATTTTTTTGTTGTTGTTGTTTCTGTTTCTTGCCCTGACGGCTGACGCAATCCGTCATTGTGTGCAGATACTGATGAACAACATGAGGGAGGCCGAGGAGCGGCTCGAGTACTGGCGGCTCAAGTACGGCCTCACCGACCAGGATCTCGACAGATACAGGTACTACCTCAACGAAGACGACGACGACTGGCTCAACATGTGAAGAAAACTGACGATCGATCGTCGATAGACACGGATTTTTATACAAAGCGTGTTTATCCACATTGACCTTAGTGGCTTACCATCGATTAATTATTGTTGCCAATGGCAGAGGCAGCAGCACTGTATGTATGTATGTATGTATTGAAGCGTTTGTGATGTGTACTTTCCCCTGTTTTTATTTTTTTTCTCGAATACACATCAGAGCTGCGTATCATTATTGCATTTAAGAAGAAATGAGTTTATGTTACAAGAGTATCCGGCATAGCCGGTGGCACTGAAAGGCTACATTGATAAACAAAACAATCAGCAAGGGGAAGCCGCTGGCTAGTGCCGTTCAGCTAAAGCTCTCATTCCTGTCGCACCGGCTTCGATCCAGCGATCCGCTTCCATTTTGATGATTTGCAGCAGCTCAGCGATCGTCGCCGTGGCGTCCCGGAAACACCTTGCGTTCCGTTCCTTCCAAACCTGCCAAGACACCAAAGCAAATAGAGAGTCGATCCCCTTACGCTGGCTGCCATTGGCAAGCTTACGCAGCTTCCTCCACCAGGTAATGGTTGTCTGAGCTCCTTGGGGCAGATGCAAGCCGATGGCCTGCAGAACGAAGTGCCAAACCTCCCTTGTGAATGGGCAGCACGCGATTATGTGGTCAATTGTTTCCGGGGCTTGGTCGCAAAGGTAGCAGCGATCACGTGCATCCAGACCGTGTCTAGCCCGTCGATCTGCAGTCCAGTGCCTGCGTTTCATCGCCAACCACAAGAAGATCTTCACGCGGAGTGGAGCCCAGGCCTTCCAGATGAGGTTGTGACCTCTGAATATAATTGCCCCTGAATGCAGCATTCTGTAAGCCGACTTTGCTGAGTATGCGCCATCTGGTGTCCAGCGCCAAATTAGCTTGTCTTGCTGAGTATTGAGGCTGAATTGCTGGAGGGTGTTTCACAGCTCAAGGTACTCAATCACGGCAGTCTGTGACATGCCGCCATTGATGGAGCGCACCCACTGCCTATTCTCCAGCCTCTCCCTGACAGTTTGTCGATGTTGTATCTGTGCTGGGATTAACTGTAGGAGGCACGGTGCGATGTCACCGATGGATTCCTCATTGATCCATTTGTCTTCCCAGAACAAAGCCGTGCGTCCGTCTCCAATCCAGTAGAATGTGGAAGCACTGAAGAAGGCCTGTAACTCAGGAGCCGCTTTGATCGGCAGCTCACTCCACGCTCTGTCACTGTCTGTCTTTTGCAACCAAAGCCCCCGAGCTTGCAGGGCGTAGCCTTGCAACTTGAGGTCGCTGACCCCCAGGCCGCCGAACTGAGTCGGTCTGCAGACCGTCGGCCATGCCACCATGCACTTCCTGCGGACTGAGGCGTCGCTGCCCACCCATAGGAATTTCCTGCATATTGCGTCAATTTCCTTCCTAGCCCACTGCGGAAGGCTGTCAGCCATCATCGCGTAAATAGGGACAGCTCGCAGTACTGACTTGATCCACACCAGTCGTCCGCTCCGCGCCATAAGGGAGCCATGGCAAGGGGGAAGCTTCCTTGCTACTGCCTCGACAACGGACTGCACCTGTGCTTTTGCGATTTTTTTTTATGCTCAACGGCAGCCCAAGGTACTTGATTGGGAACGGCTGCACCTGACATCCAAGGATACTGACGATGTCATCCAGATTTTCATGCCCTCCATAGATAGGAGTGATGGAGCATTTGGCCATGTTTCTCCCCTGTTTTTATAGTGGGTGAAGGGATACACTTAGACCAAAGTGTAGTGACACTCGTGTATGCTCAGTATGATAACATACGGAGTATATAATATTTAAATTATAAATTATTTTAATTTTCTAAAAATATTAATTTTACTATATGCTACCTAAACTACCTATATATAAAAAAAAATTATATATCTAAAAAAATTAAAAACAATTTATAATTTAGAATGAAAGGAGTAACTTTAGTATCTCCAAATATATATAACATCTATTCCCAAAACTATTGGAAACAAACTAGAAGTCGCATGCTCCAATAGTAACCTAAAATCATTCGTAAAATTCCGGCGTGCCCAATCCATCTATCATCACTCCTTACATACCTCCGTATTTGCTGGTTCTCAATGCGCCCGATCCTGAGCTGACGGGTTATTATTCCCTCCCATTGAACCACGTGCAACCGTTAGCTACTTAGGCAATTCTCAATGCATGTTTCACGAGGTTTGAAACTCATTAAATAAGATATCGAATTTAGTATGTTTATTATGTGTTGATATCTTATTATATAATCTGTTTATAAAAATTATTTGATAGATATTTATAAGTAACAAATTAAATGAATATTAAAATACGAATCCGTATCCGAACTCTTCATTCTTTGTTAGTATCCGAGGGAATTCGAATCGGTATCCGACAAAAAGAAATAAGGTAATGATGACATTTACATATGCAATTCTTTACGTATTTGACTCGTTTCCATCCACGGGTGTTCCATGGCGGCGTCCTGTGTTTTTATGGGTCACGCATGCAACAAAATGAGGTGGCAGATTTTTCAAGTTTTTGGCAACCAACATGGGAACTGTTCGAGGACATTTTTATCTCTAAAAAACCATTTGCCTAGCTTCCAGAAACAGCCTTTTTTATGTGCAGATTCTTCCCTTCCTCGGACATCTGGTTTTTTTCCTCTAAAAAACATTTGGCTAGCTTCCAAAAACAGCCTTTTTATGTGCAGATTCTTCCTTCCTCGGACATCTTTGATGCCTTCTTCTCTTGATACTGTTTGCTTGCATTGCGACGGATCATGGCCGCCCTTGCCGCTGCCGTTCGCCCCTTCGCCGGCGGCGTCCCTCGTCGCGCCGCGCCTGCCCCTTCTGACGCTAGTGTGCGCGCGTCCGGGAAGAAGCCGCGGCGCGTCGTCGCTCCCGCACGAGACACGTCGGTTTGCCACGCCGGGGTCGACGAGTTGTACGTGCCCAGCCAGAAGCGCAAGATGACCTGCAACCGCATCAACGTCGAGACCGCCGCCGCCGACACGAAGGTCTTAACCGCCGCCGGCGAGATGTCAGCTCGGGAGCTCCTACATAAGCGCCTGGCGTGCGAGCTCGATGTCTTGAGCGGTCTCCTAAAGAAAGCAGAGCTTATATCCCGGCGTGGGGCATGCAAGGATGGCGCACCAACTGCCGGCAAGAAGGAGCGGTTCTTGGCCTCCAAACAGCGACCGGAGCCGATGGAGGATGGTGGAACTGGAGGGCAATGCGCCTTCGGTGAAGAGGAGGAAGATTTCAACTCTGGTGGAGCAGAAGCAGAAGCAGGTACGGGCGTCGCGGATGTCGCCAGAAGAGAGGAGTCAGCTTGCTGGTCGCCTGTCCTCGCTGTCTGAGGAACTGTCAGGGCACATCTTTGAGTTCCTGCTGAAGCACTTCGGCGATGCCGATACCCGTGGTGAGATCGAGATTGACTTTGACTCTGCGGAAGACTCTGTACTGTTCGAGCTGAAGACACAGCTCGACAAGTTCGCCCAGGAACGCCCCATCGTCGTGGATGTCCTCCCGGAGGAAAAGGACGAGAAGCTCGCTGAGGAGAGCAAAAGCAAAGGCATCTTGGTGCAGCAGGAGGAAGAGGACGTCCACATCTGCGGCGTGTCCACCATCGTCCAAACCGGCAGCAGGCCGAGTTCAAGAAGCAGCAGTGATCCAGACACGGGCAGTTACTCTGATCGCAAAAGCGACTCCGACGATTTCCCAGCTCTATGGGGAGCTCTTCCCGAGCAGATCATTGTGACGTCTGCGCAGCCACCGTCGGAGCCGGCATCAGGGGCGGCGCAGAGTGGTGAAGCAAAGAAGGTCCAAGACGTCCATCGCGCCGCGCCCAAGACTGTTTCCCTGGCCGGTCTGATCTACAGGGCGAAGGTTCGCCGAGAGCTGTTGGAGATGGAGAGGGCGGTGCTGCCCGACGAGAGCATCCACCCGCGGGACCTGCAGCGTCTCGGCATCGCCGAGTATGGCCGTCCCAGCATCATGCGGCAGCTCGGGCTCTTTCTCAAGGCCGACGACGCGTAGTGCGCGGCGAGCAGAAGCAGGAGCACGGGAGCTGTACATCGTAGAGCGTAGATGGCGTCATACTGTTATGCACTGATGGCATGTATTTTGTCAGTGTCAAGTAACTTAAATGAAAGAAATATTCTGTCAGGCAATGTGCTTAAGAGCAAGGCAGTTATTTGTTTCAGCGCTGAACACTCCAGCAACAATCTTATCTTAATTAGCTAAAAGACCACTGACATGCAACTAACCACAACAGCTAGCGAGCTTCCATCACGAGACCGAGGCTTGATTCATCTTGGTACGTTGTTTAACAGGTAGGGAGTGGTTTGTGGTTACGTATCACTGCAGATCGGTTAGGCCTGATGCCCTGACTGCAACAGTTGCCATCCGATGCTATGGAAGTAGCGAGGGAACAGAACAGCAGCCGAGCATCCCCATTCAGCTAGGTTTTCTGCAATATCTCACGTTCAATTGATGGTTCTGGTTGATGAGCATATCACTAGTGAAGCAGACCAAACTGTTAGTTTTACAGATGATCACTAGTTAAGCCAACTGACTCACCAACCAGCTGAGTCGGTTTTAACAAGCACATAACAAATCTATACCAGAAGGGACAGAGCAGATTGGTTTCACAAACCAAACAAGAATGGAAATTAGCAGAAATACAAGCATAATCTTTTTTTTTACATCCTGATGGATGATAGGATTCTTCTAATATGTATATCATATCTGCTTCATCGGGGGTGCTGCAGACTTGCCATCACCCGAAATTTCTAATTTATTTCTCATATCTCAATAGATGTATAAAATGTGTAGGGATGATGTACATTGTATGCTCAGTTACTGCTTTGCGTGTCACTTTACAAAATATATAGACTACAGACTAGCAGGCTGGAGCGGCTGGCTGGCTGGTGCTGGCCAGCCCTCTCACGCGGACACTGTTCACATGAACAGTGTCTTCCAGCTAGAAGATCATTTTTCTTTCACACCAAACCAGCCAGCAGTAATAATCCACGATCCAGCCAGCAGTGCCGAACAGGCTTAGGTTACAGCCTACAGCCCTACTCCTCGGCAGGTGGATCCACCCATCGGCCATGGTCCTTGATCAGCTGGATCAAGGCGTCAGTGGCACCTTCCATAGCAATGCCGCGCTGCACAACAGTCTGCAGAAAGAAAGATGCATTGTTTTTAGCAGGATGGGAACAGCAGCTTCGGGTATCCGGACAAGTAATTGCAGATCAAAAAAGCATTGTTCTATCACGGGCTCACAGCCGCATTTGCGTGCCCTCGAAGTGCTAACTGGACCAGGCAGCTCTGGCCAGTAGCCAACCTGTTTGGCCCAAGTGTTTCTGAGACCGGCAAACAAACAAATACGAATGCACAGCTACTACTCAACAACATAGTAAAACTTTCCATTTCATATACATGATTTTGGCAACCAAGCAATGGAATTGTTACCTTGCCAACGTAAAGGTCGATCTTTCCAGGAGCCCCTCCAACGTACCCGAAATCGGCATCGGCCATCTCTCCTGGCCCATTCACAATACAACCCATGATAGCGATCTGCCAGGCAAATATGTATACGGTTGATCAGTATAATTGATAGAATAGAAGGAAATTCATATACGGTTGATCTTTTTTGAAAGAATCATATACAATTGATCAGACCATATGTATTTGAATCAGAAAACTCACCGAGACACCTGGTAGATGAGAGGTTTTTTCTCTAATCTCAGCGCTGATTTCCTGAAGGTCAAAGAGTGTTCGGCCACACGAAGGACAAGACACGTATTCCTACAGCATTCACAGTCAGAAAATCACTTTTCAAAAAATTTATTCTCATCTCAGAGAGAAACATCAACAGTTATTTTTTGTTTGCCTGTTTCTTTTCCTTTTTTTTCTTTTTTTACTACAAATCTGCAAGTAGTGGTATATGTTGTCCACTGGATACAGACAGAGAGAGCCATATCATTAAACCAAAAAAAAAACATGAACGTACAGTTTTTGTGTTGCGCATCCTGCAACCCTGGAGCAAGTTGAAAGATGTGTCCCTCAGGAACTCAAATTCCTGGTCAGCAGCTTCAAGAAGTACACCATCACCAAGACCATCGACTAGCAGAGCACCATCGTTGGCCCCAGCACCAATGACAAGACCATCTCTGCATATAGTTAGATTAGAATAAACAAGAAAGCCATGACTCACAATTCCAAGGGGAACAAAATAGGAATATTGACAGTCACCTGTCAATGTCTTTAGGGAAATCTATGTGATGAATTACAGGGAAGTTCAAGCCATTGGCCTGTAAGTACTCAAATAACCTGGAAGACATAAAAAAATATTAAATATGTTAAACCTCAAAGGACAAAAAAAACTGACAGTGCTGTTGAGCATGATGGATAAATAAATCCTAAAAATCTCTTGTTTAATAGCACATCTTAATTGACCACTGTGTTTTCTTACCTCCTAGCAGCATGCACCCTGCCTGTGTTCTCCTCACCATATGGAACATTATGTAACAACATTGTTATATCATCAACGTCCTTAAGAATATCTAGCTGCTCGTTTGATTCATCACCACGAAGAGTGACAGCTACTCTAGTGCCTATACAAACCATAAAAATGACAAATTTATGAGATTAGGCAAAACAACACACTCTCTTCATTTCAAAATGTAGGTCTTTTAGTTTTATCTTAGTCAAAAATCATGTACCTTTGACCAAGTTTATAAGAAAAATATATTAACATCTATAATACCAAACTGAATTATCAAGATATATTTCATGGTGGATTTAATGAAACTAACTAGATGTTGTAGATGTTTGGTGCATTTTTCTATGGACTTTGTCAAAGTTAGAAAGTTTGACGTAGGACAAACTAGAAACAATCTTCATATTGGAACAGAGGGAGTACCTTCTCTTCTAATCTGAACTAGAAAGTCCATTTTCTATGATTCTATCTTCTCAGTGAAATATTTGTCCTTAAACTATTAGCAAAGAAACAATAATGTCATGGTCTAATTCAAATAACTACCTTCTGGCAAAAGTTTGTGTGCACCACTTGACAATTCGTCGAGGTTGACAAGTACAATGGCATGTGGGAGTGGCTTTGTCAACTGCTCAGATAAAGGGGTCAGCACACCCATGCTGATGTCAACTAATCTTTTGAGTGCAAGCCTCTGTACACATTCACAAAATTAGAGCAGAGCACTAAAAAAGGGAATAAAACGATCAACATATGCACTTGAGAGAGGGATAGAAATGTAGCTGTAACTCACAGCTTCAGCATCTTCTACAGGAGGGAGCTCCCTCAAAAGAATGGAGTCTACAGTAGCCAGATCCTGATAGCCATAGGAGAAATAATCTTCAACTAAAATCTATCTAAAAACAGTCGTGTACTAGCACATAAAAACCATAGAACAGACCTTGAAAGGCATGCCAACCACAAGCTTTGCTGCAAGAGACCTATAAAGGAGCTCAGGAGCCTGGCAAATAAAGGGAGCATTCATCACTACAGAGCACATTTATTCAGATGGCTAATCAATAAAGAGTAGTCACTGCAACGTGGAGTAACAACCAATTTTCAATAGAAAAATGCATGGAAAACAACAATGGTACTACTTAACAACTACTAGGTGTGGATCCTAAATAAAAAACCCCATGCTGAAATCCCTTTTAGTGTGTATTCCAGAATTTAACAAAAAAGAGTACAAAAGGTGCAGATTACCTTTAATTGATCCAGGGAAACTGACATCAGTACAGAACCATCACGATGCAGGACATTTCTGTAGTCAACTTCCTCACCCTGTCATAAGAGCATGAGCAACTGATAAGAAATCTAGCATTAGTAGTTTTTATGATCATAATGTGGAATTATTTTTAACAAACCTCCTTCTGCAAAGGCAATTGACCACTCCTACGCTGGAAATCAAAATAACGCCTATGCTTTTCTTCAAATGGGGCCTGATAAAACAATACAAAATCCAAGAGAATTAAATACTGCTTAAGGGAAAACACAAATAGTAAGAACTTGTATTTACTATATGGTGACTGGAAAGTATGGAAAGTGAAAGTCCATTACCACCCCAATTTGAAGGTTTGCAGCCTGTGCCCCAAGATTTGCCAACCTTTGGCAAGGATCAATCTCTTCTTCTGGTGGTTCTGTGAGGGAGACACGGATTGTATCACCCAAGCCATCCTGTAATAGAAGACACAGAAGATATTGTCCATGTTTTTCGTAGAACTTGCCAGTTTCCATAATTCAATTGATTTACAGGAAACTGCTAGTCTTGCACTTTATTATGTGTCATAGCATGGCAAATGTCCCAATCAGTTAATCCACAAAACAAAGTTTAATAATCTTAAACATAAATTCTTTCCAGTCAGCAGTTTGATTGTAGGGTTTTTGTTAATATGGAATCATAACATATCATGCTATGGAACTGAATGACAAAATTTATTTTAAAAATATTCATCCTCAAAGCTTCCAGCTATAAGCTCCAAAAGTATTCTTCATCCTGAGAAGAGGCTATCGTTTCCATGTCATTTACGTCGTTTCCAGATTAACCATTTGAAAGAGATTTAATTTCATACAACATAAATAAGTAGTAAAGCAATTACCATTAGCAGTGTCCCAATGCCAATAGCAGACTTCATCCTTCCATCTTCACCCTCTCCAGCTTCTGTAACACCCAAATGCAAGGGATAATCCCATCCTAGGTTATACATTTCAGCCACAAGCAGGCGATATGCTTGGACCATGACAACAGGGTTACTAGCTTTCATCGAAAATACAAAGTTGTGGAAGTCCAACTTCCGACATATCCTAGCAAATTCCAAAGCAGACTCAACCTGCAACATTGCAGAGAAGATGTCAAACTTTTATGTACTACTATTTAAATATTTCCTCGGAAATGAGATAATCACCATTCCCCGTGGAGAATCACCATAGTAGCTCATTATGCGGTCAGAAAGACTACCATGATTTGTTCCTATACGCATTGCTCTTCCATACTGCTTGCATTTCTCAACTAATGGAGAAAACACCTGAGACAAAATTAATATCGCTCAGTAAGATAACATGCCATATGTTCACATTGATTGAAACAAGACTAATAATGACAATTTTTCAACCTTCTCAATATGCTCGAGCTCTTTTTGGTAGTCGTCGTCAGTATATTCCAGCTTTTCGAATTGAGCACGACGATCAGCTGCCAGTACAGTTCTCAGCATTTTACAGTAATAAAAACATGACAGACTAAAATGAGGGATGTCAAGATTTCACTCACCAAAATTTCCTGGGTTCACACGAATTTTGTCAAAGCATTCTGCCACCCTTAGAGCTACTGTAGGAGCAAAATGAATATCGGCCACTAGTGGAATGTTGTAACTATACAAACACAATGAAAAGGGTGAGGACGCATACATGTGAACTCAGTGAATGTGAAGAAAATGACACCTTACTTCTTCTGAACCAGAGTGTTCTTGATCTCAAAGCAGGCATCAGCTTCCTTCCTACCCTGGACGGTTATTCTAACAATATCAGCTCCTTTATCTGCTATCCTCATCACCTGAAATGGTGGAAGTGATATGTTCATTAGCTAAATGTACACAAAATACAAATCATCTGAAAAAGGCTGAGTAAAATCTCCCGCATTCAAACTCTGTAGAGAATACTAAGAATAATCAACATGAATTTCAGATGGGATGCACCTCCTCTACTGTTTTTGCAACATCCTTGGTATCTGAAGTCGTCATGGTTTGAATCCTTATGGGATGATCACTGCCAAGTGGCACATTCCCCACCATCACAGTTCGAGTTTTCCTCCTCCTTGTCTGGTGTATTGATTCACAGTACTTTTGCCTGGGTACTGAAGGACGCAGGAAGGACAGTTCATTCAGTTAGGAAAAGAGTGCATAGATTTTAAATCTGGGACAGATCCCTTGAGTTGAAAAATACACAGCTACAAAATATACGTGCAAGGACACAAGAGCATATACCTAAAAGTGGGCTTCCTTCTGAAGATGGCTCGAGCTCCATGGTCTCCGAACCAGTACTTGAGCTCTTCGCCACGAGTGCCCTGACTCTGGAGGAGCTTGCACTCATCGTGCCGGCACTGGGAGTAGACAAGACCTTCGCAAAGTCGACGCTCCTGGTGAACCCGATGCCACCATCGCGCACTCTGACGTGTGGGAGAGGAGCTGGAGCCACGCCGGTGGCCATGGCTGTCTCCAAGCAGCAGGAACTCACCTACGCAATCCTACAAACACCTGCAAAGCAACCAACGCAAGTGGTGACTGGTGAGGTGAGGTGAGCAGTGGCTGCTGATCCTGGTGGCCTTTAATCGGCACAAGTGGAATATACCCTATCGCTGGAGGAGCGAGAACAGGACAAAGATATGGTGTGTGCTACTAAACCAGAGCAATTAACAATTCGCGTAACTAAATTGACAACATAATTCGTGCAGCAAAACTGACAACAAGTTTTGCATAATAAACCGCATAAAAATTCAACAAACTCGAATCAACCGCCGTTCCCGGGGTGAAGGAAACAAGGAGGGGGAAAGTAAATCCAAAGACGAAAACGGCCTAGATCCTTATTGGCAAACGAACAGAGAAATGCCCGGCTCAATACCATCCTAACCCAAAAGAGAATTCTACTGAAATCGATGGGCTGCAGCCTGACAGACTGACTGTGACAAATCCTCCCATCCACACAACACAAATTCCCCAAACCAAATCCAAGCAAGCATCCACAGAACCAGCTAGTGAAGCCTCCACCACAGGTTCAGGCGTTCAGCAACCTGCCCAGGCTGAACGGGAGAATAATCCAGCTAAACCGAGCACGAATCCCGCCCCAGCCACACAGCACGACGAACGTGATCGGACATCGGAGGCAGGCAGCAAGCTAGAAATCCTCACCGAACCTCGCAGTCGCAGCTCCGTGTGTGCGACACCTCGCCCGCGCTCCTCCCTTTCGGTTACCGAACGGAGCGCGCGAGTGCGCTAGTTCTCTCTCTTTTCCTTTTTCCAAGCAGCGCGGGGCGGAAGAAGAGGAGGGACTTCTACTGGATAGCCTTTTATCTCCGAGCAGCAGGGGCCGCCCGAGCCGTCGCGTGCGCCCGCCCTATGTACGCCGCTGGGGTCCCGTGCCGCACGACCTACTCACGGGTCCTGTGGACCGCGTGCGGGGAGAGCGGTGGCCGAGGGGTGGGAAGTGGACTGATGGAGTTCCGGGCTCTCCGTCGTTTTCCCATGCGACGCGAGGCCTTATTCTCTAGCAAGGACGTGTTCTTTTTCACGGGGAGAAGGGAGAGCGAGGGGGTGTTTGTTTTTCGGGCGTGTCTAAATATTTGATGTGACAGGAATTTTAGAAGCGCCTGTAGAAACAAACAGAGCCTAAATTTTAGTTTAATTAGTCTTCTTAAAATAAACATTAGGAACTAAAACAGAGATTAGAGACTAAAATATAGTAGTTCTTTGAGGCTGCTAATCAGAACTAAACAGTTCATACCTCTCCCTCTCTTTTCTCCCTCGTAGTCTCTCTTTTTTCTTTTAGTCTCTGAAAATAAACATTATTTTAGTTTCTGTTTTAGTTTTTTTTAATCTGTAGTCAAATCTCCGGGTCTACCGGCAGGACGAAAGTTACCGCGACTCCCTGGCCCTCCGACGATTTCCCCTGCTCCACGCCGTGGCCCTCCCTCCTGTCAAAATCAAAACCCCGCTCATTGCGCCCGAGAAAAGCGCCGCCGCCTACTCCCTGCTCTCCCGACCCAACCCGCTCTCCTCGGCCGTCGCCGCAACGCCACCGCCCGCTCCTTGCTCTCCCGATCCAGTCCGCCCTCCGCGGCCACGCAACTCGGCCGTCGCCCCTCGGATTCTCGCACTTGGGTCCTGGCGCCCGCCGCTGCTCGTCCACTGCCACGGCCTTCCTAGCCAGCCAAGCTACGACGCCGGTGGCCACGGCGGCCCCATCCCTCCATCCGTACCGCTACCGCTGGTGAGTCCCGATGATGAGACCTCTCATCTCTCACTCACTTCCATGTCATTCGAGCGCTTCCCTTTACAGCCGTTCTGCCCCAGATCCGCTTTGCTTTAGACGAGCAGATTAGCCATTCTACCTCTCCGTCTAGCAGCGGCACCGTCGCAGGTCCTAATTCCGGGCCGCCGGCCTGTGGGGCTCGCTGGAACAGGTACACGTTCTTCCTTCGTCCACACGTGTCTCGCTCCTTAGCAGACTTCCCTTCTTAATTTCCATTCGTTCATTCCTTGTCTGATTCTTATTGCGGCCAATGTGATTCGTTTGTTCCATCCGGTGACTTGCTGGGTAGATTTTTCCAGTCGAAGAACAGAATCTGATTAGATTTTTTCCCAATCGGGAAAAATTAGGTGCCCATGCTGCAACGATCAATTGTTTGTTAGGCTAGCTGCGCTTAGGCCCGTGTTTAGTTAAAAAAAAAATCCAAAAAAATGCTACCATAGTTATCACATCAAATCTTACGATACGTGTATAGAGCATTAAATATAGACGAAAAAAAAATTAATTGCACAGTTTTGTTGGAAATCGCGAAACGAACGTTTTGAGCCTAATTAATTCATGATTGAATACTAATTGCCAAATAAAAACAAAAGTGTTACCATAGCCAAATTCCAACTTTCTCCCGACTAAACACGCCCTAGATATGAAACAAGCGCGCAGACTGAAAGGCTACCCCGATGAAACTGGGTCAGGTTGGAGCAGATACTTCATTAGGCTGGAGCAGTTACTTTATTTCAACTACTAACGTGATAAAGGCCATTCAGTGGATAGTCGAAACTTTAGAGCAATGAGAAGATAGACCAGAGCCGCACTCAGCACTTATCTGACTAGCTCTCGTCTTCCTGTCGCCGTTAGTACCCTCCGTTGCCTTTACCTGTGCAGTTGGACTGAGAAAAAGAAATTCTATCTTTCCTCATTAGTAAGGCCGATTTACAGTATTTTGTACTTGTAGATTCCTGCAATGCAATAGGCTATCTAGATCAATACCACCATACCTTGTGTAATCAACAAAATAGTTGTACCCGTCAGTTGAAGCTGCAGCTTCATTGGATGTATTCAGTATGGGTTCGATTTGATGCTTGCAACAGTGGAGTTCCTGTGCGATCGATGCTAATATTCATTTTGGGTTTTGGCTTCCAGGAGCTGCAGGGTACCAGTTCTGGCTCGACTCTTACCACGTCTTGGCTTCTGGCATAGGTGGATGATGGTGGGCTGTGTGACACTTTGCCTGTGAATTAGGCCTTGTTTAGATGCCAAAAATTTTGGCAAAATGATATTGTAGTAGTTTTCATTGTTATTTGACAATTAGTGTCCAATCATAGTCTAATTAGGCTTAAAAAATTCGTCTCGTGGATTTCGTCTAAACTGTGTAATTAGTTTTATTTTTTATTTATATTTAATGCTTCATGCATGCGTCCAAAGATTCGATGTGACTGAAAATCTTGAAAAATTTTACAAATTTTTTTGCAACTAAACTGGACCTTAGCAGATGTTGCTATCTGTTATCCGCTTCTAGATGAAATTACATATTGCCTCGAGAGTTCTTTCTAAAAATAGGGTGCAGCCATGAATTGAAAAACATACCTATAATTATTTGTTTTGTCAAGATGACCATGTGAAATAGCGTGTTGCAGACGTATTTTGTAGAGGTATATTGCAAATGTTTCATATGGATGTTGTAAAAGTAGATCGAGATGTTGCGTATGTTGCAATAGTTTATACAATATGTTGCAAGTGTTTGTTTCCAATGTTTCATCTGTTTCAGACGTATATTGTAAGTTTGTTTATCTGGATGTTGCATATGTTTCACACGTATGTTACAAATATTTTATCTGGATGTTGTGAATGTTTGCAATAGTTTTCAAGTATTTTTCACATGTTTTTGCATGTGTTTCAGACACATGTTTTAAGTGTTTCATTTCTCTTCTTTTGCATATTGTAAGTATTGCATCTGGATGTTTTAAAAGTATATCGTTGCATCTCTCTCCTCGCCTTCGGCTACCTTACCTTGGTGGCTCCTCCTCGTCTTCTGCTGCCTTACATCCTTCTCAGACTGCGGAGGGGGCGCGACAAGGGCCGGCGGAGGGGGCGCGCCGGGATGGCGGCGCGGAGCGAGCTTACGCTCTCCCATTCTGTTACGCGGGCATGTAGCGCTTCGGTTTCACTTTTTTTTTGTTATATACGTTGATGCTGAGATGGGATGCTCTTGTTGGTGGGCTTGGAACTAGGAACTAGGCCACGATTAGTTGCCTAGGACTAGGAGCTGCATTCGGACGCGCTGCTGGCGCCGGACGTCCGCACGCTAGTGTCTTCTTAAAAAACAGATCTGCTTCTAATTGTCCAAATCTGTTTGCACTTGTTTCTGTACACATGTGAAAGATCCTTGTTTGGTTTTGGTAATTGAGTGACAACCCTAGGTGGACTAATTGTGTTTATGTGAGATACATAGGTGATTAGTCCACAAGTACATGTGTGTGAGCAACATATGCCGTGAAGGTGAAAATGGTTTGGAGATGTTGCAAAGCTCACACATGTGATGATGAAGGAGCTTATTGCACATGAGACATGACATTGAGTCATGTGATCAAGGTAGAGAAGATCAAGACAAGACTTGGCTTGATGGACCGGTTACAAGCGTGAAGGGCAAGTCGGAGGCTTTGGAGCGATGGACCGCGTGGCGGTGAAGCTTGAGCAAGACTTGGCGCCAATGGACGAAGGCAACGGTGAAAAGCAAGTGAAGTCAAGATCGATGAACCAATATGATCACGTGATGATATAAAGTGGGTCATATCATTGTTGATCATGTTGGTGCATGTGTTGCATCGACATTGGAGGAGATGGAATGGAATGCGCAAGGCAAACGTATAACCTAGGGCATTTCATTTCACCGGTCATAGGTGTGTAGAGAAGTTGATGACCGGGTTTAGGATAGATGGCCGTACTATCAAGAGGGGCAAACTTCTTTGCATATCGGTCATCTAGTGCCACTCGTGTGATCTAACTTTGCATCGTCGCTAGGATCGAGTGGCGTGGCAAGTTGAGTGGCTAATCCTTTGGAAAATAATTGTGAAAATGCTAACACACATACACATGGTGGTGTTGGCACATTTACAAAGGAGATGAAGTTGGAGTTGTTGTAGATCAACTCGGCGTTGAAACGGAGACGAGAAGGGTTTGAAACTTCACCGGCGGAGTGTCCGCCCGTAGAGTGCGGACAGTCCAACTGTACCACTGGCGCCCTGTACAGAAAAGATAGGGTTTCGCATAACTGATCGGACGCTGGCCTCGGTAGGACCGGCGCGTCCGGTCAGTGGCAGCAGTGAGCGTGCGGTCTCGGTCTCGTGACCGGACTCTGGCGCGAAGAATGACCAGATCCTCAGGGTCTGCGTCCGGTCAGTGCGGTCGCGCTAGTGTGGCAGCGCACAGAAGAGACAGTGAGTGATCGAACGCTGAGCGAGTCCGGTCGGGGTGATTGGACGCGTCCGGTCATGAGTGGAACCTTACTGGAAGTGACCGGATGCCGGGGTCCTGCGTCCGGTCATACACTGTGCTACGTCCGGTCGCAACTTAACCATTGAGATCGGGCGCTCAGTATTTGAAGCGATGGATGACATGGCAGCTATCCGTTGACCGAACGATGGCAGGGTGTGTCCAGTCGATACGACCGGAGCGTCCGGTCGTCCCGAGTTTTGCCCAGTGAAGCGGTAACGACTAGTTTAGCCCGTGGAGCTATAAATAGAAGGTGGTCTCGGCCATGGCTGGTGCGGAACACCTCGGGGGACTTTGTGTCCATGCTTGAGAGTGCTTAGGAGCCCTCCATCTCATATATGCTTGATAGTAATCATCCAATTATGCGAGAGAGTGATTCTAGTGCGATTGCATCGTGAGGTTGCATCGAGTGGCACTAGGTGATCGAGTTGCAAGCCGGTGGTGCTTGTTACTCTTGGAGGTTGCCACCTCCTAGACGGCTTGGTGGTGGTCTCCGTCGAAGCCCGCAAGAAGCTTCTGCGGTGCTCCGGAGAAGAGCTTTGTGAGAGGTATTGTGCTCGCCCCGCGAGAGCCGCGAAGTGCAACTCTAGTAAAGCGTGTCATTGAGCTACCCTCACTTTCGGGGTAGGTTCTTGTGGTGCCTGACGTGCGGGCTTGCGGGTGATGCCAATTAGCCGCCGAATCACCAAGTGAGCTGTCGACACAACGGGGACTAGCATGTTGGCAAGCACGTGAACCTCGGGAGAAAAATCATCGTGTCATCTTTGTATTTCCGTTGGTTTGCATTCTCGTTACACAAGCTTGTATTTACATTTCATATATATTGTGCTTGTGTAGTTGCTCTTGTAATTAGTTAACTTGTGTAGCTCACTAGTTACCTTCTTGCTTGTGTAGCATAGAAGTAGCTCCCTTGCGTGACTAATTTGGTTTGTGTAACCTTGTTAGTCATATTGCTTAGTTTGTGTAGCTAAGTATTTACGCTCTCTAATTTGGCATTGGTTGCCTTGTTATTAAGCATTGCTAGTGAGCTTAGTTGGCTTTGTGCTTTTGCTTACTAGCATGTGTAGGAGCTTCCTCGTTGCTTGAAATACTAGTGGCATAGGTTTGTGTGACCTTGCTCCTAAAATTGGATAGGTGAGTTCTAGCCAGCCCGACACCTTTGTTGCCTAACTAGGATCTTTATAAGATGCTTGTGAACTTTGATAGAGGGATGTAGTCTTGGTTAGACCGAATTGTTTTAATTCCGCATTTGTTTCGGTTAGTCGACGCGATTAATTTTAGAAATGACTATTCACCTCCCCTCTAGTTGCCATCTCGATCTTACAACATGCACAGATCTTCCAGAGATATCGAAGGACCAAACGTCGCATGTGGCCTTCCCCAACGCTGCTACTTTACTAGTAGCCCCAGGTGTCATATAGAATCGGATAAAAAAAGTAGGTGATTTATAATTGTCATAGTGGTTTATAGATGCTATATATGCTTGAGGAGAGAGAATGTAGTCCATGCTAAAAAAGAAGAGAGAGGAAATAAAGATGAGGCATGATGAAAAAAAAAGTTTCTATGCAAACCACAAGTAGTGGTAGTTTGCCAGGGCCGTGGCGACGGGTGTGCAAGCCGTGCGTTCGTACAGGGCCCCAAATTCCAAGAGGCCCTAAAAATTATGGCGCATTAAGCCCTGCTGACTTTCAGATTACTCCTGATGCTGCGTCTCTTCCTATATCTCGCTACCTGAATCGATCTACGTCGATCTGTCTTCCTGGCTCTCCCGTAGTCTCATCCTGGCTTCCCCGTGTCTCCCGTCTTCATGATCAAGCAAGCCGACACATGGCATCCATCTACAGCAATCCGTCTCCCCGGCTCTCCCATCCTAGCTTCACTGTCTCTCCATCTTCGTGATCAAGCAAGTTGTAAGCCGGATGGAGAGGCCAGCGCCCAGATGTAGGTCACAAGGGGTAAATTCTCGATTCCTAAAACCTGAACTCATGGAAGATAATTATCTAATTGACTAATTATCTTATATTTATCAATACAAATATTTCTTTATGTTAATGAATAATTACCCGTTGCTATAAGTAGATGTAGAACTGTTGTATTGCGTAAAACGGTCGATGGTGCATACACTCACATCCGATAAAAAAATATAAATTACTACTCTCTCTCTCTCTCTCTTGCTTGCGAGGATCACAAATTACTACTCAACAAGTGAAAATAAGTCTTTTTTATTTCAATTCTGTTAAATAATTTAAAGAACACTAAGAGAATGATATTGTGTTCAAATAAAAATTATGCAATCACAAAATAAATAGGTATGATTTTTTATTTATCGCATTGCTATGTATGCATATATTATTTTATTTTTTAAGGCCAGTAGGGCCTCTTTTAGAGTTTGGAACACACTACTACAAAAACAAATTTGCGCAGCGTTGCGATAACGCTCTCCGTGGCGGGCTCCTATTTTTGCCCGCTACGGTAAATCCCATGATTTACCGCGGCGGGTATTTTTTATTTACTGAGGCGGGCACTTTTGCCCGCCACGGTAAATCGATGTACCATGACGGGCATCCTATAAAGCCCGCCTCGGTTAAGGCCGAGGCCCAATAGGCCCAGGGCGAGGCCCGTAGCGGGTACTGGTATAAAATAAGCACTTAGGGTTTCAGTCCTCTTACCTCTCATCCCCAGGCGCCGCTCCCACCTCGCGACCCGCGACGCACGCACTCCCTCCGTCGCCAGCATGAAGGCCTCTCCCACTCCCTCTCTCTCTCTCTCTCTCTCTCCCTCTCCCACTCCCTCTCTCTCTCCCTCACCGGCGTGTGAAGGCCTCTCCGCGGCGCAGGGACAAGCGAGGTCGCGCGTGCCACCACCTCTCCGTCGCGCGCGCCGCCGGCGTGTGAAGGCCTCTCCGCGACGCAGCATCGAGCAAGGTCGCGCGCGCCACCACCTCTCCGTCGCACGCGCCACCACGCGGGTCTAGGACCGTGATCGGATCTGGCGAGGAGAGCGCCGCCGTGCCCGGTATCTCTCTCCCACCCTCTCTCTCCTCTCAGTACCTCCCTCATCTCTCTCTCTCTCTCTCGTAGGTGAGGAGCTGCGTGGCGCGCAGGGACGGGTGATCCACACGGCGGCGGATCCAGGCGGCCGCGTCGACTCCCTGCGACGTGGATCCACACGGCAGCGGATCCAAGGCGGCCACGTCTACTCCCTGCTCCCACGACGTGGATCCACACGGCGACGACACGGATCCACGGCGAGACAGCCCCAACCTGCGGCAATGGCGCAGATCCTGCGAGGATGACCTCCCCGGCGGCAGATCCGGCAAGGTGGAGACCCCGGCGGCGGATCCAGCGAGGTGCGGTGGCGCCAGTATTGGGTTGTGAATGGGCTCATCGGTGGGCTCGAGAATGGGCTCGCCGGCGGGTTCCTGGGTTTTTTTTTTGTTTTTTTGAAACGTTTAACAGCGGCGGGCATCCTAACGTGCCCGCCGCGGTAAATCGGTTAACCGCGGCGGGCACCGCGGTTAAGCCACGATTTACCGTGGCCTCTAGGCCGCGGCGGACGGCTTTGCCCGCCGCGGGAAACCAAAAACGGCCGCCTCTAGTAAAGTTTGTGTAGTAGTGACAAAGCCTCGAATTTTGATGGCATGACGTCGTAGTTTGCATTGTGTAAATAGTAGTCTCAAGATTTCTTAGTGTATGTGGATCACTTTATTTGTTCTAAAACCTTTAAGACTGTTAGTCTCCATTGGACGTGCCCTGAATAGATCAAGAATTATGGGCGACTGATCGACATATAGGAAAAGTGAAAAAAAAACTACAGAAAACATGGGAATAATAGAAGATGAGAAAAAGGTAGGAAAAGGGTGAGGATCTTACCAAATCCAGGCCACGCATCAACACAAGATGTTCAATATGGAGTCCGATACGGCTGCCTAGCGGAGTTCCGAGGCGAGGACTCGAAGCCTCGAACCAAACAAGCCTCAGGTCTCGAGTCATGACCACTCTCTGGCACCCTGCTGCTCAGGCAAAACCTTCCATACGAGCCCTAACCAAAGCCCTTCGAAGTTTGAAATGCGACAAAGCAGAACGAGAGACGATTCCGGTCCCGGAACCTGTAACTGTATTGTATTGATTGATGACACCAGCATAACATTTGCACCAAACACGGATACACTACCGAAGAAAAACACACACGCACGCATGCTATCAATTCAAGTGCGCTTTCGTCCCCGGCGTCGTCTGCCCCGCCGGCCACTTGATCGGCGGCGGGTACGCGAGCCCCCCGCGGTAGAGCAGATCGGTCATCGCCCCGTACGCGTGCTGCGTCGGGTGCACGCCGTCCCAGCTCACGTACCGGTCCCGGTCCGCGCACACGGCCGTCCCGGGCGCCCCGCAGAACCTGCTCTCGTCGAAGCCGTACGCCGCGGCTTCTTCCCCGGCCCCGCAGCACGCCGTGCGCGTCCTCGCCGGGTCGAACCCGCGCGCGCGCGCCTCGCGGAGCACCCTGGCGTACGCCGCGAAGTAGTCCGCGTACGCGACCACGGCGCGCGGGTGCGCCCGCTGCAGGCCCGCGACGGCGCTCCGCAGCCGCGCGTTGTACAGCTCCGCGAACGCGTTGAGGACGGCCAGGCAGCCGCCCGCGTCGTACGCGGCCAGCTCTGTCACGTTCGCCCCGGCGAGGTAGACCGGCACGCACCCGATCGGGAAGTTGCCGGCGATCACCACCCGGACCGCGCCCATCTCCAGCAACTCCTGAGGTGAGGTGATTGTTGGGAGTTTGCGACACGAGAATTGGTGAAAAATGCTCGAAAATTTGGAACTTACAGATGCATCAAGTATAGTTTTGTCATGGATGATGGAATTGAGATGCGTACGTACCTTCGCTGCGTTCGAAATGGATTGCACGACTGGAGGCACAAGCGCCCCGGCCTGTTGTAGAGTTTCCACTATACGGGTGACGTTGCCGAGGCCATATCCGCCGTCACTTGGCCGGGTCTGTTGCCGGAGGAAGGCGTAGTTGAAGTCGTTGCCACCGATCTCCAGCATCACCAGTGAGCTCGCTAGCTTCCTTCGGATCTCTGCTATATGCATGGATCGGATCACAGGAATTGTTGAGGGATGTGATGTGACGCATGCAAACCGTTACTACAACACAACAGCTTATTTTACTGTTATTAATATAAAGAGCTGATCAATGACGTGCCTTGACTAGAGTTCGTGGCGGAGGCCATGAAGTCCTTGAACCACTGGAGCTGGACGTCGAGGGAGCTGTTGGTGAGGGAGAAGGTGACCCCTCTCTCGGCGAGCGTCGTCGTGTCGAGGGCGGTGGCTCCGGCGACCGCGAAGTTCACGCCGTGCGTGAAGTCCGCCGCCTTGTCGAGGTACGGTTCGAAGAGTGCGACTGTAATGCGATGCACTGCACGCTAGTTCGTTCGTCTGCATTTTTGCGATGCACTGCACGCTTGAAATGCAACTCCATGGACGTATCATTAATTCCTTGATCGCCGGTCGCGCGTCGCGTCAATCTTGGGATACTCGGGTTGTCGATATGCTGGGCGGGAGTTGGCGAGTGGAACACCGCGACGGCGCGACCTCGTGGCGCATGCAGGCGGCGACACACCGGTGGCGCGCCGGCCGGGCCTCGTAGCGGTGGCGCCGAGTGGCGGGTGGCGGGGGAGACCGGAGAATCAAGACTTGCAAGGGCCAGAGCCGTAAATTTGGACATGCCGGCCTCGCCCTCGGTGCAACAAGAAGTCAAGCACGGACGAACGAAGCCTGCAGGTGTCGCCCATCCTTGCCCAGTAAAATTGTCCTTCGGACGACTGCCTGCGTTGGATGGAGCCTCAAGCCTACGTACCTACGTGGTGATCAGTTTTTTGCTTGAAACCACAGCTTTTATGAACCACGTTGGGCCTGCTCTAAAATGATCCTTTGAACGAAGCACGCTGCGACTGCGTGTTCCTTTGCCGTCTTGTATCTCTTTTCATCACTATGATGTTGCTTTATACTCTCTTCCACCCTTCTCAAAAATATCATCTAGATTTACGTGCATATCAAACTTTTTAAGTTTAACAAAATTTATAAAAAATATTAGTAACACTCCGAATAAGAGTACTATAAAAATATATTTAACTAGCAGGAACCCCCGCGCAGCTGCGCGGGCTAGCAAGCAAAAAAAATGGAGCATGAGAAGGTACCGGTAACATAGGAAACTGCTGTAGATTTCGCAAACAACGCAAAAAGCACAATGAAGAATAAGCACTGAGTAAAAAATGGGCCAGATAAATATATGTGCACGTCTTCATAAAGCATAGAGGCCGGTAAGCAGCAAGTGGGCAGTAGGAGATTTTGTAAAGCATAATAATATTATTAAAGTTAACAAAGATGCCAGAAGCAGGGAAAGCATTGACAGGAACAACTTACGATCTGTGAGAGCTATTGGGTACGAAAACAAACTACTTCAGTTAGACAATTGTAGGCTACACATATAAGATGGGGGAAAATACCAAAAATAGTTCCAACTATCTCCTATGTTTCCATGAGTATTTGTTCGAAAAGCTAGGACAGCCTTTCGTCTGTTCGTCTTTGAGCAGCAGTTCTTAATCGTGACAAATCTGTCATAAAGAGATAACAGAAATGATCAATCTGGCGGCATAGTTTTGGTGAGCGGAAATGGACGAATAGAGAAAAAAAACAACTGAGGATATGAAAGGTGGGCTACAACATGGAATGCTTATGCATGTCATTGCTTTTTTTAATGGACTGCTATGGTACAGCAAACCTTCATTGTGCACGTAGGTAACCAATGAGGTACTCGTGTATACTTATATTAACAAACATGCAATCTTTGTGTGTTTCACCAAGTAAGTACACCCATCACAGCAGAGTTAAGTTTGTCGTATCTCAAATCTAAAGAATTGGTAATGCTTTAAAATCTAGGTTGACAGATGAGTATGTAAACGGTGACGCTATAGGCAGAAAAATTCGCCGCACCATCAATGCACCAAGAGTCTGCATTGGAGAGGAAAGGTACTGAAAGAATCACCTGGAGCCTGGAGGCAATATAAGCCGGTGCGTAACAGGTCGGTGCGATGGGAGGCGAGATTCTGAAATATAGAGCTTCGTGAATGAGAAGGTGGCAAGGCTGAGGTATCACTTGCTGACAGTTCACCGCTGCTGGTGCGTACATCACAAACCCAAACCATTTGGTTTGCCGATGAGTACCAAAATTGTGACACCATAGACAGACACCATCAATGCACAACTATCAGTGTTGAACAGATACAGTGAGTTAAATAAAGAATTAAATGTATGATGCATCATGCATGGAAAAGTAATGATTTGGGAGCAAACATGTAGTCAACTAAGCAAACTGTCATTGTAACAGTGCAGATACAACTAAGATGTGACCATTCAAATAATTTTGTCTTGCACAGTGGGTTACAGAAACTCACTACTTTAGAAAATAATCTGTCTATGCGAAGCAAAGATAAACAGAAGGAAAAGAGTGCCATGATTGTAGAATTCCCAGCCTGATGAAAACATAATATGGGACACATTCTAAGGACAGGAACACATTCTAAGAACAAATACATGTATAACGGTTAATATCCTGATTTGTTTGGTAGTCCATTGATGAAACAAAAACTGAAAAATGCATCGAAACATTGTTAAGTACGGCTATACGTCGTTTCGTATTAAGGATTTCCTGAATAGTGCCTGCTTGTTAACACAAACATGGAGCGGGTTGAATAAACCTAGGGAAAGAAAAAATTGCTTAACTCTAATCTGTATGGAAAAAAGGTGAACCCATGAACATGACGAAGCATGTGAACTGTGATTAGCGTGGAATAACCCAAGTTGGAAGCAGTTGCAATAGTACATCGATTGAAGCATCATGAATCATTACCACTCAGTTTATTGAGCTTCTCAATGGATCCATTCGGTAGAGCATCCTGACATCCTGTTATGTATTCCCAAATTAATTTGGCAGCCTGAAAAATGAAATACATACCAAGCAAATCAACGAGGAAACCACGAAAAATATGTAAGGGCTAATTGCACACTGAGGCACTGAAAGTTCGGCTGCGCAGGTAACGTACAGTAGGCACCCAATGATTGGAAGGAGTAACATATGCATGCCTGGAAGCAGTGAGTGAGAGAACAAAGTAATGCTCCAGTGCAAATCAAGTAGATCATTCTGCCTATGATAGATAAACCACTGAAGACCTAGCTGTAAAAAATAAGAAATAAATATAGATAAAATCTTTCTGTCTATGATAGATAACCACAAAGACATAGTTCCAAATAAATAGTAATAATAGACGGAATTTAAAATATTATGTTCAATTGTTGTCCAGAACATATAAAGAAGTGTGCACATTAGGATTCAGGAACTAACAGGGGGGCAAAGGTAACAGATGAGCCAAAAAAATGCAACATGAATGAATCTTTAGCCATCAGCTTATCATTCAGAGGGAGGAAAAGAGAGAAGGGGCCCACATGGTCGCCTCCGCTGCTGAGGCCTGGGTGACGTCTCCGACCCTTTTTGTGAGGACGCAATCATCCTGCGTCAATAAAGATGGACAACGAAGGGTGGGGAAACTGGCAAAGGAAAGCCAAAAAAAGAGAGAGATAACGGGCATCATCCTTTGGCATGCTGCGATGAAGGCGGCGTTGGTGACGGTGACCCGACGACACGGACACAGAGGTGCGAGCAAGGGAGAGACGGTAGTACCTGGATCTGGTCGCGCTGGAGGCCTCGCCTGCTCCATTTTGCCCGCACCGAGGCTAGCGTGGCAGCGCGCCACAGCGTCGGGCCAGCAGAGCCGGGAAGAGGGAGGGGTGGAGCGCGCGGCGCTGCGAAAGGCGGACCACGTCGCGAATCGGAGCCGGCGAGGGTGGAGCAGCTGCCTCCACCCCTCACCTGGATCGCCTGGACGCCGTACATGGAATTCCTTGTGCGCCATAAAAAAAAAAAATCGTAATCTGCTGTGTGTGTCGCAGAAAAGTTCAACGGTCTTGCACGTCACCGCTCTAATGCTTTTATATGTCCTCCATGCCATCGCTCGCCGCCTCTAACGCCGTCAAATCTGCAGTGTGAAAAAAGGCAAAATACCTTAAATTTAAATATGTCATTAATTTTTGAGCATCTTATCGACTTTAAATGAAAAACTTAAAACTAAAAATTTGTAGATCTCGTCGAGGTCTATAATTTTCATATAAAAATATCTTCATTTAATTCCAAAAAATATATGATTTTTCTAAGATATATTAATCATATCAAATCATATTTTTTTTTGCGGAATTAAATGAAGATAATTTTTATATGAAAATTATAGATCTGGACGAGATCTACAACTTTCTAGTTTTGAGTTTTTTCATTTGAAGTCGTTAAGATGCTCAAAAAATAATGACATATTTACACTTAAGGGTATTTTCGCCTTTTCACACTGGGTAGCTTGACGGCGCTTGAAGCCCAAACCGATTTAAGCTGGCATGAAACACAAAAAGTTATAGCAAGCATGCCAAGAAGACCTTGAACTTTTTAGGGCACATAGAGCATTACGATCTTTTTTAATGGCACACAAGAAATTCTCCCTTTTTTCCCATAGGTGGGGCACGGGTTAGAGCTAAGAAGAGTACGGGAGAGGGTGGGAAGGTGATAGAGGACAGGGGGAAGCGTCGGATGGGAGACAGGTGGGATCGTGCGGCCAAAAGAACGTCGACGTGGCTGAACGAGGGGTCAGTAAATGGTGTTGAGAAACAAGGGTAACAGTAGATGATCAATCTAACGATACTTATTACGTACCCTAAATATTAGTAATTTTTCGTATATATATTTGATCAATGTTGAGTATCGTTTGTAAGAATGATGTTTAAAAAGGGACTGAGGGAGTAGGTCGTATATCGTGTTATTGGCTAACGAAAAATTGCCCTATGACAATATATCGTTGAAACAAGGTTCACTCATGTAAAGGAAACACCAGGAAATGCAGAGTGCATCCTCAAAACATAGAACTAGCATACACGGCACAAAGCTAGAGCAGGGGTGGATCGGAGGCAGACACTAAAGGCACGGGAGACTAGTGATAATGATACAATTAGGTCTGTCCGGACGACTCACTCCGCACGCTCCGCTCACTCCTGCCCGCGCTGCTCACTCCCGCCCAAGCCATGATGCACTGAAAATACGTGTTGCAAACGTATGTTCCAATTGTTTTCGAGATGTTTCAGAGATATGTTGCAAGTGTTTCATTTGGATGTTGCAAAGATAGATCCAGATGTTGCACATATTGCAATAGCTATACTCGTATGTTGCAAGAGCTTGTTTAAAATATTTCATCTGTTTCAGACGTATATTACAAGTGTTTTTATCTGGATGTTGCATATTTTGCAATGGCTATGTTACAAGTTGAAAGCCATAGTTTGGTTTTGGATAATTAATGAAACCTTAGGCCCTGTTTGGGTGTTGTTGTTTCTTAAAACTCTGGTATTACGAAACCACAGTTTAAAAAACGTAGGTATGTAATACCATAGTATTTAGAAAACCGCAGTCTTTCTCGGTTTAAGAAAAGCCATGACGTGTTTAGCTACACAGCGATATGTTGCTTTTAAGATTAGTTGGTTGTGTCTATGCTGCTAAAAATAGCATGTATCTCTAAAAATAGCCGTGAAAAAGAGACGCGCCATCAGAGATGGACGCGTCACCAAGCTCTGTCAAAAATAAAGAGGGTTGGGACCAAGTTTTTTAGATTCCAAAAAAACTGTGGTTTTATTAATACCGTGGTTTCTAAAACTCCAAATTAATAACATCCAAACACCTTTCTTTTAGATACCTAGGTATTTTAAAAAACTATGGTATTAATCTAAAACTCTAAAAAACTTTGTATCTAAATAGGGCCTTAGTGTACTAATAATTGCTCTAAGTGTATATGGGATAGGATTGGTACATGCAGCTAGATGATAGTGTCCATGGTGATGGAGATGGACAAATGATGGATCAAGTGCTCCAACTTGAAAAAGAAGAAAGAGAAAAACAAAAATAGACTCAAGGCAAATGTATATTTGATAGGGTCATTTTTGTTTCGCCAAACAAGATATCATAGAGGGTGTGTTTGGATTTACGATAGATAATCGTACTATAAAGAGGAAAATCTTTAATTACAATGGTTATCTAGTGCCACTAAGTATGAGTCTCGTTTACATATACCTTGTGCTTAGTGGCGTGGTGAGATGTATGAGAAAAGTCCGAGAAAATTCCCGGTGAAAAGCTATCTCAAGTGTTAAAATTAGTTTGGTGATTTTGGGAAGAGAGAGCACTTCTTTGGGCATGTCGTGGAGTCTGAACGAGAAATTCCAGCTCACTGGACTTAAATTGCTTGGAAGGGGTTCTCGGTTGGCCTATTTAATTGGAATTTTATCCGGCCCGAGCTGAAATTTACAAAGGAGAAGAAGAGCGCTGGGTGATGGGCTATCCAGTCGCGTGGGCCTCTGGCCGCATGGGCCACCTGCTCTCGCTGGCCCAGGAGGTGGACGGTCCCAGCCGGTCAGCTGGGCCGGCCCGTCGAGCGAGCGGCGGCCGCGTTGACCACGCGGTGCAGGAGCGCGGGTCTGCGCGTACCCGCGTGGTGTGCGGGGCCCTCGCCTGGTTTTTGCCGCTCCACCGGTTGGACAGAAGGGAGCTGGTGGGACGAGCACGTCAGGGATACAGAGAGAGTTGAGCGTGGTGCTGTTTCTGCTGCATGCGAGCACACGGAGAGAGAGGGACCGCAGGAGCGCCAGTGACTCAGTGAGGGAGTGGTGTCAGCCGCTCGGCTGCATGCGTGTCGACCGCTCGTTGGTGCTAGAAGCCGCGTGGGAGGCTGAATGCTACATACGCTCGTTGACTAAGTAGGAGGCGTGCGCGGTGATTGGCCTGGAGCCATTGGGCCGCTGTTCTACCACAGGATGCAGGGGTGCGTTGTCGACCAGAGAGTGGATGCGCGTGGTGCCTCGCGGGACCCGCGTGTCAGCTGCTGGGAGATCGCCATTTGTGACCGTTAGGCCTTCTGCAGTGTGGTCAGAGAGTGATGCCCAAAAGAGGAGAGAGAGTGTTTGGGCATCACTCCCAACACTGCAACAAGTGGTGCTTGTTTTGATTGGGGCCAGAAAAGTTGGAAGCGGTGAATCTTCATTCACCCGGTGCCAAAACATAAATAATAATTGTTCACTGTAGCGCTGTCAGAACAGTTACAAAGCCGTTGGCACACAGACCTTCACAAGGCCGTTGGCCACACACGCACACAGACCTTCGAAGTTCAAAACACATAGACGCTGGGCACACAGGCCTTCAATATTCAACGTTCACATGGACTGGCACACAGGCCTTGAAGTAAACATGACCGTTGTCAAATATCTATAAATACAAGTAACTACCTGTACATGAACACATAGATCTCTCTCTATTCCCTCCCTCTGTAGCCATGGAGAACACAGCTTCATCTCTGACAAATATTTTGAACTCTGCAATACAAAGTGGTGAGCCACAAAATCCAAGTGGTGAGCCACAAAATCTAGCTAGGCAGCAACATCATTTTCCTTCACCCCAATACCCCATGAACTATCCACCACAATTTCCTACCCCTTTCCACCCCCAGTATTCACACATGTTCGGTCCCTTTGGATCCCAAACAAACTACCCACAATTCCCATTCCCATCACAAGGAAGCTACCAAGGTACCTCTTACCAAGGGATGGAACAATACCCACAAGGGGTTGGTCATGCATCACAAGTTGGATCCATGGGTTTCTTCCAAGGTTTCCGAGGGGCTAATTCACGGGTTGATGAGAGCAGCCCCATTGGTTCATCTTCTCCAGTGTCCCAAGAGCAACAACAGACTGGTGTTCCTCCTGCAAACACACCAGCTTTGGAGTGACAATGAAAGCGACCACGAAGAAAGTGAAAAGAAGGAAGGTCGTTTGTTCTGAGTCCTGAGGACAACCTTGATTAGTTAGTGCTTGGTGAAACATTCCAATCGATCCAATTGTTGGAATTGATAGAAGAGGAGATAGGTAATCTTGGAAGGATGTTGCAAAGCAGAGTACAATTTGACTGCACCAAAAGATCGAAGAAAAACAGTGCTCAATTGAAAAATCATTGGACCAAGACTATCCTTTCATTACCATTTTCAATTCATGCTATGAAAAGGAGAAGAGAGACCATGCTAGTGGTGAATCCGATGATCAAGTTATGGAAAGGGCTCGTCTTTAGCGTATAAAGTAGCCGCCAAGAAAAAAAAGAGGCCTTTTGCACTTGAATATTGGTGGAAAGCGGTGAAGGATCAACCAAAGTGGAGTAAAGCTTACCCAATTGAAGAAATGATGAACAAGAGAAGCAAGGTAAATGCATCAGGTGCTTATACTTCTTCAAATCAAGATAGTGAAGATATAGATCCTGTCATTAGGTGTCGACCTCCAGGACGAAATGCAGCCAAAGCTCAACAAAAAGGCAAAGGCAAGTCAAGATACCACAAGACAAAGATCTCAAATGAAAATGCGAATCTGTTCAATGAACTTCAGCTGAGAAAAAACTATTGTCATTGAAAAACTAGTCAAGCAACACTTATTAAAGTGAAGCTATTAAAGCTAAAAGTCAAGTTTGAAAATAAGATTGCGATACAATGAGAAGGAAAAGGCAAAGCTACGACATTGGGTATGTACATGGCCCTGTTAGATAAAGACACTTCAAGCTACGATGAAGAAGCCATGGAAAGGCACAAAAAAATGTTGGCATACTTATCTGAAAAGCTTTTTAGTTGAGGCTATGTAGCAATGTAATACCTTTCTAAATTCAGGATATGTAGCAATGTATTAGCTTTTTTTCAAATATTTTGTGCTATCTATGTACAAGACTTGTAAGTTTCAATGTGCTACCTTGTATCAATGAATTAACTTGTTTGTTCTGCATGCACTATTGCCATATATTGCCCAGTAACAAACAAGATACAAATACATCACACATCGTAGATAAAAATAGCTAGCCAAAATTAATACAAAAGAAAGAATAGTTGTTCTAACAATACATATAGATGTTGTAGAAAAGAAAAGTGGGTCCTCGACAATAGATCATTTGTAAAAAGGACAGTTGGTCTGACAATGTGGTCATTGTAAAAGCAAAAGTTGGTCCGACAACTAATATAGTGTTGTAAAAACAACTGCTGTTGCAATGAACTAGCCGTTGAGCTCCTTGTATAAAATGAGGACCCCGCATTGCACCATGCATGACCATATCTTCCACTGCATACTTTGTCTTGCATCGAGCAAACCAACATCAAGATGAAGTTCCATGGACCCAAACATGTCCATGAAAATTGACAAAGAGTCTCGATAGTGAAGATGAAGTTGACCAATTCATTTGGGACTTCATGAATGATCCAAAGGAGGCTCAAATTGAGGCACAAATCGAGCTTCGAGATAGAGTCACAACATATCGGTATGTCTACTCCAAACCAAAGGTTTCATAGAAGGTACATTGAAAGAGGGCGTGAAGGTGCTAGGGATCGTTTAATGTCTGATTACTTCTCGTAAAAATCCAAAGATACAATGATTTCCAATTTAGACGGAGGTATAGGATGAAGCGACACTGCTTTACGAAAATTGTGCGGACTTTAGTGAGTGGTCTCCTTATTTTGTCCAACGGAGCGATGCATTTGGAAAGGTGGGCTTTTCACCTTTACACAAATGTACCGTTGCTATGAGGATGTTAGCATATGGAACACCTGCAGATTTGTGGGATGAAAATCTACGAATTGCTGAAAGTACAGTTATCGAGTGCATGAATACTTTCTGTAGAGGGATCATTGAGTGTTTTGGTCCTACATATTTAAGAAAACCAACTACAGAAGACATCCAAAGGTTACTTCATATAGGTGAAGCGCGTGGATTTCCAGGCATGCTGGGTAGTGTGGATTGCATGCATTGGCAATGGAGGAACTGTCCAGTGGCATGGAAGGGACAGTACACTCGTGGAGATCAATGTGGACCAACTGTCATGTTAGAGGCAGTTGCCTCACACGACCTGTGGATATGGCATGCATTTTTTGGTGTTGCTGGGTCAAACAATGATATCAATGTCCTTAATCGATCACCTTTGTTCACTGATGTGGTACAAGGAAGAGCTCCAGAGGTTCATTTCACAGTCAATGGCCATGAGTACAACATGGGATACTACCTAGCAGATGGTATTTATCCAGAGTGGGCAACATTTGTGAAAACAATTCATTTGCCTCAGTGTGGAAAAGACAAATTATTTGCAGAACATCAAGAGGGAGCAAGAAAAGATGTGGAGCGTGCCTTCGAGTTTTGCAAGCTCGATTTGCCATTCTCTGAAGCCCAAAGACGCATGTGGCAAGTGCGGTCACTCATTGAAATTATTTATGCATGTATTATATTGCATAATATGATTGTGGAGGATGAAAGGATTCTTTCAGAGTTCGATATGATGACAACTACGAGCATGAGTACCATGAAAGCAAATCATCTCGCACCATTGTTAGGATATGGACATGGGCCCATTCATGGATTTACTAGGGCTCTAGAGATACAAGAAGACATACGTGATCGAGATATGCATCGTCGTCTCAAGGCGGACTTGATTGAGCATATATTTTGGTAACTTTGGAGGCGCCAAGCTTAGATTTATTCTCTCTTATCAAAATGTTTGTACTAGTATATGTAGTTTTCATTAAATAATTGTGTTGTATGTATGAACTCTATCAGGGTCAAAGTGTACTAACTAAATGTACTATGTTACTTTACATTTCTATTGGTAATTCTTGTAAAAAATTCTATTGTAATCAAGCACACCATTTGGATTATGCTTTATGCATTCAAAAGTATTCATTTTTCTTGGTTCGCAATAAACAAAACAAAGCACAATCACTTGATGTCAAGATCTTTCGCGAGATAAAGTAGTACCGCAACATCACACGAATCAAGGCAAGCAAGACTGCGCGCCTTCCTCCTCCACTATGAAGCAAGGCAGCAGCAGAGTCTGCGTGCCTTCCTCCTCCAACCTCCGCCTGCAGCAGAGGCCTCACCAAGCTCCATCCGCCATGGCATTCACGCCCATGCGCTCGCTGCAAGCCTTCCTCAAGCGCTGCACCGCGGGCGTCGTCCCCCTGCTGCTCGGCGGCTGCGCCAGACAAAGGGCGCTCCTCTACACGCCCTCCACCTCCGCGTTCAGGCCTCCGGGCGCCAGATCCGGGCTGCGCCGGGTGGTTCATTGCTACGCCGCTTCGCCGGCGGCGCCCACGCCCATCGCTCTGCGGCAAGGTACGCAGCGGGCTTCGTAGCTCGATCGGCCCCGACGGCGCCGCCGACCAGATCGGCACGCTCGCGCCTCTGGAGAAGCTGGATTTGGAAGAGCATGGTTGGATTTGAGGGAGATCCATGGCACGAATTGGGAGATCGAGAACGGGAGAAAGGGAATTTTCCATCGCGCGAACGAAGAAGGCAACGAGAGTATTTTATTGAACTGGGTCCCAACCGTAGCAGATTTCAAGATCGCTCCCAAAAATTTTCCACACTACATACCGAGTGGGCGGTGCCCATTCTTGTATAACGGGCCCATTTATTTTGGGGCACCGCTCCCACACTACAGACGGCCTTACGCAGAGAATTGGAGGCCAGGGCCAGCTGCCCTATAGCCGTTGGGCTGGGCCTGGGCGCCTGTGCTGCCGTGCCTGAGTCTGGTGTTGGGCGCTGGAGGGGATAAGGGGTCCTCTTCCCTCCCTCTTCTTCCCTCTCTTCTCTATTCTTCCAACTCAAGAATCCTATGAGAAAAACAAAGCTCTCTCTTCTCCTCTCTCACTCCCAAGAATTTGTACTCCAATCAAGTGAGAGATAGAGCTCTAGTGTTGATCTTGAGAGCTTCAAGAGCATCTCCTCCCTCTCATCTCCCTCTCCTAGCTTGTTGCTCATTTGAGAGAGGATTTGGGGAAACCCCTAGTGTGTAGTGCATCTGTGATTGCATATTTGGTGGCATTAGGTGGTGATATCAATTATGAATTTCTTGTTACTCTTGTTGATTGCCGTTACCTAGACGGTTAGTGATTTATTGATTGGTGAGGGGATTTGATGATTGTGTCCGTCCCCAATCAAGGATTATATTTGGGAGGGTTTTTGGGCGTATTCCATGGCGGAGCGCCAAAAGCCACTCTAGTGAATTATGTATAGCTTGTGGATCTCCATCTTATGTTGGTTGTGCAGCACCCTCTAACACCTCTGGTGTTATGAGCTCGTTTAGCACCGAGATTTAGGCCTAAGAAAAATTTCCGAAACGAATTTTTCGGATTTTTGATTTAGAACGTATTTGAAGTGACAAGTGAATCCCGTATGACTCAGTTTTGTGGACTCAAATGAACGCCCAAGTTAAATTACTCAGAGCGTAAAGATATTTAGGAATGTCTGACAACAATTCTATCAAATAGATAGCGAACGGTTTGTTTTATTAGATTAAGTATGAAAATCAATCTTTATAAACAAAATAAAATATAACTTGTATTTAGTACTTGAATAAATCTGGAGCGCAAGTTTAATAGATGAAAATATAACTCTTGTTTTGGTGAGTAAAAGTTATTCAATAGTATATATGATAGCTCAGAAATCGAATCCGAGATTTAAACTAAAACTTTTCGTGAGTCAGCGAGAAATTGGATTTACGTTCGAAAGGTCAATTTTGGTACATTATGTTGAGCGAAATAGTTCTATAGTGCTTAAGTATTTCGCTCCTATGGGTTAGTATGCAGTATGGGCTAGGTCATAATATACTTGTTAGTAGAAATCGATAGGGTTTAGACCTTTTAGAAATTATTGCAAAAAGCGCTAGTGGATGTTAGTTCAAAACTAAAAGTTATAATTTTCTGAGTCGGAAACGATAATAGACAGTGCTATGTTGGCGTTTAAATTTCGACAAACATACCTCAACACTAATGTTATGCTTTTGCACAGTTGGTTGCATCGGGGTAAGTACTTGAAGCATGGGACAGGTCGTAGTTGTGCTAGGGGTTACGACGATCACTCTAAAATTAACAGAACTTCGCTAGGACGCGTTGAGGACGTGTCGTTGGCGTTCTGTTCATGAACCGGTAGTTGTATCGAACGATCTCGGTCGCTCACCTCAACTACCTCATCCCGCTCGTCTAGGCCGTTCATTCTACCTACCCAAGCTACGGCACTACGAACGCATTAAATTCTGCTTTTCCTCTTTCTCTTTCCTTCGTCCTCTCTTTCTTGCGTTCGCTCTCTACCGAGCCAAGTACCCGCTGTGGCAACACCCGCGTCACCTTGGCCTGCTCCACGCAACCCGATCTGGCGTCGACACCTCGTTGAGCCGCCTCGCCACCATGGGACTCTGCCGCCCGAGCCTCCAGCGCCAACCGCCCACCCGTCGCTGGCTTTTTTCCTCACCGCACCACGCCCCACGTCCTGCGCTGGGCTTACTGCTCCACGGTGCTGTCCTTCTCAGCGTCTCCTCCGCTCCATGAACCGCTCCCATCGCCTGCCGCCGTGAGCGCGAGCGCGCCCGAGCTGCATGGTCCCGCGCCGCTCCACCATAGTGGCCACGCCCACCGTCGTCCGCCCCGGCCCGCCCTGCTGTTGTTGTCGTCGTGGGGCTCTGCCTCCACGGCACTGCCCTAGCCGTGTGCGCGCCTTGTCCACCGGTGCCGAGGGGCCCGCCTCGCCAGTCGGTTCTTCCGTGCCCCGCCGTGGCCGGCCATCTTTCCCGGTTGGGTCTGGCACGCCTCCTCTACCTCTGCCGCGTGTGGCCGTCGTGCCGAGCTCCGCCTCGGTCCACGCCATGGCCAGGCGAGCTCGGTTGTGGCCGCGCACCTCCCCACGCCGCCCCGCGACAGCACACCATCGGCGAGCCACACCATCTGGCGGAGTGTTCCCCTGTCCAAGCTTTGTTTGTGAGGAGGAAGAGAAGGACCGCGGGGTAAGGAATGATTATTTCTAGGGTGCTTGTTACAAATTGCATGACTCATATAAATAGTGCTCTGGATCTCGGGTTGGTTTCACATTACTATAGGGTCTTTTATGTGAAAGTACATCCCTACCTGAGCTCTTCCGAGCTGGGTCGGTGTAACAACCCAAAAATCCACACACCAAAAATCACAACTACAAAATTTTTTGTTTAAACCCTATGTGATGTTGAGTAACACATGTAGAAGCCAAACCCTAGTTTTGGATTAGATGTGACCCAACTAGGTTAAAATCATAAGCATAACTTGGTTTTATGCCACATGTGTAATTAAATTCCTAAGTAAATAAATCATGCATGCATCCTTAATTCCACTTGTGATTTGGATTCTTTTGCCTTATGTGATGTTTAACTCACTTTCTTAATATTTATGATAAACCCTAATATATGGGATGTATTTTGACCACCATATGAAACACCTTGTGGGACCCACTACATAACTCGAAGCTCAAGTTTAAACTCTAACTAAATATGAATCGAAGCAAAAGAAATGAAAGAGAAAGGAAAGAAGAGGGAGCAAGCGTGGCAGCCACCTGCCTCGACCGCCCCAAATAGCCCAAATAAGCCTCGCCTACCTTTTTCACGCGTGCAGCCCGGCACCGACAAGCCGGACCCATCCGTCGGTAATCACGCACAAGATCAAGACGCCGCCACATCGGGACAAGTCGACAAACAGCCCCCTCTGTCCGGCCCCCACTCTGACGTCGTCGTCTTCCTCACACTTTCTCCCAGCGTGACAGGGCCGACCACGAGGCAGACGGGGCCCGGTCACACACATCGCATGACCCTGTTCCCTTGCGCTACGCCCGCTTACGCTATCAAGACGCAGGAGCCGTCGGATGCGCCACGACGATCACCACCGCCTCGATCGCCGTCCGCCATTGGAGCCCTTAGAGCTCGGCTATAAAAGCCAGGCCTCCATGAGCCCTAACCTCACCCATTCATCGCCGCCACCGGGTGGCACAACACCACACCGCGTCAAGCCGAGAGAGAGGAGGAGGAAGAAGCAAGGAGGAGAAGGAGGCCGCTGTGGAACCGAACCTCGCCGGAGCCAGGAGCGCGCCGCCCGATCGGCTTCTGGCTGACGTAGCTGCTCGGCATGGCACTGCATCGCCTCATCATGGCCTCACCTTGCCACCGCATCGCCATCCTACCGCCACGAGCCCTACGGTGAGCCACATCATTCGCCACTCACCGCGCTAGCCGTACTCGCCATAAACGGACCATGTCGGAGCACGAGCTCTTGCTCCGGCTTAGCCAACCGGTAGCATAGAAGGACCACCACGACCCTCTTGTTGAGCCAAACGGAAACACGAAGCAAAGGGAAGAAAGGGGGCGACGCCGAGCCCTCTGCTCGGGAACGCTAGCGCCGAGCGCTCTGCTCATGCCATGCATACGCATCGCGCGCACGCACGCGCTCACCATGGCCAGAGCACAACCATGGCGAGACCACCGCGTCTTCTACGTCATGATAAAGGCGACGAGACTGGCTCCGCCATGACGAAAGACACACCGCGCCCACCTTAGCCGAGGATGAAGCCCAACGGAGCCCTGTGTTGCCGCACCACACCTCGTCGGAGCGCCACCGCCTCTGTTTTGCCCCCACCACCGTGGCCGGAGCCACTAGGAGCACTAGGAGCTCCTTCAACATGCCTACCATGGCCGTAGAAGCACCGTGGAGCTCACACGCTCCTCCAACTGGGCTCTCGCTACCACTACAACCCTGTCCATGCACGTCGACGAATCCACACCGCCGTTCACCGTGGCCAAAACCCTAGGAAGCACCAGCCGCCACCTTGACCCCACCATTGCACTCGCTGAGGCTTGGTGACGCTTTTGCCTACCTTAATCGCACACCAGTACCGCCCGAGAGGCTCACCGGCGAGATCACCACCGGTGAGAGCACGCCGAGAAAGAAGATGGGGATTTTCCCCTCGCCAGCCACACGCCGACGAACCAGACGGACGAGGATCGTGAGTATCGTGAGGAGTACGGAGACAACTACACTGAAGGTGCCACATCCCACCCAACCTCGTAGCACCTATTACGCATGGCTAATATAGAATTGCTATTGCTTTACCTTATTGTTATATTCACACTATGATAGGGCTTGCATGGTAGTATGCTTACTTGATGGCCTTTACCTTGATGCAACCTTACCCCTGCTCACCCAGCTGTTAGGCTAGTCACACGCTTGCTGCTATGATTCATTGCTTATTACTTCTACTATGCTTGCACTACATTGATGTGTGGTGGAAACTGGTGTTATCTGGACTATGGGGAGAGTGCTACGTGTGTGACTTGGGTGCGTGGAGGGTGAGGGTTGAGTCGACCAAGTTGGAGTATACGACGAGCCTAGGGCAAGTCTTGCCATGGGGTGCTACCTGGGCACCCCTGGAATGGATACCTGTGGTGGGTAAATGGTATATAAGGTGGCCCTGGGTGTGATCCTGTGATGGGAGGAGCCCGGGGTGGAGGTGCTATGGTGGCACGGTAAATGGAAACCCTGATGAAGACATTCTGGCTTGGTCATCCCTAAGGACTTACTAGTACTCAGATTCATCGGGAAGCCTTACGTACCACTCGCCCTATATATGTGCGGGGAGGGCGGGACTACTTGGTAGGATATTGCCACTCTTCGCTAGGTTGATAGCGGATAGTGTAAGGAGGTACAGGGCATGGAGGATCCCCCACACCCTTCCAAGACTTCATGGAGACCTTGTGGACCCGGCTCATGACTCACAGCCAAACCACCCTAGACTAGACTTGGGGTGTACCAGGGGTTGAATGGTAGAGTGGCATTATCCTAAGCTAGCAAACGGTCGAAATCAGTCCAGCTTGATGACGGTCGGTGAGGAAGGCGGATCTTGTGGTTATGTAAAACCTCTACAGAGTGTATGGTTGATCGATCGATACATATGCCGACTTGTCGGCTATGGACCTTTCCCGGTTTCGCTTAAACTAGATAGTGAGATGAGTCCTTCTCTTCTCCCCGGAGGGAGTGAGTGTTCTGACGTAGCTGTGGGCTACGGGCCTTGAGACAAAGGTCGAGAGGGAGTTGGCCCATCGATCGAGCGATGGTATGGTTGTGATGTGGTGATGGTGTGGAGATGGTGGCAAATCGATCCCGTGATCGAAACACAGCTCTAGATGGAAATGGGGTGGAATGGGTGTGGGAATGGTGTTAAAACTTGACCAACTATTCTTATATACTTGATATGCTAAAACATAGGAAATCCCAGCCTTATAGGTTCCTTTTGATTATATCCAACTTGCATCCAATTTCCACAAAGCAATGCTCATAGAGTGGGAGTGGACAGTACAAATCGTACTGATAAATTTTGGCACACAGGTTCTGCTGAGGAGTATAGCTCCGAGGAGTTTGACGGCGTTCGTTCCTACGCTCGAGTTTGGCGATCATATCTTCAAGCTGTTCTAAATGAATGCTACTTTTGATTCCGCCAATGCGGCGACGTAATAATTTATGTAATTCCGCACTATTTGTACTCTGGTATTATCGTTGTATGGATGTGGTATTCAACTGGAAATTTGGGTAATATGATCTACGATGGTCTTATTACACTTCGACTCTGTGGATTTCCCTTCGCGGAAATCATGTCGTTTCAGTCGGCCTTGTGCCGCCCCTAGGCCTGGTGCCACGCCCCACGCGTGGCCGGCTCTGCTCGGCCTAAACCACGCACACTTGGCTTGGGCTGGGGCCGCAATGCCTCCTCCTGGGCCTTGGCCTGTGGGCGCCATGGGTGGGCAGCGTGTGCTCTGTCTCTTGGTCGCCAACAGGTCATACAATAAAACCGCCTGTGTGCCCATTTCTTTTTCTAGTTTTTGTTTAAAATGGCTAAAACTTGTAAAATTCATAATAAATCAAATAAAGAGCATAAAATGACAAATCTAATTTTGTTGGACTCTACACATATTGTACTACGCAATGAACACATAAAATCACATGCTTTAGTGCAAAATAATTTGCCTTAAAAATTAATCTATTGTTGTTGTAATTAATTAAATTAGTTTTCTTGCTCCAAATGCTACGAAATTTTTATGGTAGGTTCATCATACGGTTAGGTGTCCACTGTAATTTTTTAGTTGTAGAGGAATTAAATTGCTAAGCTAGCAAATGAGGCCTAGTTTGAATATATAGTAAATCGATAGAATAGAATAAAGAAACACCTTGAAATTGTAAAACTAAACACTTGTTGGGAGATGACACCTTTCTCAACGATGTTGATACGTAGATTAGTACGTTAGTCATTAGAGCTAGCTTGTTAGTTCGTAGTATGTACTCTATTTTAAGAGTTGTTGTTGCGTTTAATTAACTTTTGCATCATCTCTGCATCGCATTGCATATCATAATAGGAATGATGGTGGATCGATGGTATCAAATGGAATAGCTGAAAAGATGGTGCCAAGGATCATGACACAAAGATGGAATGCTAACTTTTGGTTATATCTTACCCAGGCAAGCCCCGGTGCATAACCCCTACTTTTCTGCACTTTAATTTATGCTTGTGCATTAAGTTTTAAGGAGTTGAATGAAACTCACTTGCATATATATCTTTATCCTATGAGTCTTACTAGTATGACATGATCGTGCATATTGCTATGCTATAAGACTCCGGTAGAAGTCGAGTGATTGCCTGTCACTCGCGAGAGATAGGAAATATATTACAGTATTATTATCACTTGGAATATATAAATGGTGAAAGGAAAAATAGAGACCGGGCAAGGATATGGTTTGGGTATTGGTGGGTGTAAGAGGTTGTGTCCTACGACCAACGGAACATAGCTTGGTTACACTGTTTTCCCTATCTGTGTTGGTTAAGGACCGACCGTTGCATTGGACTCTAGGCAAGTCACAGACCTATTATCCCGAACACATACTTGGGTATGGGCGCAGGGAAGACTTGTTACTCTCTTGTCATGGGTTCTGGCTCTTTCCGGACCAACTTTCATGGTGGTTTTTGGGTGAAGGTCCTTGCACCGCTCTGAGTCTGGGACTCAAGAGCGGGGGCTTGGAGTCCCAGTTTGGACAGGGACCTGGACCTCATGATAGGAGGGTAGTGGGTTGGTCCTGCTTGTGCCTGGGGTACAAGCGGGGCGTGTGTTTTGGGGTACCCAGCTGGGCTCATTGATTCATGAATCGCCGTCGTGTCGGTACGACTTGTCTACACTCTAGCATCGTAGTAAGAACTGGAAGATGAAAGATGGTAAAAGAAAATCTGATTGCTGACCACCTGCTTGAAAGTAGCACAGGTGCTTACATAGAATGGTTAGTTAATGAACTAATGATGACCACTAATAAAATCAAATATAAGGACACACATTTAGTAATGCTTTTGCAGATGCAATAAACCCACAATCCAGATAGCCTTGCATATCCTTGGAGTCTTTTTCTTTTCTCCTGACGGGTAAGTCTTGCTGAGTACAATTGAGTACTTAGGGTTTTATTTCTCCCTGTTGTAGATGACAGGTGGATGCTAGAGCTAACCATTGTGTGTGGATTCCTCCTGCTGGGCTCAGAGAGGATTCCTTTACGCTGCGATCATAGTTTTTATTTATAACTCTTACTAAATGTTTTTATAAATGGAAGTTTTATAGTCTGTTGCCATAGTTTATATATCAATGCTTCATCATGTCATGAATAGATATTTATTTTCGCTGTAATTCTAATCACATGTTTATATTCCGCTGATAACTTAAATTGTTCATAACTCTGATAACATGTTCATATTCCGCTATTATCAATAGTAAATATTAGACTCTGATGTCGCATAAAAAGTGATGTAAGAAATGGAATAATGATGTAAGCTTTATTCTCTCATTTGTGATCCTGATGGAAAAATGTGGACTTTCGGGTTCTCCCTCGGGGTGTGCCCGATGGAACTGCGTAATTTGGTGCCCTACCTTGAGTACTTAGCGACTAATAAAAGACAAGTACTCCTAGGAGGCATTAGATTAGGCGATTCTGCCACACACCCTATTGAGGGTTAGACGTGTGATGCCTATTAGCTCGTGAACCTCAAAGTGGGTGAATCGCTACAACGGGGACGTTGCTTGCCAGCAAGCAAGTGAACATTGGAAGAAAAATCATTGTGTCATCTTGTCTCTAGGATATTCAATGTGATTGATTGATTATCACTTGCCACGGCGGTATAATTACCTCAACCTCTCTTGTGTATTTGCTTTCTAGTGTTGCTAAGCTCTTTAGTATAGTTAGTTTGAGAGCTAGCTTGTTTGTCTTGTAGTTTGGCTAGTGAGGCTCTTTAGTCTAGTCTTTGAGAGCTCACTAACTTAGAGAGTAGTGACTTAGCCTTTGTGTGATATAGTGATCATAGCAACTAGAATTGTGGATATGTGACTTGCATTTTTAGTAGGCTATCGTTCGCCTCTTAATTATCTAGCCTCTTGGCTTAAGTGTTGTTGTAGAAATTGATATAGGCTATTCAGCCCCCTCTAGCCATATAGGACCTTTTACAAGTGTATGTTTCAAATCTCTCATCTGTCTAAGACATATGTTGCAATTATTTTATCTGAGTCTTACAAAAGTAGTTCTAGATATAGGTGTGGAGGAAGCCCAAGCTCTCGGTGGCCATGTTACTGCCGAGTAGTGACATGGAGAAGGCAGGCTATTGCGCCTCCCTAGTGTGGCAAAGATGGATGCCATGGACAGGGAGCAATGAGGATGGAATGCCGCGGTGGATCGAGCGGGATGGGCGTGGGGCACGACGCATCGGGCGAGACGGGTAGCGGGATGGGCGCGAGCGATGGGGCTTGCGTCGGGTGTGGGCAAGGGAGCTACGTCCAAATGGACGCCACGTCCGGACATCTTAGCGCTAGTGTCTCCATTCACATAGAAGGCTGGTCGCCGGCATAGTGGGCTCTCTCTTTCACAAAGTTTAGTGGAATTCATGTGTTTGCATAAAATGAATGAAGTATTAATCCCAAAAATACCACGACCGTTCCAAGTTCCTTGGTACGATGAAACGTTGATTCCAAAACCGTCGGCCTTCACATCACCTCTCATGCTCCTCGCGTGTACATGTACGCCTATCGCCGTAGCTAGCCATCGGTGTTGTGTCATGCAACGCAGCATGTCTGTCGACTCCAGACACGCAAAAACAACCATCGTACTAACTGAGCGCACCCGTGTTGCAGCCATTTCCCCTCGGCCGCACCTCCGCCTCCACCACGTCGGGTGACACCATCCGTTGTTCTGGCCGCCCGCACCATGTTGCGTTGAAAACACGTGTTGCAAACGTATGTTCTAGTTGTTTCAGAGGTACGTTACAAGTGTTTCATATGGATATTGCACATATTGCAATGGCTATACACCTATGTTGTAATAGTTTGTTCAAAATGTTTCATCCGTTTCAGACGTATGTTGCAAGTGTTTTATCTGGATTTTGCACATGTTGCAATGGCTATGTTGCAGGTGTATGTTCCAAATGTTTCATCTGTTTTAGACGTATGTTGTAATTGTTTTATCTGAGTGTTGCTAAAGTAGATCTGGATGTAGGTGTGGAGGAAGTTTTTTTTTTTCTAACCTTTTTTTTAAATAGTTTTTGAAATTAACACGGTTGCTTTTTTTATTTCTGAATCTAACCCGTTTGGCCGCACCTAAGTCCCTAACGGCCAAAACATGCTGCCGCGCCACATGCATCAACGCGGAGGTAGTTCTAGTCAAGATGTAGCACCAAAAAGTATCTTCATTTGACACCGTATAAAAGATATTCATTTTTCCAAGGCGATAAGTGCTTATACGTGATTAATATGCTACCAAAAAATTATATTATTTTTTAATATCTTAACGACCTCAAATAAAAAACTCAAAACTATAAAGTTGTAGATCCCAACTAGAGCTACAACTTTCATATATAAAATATCTCCATTTAACACTATATAAGAAAGATATGATTTTTCAAAGATGACAAACACTTGTATGTGATTAGTTAATATACAGCTGAACATTTGTTTCATTTTTTTAGCATCTTAACTTTCTCAAATTAAAAAACCTCAAGACTAGAAAGTCTTCAAGAGCTATAATTTTTATATAAACATCATTTTCATCCAAGTCATTTGAAAAAGATATAATTTTTCTAGTTTGCGCTTGCCATGTCAGTCTGGTTGGCGTGGTGCTACAGTGCTGTCACACCAACGGAAGTGACGCGGAAAGCCTTTCCAGCTGGGAATCGCTGTCCACCGTGGCAGTTCGTGACGCGCCGATGGATGTGGCGCGACAGCGTGTTTTGGCCATGCCAGGGACTTAGGCACGGCCAAACGGGCTAGATTCAGAAATAAAAAAGAAATGGTGTTAATTTTAAAAATTATTTTAAGAAAGGTTAAAATAAATAAAAAATCTAGAGGAAGCCCAAGCCCTCAGTGGGCGTGTTGTTGCCCGAGCGGTGACATGGAGAAGGCTGGCTGCTGCGGGTCCCTCATGTGGCTAAGATGGAGGCCGTGGATGCGGGAGCGGCGGGGATAGGATCTCACAACGGATCGGGCAGGATGGGCATGGCGCATCCGGGTTGGGGAGCAGAATAGGCGTGGGCGAGAGAGCTGCGTCGGGTGTGGGAATTCCGTTCTGACGGACGCCACATCCGAAGCGGCATTGGTGATGGCGAGGGAGCTGCATCGCGCTCGAGCAAGGGAGCTACGTTCGGACGGATGCTGCATCCGGATGTCTAGACGCTAGTGTCTCCATTCACATGGAAGGCTGATCGCCAGCACAATGGGCTCTCTTTCGCAAAGTTTGGTAAAATTCATGTGGTTGCATAAAATCGGTGAAGAATTAATCCCAAAACACTACAACTGTTCCAAGTTCCTTGCTACGATGAATCGTTGGATCCAAAACCGGCGGCCTTTACATCACCTCTCACTCTCCTCGTGTGTACGTGTATGCTGAAGGGTCGAGATGGCGGACTAGAGGGGGGGTGAATAGTCTTTTCTAAAATTAATCGCGTCGGCTAACCGATATAAATGCGGAATTAAAACAATCGGTGTAGCCAAGACTACACCCCTCTATATATGCTCACTAGCACCTTGCCAAGATACTAATTATGCAACTAAGGTGCCGGGCTAGCTAGAGCTCTCCTAAACAATTCTAGAAGCAAGGTCACACAAACATATGCCACTAGTACTTTAAGCAACAAGGGAGCTCCTACACATGCTAGTAAGCAAAAGCACAAAGCTAACTAAGCTCACTAGCAATGCTCAATAACAAGGCAACCAACGTCTAATTAGAGAGCGCAAATACTTAGCTACACAAACTAAGCAATGTGACTAACAAGGTTACTAAAACCAAATTAGCCACGTAAGGGAGCTACTTCTATGCTACACAAGCAAGAAGGTAATTAGCTAGCTACACAAGCTATCTAATTACAAGAGTAACTACACAAGCTTAAGATATATATATAAGTAATTGCAAGCTTGTGTAATGGGAATGCAAACCAACGGGAAGAACAAGGTTGACATGATGATTTTCTCCCGAGGTTCACGTGTTTGCCAACACGCTTAGTCCCTCACTTGTCGACCGCTCACTTGGTGGTTCAAAAGCTAATTAGCATCACCCGCTAAGCCCGCACGTCGGGTGCCGCAAGAACCTACCCCTTGAGTGAGGGTAGCTCAATGACACGCTTTACTAAAGTTGCTCTTCATTCCAGCAACAAGCGAGCACAAGTACCCCTCACAAGCACTTCTCCTGAGCGCCAAGACAAGCTTCTTGTGGGCTTCGACGGAGACCACCACTGCCGTCTAGGAGGTGGCAATCTCCAAGAGTAACAAGCACCACCGGCTTGCAACACGACCACCTAGTGCCACTCGATGCAACCTACAAACCCATCTCACCCCTGCAAACACCACCTCCTTTGTAAATGTGCCAACACCACCAAGTGTACACCACCATGTATATGTGTGTTAGCATTTTCACAATCATTTCCCAAAGAATGTTAGCCACTCAACTTGCCACGCCACTCGATCCTAGCGACGATGCAAAGTTAGATCACTCGAGTGGCACTAGATGACCGATATGTAAACAAGTTTGCCCCTCTTGATAGTACGGCCATCTATCCTAAACCCGGTCATAAACTTCTCTACACACCTATGACCGGTGAAATGAAATGCCCTAGGTTATACCTTTGCCTTGCGCATTCCATTCCATCTCCTTCAATGTCGATGCAACACATGCACCAACACGATCAACAATGATATGATCCACTTCATATCATCACATGATCATATTGGTTCATCGATCTTGACTCTACTTGCTCTTCACCGTTGCTATCGTCCATCGGCGCCAAGTCTTGCTCAAGCTTCACCGCCACGTGGTCCATCACTCCAAAGCCTTTGACTTGCCCTTCACGCTTGCAACCGGTCCATCAAGCCAAGTCTTGTCTTGATCTTCTCCACCTTGATCACATGACTCAATGTCTTGTCTCATGTGTAATAAGCTCCTTCATCATCACATGTGTGAGCTTTGCAACATCTCCAAGCCATTTTCACCTCCATGGCATATGTTGCTCATACACATGTACCTGTGGACTAATTACTTGTGTATCCCACATAAACACAATTAGTCCACCTAGGTTGTCATTCAATTACCAAAACCAACAAGGACCTTTCATACGCCTATCGCCGTGACTCCCTGAACAGTAGCCATTGGTGTCGTGTCATGCAATGCAGCATGTCTGTCGACTCCGGACAAGCGGAAACAACCATTGTACCGACTACACGCGCCCACGTTGCAGCTATTTTCCTGGTTGCGTGGGGCGCCTCCATGTGTGAGTTCGACGCGTCGCCTGCGCTATGTTGCGCTGAAAATGCATGTTGCAAATGTATGTTCCAGTTTAAAGAACTTGCTAAACTATGTCATGAGCATCATGTTTATGTGACAATGCATGTGATAAAGTGTGTAGATCGATTTCCATAACTCAAAACAGTAAACAAAAATGCTAAATGAAAGTTGATTCAATAGTCATGTTATATCACTTAGGGTTTAAAACCAATTCTTATTAAGCAAAAATACTATAGAGCATGTATGTGACACTTAAATAAAGTTGGAAGTACAAACTTGGTAGATGGAAATGTAACTTTTGTTTCGGTAAATAAATGTTGTTCAATAGTATTTTTGATAGCTCAAGGATTGAATTTGAAATTTAATTCCAGCCTCTAGAACTAAAATGACCAAGTCTGAAAACCTAATGATGATGATGTTTTGGCATTTAAATTTTGATTAAATTTCTTAAACACTAGATTCGTGTTTTTGCACTATTGGTTGTACCATAGTGAGTACTTTAGCATGGGGTAGTTCATGGGAAAGTTTGAATTTGGGTCAGTGTTTTAAAAATTACTCAAACTTCCATAGAACGTGCTGTTGGCCTTGTTTTGGACTCAGTTCATGAACAAGCGCACTGTTTGCCAAACCTATTTTGGCGTGTCTCTGTCTCTCTCAGCAATCCATCTAAGTTTGTGTTTGATGCTCCTCTTGATAGCCCTTAGTACGCTCTTGAGCCCTATCGAATTGGTTTGGTCTCAACCGAGCTAGTTTGGTTTTGGTCGGCGCTTTAAAAGTCGTGCACGTCACTGGAATGGCTGCCTGTGTCGCTGGCTGTGCTCCTTGCGTCGTCACCACGTGAGGCCATGAGCCAGCTCACGTACGCCAAGCCATGGGCTGTCATGCTGCTGCTGCTGCCCTATGGTGCTGTGCCGTGCCCACGCCTATGTCGTGCGTGCCGGGTCGTGCCGCTGCGCTACTGTGCCTCACACGAGACCGCTGGCCATTACCATCCAAGCGCCACAACACTAGCCGATGTGGTTCCCATCTTGACCACTTGATCCACCTACCGCCGAGTCGCTGCTTGCCTCCGCTGTCCCATCGTGTTGCTGCCCTTGTCGCGAAGCCGCTGCCTCGTCTACCGTTGCCGCCGACGGAACCGCACCGCTTCGCGAGTTAAATTTGCGCTGCACGGGATATCGCACCTTGATTCAATGCCCCAGTAGCTAGGTGTGGAAGCTAGCTAGCAGCCCGACCCACACCAAGGCACAGCCAAGCTTTATTGACGGCTAGTTTCAAGTTTTGCTCGCCACTGGTCAGTTTTGCCGTCATGCCTTAGCCTTGTTGGGGGTGAGTCTCTTGTCACCGGTAGTAGTTCAATTGATGGCCGTTTGAACTCACATTGACCTCCTCTTTCTGGTGCTCGCCTCAGCTTGGCCAGAACCCTCACCGGCGATGAGCTGACACGTCCGCACCGCTGCTCGGAATGTCACCGTACCATGCAGGTGCACATGGCTAGACCTGCTCGGGCCGCCTCCGATTCAACCGTCACATCGGCTAGACTCATGATAATCTCCTGTTGCTCCCTCACCTCCTGTTGTCCTTGTCACCGCTCTAGTTCGTCGGAACAGCCTCGCCGACCGCCGTGAACCGTGCTGCTCCAGCCACCACCGTGGTCGGCTAGGCTGTAGTACCTCTTGAGTCCCCAACCGCCCCCTAGACGCGTACCGTAGTAACTTAGATGCTCGGCCACCACAGGCCCTTGAGACCCCCGCAGGTGCCTGACGTAACCGATGAGTGCCGACGGGTGCCGCGCCATCACGCGCGCCGCTGCCAAGGACCACGCATCAGGGATTAGAGGAAACCCAAGTGGTTAAGTGGGAATGTCAAAGAGAGAGATAAATAGTGTTTGGACCGTGGGAGGATTTGTTCGAAATTCGAGGGCCCTTTTGCAAAAATGCCAGAGCGCGCGGGGCTCTTTCGCCGTAGGCCGCTCACTCGGCTGGCCTGCTGTGCTCAGCCGCGCTCCGCGCGCGGCCATTGGGTCGCTAGGCCGAGTTAATTGACATCGGCCCCTTTCTTTTTCTAAAACATTTTCTAATTTAGTTTCTAGGGCAAACTTGTGAATTCAATATAAATTCGTGTAGTTGAACAAAAATTATGAAAGCAATTTTGTTAAGCTTATAAAATCATGGAATACCTGCTAGTCTACTTGGTTCACGTGGTTCTAAAATATTCACATATGCTTTAAATGTTTTAACATGCTCTAAAATTATTAAAGTTTAAACTTGTAGGAATTTTTGTGGCAAAATAATGATAGTGTTAGCTTTGAAAATTTTACAGTAGCTTCACAATATTATTATGTGCTTTATGTAATTTTTGTAGCTCCATAATAATTAGTTTGCTAAGATAGCTAAATGAGCACTAGTACAAAATATATATATTTAATCAATCAAATGTCATAAATAATTGGGGGTTTGTAGAATGAAAACATTTTTCTGAAAACAAGCCTTACTTGGCGACTGGATACGTAGACTAGTACGTTAGTCATTAAGCTAGCTCGTTAGCTCACGGAGCGTAATCGTATTATAGAGTTGCAGTTACCAATGATTAATTGTGTCTCTATGTTGCATCCACTTATATCATAATAGGAACAACGATGGATCGTGGAGATGACTGGAGTAGCGGAAAAGATGATGCCTTAATGATTGTGTCACCATGATGGAATGCTAATCCTTGTTTACATCTTGCCTAGGCAAGTCCCAGTGCATAACCCCTATTATTCTACACTTTATTTTATACTTGTGCATTAAGTTTAAGGAGTTGAATGAAACCCACTTACATATATATATATATATATATACTATGAGTCTTACTAGTGATGTAGACAAGGTCCGATCTTCCAAAAGGTATGATAGCGTCGATTGGTGGAGACTCGACGTTCACGATCTAGGCTTCGAACTAAGACTGATTCGGACCCCCGCAACCGTTACACCACTGCTCCGTTGGTTATCAACCACGCAAACGTGATTAACCTCGCCGAGAAGGCTTTCCTACAAGCGAATCGAGAATACAAGCAAGAACGGGATGAACGCAATCTAAAATTGCAAATAAATATGAGGCTTAGGATAATGAAAAGGAGTTCAAGTCTTTATTCGAAAGGACTAATTGCCACAGGCGAACAAGATCAAGAATTGGGGCCTTGGTTCACAACAAGCAACCTTGGCGGCACAGTTGCAGCAAAACGATGTCTGTTTCACTAGGAAATTAAGAACTAAACAAAACTCAAACCCTAAAGAGAGCGATGACTGCTATTTATAGAGTCTTGGGCGTCACCCCCTGGATGCACCCCTAATGAGCCCAAACACGATACACGGTCCAACGGACCAAAAGACGTTATCGCAGCACCCTGACAGATTCTGGACGCTGACTTGTTTCGACGATTCTCATTGATTCTAAAGGTCTTTTGATGTGAGACCACTTGGATTGGCTTTCTTATCAAATTAGCTTTTCAATCATATGTGGATCGTTGAAAATAGAGTCCATATGCATCCTAGGCGACTAGTTTAAGGTATACTGGTCCTGGAACCCGAGATGGGCTCCAACTTCAGTTGGACTGGGCCTCCACCATGAGAAAGATGAATTGGACACCCATGCTGGACCTCCTCCTCTCCTTGGCTTGTATGTGACAAAGAAGTGATGTCCTCATCATCCTCCTTTTCTTGAATTGAAGTCGTCCTTGACTGAAGTAGATCATCTCCTCCATTGGATGACAGCAACGATGGCTCTAGAAGAAGACGTTCATCTTGGTGCCCAATCCCTCGCAAAGGCGGCTGCCATGGTGGTCTCCCTGCTGGGAATTCATCATCCTTCTCTTGCAAAAGGTTAGTACCAACAAGAGGCATAGCACTAGAAGTAGGACCATGTGGACATATAGGTGACGTACAAGTTAAAGCATAACATGGTTCATCATGATCAGCAAGAATAGATTTAAGAGCAAATAAAACTTCTTTCATGTTACTTGATGGTTCATTTGCTGGTTTGCTAGAGTTTTTATCATGGCCTTTCTTTTTTTTCAGCAAGTTTCTTTTCATATCACACAATTTCAACAGGAGTTAAAGGAAGTAAAACAATGGTCTTTTCTTTAAACATAAAAGTATATCTATTTTACCTACCATGATGTAGAATATTATTATCATATTGCCAAGGATGGCCTAACAAAAGTGAACAAGCTTGCATAGGCACGACATCAAAATCAGCATAATCATGGTATGATCCCATAGAAAAATGCACATGAGCAGATTGTGTTACCTTTGCCTTACCACTATTGTTGAACCATTGAACATGGTATGAATGTGGAAGAGCACGTGTAGATAAACCAAGGGTCTTGACAAGCTCAGAACTTACCAAGTTATTGCTGCTTCCTCCATCAATTATAGCATGAACATGGAAATTATTGACAATGAGGAACATTTGAAACAAATTGTGGCGTTGTAGCTTGTCTACTGGCTCAACTTGTGTACTCAAAACACGCTGAACAAGGATTAATTTGTAGTCTACAGTGCATGTCACACTATCAATTACCTCATCAGGATCTTCAACAACATCAGGATCTTCAGCACTATCCACAAATTTATCTGCATAAAGATCAGTTGCAAGTGCAAATTCTTCTCTTCATCACTAGCACTAGCATACCCACCAACATCAGTTGCAATATATGCGCGTTTGCTAGGGTATTCTTTAGTAATATGTCCCATGCCCTTGCAGTGGTGGCAAACAACTTTAGAAAAGCTGCTAGAGGAAGGTGTAGCAGATCCACTAGAAGAAGGTGTGCTAGACGAACTCTTCTTTATAGGCGCTAGTGGTGTCTGCACATTAGAAAATTTACTCATCTCGGTTGGACGTGAAGGAGTGGACGGAGTCGTGGAACGCCTAGGTTGTCGTCCCTGTACTTCCCTTTCAGCTTTAAGAGCATAATGATATAATTGGGAAAATCGAGTTCATTCTTTATAGTCAAGAACATCCTGTATTTCACGACGTAAACCTCCAAAAAATCTAGAACTCTTATCCATTTCATCCTCTTGTATGTTACTACGTGCTAGACCAATTAAAAGCTCCTGATAATATTTCTCAACAGTCTTACTACCTTAATTTAAATGTTGCAGTTTTAATCGCAGATCACGCTGATAGTATGGAGGAACAAATCTCGATTTCATTCGTCGATTTAAGTACAGTCCAGGTTTGAGGTATTTGAGCATTAGCATTAACATTATTGCAAATATCATTCCACCAGAAAAGAGCAAAACTAGTAAACTCACTAGTAGCAAGTCTAACTCTATATTCTTTAGGTACTTGATAGGAGCTAAATTTTTTATCTACAACCATCTCCCAATCTAAATATGCTTCAGAATCAGCAGAACCAGAAAAAGAAGGTATCTTCAACTTGGTTTTAGAGAAAGGATCATTATTACCTTGGTTATTACCTCCCATACTACGTCGGTTAAAGTTCAACCGATTACGGTTACGTGCATCCTCAGCATGTCGTTGAGCTTTGGCTTCAGCCTCCGTGTCGCCATCCTCCTCCTCAGAGAGATCATCATCATCATCTACAGGACGTGGTTCAGGATGTCGTTGTTCAACATCTTCAATCCTCTTGACCAAGTTGGTGATTTATTGAAGGATCTCATTGAACTTGTCATCAAGAACGACACGAAGCTTATTCTTAGAAACACAATCATTGAAATCTATAGGTGTGTCCCCATTTCCTTTGCCGCTGCCTCCGGCTTTTCCTGACATGGTTAGTAGAAACAAGAAGACAACACAAATAGTATTATCTCTACCAACTACTTAGGTTGTGGACAAGGAAAAACAAGGCACTCAACTCTCAAGCGTCTTACCACGGTCTTACAAGTGTTCTTACCAAAGCAACAGGCGAAAGGTAATCGGTTGGTGATCGTGATACCGCTAGTAGCTTGAGTAATAACAATTTGCAAGGTGAACATGTACTTGGTTAGAAGAAGGTGGAGCTTGGAAATGCACAATATAGTAGCAAGGAATAGCAAAATTTGTAACTGAATAGCAAAGCTAAATAAGTATCCCAAGTACTTGTCTTAGTTGCTGGCCTACTCACGTTCCAAGTACCAGATGTATCAAGTGATGTGAACAGCAGGAATATAATTAGGAACAAGGCGTAAATCAAAGACACGCAAACACAAACTCAAATAACGCTCTCTATGTGCTCCTCTAGATATTGTTCCACTTTTGTCCCTCTTTTTCTCTATTTTTAGGTCCCTCTTGTTTTTGGGATTCTTTTTTCTTTTTTTTTATATTTTTTCCTCAGGAGCATAAAAGTTAACCACGTTTTTAAACAAGGGATTTCGGAAGACTTTTGACTTTTTCTTTTTGACCAGTTTTTTCATAAAAAATTTTTCCTCACTTAGGAGCACAAAAGTTCGTAAAACTAGACCGGTTTAGAACGGACTCAAAATAAAGGACAAAAGCGGGAACAAGATGCAAAAAATTAGAAGATAAGTGTAACAAATTAGATGGCGTGGATTAGGGTTTGATGGATACAAATGAAACATAGCAAGACTTGAAGGTGTTCATGGATTATGACAAAAAACAAAGGAAAAAAACAAACTCGACTCAAAACGATCTAAACCCAGTAACCAGAACTTGCACTAGGATGCGAACTCAACAACGCAAAATAGAGACGAAATTACACGGCACAACGAGGCTATAGGACAGGGAAATATGTGGCGGTGTATATATTTTTTTTGGCTTTTTGTGGACTATAGTTAATGCAAAAACAGTAACAATCTAAAGGGGAAAACAAAGTTATACCTAACGGACAACAAAGTCTCTGGTACCACTTGAAGTAGACAAGGCCCGATCTTCCGAAAGGTATGATAGCGTCAATTGGTGGAGACTCGACGTTCACGATCTAGGCTTCGAACCAAGACTGATTCGGACCCCCGCAACCGTTACACCACTGCTACGTTGGTTATCAACCACGCGAACGCGATTGACCTCGTCGAGAAGGCTTTCTTGCAAGCAAATCGAGAACACAAGCAAGGATGGGATGAACGTAATCTGAAATTGCAAATAAATATGAGGCTTAGGATAACGAAAAGGGATTCAAGTCTTTATTCGAAAGGACTAATCACTACAGGCGAACAAGATCAAGAACTGGAGCCCTAGTTCACAGCAAGCAGCCTTGGCGGCACAATTACAGCAAAACGATGTCTGTTTCACAAGGAAATTAAGAACTAAACAAAACCCAAACCCTAAAGAGAGCAACGGTTGCTATTTATAAAGCCTTGGGCGTCAACCCCCCTGGACGCGCCCCTAATGGGCCCAAACACGATACACAGTTCAACGGACCAAAAGACGGTGTCGCAGCACCCTGTCAGATTCTGGATGTTGACTTGTTTCGACGATTCCTATTGATTCTGAAGGTCTTTTGATGTGAGACCACTTGGATTGGCTTCCTTATCAAATTAGCTTTCCAACCATATGTGGATCGTTGAAAACGGAGTCCGGATGTGTCCTGGATGACTAGTTTAAGACAGACTGATCCTGAAACCCGAGATGGGCTCCAACTTCAGTTGGACTGGGCCTCCACCATGAGAAAGATGAATTGGACGCCCATGCCGGACCTCCTCCTCTCCTTGGCTTGTATGTGACGAAGAAGTGATGTCCTCATCAACTAGTATGACAGGATCATGTAGATTGCTATGCTACAATACTCCGGTAGAAGTCGAGTGATTGCCTGTCACTCGCGAGAGAGAGGAAAAATATTATTGTTGTTATTATATTACTATCACATGGAATATATATGAATGATAATTGGAGACCGGGTGGAATGACTTTGGATCTAGACTTGGTTTGGCATTCGAGCGAGGCTCGGATAGCACTTGTTCCACCTATGTCGGTTAAGGATCGTCCGTTGCATTAGATTCTAGTCAGGTCATAGACTTATTATCCTGATCACATACTTGCTTATGGGGACGGGAAGGCTCGTTGCTCTCTTGTCGTGGGTTCCGCTCTTTTCGGACCAACTGATTGGAGGCGTGGATTGTGGAGGCCTAAGCACCACACTGAGTCCCGGACTCAGGTGTGGGGGCTTGGAGTTCAAGTTTGGACGGGGACTTGGACCCCTTGACAGAGGAGTGGTGGGTTGATCCTGCTTGTGCCTGAGGTACAAGCGGGGCATGTGTTTCAGGGTACCTAGCTGGGATACATTGATTCACGAATCGTCGTGTAATACAGTACTACTTGTCTACGATCTAGCATCATAGTAAGAACTAAAATATGAAAGATGGTAAAATGGTTCTGATTGTTTACCACCTGCTTGAAAATAGCACATGTGCTTATATAGAATGGTTAGTTAATAAACTAATGATGACTGCTAATAAAATTGAATATAAGGATGCACGCTTAGTAATGCCTCCTACAGATGCAATAAACCCACAAGCCAGATAGCCTTGCATATCATTGGAGTCTTTTCTTTCCTCCTGACGGTAAGTCTTACGGAGTACAATTGACTACTCAGGGTTTGTTCTACCCTGTTGCAGGTGACAGGTGGATGCTAGAGCTGACACTTGTGTGCGGGAACCTCCTGGTGGACTCAGATGAGATTTTCTTAACGTTGCGGACATAAAGTTTATTTGAAAATGCCACCCAAAATGTTTTACAATGGGAAAACTTATAACCTGTTATGATGTATATAACGGATCATCATGTTAATGTTTAACCTATCATTAAATGATTTTGTTTCTGCTAAAACTCTGATAACATGGTTATATTTCGCTGTTATAAACAAGAAATATTATACTCTGATGTTGCATGAAAAATGATGTAAGAAATGACTTAAGAATGTTGTAAGCTTTATTCTCTCATTTATGATCCTGATGGAAAATATAGATTTTCGGGTTCTCCCTTGGGGTGTGCTCGACGGAACTGCGTAATTTAGTGTCCTCCCTTGAGTACTTGGTGTCTAATAGAAGTCAAGTACTCCTGGGACGGCGGTTCTGCCACATGTTGCAAGTGTTTTATATGGATATTGTAAAGGTACATCTAGATGTTGCACATGTTACAATGGCTATACACATATGTTGCAAGTGTTTTATCTAGATGTTGCATATGTTGTAATGGTTGTGTTGTAAGTGTATGTCCCAAATATTTTATCCCTTTCAGATGTATGTTACAGTTCTTTTTCATCTGAGTGTTGTAAAAGTATATCTGAATGTTGGTGTGGAGGAAGCTTAGGCCCTTGGTGGTCGTGTTGTTGCTCGAGCAGTGACATGAAGAAGGCCGGCTGCTACGACACCCTGGTGTGGCGAAGATGGAGGTTGTGGACGCGGGAGCGGTAGGGACGGGATGCCACGACGGATCGGGCAGGGTGGGCACGGGCGCAGCACATCAGGCGGGTTAGGGAGCATGAATATGGGCGCCGGCGAGGGAGCTGCGCCGGGCGTGGGCGAGGGAGCTTTGTCCGGACGAACGCCACATCCGGAGTGGGATTGACGCTGGTGTGGGAGTTGCGTCGGGCGCAGGCAAGGGAAATGCTACGTCTGGACATATGGACGCTAGTGGCCCCGTTCGCTTCGCTGAAAAAACAAGCCGAATCACTGTTCCAGCTTGATTTGGTGTGAGAGAAAAACACTGTTCTGGTTAAAAAAATATGCTAAAAAACGAATTATAAGATAAGCGAACAGGGCTCCGGAAGACAAATCATGAGTTATAAACCTATACTAGTTAATGGACAGTTTATATAGCATTCTCAATAATCTATAGGGGTGATCCTAATAATGACTCTATGTAGCTCTGACCCTAGCACAAGCATTATTTTTTACTTTCATCGAGAGACAAAATTACGCAACCTGAGAGAAAGTAGAAAACAAGATTCGGAACACCCTACTAGCTATCCAGGCATTAACGAGTAATGAAGGACGCTTGTCGATCTTCAACTTCAAGTACGCGGGAACTCCACCGGCGCTGGGGACGCGAAGCCCTTGTGGTAGAGCAGGTCGCTCATGACGCTGTTGGCGCGCTGCGTCAGGTGCACGCCATCCCAGCTAATGCGCTCGTCGGGCCTCGCGCACACCGACGCGCCTGGCGCGCCGCACATCCGGTCCATGTCGAAGTTGTACGCGCCGCCGCCAGCGCCGCAGCACGCCTCGGTCCGCGCCGCCTCGTCGAACTCCGCCTTGCCGGCGTTCCTCAGCATCCGCACGTACGCGTAGAAGTAGTCGGCGTAGGAGATGGTCGCCGACGGGTAGGACCGGCGCAGCTCCCGGATGCCCTGCTGCAGCAGCACGTTGTGCATCTGGGCGAACAGGTTCAGCGCCGCCAGGCAGCCGTTGGCGTCGTAGGCTGCCGGGTCCGTCTCGTTCACCGCCGCCATGTAGCTCGGCACGCACCCAAGCGGGAAGTTGCCCGGAATCACCACCCGCGTCGCGCCCATGTCGAGGAGCTCCCTTGCCGCGATCGTGACGGACCGCACTACGTCCGGGACCAGCGCCATCGCCTCAACCACGCCGGTCGCCATGCGGCCCAAGCTGTAGATGCTGCGCGCGCCGCCGGCCGCCGGCTTGTTCTCCGAGAAGGCGTAGTTGTAGTCGTTGCCGCCGATCTCCCCCACCATGACCAGCGAATGAGCCAGCTTCTCGTGGATCTCCTGCGGGGACCGGGTGTTGGCGCTCATGAAGTCCTTGAACCGCTGCAGCTGGACGCCCAGAGAGCTGTTGGTGTGAGGGACGGCGACCCCTCTCCTGGCGAGCGCCGCCGCGTCGAGGACCGTGGCACCGGCCACGGCGAAGTTGACGCCGTGTGAGAAGTCGGCGCCCTCGTCGAGGTACGGGTTCAGCAGCGGCAAGCCGAGATCCTTCGCGAGATAGTCTATCATGAGGTACCCGTCGGAGCATCGCCCGGTGGCGCCGCCGATGGCGGACCCGTAGGGAAGACCCGTGGTGTGCTGCAGCATGCCCGTGGCGCCTTCGCGGAGCAGGTTCCCGGTGTCCGACAGGGAGTCGCCGAAGTTGTAGATGGCAGTGATGCCGTCCACCACCGCCTTCTCTTCCACTGTCGACGACTTCGCCGTCTGTTCCGGCGCCGGCCTTGCATGGCACGGGCCGACGATGAGCAGCATCGCCACTAAGGCGGCGAGCAGGATGCGAGCCATGGTCGCCATGTCAGTATGTCACGTACTGCAAGTGCGCGCGGTGTTCGTTTTGGAGGCCAGCAGGCGCCTTTTATGAGCGCGCCGTGAGCCCCATTTGCTTGCCGGGTTCGGACAAGGAAACGAGATGTCCGAGCCGGAGAGAGCTGACGCGCATGTCCGAGCAAACCGAGTCGGAGTTGCCACGTCACCACGCCTCTCTCGCACGAATCTCCAGGCGACCGGGGGTGAGGGGGTTAGGAGAAAGCCGCGTGTCCTTGCACGGATCTTGAGGCAGGTTGGGGGGAGGGTTAAAGCCCAGGCCGAAGGGTTTGCTCGTCTTCCTCTCTCTCCCCTCCTCTCCCGCGGCGGCGCGTGCGAGACCTATCCGCCGCCACGCCATGGCCAAGTACAACGTGGTGCAGAAGAACAAGCGCCAGTGGAAGCAGGACCGCAAGCGCGCCGCGCATGGGGAGCCCGGCACCGGCAAGCTCAAGCAGCGGACCGCGCCCGTCTCCATGTCCGGCAAGCGGAAGCGCAAGCTCGAGCGCCGCCTCAACCGGGTAAGTCTGGTGGCTTTTCTTAGCTAGGAGGTCTTTCGTGCGATTGTTTGGCTTCTCTGATGTTTTTTGGTGGGTTATTGCTGTGCAGGAGCAGAAAGAGGCTGCGATGATTAAGGCGCTGGAGAACAATATGGGAGATGTCGACATGGTCTCTGCTGAAGGTGAGAGATTCTAGGGACGATTGCTTGTTTCGATTCAGTTAGATCGGATTTTGGAGAATTGGTGTAGTGGTGATTGCAAAGGATTGACCTAGACTGGCTATTTGGACGGTTAGTAATAATTGCAACAGTTAATGATTGTGTGGTTCGTGTATTTGTAGGATAATTAGTGGCTCTGTAAAGATTTTTAGCAGTCCTGTATCAATCGAAAGTTACACTTGAGGGATAACTGACCGTTTGAGTGTGTAAACTTGACCCTCCATTTGGTGAGCAAATTAGATATTTGGTGACCATTCTCATATTCCTGGCTATTGCATCTTTGGTCATGAAAAAAAAGTTGTTTGTGCTGTTGACAATTTCCATTGCCTTATGCTTGTTGATGTTTCATTTTGGCATTTGGAAACGAGTTGTGATTTGGGTCATATGCAACTGTGATGCTTGTCATAGGTCACAGGGTCGCAACTTCACCAAGTCACCAATAACTCGGATGCCCTGCAATCTTTCCCATGCTGTTGTAACATAATACTGGTTATACCAGCAGAGTACCTGATTTAATGCTAATATATATAAATGTAGCACTGATTGCACTGATGCAACAGTAGTTAGTTGGAGTTGAGACTACAGGACTGATGGCAACATGAGGCACTGTTAATCATGGTGTTAGCTCCACCTATTTATGTTAATCTTGTCCTTCTAGTAGATTCAAAGACTGGAAAACGTAGGTTTCTGTTTAGTATAGTGTTGCAGATCAGGAAAGTAAGGTGTTTTAGTGTATTGTGCTCAGAGTGCTCTAGATTTGCACCTATAGGGAAGGTTAGCCTTCTTTGTGTTTGTAACTTTTATTGTCCATTCACATTATAACAGAGAGTATCTATAAAAACATACTGTACCAAACAAAGCTATTCCTGTTTATTGTGATGAAATATATTTCAAGACAGCAACTGCCCCTATCCTTTCAAAACAGCTTCTAGTGTTGCATTGTCTGTACTCTGTGGACAGGCTAATCAAATAAGAGAAGCTAAATTATTGGCCGCTAAAGTGTAGTGAAAAATATGCCTACCCATGCTAATATATCTGTTAGTACCTATTGTAGTTTAACTTTTATTGCTGAAGCTTTTGAAGGCTTTGCACCATTATGCAAACAAAGTTAAAACATATGGTTGAACTGTTTGATCTTCTCCAAGAAAAGAGAAGGGAGACGATGCATTGAGAGATTCTTGGTTTCAGGAAATATGCTCGATTTTTGTGTATATCTATTATTTTAATTGGCAGAGATAAACATAAGAGACATGCTTAATATGAATACCGATGAAGAGCTGCCCATCTAATCTCATAGTGGAACTATTTGTACGATCTAATGTCTGCAATAAAATTTAGTTGGCATTTTTGTAGAAAGTTAGTTTCATTTGCCTCTCATTTGTGTCAGATCTATTAGCTTGCTCACAATGTTTTCAAGTTCCCGACATTGTTTGATCAGGGATGTGACCATGGGGTACTTTTTTATTTTCACAAAGAAAATAGACTTCTAACTTGGGTACCTGGTCTTAGGTTGACCCACTTACGACCTACCTATAGGGAATTCTATTGCTTTCTATTGTTTCTGTCATGTTATTTCAGTGTGTTGCTTGATGTTATTTCCACTTGTGTTTAGCTAGGCAACTTTTTTTCCCTTTGGACCTAGTGTTAACTTTCCTAAATATTTATCTGATGATTACTGCAACACCATTTCTTACTTCGGTATTTTTTTATTGACAGAGTCTTCGGAAGCTGCAAAGGGCAAGTCTCAAGTGAAGTTCAGTGTGAAGAAAAACTCAAGAATACAGATCAAGAGATTAAAGGGAAAAGGTATCCTGTTGTTCAAATTGTAAATGGTAACACATTCAAACTTCATTTCCTTCTTGGAAATGATAGTATTGCTTGAGGCATGTAATCATGGTGATTCACTCTGCAGGCAGGAAGAAAGCCAAAAATGCAAAACCACCTGCGAAGGAGAAAGTTGATGCCATGGTAGAATGATGGATAAGATTGAATCACTAGAATGATGATATGAGCCTTTGTATGTTTGCTCAGAGCTTGCAGCAAGGATTGCAGGGACTGACCCCACGGAACACTGGAGCGTGAACTGCCTCTTGCATCTACTGCCTGAATGTTCATTAGAAGCTACTTAGGTCTGGTGTTAATGTGTCGAACTTCAAACATGAATCTACCTTTAGGCCCTGTTCGCTTGTCTTATAATCCGTACTTTTCAGCTTGTTTTTTCAGCGAAGCGAATGCATGTTTTATTCATGTTCCATATTGTGTTTGTGGAGATGTTTCTTTGTGAATTTGCAGCCGTTGGCTTCTACAGTAAGCAACTACCGTAACCCTATGTTTCTCCCTAGCATCGGACGGCAATTGTTGTAGTCAGGCATAACCGATCTGCAGTGATACACAATTGCCTGTTAAACAGTATTCCCGGTTTAGGCAGACGGGAGCATCCCTTGCTGTCCTACATTCTTCTTTTACTTGTGCGCAAGTGCGTGCTGATCTATTTGTCTGAACTTGTTAATAGAACACAGAAGCTTCATGGCTTGCGAATTGATAATCGAAGCCATTTCATAGCAGATGAATCAAGACTCTGTCTATGAATCATGGTGGAAGCTTGCTGGCTGTTGCTGTTGTGGTCATGTCAGTAGTATGTATAAGGTTGCCAAGTGAAATCCTGTGTGTCTGTGTCAATTTTGGTCTGAATAATTCTGCGTAAAACGATCTTTCTTCTGTAATTCTAGCATCAGTTCAGCTGATAAGATTGCCTAGTGAATTGAAAGTAATCCCCCTGTGCTCTTACAGTCTTACTGCTGCATCCAAATTTGCCCACAACTAAAGAATTTATACATGTTCAGTTACGAAACAAGTAACAGCCATGCTCAGTATACTTAGGGGGTGTTTGGTTCCAGGGACTATTTTTTAGTCCCTGTCACATCGGATATTTGGACACTAATTTGGAGTATTAAATATATTTTAATTACAAAACTAATTACATAGATGGAGACTAATTTATAGAGACAATCTATTAAGCCTAATTAGTGCATGATTTGACAATGTGGTGCTACAAAGAATATACTCTAATGATGGATTAATTAGGCTTAATAGATTCGCCTCTCGTAAATTAGTCTCCATCTGTAATTAGTTTTGTAATTAGAATATATTTAGTACTCCAAATTAGTGTCCAAACATCCGATGTGACAGGGACTAAAAATTAGTCCCTGGAACCAAACACCCCCTTAAGCACATTGCCTGACACAAGATTTTCCATTCATTGTTACATCATCACTACATGATACACACACACAAAAAAAAAAAATCAGAGACAGTCACAGGTCCAACATAGCTACTGATCACACCAATCCACTTTCTATGTTCTTACAATCTACAGCTGCCGATCTTTAAAAAAACTGCAATCTACAGCTGCCGTGCTCCTGCTTCTGCTCGCCGTGCGCTGCCTACGCGTCGGCCTTGAGGACGAGCCCGAGCTGCCGCATGAGGCTGGGATGGCCATACTCCGCGATGCCGAGACGCTGCAGATCCCGTGGGTGGATGGTCTCATCGGGCAGCGCCGCCCTCTCCATCTCCAACAGCTGTCGGCGAAGGTTCGCCCTGTAGAGCAGACCGGGCATGTAGACAGCCTTGGGCGCGGCACGCTGGACGTCTTGGACCTTCTTTGCTTCGGTACTATGCTGCACCACTTGTGCCAGCTCCGACGGTGGCTGCGCAGACGTGGCAATGGTCTGCTCGGGAGGAACTTGAGCTGGGCGATCAACACACTCGTTGCTGTCGGAGTCGCTTTCGCTAGCAGAGTCGCTGTCCGTGTCTGAATCACGGCTGCTGCTTGAGCTCGGTCTCTACTGCTTGAACTTTCAATTGTTCGTTAGAAGCTACTTAAGTCTGGTGTTAGTGTGTATCGAACTTCAAACATGAATCTATCTTTAATAGTGGGATATGCATGTTTTTATTCATTTTCATATTCAGTCCGTTCGCTCGTTAGTTTCAACCAGGCCTTATCAGCCAGCCAAGAGTGTTTTCCTCTCACAACAAACCAGCACCAGCCGGACTTATCAGCTCAGAAAGCAACCAGCGAACAGGCTCATTGCATTTCTGGAGATGTTTGGTTGTGAATGTACAGCCGTCGGCTTCTACTGTAAGCAAATATCGTAGTATCATTGTCAGCACCCTTCCACCTGAGGCGTCTCAAGACAATGGGCCTCGAAGGAGTAAGCGACACCGGCCCAGGAGCTCTCGAGTCTTCGGCCCACAATGGGCAAGCATCAGCTGTGCCTGCGAGCCAGCTAAGGATAAGTAGCGCTAAGGCGAGAAGGGGAGACAAGCTTGTAAACATCAAACCAATTTCTATTATTCTACTGCTACTCAACCGGCCCTCGTCGGTCTGGGTACTCGTATCGTTGTTGTTCCGTTCTCGAGCTCGGCATCCCGGCGGCGATCAGCCAGGGGTGCTGACAATTGGTATCAAAGCTACCGTTCCTCGGCGGAGCTCTGGAGTCGGCGCATCCACACTACACGCGCCTCCAGCGAGCTCACGGAGTGATGGAGCCCAACGTGAAGACGGCGTTTGAGGAGATCCTGAAGCGGCTCGATTCAATCCATGAGCGCTGCGGGCGATGGGAGAAGACGGCCACCGACAGCGAGCAGGAGCGCAAGGAGCAGGGAGCCGCCATGGGGCACCGCGTCGCACACCTGGAGGAGGCGATGTCCGCCCAAGCGAAGAACTCCGTGGACCAGATCCGGGGACTGGAGGAGCTCGGGTCGGCCATCGGCGACTGCGTCGGCATGCTGGAGCGCTTCTGCGGCGAACAGTCCCACACCGCCATCGTCGCCGACAATTGGGGCCGCGAGATCGAGCAGCGGATCGAGGAAGTGGAGTACCGCGTGGGCGACCTCGAGCTGATCCAGCTGCGGGAGCTGCACGGCGACGGCGGCGACAGGCTGGCCACGCTGGAGGTGGCTGTGGCCGCGATTGAGGAGTGGCGCCCCTACTTCAAAGGTACCCTCGACGACGTGCAGATGGAGGTCAGGCACCTCAAGCGGGGTGGGGATCGAACTCCCCTGGGAATCGCTACGGCGCCACCAGGAGCGGAGATCTCCCCGGAGCATGCACCGGATCACCAAGCTTGGGATCGAACTCCCCTGGGAACCGCTACGGCGCAACCAGGAGCGGGGTACTCCCAACCCGGTGGGCTGGCCGTCGGCAACTCGTCGGCAGCCGACGAGAATCACGTTTGGCCCAGTGGGCACGGCTCTGCACCAGTGGCTCGGGAGCGGGGCTACGGGTCAGTCACGACCCTGGCTCCAACCCCGAACAATGTTCATCCTCATACTCGCCCACCTCCGCAGAACGTTCATCATCATCATCATCCGTTCTCCCACCACAATCCTCCAATTCAACAGTTCAATCCGCTAATTCACCAACCCAATCCACCAATTCAACAACCCAATCCGCCAATCCCTCATCCTCTTCCGCCAAATCATCATCCCAATCCACCCAATCTCCGTTCCAATCTACCAATCCACCATCCCCCACCACCCATTCCCCACCACAGTCCGCCACTACAGCACCAGAGTCAATCTCTTCCTCATTCTGATCCTCAGTTCAATTACTACTACCCTCCACCTCACTACCAAATTTAGCCCTACTATTCCTCTTTGGCTTAAGCGCCTTCCACCTTCCCATCTCCATCGTCACCTCATCATGTCCCCATTGGCAAGCTTCCGAAATTTGACTTCCACCCTTCTATGGTGATGATGCCCAGCTTTGGATTACGCAAGCCCAGACTTACTTTGAAATGTATTTCGTTGATCCTAGCATGTGGGTTCGCTGTTCCACTATGCAATTCAAAGGGGTCTGCGGCCGTTGGCTCCAAATCATTCGAACATCTTCTCAAGGATCTCAACTGGTCCGCTTCATGCCTTGATTCACGAACGTTTCACCCGTGACCAAAGATGAACTTATTCTCCGCCAACTCTGTAACATCCGCCAAACCTCCACTGTCGTTGAGTATGTGGATCGGTTCACCGAGCTAGTCGACCAACTCAAAGCATATAATCCCAACCTCGATAAGCTCTACCTTGTTACTCGATTTGTCGATGGGTCACGACGACATCCGTTCATCATATACTTGTGCGGCGCCACCGCTACTCTCGATGCCGCTTGCACTCTTGCGTTGTTTGTAGGAAGAGAGCGGGCGATCAAGGGAAACAACGGATTTCAAGAAGCCGAAAGGTGCGATTCTTTGCCAAGTTCGTCGAGGCGCATTGCCTTATCAGCACCGCCTGGCGTCCCCAGTGCAAACGCACTTGTCTGCCGATGACAAGAAGCAAGCGCCTGCCATGCAAGGTGACCGCTGATGCAAAGATGGGGCGCCATGCGTTCCTTCCATAAAGCTCAAGGTCTCTGTATTCGCTGCGCCGAGAAGTGGGCACCTGGCCACCGGTGTGCCCCTGCTGTCCAACTCCACGCGCTTCAGGCAGTGTGGAACCTGTGTCAAGATGAGTTCTCTGAGATAGAGGAGGAACCAGTCCTAGAGTCGGCCGTTGATGAACAAGATGCTCAAGTTTGCATGCTTTTGTCGGCAACAACTGTCTCTGGAGCAGCAACCCCTCGCACTATGCAGTTCAGGGGAAGCTTGGTCGGTCGTGAGGTCTTAGTACTTGTGGATTCGGGGAGCAGCCATTCATTTCTTAGTACCTCTTTTGCCTAGGATCTGGTTGGTTGTTCTTTGTTGTCGAAGCCGGTTTCTGTTAAGGTTGCTGATGGCAGTACTATCATCTGTAGTTCTGAATTATCCTCAGCTGAATGGTCAGTACAAGGGTGTGTGTTCACCTCCACTCTGAAAATCCTACCGTTGGGACATTTTGACATCATAGTCGGCATGGACTGGTTGGAACGGTTCTCTCCTATGAAGGTGCATTGGGGTAACAAGTGGATGACAATACCCTATCAGCAGTCACATGTCACCCTCCAGGGAATCACTGATGAGTACCCCCGCTGTGCATTTGTACAACTGTTCCAGATTTATGATGAAGCAAGTTCTCGCCAAGTTTCTGATGTGCTTCCAGAAGTGCAGAGTGTACTGGATGAATTTCAGGCCCTCTTTGCAGCACCATCTAAGCTGCCCCCACAACGTGCATGCGACCACCGCATTCCTCTCGTTGCGGGTGCTCAACCAGTGGCAGTTTGTTCTTATCAGTATTCTCCGACACTTAAATCAGAAATAGAGTCCCAAGTGACTGAGATGCTTCAATCGGGCATGATCCAGCCTAGTACCAGTGCATTCTCCTCACCGGTATTGCTAGTCCGAAAGAAGGATAAGTCTTGGAGGTTCTACGTCGATTACCGGCTACTTAACTCCTTGACTATGAAATCCAAGTTTCCAATCTCGGTCATCGATGAGCTATTGGATGAGCTTTCTTCGGCCCGCTGGTTCACTAGTTTGGACTTACGTGCCGGCTTCAATCAGATTCGGTTAGCTCCCGGAGAGGAACATAAAACGACATTCCAAACTCATTGGGGACACTTTGAATGGACTGTAATGGCCTTTGGTCTGACAGGGGCTCCGAACACATTCCAGGGTGCAATGAATGTGACTATGAAACCTCTCCTCCGCATATGTGTGCTCGTCTTCTTCGACGACATACTTATTTATAGCAAGACCCTCGAGGAGCATGTGGAGCATATCAGGCAAGTGTTTCATCTGCTGGCAAAAGACAAATGGCTGCTGAAGCGCTCTAAGTGCCAGTTCGCACGGCAAAGTATCGCTTATTTGGGGCATGTGATCAGCGTAGAGGGGGTGGCCACGGATCCATCGAAGATACAGTCTATTCATTCATGGCCAACTCCTACTAATGCAAAACAGTTACGCAGTTTCTTGGGGTTAGCCGGATATTACAGGAAGTTTGTGCGGCATTTCGCCATCCTGGCCAGGCCTCTTAATGATCTGCTCAAGAAAGGTACTATGTTCCTATGGACATCAGTACATGATGGGGCGTTTACTTCTCTCAAGAATGCATTGGTCACTGCTCCGGTTCTTGCTCTTCCCGACTTCTCTCGACCATTTCAAATATAGACCGATGCTAGTGACATGGGAGTGGGTGCAGTTTTGCTCCAAGATGGACATTCTCTTGCTTTTATAAGCAAAGCTCTAGGCCCCCGAACGAGAAGTTTGTCTACTTACGAAAAGGAGTATTTGGCTATCATGGTGGCTGTTGACCAGTGGCGCTCGTACCTTCAGCACGCCGAGTTTGTTATCTTCTCGGACCACCGCAAGCCTCATCCCATATTGTCGATCAAGACTTGCACACACATGGCGATTGAAGATGTACACCAAGTTGGTCGGGCTTCAAAGATACACGGTTGTTTACAAGCCGGGCACCTCCAACATGGCTGCTGACGCCTTGTCCCGCCATCCGGCTCCTCCTGCGCAACTCAACGCAATTTCCTATTCCACACTAGAATGGCTATCTGAAGTCATTGCTGGGTACGACAGTGATTCTGCTTCTTCTAAATTGTTGCAGGAGCTAGCAGTTGCTCCTTCTTCGCACCCACCCTTCACGTTGGTCAGTGGAGTTCTCCGTTACCGGGGCCGCGTGTGGATTGGCTACAACCACAAGCTGTAGCAATAGATCATTCAGGCCTTCCATGATTCCCCCTTGGGTGGACATTCCGGCTTTCCGGTCACTTATGCTAGAATCCGCAAGCTGTTCGCTTGGAAGGGTCTCAAGTCAGATGTCAGGGAGTTTGTCAGGGTTTGCACCACCTGTCTTCAGGCTAAACCAGATCGCTGCAGGTACCCTGGACTCCTCTCTCCCCTTCCTATGCCGACTAAATCCTGGCAGGTCATATCTCTTGATTTCATTGAAGGTCTTCCTCAGTCGGGTTCTACAAACTGCTTGTTGGTAGTTGTCGATAAATTTAGCAAGTTTGCCCATTTCATTCCACTACAACACCCTTTTACAGCATAACAAGTTGCTAAACTCTTTCTTGATCACATCTACCGCTTGCATGGTTTGCCCACACACATCATTTCTGATAGGGACCGTATATTCACAAGCAATTTTTGGCGTGAACTTTTTCACATGGAACAAACTTCTCTATGCATGAGCTCTGCTTACCACCCACAATCCGATGGGCAAACCGAACGAGTCAATCAATGCCTTGAAACTTTTCTTCGTTGTTTCGTCCACACTTGTCCCAAGCAGTGGATCCGCTGGATTTCCCTTGCCGAATTTTGGTACAATGCTTCACCTCATTCTGCTCTAGGCCACTCTCCTTTTGAGGTCCTTTATGGGCACCCCCACGTCATTTCGGCATAACCCCTGATTCAGCCATAGAGAACTCTGATGTGGAGACCTTCATGTCTGAAAGACAGGTCATGATTGCTGTTGTTCGCCAGCACTTGCTTCGTGCTCAACAGCGTATGAAACTTCAGGCGGACAAAAAGCGATCTGAGCGATCCTTTTCTGTTGGGGACATGGTGTACTTGAAATTACAGCCTTATGTGCAGAGTTCTTTGGCTCCGAGAGCACACCAAAAACTCAGTTTCTGCTACTTTGGCCCCTACAAGATCCTCGAAGCAATTGGTACAGTGGCTTATAAACTGGAACTTCCTCCGGCTCATCCATCCACCCTCTATTCCATGTGTCCTCGCTAAACCAAATACCACCACACAAGTCACAGTGTCACCGACATTCCAGAGTGATTTTGGTCTTTAGGTTCCCGAGTTCATCCTCAAAAGGCGCCTTCATCCTCGCCAAGATGGTGCTGTTGCTCAAGTTCGGTGAAGTGGTCTAACATGGATGTGGACCTTGCCACACTAGGAAGATGTCAAGCATTGCATCGAAAGTTCCCTCTTGCGCCAAACATGGGGGCATCTTGGTTCCCAAGGGGAGGGGGTGTCGGACCCTTCCACCGAGGCGTCTCAAGACAATGGGCCTCGAAGGAGTAAGCGGCGCCGCCCAGGAGCTCTTGAGTCTTTGGCCCACAATGGGCAAGCATCACCGTGTTCATGAGCCAGCTAAGGATAAGTAGCGCTAAAGGCGAGAAGGGGAGATAAGCTTGTAAACATCAAACCAATTTATATTATTCTACTGCTACTCAACCGGCCTTCGTCGGTCCGGGTACTCGTATCGTTGTTGTTCCGTTCTCGAGCTCGGCATCCCGGCGGCGATCAGCCAGGGGTGCTGACAATCATGTTCTTCCCTAGCAATCGGATGACAATGGTTGTAGTCAGGCATATAGAAAGTATGCCAGGTTTGGGCAGATAGGAGCGTTCCTCGCTGTCGTTGACATTCTTGTGTTACTCGTGCTCAAGTGCGTGCCGATCTATTTGGCTGAACCTGTGAATAGAACACAGAGGGAAAGCTTCATGGCATGCGAATTGATAGTCGAAGCCATTTCATGTCATATGAATCAAGACTGTCTCATGATGGAAGCTTGCTAGCTGTTGTGGTTGGTTGCATGTCAGTAGTATGTTACCTTTTCGGCTAGTATTAAAGCCGGCTGAAGCTGTTTTGTTGGGAGAGAAAAATATTGTAGATTCTAGCTGATAAGCCGGCTGATAAGATTGCCTAGTGAATCCTGTGTGGGCTGTGGGAGTTTGATCTGAATAATTCTGTGTAAAACGACCTTCTTCTGTAATTCTAGAATCAGTTTATTATAGTGAATCGAAAGCAATCCCCTGTGCTCTTACAGTCTTACTACTGCATCCAAACTTGCCCACAACTAAAGAAACTATGCATACTCCGTTTGGCACGGCTTTGACTCGTGAAAAATAGCTCTGCTCTGCCTCGTATAGAAAAGTAACTTTTTCTGGCTTTGACTTATTTTGTACGAAAACGTTTGGCAAAACGGCTTCTTCTGGCTTTTCAGATTGGAAAGAAGATGTCAAATGTCCAAAATACCCTTATATTTTTTTTTTTCTTTTCTTTTTCTTTTTTTCTCTTCATTTTCCATTTCATTTTCTTTCCTTTTCCCCTTCTCTCTCCTTATCCGATCGGCCTTCCCTTCTTTTCCCCTCCTCTCTCCTTATCCGATCGGCCTTTCTTTCCTTCTTTCTCTCTTGGGCGGCGTCCAGGCCACCACCCCGTGCCCCCACCTCCGTGCTCTCCGCTGGCGCATTAGGGGTCTGCGCCACCGCCGCCGCCGGTGCTCCACCCGCGCCGCCGAGCTCCACCATGGATGCCGCCTCCACTCGCGTAGTCAAGCTCCACAATGGCCGTGGCCTCGGCACGCCACCGAGATCCAACATGGCCGCGGCCTCGGCTCACCGCCGTGCTCCGCTTCGGCTGCTGAGCTTCGGCCCGGCCGTGGGCTCCGCACGCTCCGCCGGCCACCACCCCCGCCGCCGCCTCCACGCTGCTGCCGAGCTCGCAGGCTTGTCTGATGGCAAATGTTGTAAGTTCTGTGAAGTAGCAAGGGCACATGCATACTTTAGTATTTTGGGTGGAGGAATGAGCCGGTATGAGCCACTATTTTTGGTTTCTCATCGGCGAAGAACCTAGAGAGCGGAAAAGGCGGGGCTTCTCCTGGCTTTTCCTCGTGAGCCATTTTGAGTTATAGCGTTTGGCAGGGCTTCACCATGAACCGCTCAAGAAGCCGCTCGATGAGCCCTGCCAAAGGGGGCTCACTTATGTAACAAGTAACTGCCATGGTCAGTACTTGAGCACATTGCCTGACAGAAGATTTTCTATTCATTGTTACGTACATCATTACATGACACAAAAAACATCAGAAACAGGTCCAGCTGACATAACTACCGAGCACACCATTCCACTTTCTATGTTCTACAACCTACAGCTGCCGATCTTTCAAAAAAAAAAATCTACAGCTGCCGTGCTCCTGTTTCTGCTCGCCGCTCGCTGCCTACGCGTCGGCCTTGAGGACGAGCCCGAGCTGCCGCATGAGGCTAGGATGGCCATACTCCGCGATGCCGAGACGCTGCAGGTCCCGCGGGTGGATGCTCTCGTCGGGCAGCGCCGCCCTCTCCATCTCCAACAGCTGTCGGCGAAGGTTCGCCCTGTAGAGCAGACCGGGCATGTAGACAGCCTTGGGCGCGGCACGCTGGACGGCTTGGACCTTCTTTGCAGCACTCTGCGCCACTTGTGATACCGCCACCGTCAGTGGAGCCGGGCCGCCGATACTGTCGCCGGAAACGCTCTCTGCTTGTATGGTGCTCTGCGCCGTCCCTGATGCTGGCTCCGACGGTTGCTGCGCAGACGTGCCCATGATCTGATCGGAGTCACTTTCGCTACCAGAGTCGCTGTCCGAGTCTGAATCACTTCTGCTGCTTGAGCTCGGCCTGTTGCCGGTTTCGACGATGGGGGACAGGCCACAGATGTCGATGTACTCTTCGTCCTCCTGCTCCAGAACGACTTCGCCTTTGCTCTCATCGGCGAGCTTGTCGTCCTTGCTCTCCTCGGCGACCTTGTCGTCTTTGCTCTCCTTGGCGACCTTGTCCAGCCGCGTCTTCAACTCGAACAGTACGGAATCTTTCACAGAGTCGATGTCAATCTCGATCTCGCCATGGCTATCGGCATCGCCGAACTGCTGCTGCAAGAACTCAACGATGTGCCCCGGCAGTTCCCCAGACAGCGAGGACAGGCGACCAGCAAGCTGATTCCTCTCTTCTGGCAACATCCGCGGCGCCCGTACCTGCTCCTGCTTCTGCTCCACCAGAGTTGAGATCTTCCTCCTTTTCACCGAAGGCGCATTGAAATCTTCCTCGATTGTCTTCGGTCTCTGGTTGGAGGCCAAGAATCAATCTTTCTTGCCGGCAGTCGGTGCGCCACCCTTGCCTGCACCACGCTGGGATATAAGCTCTGCTTTCTTTAGGAGACCGCGCAAGGCATCAAGCTCAGACGCCAGGCGCTTCCGTAGGAGATCCTGGGATGACATCTTGCCGCCGACGGTTAAGACCTCCATGCCGGCGGCGGTCACGACGCTGTTGCGGTTACGGATCATCTTGGTGAGGCAAGCCGACGAGTCTCGTGCCGGCGCGACGCCGACACGAGGACGCTTCTTCCCGGACGCGCGCTCACTGGCGTCAGAAGGGGCAGTTGCGGCGCAACGAGCGACGGCGCCGGCGAAAGGGCGAACGGCAGGCGAAGGGGCGAACATGATCCGCCGCAAAGCAAGCAAACGGGCTCTAGGCGCTACCTAGACGGTGGCGAATCTCAGCCGCCGCCTGCCGAAGGGATGGAGGGAAAGCAGTTGATGGATGGGATCGAGAGAAAGATGGCGGATACGATACTTATGGCCCGGCAATTCGAGTCGAACTCTTAGGATCGCCGGAGAATTAGGAAAATTGAGGCAACTTGGAGTCGGAGTCGGAGACGAAAGCCAAGCTTCTGGATCGACTGCTCTGCATCTGGTTCCGTCTCTATTTCGGTTCACCGGTATTAATAAATGCTCGCGAACTGGCCATGTTATTTATCGCCCGGCAATTCGAGTCGGACTCGTTGGATCGCCGAAGAATTAAGAAAATTATAAAGGAACTTGCTGTTGGAGACGAAAAACAAGGTTCGGAATTGACTGCTCTGCATCTGGTTCCGTCTCTGTCAGTTGACAGACAGGAATCCTAGTCCGAAAGGCTCGCGATCGTCTTCAGGCGCCCTCCATAAAAACGCACCCGCTGGCCTGCAGCTTCTTTCTCGACACCAACAACAAAGCAACGAACCACTTGCAGTACGTTGCATGGCGACCATGGCTCGCATCCTGCTCGCCGCGTTCGTGGCGCTTCTTGTCGTCCTTAGCCCGTGCCACGCAAGGCCGGCGCCGCAACAGGCAGCGAAAGAGAAGGCGGTGGTGGACGGCATCACTGCCATCTACAACTTCGGCGACTCCCTGTCGGACACCGGGAACCTGCTCCGCGAAGGCGCCACCGGCATGCTGCAGCACACCACGGGACTTCCCTACGGGTCCTCCATCGGCGGCGCCACCGGGCGATGCTCCGACGGGTACCTCATGATAGACTATCTCGCGAAGGATCTCGGCTTGCCTCTGCTGAACCCGTACCTCGACAAGTGTAGCGTTCGCTTGGCTGATAAGCCATGACTGAAAGTACTGTCGGCTGATTTATCGTGAGATAAAAATACTATTCGTTGAATGAAAAAGTACTACTTATCAAACAAGTGAACAGGCGCTTCGCCGTGGCCGGTGCCACGGCGCTCGCGAGAGAGAGGGTCGCCGTCCCTCACACCAACAGCTCACTGGGCGTGCAGCTGCAGCGGTTCAAGGACTTCATGAGCGCCAACACCCGGTCCCCGCAGGAGATCCGCGAGAAGCTGGCTCATTCGCTTGTCATGGTGGGGGAGATCGGCGGCAACGACTACAACTACGCCTTCTCGGCGAACAAGCCGGTGGACGGCGGCGCGCGCAACATCTACAACTTCGGACGCATGGCGACCGGCGTGGCCGAGGCGATGGCGCTCGTCCCGGACGTAGTGCGGTCCGTCACGAGCACGGCCAGGGAGCTTCTGGACATGGGCGCGAGGCGGGTGGTGACTCCGGGAAACTTCCCGCTTGGGTGCGTGCCGAGCTACATGGCGGCGGTGAACGAGACGGACCCGGCAGCCTACGACGCCAACGGCTGCCTGGCGGCGCTGAACCTGTTCGCCCAGATGCACAACGTGCTGCTGCAGCAGGGCATCCAGGAGCTGCGCCGGTCCTACCCGTCGGCGATCATCTCCTACGCCGACTACTTCTACGCGTATGTGCGGATGCTGAGGGACGCCGGCAAGGCGGAGTTCGACGAGGCGGCACGGACCGAGGCGTGCCGCGGCGCTGGCGGCGGCGCGTACAACTTCGACATGGACCGGATGTGCGGCGCGCCAGGCGCGTCGGTGTGCGCGAGGCCCGACGAGCGCATTAGCTGGGACGGAGTGCACCTAACGCAGCGCGCCAACAGCGTCACGAGCGACTTGCTCTACCACAAGGGCTTAGCGTCCCCAGCGCCGGTGGAATTCCAGCGAAAATCGAGATTCAGCTTCATGGATGTTCCCATTTCAACAGTATGTCCAAAGAGACTTTGAGGTTACGCAGAAGTCAAATACTGAACACTGGAGAATCAAGTAACAATGTAGTAATAGTATAACAAATAATCAATAGTATAAAGAAAAGGATCCGTACAAAAAAATATTATCACATCTCCGTTGTTCATATACAGCTCCAGGAAAATTTTTGGTTACAAGTATCGTATCTGGAAAATCCCTATTGAATTATATGCCTATCAAAATGTATGCTGCCCTGTCACTCCCACGGTCACTGATGGCCGGCCACCCGCCTCATCCCAAAAATGAAACAAGAAAATGGAGAACACGTTGGTACTTCTTTCCTTGTTTTGCCTTTACAGTGTACAATAGTTTATTCAACTCACAATGCTACATGAAATCTGCTGCTCACACGGCAAAAAAAGCTGTCTTCCTATCCTACCTGCAGAACAGAAAGAACCGGAGTTCATATGCTTGTGAGAGAGAAATATTCCAGGAAACTTGTCTCACTTAGTATATTGCACATAGAAGTATAGAACCCATGTGGAAATCAAAATCTTATATTTTAGCCCACAGCTGCCAACCTATGTCAAGCTAATAGGTACAGCTAACCAATTTATTTTCATCTTCAAGCATATATCCGAAACAATGTGAGCCTATGGATCAGCATTTGATGCCTCTACCATCAATTTGCAACAATTTGTTTTCTTAAATTGCTATAGAAAATGAACTTTCACGGACAAATATCCACTAAAAAATCATGATTTATCTTGTGTAAAATATCTATAATCATACACCTTACTGAATTGGCAAACTACGTGCATATAGCTATTTACCATGTCAAACTGTCAACTGGGAAACACAGTAGAAATCTGGCTACAAGAATCGATGTATATACCTCAAGAAACTAGTTCATGTAGGCAACAGCGGTTGCCTCTCATCAGTTCCAACCCGATGGCTCGCCTGAAATGAAAGCCAAATTAGATGTAGCCTCTAAAATGACACATCTATTCTAAAATGGAAAATGAGATACTCACATCATCAGCGGCACCAGCAGTCATATTTACAAAAGAAGATTCAGATGACCTGTGAAAAATAAGCACCACATGAGGCCACATGTTAAAACAAACATAATAAACAGCTCGCTATTTCTACAACAACATTAACAGGCATCCCAAAGCACATGCCAAAGCTATAAAAGTCTAGATGGGGATGGACACAGTGCAAAACAGTACTTCTTCAAAGGCCAATGCTAAGTGAAACCTAAATCAAGTATAGAAGTAATTTGTTAATACCATTTGACGCGAGATAAAAACTTACCGGTGATTTTGGGTATCTTCCAACTCTATTATGTCAGCTGGTTTGTCATCTTTGACTTTAGCAAGTGGAGAGAAGAACTAAGGAGAAACGACTGTAAGATACATGAAATACAACAATGGTTGTTCAACAAAATAAGTAATAAAAGTCAGTTTACCTGGTGCATTGAAATAAACACCACTGATATGCCCAGGAGAAAATTAATGGTCAAAGTATGCCCCAAGAATGCAGCAGAAGCTAGGCCAGTAAATATTGTGGCAACAGTTGACGAATACTTCTTCAAAATTGTGTCTGCAGTGTATTTCAGTTAGACAATAGATGTGATAACTGCAATAATAATAAAGAGCAAATGTCAAAAACCATTACCTGCATACTTAAAGAAGAACGAAGATAGAATGCCTTGTGCAGCATTGTTACATATGAGAAACATTGTGGCCCTTGAATGTCCTCGAAGAATATTAAAACTTTCTGGCCCTGCAAAAAGACAGGACAATGTAATCATCATAAACATAAGGCAGACAACATACCTATCGTGTTTGCCTCAGGAAAAGGGACATTCACATCCCACCCCGGCCCCCCTACTAATCATTAGTAAATACTTTAAATTCTAATAATGTTCTACACAAAATCAGTAAGCTTTTATGAGCTATGCAGTTCGTTATGCATATCCTTTTTGTTGGTACAACTTGTTAAGACCACCATACAAAATTATTTTTCTCATTGCCATCCAGAGTGTGGACAGATAAATACAGCTAGTGGCCTAGTGCACTAGAAATGCAGCTGCCATCATCTATCAATGTAAAACTGAACTTCAAATGAAGGTGCACACCTTGGAATAAGGCAGTCCCGAGAATGCCAAGGAAGTTGAATATTGCTCCATATCCGTACAGAAACAAGTTCTACAATTAAATGGAAAAATCATTAACAGAAATAAGGGGCACTACGATAAAACAAATAGCAAGATAAGCAAATCAAACCCTTTCAATATGAAGTTGGAAAACAAAAACAAAACTACGATGGACCATACAAGCTACTCTAGAGGAACTCAAGGCCAAAGGTAAACTAATACTTTACCTGGAGATAAATGCTAGTGTCATATTGGCTTTTCAAGGCATATTCATTGTAGACAGAAGCCATTGAAGGAACAGTTACCTACAATTCATAGTAGTAAATAAATATATCAGTAACTTAAGTTGCAAGTCTACTTTTTTTATTGAGATAACTTATAAAAAGAAGTGTACATGAGGGAAAAGCAAATGAGAACAGATGGTCTAGCAGCAACTTACAAAAATCAATGTATATATGTAGGCAATAGCAGTGACAGGAAGACCAAATGCCGTATTGCCCGCAGGTACAGTTCGGAGTTGATTGATGCTGATTCCAATAAGCAATAGAGCAAGAGCTTCCCACTGTCAATATTTAAAAAAAAGGTGGGAGAAAGGCCAACGTAGCTTGAAGTCAACACTGTTGCACCTGACAAAAGCATTCTTAAAAGGAAGTACAGCATTTGATGGTTCATTTTATGCTTATATATGTGGAAAAGGCCCATCAGCTCTTAAAATTCATGTTTGGCTTCATTTCTAGCCTACACCAACTTTTTAGTCCCAACATGAGCCCCCAACAAAAGCGAAAAGAAAGTGAGAAAGAAAAGACATAGTCTAAAAGCACAAATTATTTAGCACACAATACTCCCAATCTTTAAGATAAACATAAATTATTTCAATATAATGTCAATGTTACCCTTACCTGAATAACTGAGAATCTCCTTCTCATTATAAATTTCAGAAGAACAGCTATAACCAGTACCTAGAGAAGTTTAGACCACAGGTACTTTGAGATGCATGCACACAATGACACAAAGTATAGCTAAAGCAGCACAACTGAGCAGTACAAGAAAAGTGTACCTTGAGGTTACTTAGCATTTTCACAGTCGCGGGATTGAAGTACAACTGCACAGTTGGCTCAATATGTCAGGTTGTCACAATATCACAAGGCAATATCAATATTTACCCATAAAAATTACAATACTCTGCCAATAAACAAGGCAAACATTACCTGCATTATGAATTTTAGGTAATTGTTGATGGCATATAGAAGAGCAGGAACTGCTAGAAGTACATTATTACGGGCTGCCTACAAAACCAAATAGTGAATGATCAAATAATCAGACAATGTAGCAAAAAATAGATATGGAGCAACAGTACATATCAAAGTACAATATATATTGTGGTAGATAAATCAATGAGATTGATCACCTGTATGAAGGTTGAACGTGCCAAAAGTGGCTTTTCTCCAACCTTTTGCTTTCTAGACTGTCACATTGGAACAGCACAACAAAAAGGTAAACAAATAAGAAATTATAAACATAATACTACAAACTTAAGAGAAAACACTGCAGAGTAACTGTGATCTGGTATAACCACCAGGCACCATGAAATTCCGAAGTGAGGAATACTAACAAAATCCTAAGGTAATCTGAGCACACGGAAAACAGCTTATTTGGACTGACCAAGCAAGAGTGCCACTCCACATTTTAGAAGGCATTAACTACTAGGAAAGATGGCTTCATGTTTTGTTGGACAAACCCTTTTTCCCATTTCCTTTTGCATGTAAACACTTAGATCCTTACTCCAGAACCACAGATCATAAGAGTGCTAAGTGGGCTGCTTATTAGGAGATCATAGATGTTATCAGACTCTATCATGTGAAAATAGCTCATGCAAAATGGATCACTCTTCATTTCTAAAGTCACTTAGAGTCAGAATGCTTGCAAAAAAAAAAGGAAAACATCAGCAAGAAAATAACAAGAACAAACCTGAATTATGAGCATCACGATAGCAAAGATGACTTTCATAACCTCTGTCAGAAAGTTAACACTGATGGGACTGAACTGAAACTTCCCATCAACCTTTGACATGAACACTAGGATGGGCTGCATAAACAAAGTCAAACATTAGCATAACGCCCCAAGGCCAATTATTTGCTATTCAGATGAACGTAACACTACAGCAAAGGGCCATGTCAAGCATGCGAGGCATCAGTACTAGTAAAAGCATTACTTCTGTACCAAATCCGTGAGGCCATTTCACTCAAGCATTGATCGTGCAAAGGTCTCCCACGCGAGGGACTGAAAATGAAGCGTTTAGGCGCACACACACCTGGAGACCAACAAGGATGCAGTCACCAACGACGAGGAAGACGTTGAGCGCGCGGGACTTGGACGACATCTTGCTGCGGTGCTTGTCGTATGCCCTGGACACGCTCCGGGGGCTCGGCACCACCACCCGGGAGCGGCACACGCTGCATTCCACCACCCCGTTCCGCTGCATCTCGGCAGGCCACCAGCTACGCAGGCCACGCCTCCGCCGAGATGCCGCTCAGTCCCCGCGGCCTCCGAGAGATCACGAGAGCATCCACCTACAGCGACCACGCCATTTTCAGCAAATCAGCGGCAATACATCGGAGAGGACTGCCTAAGCGAGCAGATCCGAGGGGTTCAGCTCGGCCTCTGTACCTCGTGATAGGCGAAGCGGTGTCGGTGCGGATCTCGCAGATCTGGCCCGGCCTGGGCACCGCGCTCACGGCGAACAGGGCTTAGTCCGGCTGGGTTTCGGGCGGGGTTTCTGTCGAGAGCACGATGGTTTGATCCAGCGAGCGGAGCGAAGGAGCCTTTGCGAAGCTGCCTCCGGGATCTCGAATTCCGGCAGGAGTCGGGGACGCGGGGGGAGAGAGAAAGCCAGTGAAGGGGAGAAGAGAGGAAGGTGGGGGAGGAAGAGGTGACGCGACAGGAAGGCGGGTGTTTCGGTCTATTTATATTTCCACACGTATCACAAATTTGTGTGTTTTTAGGGTAAACACGAAAACTCGCTCGAGTGTTTTTCTCTTCTTCTGGTTAGGAAACTAACACTTTGGAAAAGTCTGGACTAGTTTAAGCAAGTTAGAAGGATATAGACTCATACTAAATTATAACTCTCATACCGTATATGGAGTATTTACTAGACTATATATTTGGAGGACCATCCCATTGTAATTGATAGCAGAAATCAGAAATAAAGAGAAAAGCTCCACCACAACTTTATGTCTCCTATGTTCTTACTTTTGGCTTGGGTGATCATGTAACAAAGAGAGAGATCCTTACCGCTACCATCCTCCGTCGATCTTGCCACCACTTACACATCATTGGTAATATCGCCGGATCGGTTGTCTACGTCGCCACCAACACAAGGTTGCGACCACGCCATTTTCTACATCGACGTCGACACTGCCGAAAAGCTACGACAAGCGTCGACTTCGTTACTGCCGGTCCCGGATCTACTTCCTCTTCACTGCTTCCGGCCTCCACTGCATCAAGCTTCAACCTGCGTCACGAGATCAGCTACACCACACCGACGGTATGTAGCAATCGCGTCTCACAATACGCTTCTTTCGATGGAAATCGATCTGGAATTTTTTTCCCCCAAATTTGTTCTTGTGGCTGTTCAGCAGTATGGTTCAATCCTCTAGCACAGCACTCGTGTTTCTGGATCTCTCAGCACTCGATTCAATTCCTTTTGTAAATTCAGGTCTCTCCTCTTTTTTTCTCCAAGTTCAGCGGACTCAGAAGGGGTTCGAGCTCGAGGGATGAAGGCCGGTCAAGCGGTGGGGGCAGCGTTTGGGTCCTGATGGCAGTGGAGGTGGCCAGGATAGGTTAGGGCACGAGCGCCCGGAGCTTGCCGCAGAAGAAGGGGGAGGGGAAGAAGGTGGCCACTCAGCCACGCTAAGGTTTCGCCGGCGAAACCTAGGGCGGCTGCGGCGGTGCAGTGGGCGACGACGGGGGCGAGGAGAAAGAAGAACAGTAAAATCGAGTGCTGCAACACCCGCAACACCAACACCGAGTTCGCAATAGACAGACTCTTTTTTTCCTTTTTTTGAGAAGGCGTCTCTGGTGCTCTGATTTTTTTGGTGATGATTGACGTGTGCTGCCACCCAAGTTTAGTCTTTCTTGGCTCAAATTAAATTTGTCAATTTTATTTTACGGACTACTCTTTTCATTCTAAATTATTGATCATTTTAATTTGTCTTTATTAAAAACTTTTCAACTAAATGCGGGATTACAAAAAAGGGGCATTTGTCACAAAAGTGGACAAAATATGAGGTAAGAGGAGACATTAAGGATACTATATAAAATTCAAGTGTTGGGCACTAAATCCATTTGTTTTACGCTACTGTTCAAGGTTGGTGATGACCAAGAGAGTGAGATTAGCCAATGTTGTCTATACAAAGATGATCAAAGTCACTAGAACACGCTAGGGAATAGCTTATGTTGATGGAAGGGGGAAGGCCTTGTTTGTCTTTTTTTTATGTGGACAATGACGCCGCATTGTTGTCATAAGGTTCTCTCTTCTCGTCCCGAAAGGTCTTATTAAAAAAAACAGTACCAATTTTCTGGTAGGCGTTGTATCTTACTTAGAGACTTCATCGTGGCAAACACCCTCTCCTCTTGGTGTTTTTGTGGTGCACAAGATGGTTATTAGAATATTAGTTGCTGATGCAATAATGGTAAAGCCATGCTTTTTGTTTCTAATCTATTGTTTTCAAGAACAGTCAATACACGTGTTTCTACCCCTACAACCTAGACTCCTATTTCCCCACCTATATACAAAATACATACATTAATTAACGATTCAACGTATAACGCTCAAATCTTAGCTATTGATATTAAACTGTATAACACGCCATCTCGTTTAAAATACCCATTGTTTTGGTCTCATTCACAAATATCAAAGTGTTGTTTCTATAACTAGCATATACCACTCCACAATGATTGCATTATCAACTATATATAACATCTTTTATATGCATCTACACCCAAAACAAGCATTGTCAACTAGAAGGGTCATGCCTGGAAGCTTGATGGTCTCCCCAACCCATTTGGATGCATCGTCACTGCTATTGAAATTACCATTATTACATGTTCCGCGTAGGAAAGATTGAGGCTTCGAGGAGCAAATCCTCTTATAGCCCAATTTGCTGGATCAGTGCATGGAAGTATTTGTTTCATAGTTGGTTTATTATTGGATGATAGTATTATCCCCAAAAAGCCAAACTTCCCAACTTGAAAGTTCGCCATTTCTATGTGGAAGTTTACAAAATAATTCAAACTAAAAGAGGAGACATGGCAGGATGGTTCATGATTTTTTTTTGTCAATAAGATGTTGATGTAATGTTGTGAATACATTTACATGATGATGAAGCTAGTTTGGCAGCTTGATGCAAAGGACAAATTTTCTATTAAATCAGCCCACAAACTATACCTAAGTGAGTTGGAACAGGAAGAAGGTCTGCAAGGTCATTCGGGTGGGCACAATGGTAATTTTAAATGGAAATACCAAGTCCTAGATAAGATGAAGCATTCATTTGGAGGTTGGCCCATAATAGTTTACCACTACGACAAAATTTAAAAGAAGGGGGATGAAGCTTGAAACTATCTGTCCAATGTGTCACCGATTGGACGAGGATGGAGGGTATCTTTTCCTCAAGTGCAAGTGTGTGCGCCAACTTTGACGTAGCCTTCAGCTTGAAGAGAAACAAATTCAACTCCTGGATTTTTCTTCAGCACAACATGTCCTAAAGGAAATATGGAAACTAAATGAGGACTTGCAAACTGAAATGTTGACATTATTATGGTTTTGGTGGACTACTCGATACAAGGTCTCTCAAGGAGGAGTATTTATATTGGATAAAGTGGTTTTCTTGATTAGAGATCAGTGAGAAGTTTCACCAACTACTTAAAGCCAAAACAACCCAAACAAAGTCATGTTCCTTTTTGGCGTATGTGGAGGCCACTAGAGGGAGATTCCCCAAAATAAATGTTGATGGTTCCTTCAGTAAGCAATGTGGAAATGGTGGTTGGGGAGCTATTGCTAGAGATGGGCGTAAATTGCAGAACCTTCAGGATCCCCTCCATGTAGAGGCTATGGGCATCACAAATGCTTTGAAGATTGTTGATGTTCTTGGTATGGGAAATATCGTCGTAAAGATAGATAGTATAAATTTGAGAAGCTCTTTAATAGAAGAGATGGGCAATGCCATGGTAGTTGTTAAACACGCTAGAATGTTGCTTTCTCTTAATAACTTTCACATGTACCATGTAACATATTGCCTGAGAGAATGTAATCGTGTTGCACACCAATTAGCTAAGCTTGGTGCTTCTCTAGAATCATTCGAAAGCTGTTATGTTTGGCTTAAAGATTTTCTGGAGATTGTGTCAGATCATGTAGCCAACGAGTCTGTTGGGTTGCATGGTTAATGATTTTGTGTTCTTTAAAAAACAGTTGTTATGGATGTATATGTATCCTCTATCCTCTGCTGTTCTATTCCTCTCTGCCTATTCATATATTTCTTTTTTTCATATCTCTATACATAGGTATGACTTTGTTATATTAACTATTTGACTATTCTTTTGTTTCCACATTAGTTTATTAGTAGCAAGTGCGTGTTTTATACCTGTAGGCCAATGTCGTTAAGTTTTAATATAAACTTAGATGATTCTATGTTACAAAGGAGAAAAAAGGGAATGGTACAACTGTACTGATAGTGCTTTCTCCATTCTAAATTATAAGATGTTTTGACTTTTTCTATATCCATAGTTTTTGCTATGCACTTAGATATACAATATCTATAGATACATAGTAAAAACGATATACCTGGAAAAACTAAAATGTCTTATAATTTGGAATTGATGAGTAATATATAGTGCAAAAATATCTTTTCATATATTCTATTCCGTAGTATAGTCGGAAATACTCTCATCAATATTGTCAACCAAGTTAGTAATATAAAGCTCCCTTCAACCAACATTTTGTTTGCCGAGACTAGAGAAAGTTTTATACTCTCTCTATTCTAAATTATAAGGCGTTTTGACTTTTTTAGGTACATTTTACTATGTATCTAGACATGGTGTATATCTAAGTACATAGTAAAAGTTAAGTATCTAGAAAATCAAAACATCTTATAATTTGATGAAATAGAGGGAGTATTTTATTAAATACGAATATACAGTCCCATAACCGAACATTAGCAACCAATGAGAAAACACGGTGCATATTAAAATGGCGCATGTTTGGCAGGACAGAGTAATCTTAGGAAATATGTACAAGCTAACCACAAAATGAGCCCATCTTTAGATATTCAACATAGTTGTCGCTAGCATTATATAGTATCTCAACAACTTTCTGCTAAGACGCAGGATGAGAGGACTGAGGAAACTCTAGCAACATCACTATCTACGACGAGGGCAAGTTTTTTGATTCAAGGTTCAAATAACCACCCTGTCAACTACCTTTGCACCCCTTCCTTTGGCCATATAGAGTCCAATATGATGCATCAGATCCTGCAATATTGAATGGTAAGGTTCTCCCTTCAGCATCTCTTAAAGAGCATCCAGTTTATGTCGAGTAATGTTCTATTCGTTCCAAAAGAATGTTATTTGCAACTGATGATTGTGAAAACTTAACACAGGAGCAATATCTTTTAACCCCTTAAGTTTCCCAAGAATAATGCATGTTTTTTTTTAGGGAACAGGAGGGGCAAAGCCTACTGATTAAAATAAATTTGTTCATTTGGAAACGAAATGGTTCTCTTTCTTTTCTGTATGTGCAAACTTTCCTTGCTGTTGGCATGAAATAAATTTTGTAAAGGTGTGTATTTGGAAAAAAAAGGTCAGCCGACAACCACGCTATTATGTAAATGGATTGAGCAGTATCACCTTGAAAATTTCTAGGTTTAGTTTTTCCCCAAGGATAATTTTTCATTCATTCTTCTATATATAAAAATGTGATTGTGGCCATCTGAAGATTCCCATAGTGTACGGTTTGATTTTTTTGAATGTATGGACATCAGTGATTCGGTACCTGTGGATGGGCAAGAGCTCCTTTGATATTCATAGCAATCTCAACAGGAAGGTCATATGTAGCACACCCCTCTGAATAAATCACGACATCCTGTAATGGTGGCACTCGGTCAATATTTCGAGCAGCCAAAGTTGAGCTTGCAAAATCCAAAACACAGATGTCCGTGCATATCCCGAGTACCAAGACCTGCATTGAGCCCATGCCCCCAAGTCATACGCAATAGGATAGAGTCTATCTCTGAAATCCTTCTGTATTAAGACAACTCACAGTTTTGATCTGATATTTTCCAACCCAGTCAACAAAAACACTAGACCCGTCCTTCTCTATGCAGCTGATGTACCCATCAATACAACTTTTCCTCTTTATAGTCACATTTGGCTCCTTTTCCAACCACTCCAGATCTGCACATTGCAAAATGAAATTGGTCACACAGAAAATCAATCATATTTCATTGTTCTTCTCATGTACTATAAATCATTAAGGATGTGTTTGGTTTGAGGAATGGGGTGGTCCATCGTCTTGTCACTCCTCACTTTTTTGTTTGGTTTGTTGAATAAAATGAATTGATTCTCTACCACCTCGTCCATCTCAAGCTAATAATTAGTACAAGCATAAGAACAAGGTGATTCCACCAAAATTCATCGGATGGACTCATGACGCACCACATCATTTGGGACAGGTTTGGTTCCTAAAGCCAAACACACTCTAACAGGAAATAAAAGCTAAGCACCAAGTTGGGCAACAATTCTGAAATATTTAGCACCGACCTGGAACGAAGTTCTCCTCCCCAGTACCAATGATACAATGAGGGGGATATGGCGGTTCTGGCTTATCTGGATAATGGGTATCCAGGAATGCAAAGATTGGCAAGTTTCTATCACAGAACAGCTTAGATAGCCTATTGGCCTCTTCCACCATCTTACTGATCTGCTTATTTGGCGCGACAGGAGCCTGTGAACGAAAAGCATAAATTACTCGGTCAGTCTAAAATAGTCTGTATGAAACAATAATCAAACCTACTAATAGCACGACACATGAACCCAAAAGGGAGTGCGAAAATTGCAAGGAGAAACGAAGAGAACATGCTAATATAACAATGACAGACTGTGTTTTATACTAGATAATAACAGAACGGTCTCATAGGATCGGCAGAAATTTCAGGTCTATCTAACATGGCGGTCAACGGGGCATTACTTGTACAGCTGTACTGTGCATATCCAAACACTGGTCGAGAGTTTTTTTATACTGATGAGCAGGAAAAGGGACGAGCAGGAAACAGACTAAAAAAATAGGTAGAGGGAAGAGGAAGGAAAAATACAACGATACAATCGAGGAGGATAAATCCAGTAGTGAGCGATCACTTCTGTCCCTATCGCAGATTCCTACCAAGAGATCGCTGCACTGCTTACCCTTTCTTGCCATGAAACCGAACGATTTTAGTGTTGTGATCAAGCGAGGAACAGAACAGAACCGAAGCTTTCCCGATCCCACGCGACGCGAGCTTAAACAATCATCAAGGAAGGAGGCGATACGGAAGAAAAAGAAAAGGGGCGAGCACACTGCACACGAGAACCTAGAGACGGTGGTGGGTAAAGAGGAGGAGGAGAAGGAGGCTCACGAGGTTCCCGGCACCTACGGTGCAGAAGCCGTTGCAGAGGTCGACGAGGACGAGCCCCACGCCGCGCGGCGGGAGGACGATCTCCCCGTCGGTCTGGAACGGGATCTGCGACCGGAGCAGGTCCACGGCTGCGGCGTCGGCCTCCGTCCCCATTCTCCTCGCGCCTGGTTGACCTCTCAGCGGCACGGCGAGGTCAGTGTGAGGAGGCAGCAGCCGAGGAGGAGGTCTAAATAATCATTCGCGTGATCGCGTCCACGCGTCCACACTGCCGGTCTCGGACGGGCGGGTGGCGGACGAATCACGCGCTCCTCTCCTCTCGTGCACGCCTTCGATTTGACCTTTTGGCCAATCGAAGACCTGCCTGCCGTAGTAGATGCGCGAATCCACTACTAGCCCCAAACCACTACTGTCCCCCCATACTATAGTGATACTGATGTGATTAGCCCTTTGATTCTACAAGTTTCAGTGTGTTTCGACGAACCAACCCGACGACCCCGCTTCGTCTCCTGCCAAGTCATATCATGATTCATGAAAATATATAGTTCATTCATAGATTTGTTTTGCTGAAAATGATACAATTATATCACCCACAGTTCCACAAACCCATCACCATCAGCAAGCATAACAGACAGGAAGCGCTGTCGCTTCCGCTGGAACAAGGACTAGTACTCAAACTGTGAAATCCTACAATCACCCACGTCCACCGGAACATAGCTGGGGAAAAACATCAGGTTCAAGACCTAGCATTCTACGACTAGACGGCTCCAGAGCAAGCAGCCAGCAGAGCTTTCTGTCCAACTGGCACAGATTCTTCAATACACTCCCAGCTGCGGGATGGCTGGCTCGTCATCTCTCAGCTCAAACATAACTGGATTGTTCTCCTCCAAAGAAGGGTACTGGTCAAGCTCATGAAGACGGTCTTCAGCCATCTTTGATTTATCATCTGCATGGAAATCACAAGCTACATGCAATCAGAACTGAAATATCACTGATAGAAAGAACTGAAATATTTCAAATCGAAGAGAAAACACAAGAGAGAAAAAAAATAGTAGCTGGAGGATTGCAACACTTAGCAAGTACAGCAGGTAAAACGTGATTGACAACACATTTGTCAGAGATACGATAAGAGAAACCTACCTGCTGAACTAGGGAGACACCAACTGATGTCCGGGAGAATCTCAGGTTCCAGCTCCAGCACATTTGGTTCATTAAAAACTCAGCAACCTCCTGAATCATAAAGAGACGCATGAATTATGTTTCTGGTATGACAGTGCATGGGAGAAAAAAGAGAGGAAACGGGGGAAAAAAGCTGTGGTCTAGAAATCATCATTCTAGTATTATCTGCTACTTGCTTCGATGTCTACACTTTACAGTGGGAATTAATTGCATAGCTATATGTATAACAAGAGAGCAAATCAAATAACTGGATGCGAATTCATGTTGTTAGTGTAAATGATGCATCAATAGCAGGACATAATCCAAAATGCATAGGCATGACAAGATGGCTAAGAAAATAATATGAACCAACTGTAATTGAACTTCTACACATGCTACATTTAAGATTTTTATTGACCATACCCTACATGGGAGACCTGTTTTCTTCCTAAAATAAACCTACAATGGGACAAGATGCTGTGCCTTGTGAAACAATACGTTATTCATAGATAGCCAGCTTCCTTCACTATTGGCACTGGGAAAATTCCAATATCCAGAAATGGGCTGGTTATTAAAGGTGTTTTAAATTTCAGATATATTTTCTTATAATAAGCAAATGCTGTAAGTAGAGAGCCAGATTCAGAATTCCAAGAATGACTATCTCACAAACATAGCTTTGTCGAAACTATAAGGTACTGGAGCAACCAAACAAGATCAAGCTTGTCAGCAGATAACACAATATAAACTTCTGTGATAGTAGTTTCCCGTTACTACCAGAAAGCTAGGTGATTTATCGTTTTACTGCTTTACCCCATGACTCAAGCGGACTAGTGACAACTGCATCAGTTAACAAGAGAACTACACAATCAAGTAACATATACTTTCCCCATTCTAATATCTCATTCTTAATAATAACAAGTTCTGCTTGCTTAATTATGAGCTTGCATGGGACTGACAATCATACAGAAACGGAGTCATGATTTTTGTAAAATAAATCCCTGACAACATACTTCAAACTCCGCCTATGTTGTCTCAACATAGCAGGTCCCAAGCCCTGGTAAAGGAGGAGGGTTGTGATAGGCGTGGCGAGCCAACGTTAAATCTAGCCATTCTAATGGAGATGAAACCCGAAAGAAAACCGTTGGGGCGTAACCCTCTTAACGACGCGCCATATCGGAACCCGGGTATGGTGTTAAATGAGCAAGGGCCGGGCCGTCACCCCTGTGACACGCCGTGTCGCGATCTGGGCACGGTGTCAAGTGAGCAAGGATCGGGTCGTCGCATCCTTAGTGGCGCGCTACATCGGCGCCCGGGTGTAGTGAAAAATGAGCAAGGGTCTTCACATCTGAGTCGACGGGTGCGAAGGGTAAGGAAGCTAGTCGAACCAACTAGGATCCGTTTATGTAGTTGGAATGTAGGGTCGCTTACAGGTAAGTTAAAAGAATTAGTTGATACCGCGACTAGGAGGCGTGTAAATATATTATACGTTCAAGAGACTAAATGGAAGGGTCAAAAGGCGAAGGAGGTGGACAATACAGGTTTCAAGCTTTAGTACACAGGGACAGTCACTAAATACAAATGGAGTAGGAGTTTTGATTGATAAGAGCCTCAAGAATAGTGTGGTGGGAGTGAGAAGGCAAGGAGATAGGATTATCTTAGTTAAGCTTGTCATTGGTGATATGGTCTTGAACGTAATTAGTGCGTATGCCCCCAAATAGGCCTCGACGAGAGTGCTAAGAGACAGTTCTGGGAAGACTTAGATGGCCTGATTAGAGATGTACCTAGTAGTGAGAAACTTTTTATAGGAGGAGATCTTAATGGGTATGTAGGTACTACAAGCGCAGGTTTCGAGGCAGTTCATGGAGGTTTTGGGTATGGTAGTAGGAATCAGGAGGGGGAGGAAGTTCTGGACTTCGCGGTAGCTTTTGACCTGATGATAACCAACACTTTCTTTAGAAAGAGAGAATCTCATCTAGTGACCTTCAGTAGCGGACAACACTCTAGCCAGATTGACTTTGTCCTCGCAAGAAGAAAGGACAAACGAACATGCTTGGGTTGCAAGGTGATACCAGGGGAGTGTTGTTTCTCAACATAAGCTTTTGGTGGCAGACTTTCGTTTTCAGGTGCGTGCCCGTAGGGATAAACAAGCTAAGATTGAAAGAATAAAGTGGTGGAAACTGAAAGGGGAGACGTCAGAGGTATTTAGGGAAAGGGTTATCAAAGAGAGCTCTTGGAAGGAAGAAGAGGACATAAACAACATGTGGGAGAAGATGGCAACCAACATCCAGAAGGTGGCCTCAGAGGTGTGTGGAGTAACCAAAGGAAGTGGAGACGAGGCTAAAGATACTTGGTGATGGAACGAGGAAGTCCAAAGGGCTACTAAGGAGAAGAAAGAATGCTATAGACACTTGTACCATGACAGGAGTGTGGACAACATAGAGAAGTACAATGTGGCAAAGAAGACTGCAAAGCGAGCTGTAAGTGTGGCAAATGGTAGAGCGTACGAGGATCTTTACCAACATTTGGGTACGAAGAAAGGAGAGAAGGACATTTATAGGATGGCTAGGGTTCGTGAGAGAAAGATAAGGGACTTCAACCAAGTTAAGTGCATTAAGGATGAAAGGGAGCATCTCTTGGTGAAGGAGGATGAGATCCGACATCGATGGCAAGAGTATTTTGACAAATTGTTCAATTGTGAGAATACGGACACAACCTTTCAGTTGGATGACTCTTTTGATGACAACAATATGCACTTTGTGCGGAGAATCCAAAAATCTAAGGTCAGAGAGATGTTGAAAAGAATAAAAGGAGGTAAGACGATGGGGCTGGTTGGTATCCCAATCGAGGTGTGGAGATGCCTCGGGGACATAGCTATAGTATGGCTAACCAAGTTGTTCAACCATATTTTTCGATCGAACAAAATGCCTAACGAGTGGAGGAGAAGTATATTGGTACCGATCTACAAGAATAAAGGGGATATTGAAAGTTGTACTAATTACCGGGGAATTAAGTTGATGAGCCATACTATGAAGCTATGAGAGAGAGAGTTATCGAGCATCGTTTGCGAGCAATAACGCGGGTCTCTATTAACAAATTTGGTTTCATGCCCAGTAGGTCAACCATGGAAGCAATTTTCTTAATAAGACAAGTTATGGAGCGGTATAGGGAGAAAAAGAAGGACCTACACATGATTTTTATTGACTTGGAGAAGGCTTAATACCAAGGAATGTTATGTGGTGGGCTTTGGACAAACATAAAGTCCCAACGAAGTACGTCGGGCTCATTAAGGACATATACAACAATGTTGTGACTAGTGTTCGAACAAGTGATAGAGACACGGATGACTTCCCGATTAGGATATGACTTCATCAAGGGTCAGCTTTGAGCCCTTATCTGTTTGCCTTAGTGATGGATGAGGTCACAAGGGACATACAAAGGGACATCCCTTGGTGTATGCTTTTCATGAGACGATGTAGTACTAGTTGATGAAAGTCGGACAAGAGTGAATCGAAACCGGAGTTATGGCGGGGGACTTTTGAGTCAAAGGTTTTAGACTCAAGTTGAACTAAAACCGAGTATATGAGATGTGACTTCGGCACTACTACTCGAGAGGAGGAAGATATTAGTTTGGAAGGTCAAGTAGTGCCTAGAAAGGATACCTTTCGATATTTAGAATCAATGCTACAGAGAGACGGGGATATTGATGAAGATGTTAGCCATAGAATCAAGGCATGGTGGATGAAGTGGCGCCAAACATCTGGTGTCCTATGTGACAAAAAGGTACCACAGAAGCTAAAAGGTAAGTTTTATAGGATGACGATTAGACTTGCTATGTTGTATGGTACATAATGTTAGCCTACGAAAAGACGACATGTTCAACAGATAAGTGTCGCGGAAATGCATATGCATCTGGTGTCCTATGTGACAAAAAGGTACCACAGAAGCTAAAAGGTAAGTTTTATAGGATGACGATTAGACTTGCTATGTTGTATGGTACAGAATGTTAGCCTACGAAAAGACGACATGTTCAATAGATAAGTGTCGCGGAAATGCATATGTTGCGTTGGATTTACGGTCATACAAGTAGGGATCGAGTTCGGAACGATGATATACGTGATAGATTAGGAGTAGCACCAATTGAAGAAAAGCTTGTCCAACACCGGTTGAGATGGTTTGGACATGTCCAACGGAGACCTTCAGAGGCACCGATGCATAGTGGAATCCTAAGCCAGGATAGTAACGTGAAGAGAGACAGAGGAAGACCGAAGTTGACTTGGGTAGAGGCAATAAAATGAGATTTGAAAAGATGGAATATACCCAAAGACTTAGCCTTAGATAGGAGTGCTTGGAAAACAGCTATTCACGTGCCTGAACCTTGATTGCTTCTGCTGGGTTTCAACTCTAGCCTACCCCAACTTGTTTGGGACTTAAAGGCTTTGTTGTTGTTGTTGTTGATAACATACTTCAACCTTATGAACAACCTGCACGAATTTTTAAAAGTATTGTGTGATATTGGGCCACATACCTTAGCTGGAAACTTTAGAGAATCAAATACCGACCAACCATGCAAGGCTGAGTTTACCGCTGCCACTTTCTTCTTGACACCTAAATAGCATGCATAATTAGACATATATAGATATGACACATATTTAAGAACCAAGAAGAACGATCATACGTTTGTCTAGCAGATCCTTATCCAACTTCTGAGAATCATTTTGTGTCGAGTGAAATCCCTCCACCCCATCCTTAGCCCACTCATGGCACATTTTGATCTCTTCATCAGTTAAAATTTTCAGTGGGTTCTTAAGAGCTTCTGACCTCTGTTTCTGGGTGGACTTCTCTTTCAGGATGGGCTTGTCCTTCAAAGCAGTGCCTTTAATAGAGTTGGTCACATTACTACGAGGTTTCTGCTGGGACTTCTCTTTCAGGGTGGAAGTGTCCTTCAAACCAGTGCCTTTAGAAACGTTGGACAAATCATGAAGAGCTCTCCTCCCTTGCTTGCCAGGATTCTCGGATGGCTTCAGCCCTTTGGCCCTTAGTCCATCAGCCATCTTACCTGAACATGCAGATAAAAAATGTATCTATTTCAGGAAAATTCCTTTTCACAAATTAGTTTTTGATAAAAATGCAATCTCACCTCTATTTATCTGTTGGTTCTCATCAAACAAAACAGGTACTGGAGTTGGTAAGGCCATGATGGAACAAAAAGCTTCTTGTTCTACCTTGAAAGCCTGGCTAATATCCAATTGACTGCAAAGATAAACTAATCAGAACATAGAAACAATAAATGGTGACTTCTATAAATGGTGACTTCTTTACGGTATTTCTGTTGTACAGAAACTGAACAAGATCTGAAATAAGTTCTGCGGGTGCAAATTTAATATGGATTTGAAGTATCAGTTAGGGGTGAAAATGGTACAGATATTTTCCGACCGAATTCGAGACCGAATCCGTTTAGAGGAATTCAGATTTGTTCGTATCCGAGTCCGGATATTCGTAATCAAACCGCATATTTATGATGTCGATATCCAATCGTATCCTATCCGACATGGTTGACAATATCCGTATTCGAATCCGAATCCGGACAGAAATATGAAAACAAATGTAATATCAGTAATATCCGTTCGTATCCGATCCGTTTTCATCCATAAGTATCACTAAACGGAAAACATATTAAACTGGATCAGAACCAGGGGAAGAAGTTGCATTTCATTTTACAGAGGTTGCTTTTGAAATTTCATTTAGCAAAATTACATAACAGAACAATTTACAGAGAGGAGATAGTGTCTAGATAGGATCCTGGTGATGTAACTATGCAACCTTTCTTTGCGCACCTATGTGATAGCACTTTCCACTGAGATGACATAGACGGAAGCACCCCTAAGTTAGTGAATCCAAGAACATCAAAACGCACATATCCTCTACTACCAAGTCAACCAAGATCTAACTGGGATTTTACATAAGCATCAGATCTGCTTATGCCAACAAATTAACAAAGAAAGAATTTTTGAACCCCTCGCTCCCCTAACTGATGGATTGTGATCCCCACTGAGACCTTGGGCGCGCTCAAGAAGATGCGCCACAAGGAGGGCTAAGCTCGGAACAGCGAACAAATCCACATACGCGGCATCCCAAGAATGGCCGCATCTGGACCAAACGGGCCGATGTACCGTAGGAACGTTAGGGTTTCGCTTCACTTGTTCACATCACAGCGAACGAGGGGGGGAAAGGAAAGGGAGGGAGGGAGAGAGCTAGGGTTTACCAGCACAGGAGAAATCAGGTCGATCTCCACTAGCGGGTCCAGCAGCAAGGAGAACGAGGACGCGGAGAGGAACTCGCGACGGCGCGCTCCGGTGGAGTCGACGGCGCCGGTTGAACGGGACGAGCAAGGGCTTCTTTCGTGCGCGGTAGCTGCCGGAAGATTCGCAGTTGGAGAGGAGGCGGAAAAGCTTTTCTGGTGCGCGCTGCGACTGCGAGGAGAGGAAAAGGGGAACGGGAGCGCTCTTCGCAACGGTCGGATTTTGGATCGGGTCGGCGGCGTGGGACGGTGAGCTGCCGGAAAATCCCGTTGGATTCTTTTTTTTTGAGCCTTTCAACGCTTGGGCCCTGTACTGTACACACCCACTGGGCCATTTTTTCCGTATGAGCTAACATTGGGCCGGCCCAAGTAAGCACTCTCATGCTCGTGCGCATTTACTATCATTAAGCCGGCTAGCCTCGGCCGTCGCTCAACCTGGCCACGATAGCACAAAAAATTTAAACCATCTGATCTTCTTTCTACGTATTGGGTTCACCCCACCGCTCCCTACTGTAGATGTCCCGCGTGCCATCAGTTCATTGGCTTGGGAACCATTAAGCCGGCTAGCCTCGGCCGTCGCTCAGCCTAGCCACGATAGCACAAAAAATTTAAACCGTATGATCTTCTTTCTACGTATTGGGTTCACCCCACCGCTCCCTACTGTAGACGTCCTGCGTGCCATCAGTTCATTGGCTTGGGAACAAATATCTCTCGACCTCCTTCTCGACTCCTCCGACCAAAAAAAAAACGCCGCCCTCTCCTCTCGCCTCCTCGTTCCTCCGCTCGCCCGTCGCCAGCCTCCGGTTTCCTCCGAGCTCCAGCGCTCCCGCTGGTCCATCCCGCGCCCCCTTCTTTCCACGGTTCCTCATCGGCTCTGCTGTCTCTCCTCCTGCGACGACCATCCTCACCTGCACCGCCACCATGCCGTGCCCTAGGGTTGGCAGGCCCGATCCCTGCCACCTCCTCGCCAAGCCCTAGGGCTGGTCGACATCGCTCCCCACGCCGCGACGAGTCATAGAGCTGCCTGACCTCACCTACGATGCCGTCACATGCCCTAGGGCTGGTCGTCCTCGCTCACGCCGCTGCCCGACGGTCCCTACAACCATCTTATTGGTAAGATCTGATACTTGGTTTCTCGATTTGGTATACCTATGTACCGATTCCATCGATATGTATTTTATTTATTTTTTGCCAGTTGCGTCGGCGCTTCATATGGTTGTGAATCGATAAACGCCCTGCTGAGACGCCTGTAGTGCCATCTACCTCATCGTTTGCTTCAGAATTATTTATGTGATCATCACGGATGTGAGTTGCCATCTACCTCTTGCAATTTAATATCCATCTACTGCAGCTTCGGTCAAGATTATTGCTTGGATATTTGAGCTGTTCTTTGTAGTTAGTGATGGTACATGCTGTTGGTTATGTATATTGTCTGCAGCCACATTGCAGTGGAGCTATCTTTGTTTAGAAAAATAATTATATTAATTGGGTGCTAAAAATTTCCCTTTATCTCCTTTCCTACCTTGCAGACGCACGCGAGGACGCGTGTGATGTTTAGAAAAATAATTACATTAATCGGGTGCTAAAAATTTCCCTTTATCTCCTTTCCTACCTTGCAGACGCGCGCGAGGACGCGTGTGATGGACTAATATATCCACTCGACCGCCCGCCAAGCTCCTCCTGCGCCTGCGCCGCCTGCCTCGGTTCGCCGATTGCCACGACCCGCCGTGTTTCTTCTTTCCGTCTAGCTTTTTTTGTGCTTTTATTTATCACATCTTGGTTGGCAGAGTGCTTCCTCTTGGTTCTGTTGCTTTTCCTAGAACATCCCAATCGGTTTTATTTTGTTCTGGTTTATCGTTGATTTGGACAAAATCGTGTGTGGTTCGCAAGATCAGCTTCTTGTTTGGACCTCGAACTAGAACCCGGTCCAGGCAATCGGCAATCATCCTGCCATCTTGCGAGATTGAATCCGAGCCGTCTTAAACTCACCTGGATCTGACACCCTTGGTGATTTTCTGGGCCCTTTCGGTTGGCACATGTCTTCTCCTGTCCACAGAAGAATCGTTCGTCCTTGGGTAATTGCCTAATTGGGTTATTTTCGTTTATGTTCTGGTGAGAGCACAGCAAACGCATTCTGTCCCAAAACCTTGCCTTGTTTTGTGGCAATTTCTTCGTTTGCGAGAGGGATTTTTCCAAGATCTCGTCCGCGAGTGAGGCTTCCTCTGATCTCGTGGAGGAATTTTGGAAACATTGATTTCTCTGTTCTCTTACTCATTCTTATATCGAATCTGTTTTCGACTTTTTTTTAGTACAAGTATATGCATCTCCCTTTGTTGATGGTGGCACCCGAGATCATTATACTCTTCTTAATTGACTGACATTGAAAAACAAGTAAATTAAATAAATAAAAACACCGGCAAAAAGCTGTTTAAATTTTAAATGGTTCATCTGAAATTTTGACTTAAAAGCTAAGGAGAAGCATTTTGACTTGAGCAGATGGAGCCAATCGCTATCATTAAGTACTATTAATAACCACCATGTTATGGATGCAATGCTGCTATCCCAAGTATCACTGAAACTAAGGTCAAGCTCAATTTATATCATAGACTGGCTTTCGGCATTGATCGAGACTATGTCATTCGTCAGGCACGAAATGAATGTTTACAATTCCTGTCAAATTTGGTCGAATATGCTTCCCAATACGAAATGGTGGTGATATGTATATATTTCCGCCACGTCCAAATGGTGATTACTGAAAAAAGGCAACTTCTTACTAGCAAGTGTCAACTCGCTGCGAGCCCCTCACACCCCGCAGCCTCGGGGAGCGTCGGAGATGTCAAGCGGGCTTTGCAATTTTGCCATCCCGTAGATGGGTTTTACCCGTTTGTCGTTATCAAACAAGGCATACCCGCTAAAATGCCCTGCGACGGATTTATTGGCAAATTTTTTTTTTGCCATGGCATTTTTTCCTTCCCGTTTTGCCCCTCAGCCTTATCTCTTTATTCACGGTCGTTCACGGAGATCGAACAAAGAGACGAGACGGATGCCACTTCCTCCTGACGCGTCCGCGCGATACCGCGCCAGGCCGCCGCCACGTCCGCACCCTAACCCTAGTCGCCGGCGTCCTGGAGCCCGTGCCCGCGCCCAAGTCCACTGCTGCCCGCGGCCGCGCTCTCCTTTGGGATCCCGCCACCGAGCTTGTGTAGCCATGGCCGGGAACTGGACTAAAAGTCCGATAAGCTAACCTTGGCGGGCTCGAGCGCAACGGGTAGCGACAGTAGTGAGTCACTCTTTTGCCATGTTCCATTGGTCCGGATCCAGAGCAAGCAGCCGACGACTTTGGGCGAGTGGTATCTCAAGTGCCCGTACAACATCAAGGTAAGGATTCTTGACATTGGTGACCTCACTGTGTCTCTTACTACTGCTCTGATTGATGTGTTTTGAGTGCAGGGTGATCCAACTACCTGTGGTTACATTCGCCATGAGGTGCAGAATGTGAAGTTGGAAGCACAAGAACACCGACTGAAGGCTAAGAAGGAGGCATCAGGTGACTGTTGCTCTGACTTGAAAGCAGAATTGTAAGAGTTGAAGCAAACACTTGACAGTGTTGTAGTTGAACTTTGGAGACTGAAGGTGAAGCCTACGGAGCCGATTCCTGAGCTGATTCATGAGCCAAAGCTTGAGCCGAAAATTGTGATCGATTATTCTATTTTTATGGGCTTTGTAGGTGTCCTGATTGGTGTTGTGGTTGCCTCTATGTGGAAGTGAACAACTAATGTGTGTCTGTGTGGTTGTGTGTGAGTTATATGTGCATGTAGTGCTTATTAGCAAGTGAAGCATATGTTGTAATAACATCTAAGTGCTATGTAATGAAGAAGATGTTTTCCTGGAATCAAGAGTCATTTTTCACTTGTTTTATGCAGATCATGTGGTCTCATTTTGACATAATCTTGTCTGAATTTAGACAAATTTTTGACAGAATTTTGCTTGAATTTGGACATAATTTCAATTGAATTTGGAAAGAATTTTGACACAATTTCATGATCACAATAATATAATAGAAATATAGTAGATTTCATAAAGGTTCACACAATACATAGGTACCATTTAAGTTACAATAACATAGGTCTAAATAAATTAACTAAGGTCTAGATACATAGGATAAGGTGTGGCCTTCATCCTTCTAAAAAGCCTTCAATGCAAGGTTTCAATGCACAGAAAAATCTCCAAATAGAACATGCCGTCTACCTCCTTAATGCTAAGCTCAATAACATTACCTGGACACCTCTTCAGGACATCTGCCCTCCAATTGAATAGCAGCTGAAAGCTCTCTTCCCATTTGCCATACAATTCTCTCAAAGCAATTTACCTACCTCTACAAACAGTGTCATAATGAATTATACACTTGTGCTTATCCTGTAAAGTGTCTTGCAGTTTCTTAGGACCTATATTCGTTTTCTTCCTAAGGTGATGTACTACCTTTGAAGCAACCCAAGCACTGGTTGGTGTGGTAGTCTTGCTCCTAGCACTTGATTCACATGTATGCTCATCAACAACCACTGTCACTTGCAATAAAAAAATAATTAATCAAGGCAAACAATATAGAAGAAGGACAAAAACATTGCCAGCCTAAAGTTACTGAAGGGAAAAATTAACGGAACACAAAATAAAAGTTAGTACCATAATGGTGCACCCATCAGGCTGTCTACGCCCAACAAGATGCGAAGGGCAATCTTCTCCATTGCAATCAGCAATGTATCTAGTTGGATCTGTTTTGACAATGTGTAGTTCAAACTCTTTATTTATAGCAAATTGTTTCACAATCAATCTAAACTCCTTCATATTAGGATAAACTATGCCAAGATCCATACTAGGCCGATTTGGATCATGCACCACAGTCCTCTCCCCTGGTAAATAGTCGTCAACTTCAATGGCTGCCCCAGTTGTATCAACTTTCCTCGGTCCTCTGCTAAGTATCGTCGTTCTATTGACCGCAGCCTTTACTAGCTGCCTTCCTTGCCTTATCAGCCTCCTCATCCTCATCCCTAAACCCCAACAGTTCATACATCACCTTGTCATCAACAATCTCAAGTCTTCCCTCTTCATCTAGACTTTCCTTGATGCATAGCGTATCCCAATCAACAAGACGTGTCTGCATCTGCTGCGCAGGAGGTTCTACCAGTGCTAAGCTAAGCTCAGGCTCCCCATCGAGCCTAGTACAGAAAAATGTGGCATAGTTAGATTACCACCACATCTACACTAGTCGAGTCTCATCTACACACTTGGGCACAGTTTGATTACCACCAAAGCAAGAATACGAAACCTTGGATGAGATCTGGTAAGTTCTCCTCCATCCCGCACTTGGAGCACTGGCTCCGGGGAAACAACCTAGGAGGTGGCCTGCCGTCGACCATCGGTGGTGTCGTCGGAGGCGGGGGAGCCGTCCCCTCTCCTCGCTTGACCTAGCATCGTCGTCTCAGTCTTGTCTCTCTCCGTCTCGTGAATCACCGTGAATGAAAAAGAATGAAGGGATAAGGCTGAGGGGCAAAACAGGAAGGAAAAATGTTGCGGCAAAAAAAAAGAAATTAAATTTGGCAATAAATCCGTCGCAGGGCATTTTAGTGGTTGTGCCTCGTTTGATAATGGCAAATGGGCGAATCCCATTTGTGGGATGGCAAAATTGCGAAGCCCACTTTTTATAATGGCGGAATTGTCATTTTCTCTTGAGATGTCAGATGTTTCGACCGCAACGACGACTCGACGAGGGCCACAAACACCCCATTTGCGACAGTTGCATGGAGATGGACGAGATGTCAAGATCATTGAGGCAATGTGATGCCCTCAGTAAGGAGTGTTGTTCATTTAGGGGGTTTCCCTTTTATTTTCTTGTTGGAAAATAAAGAAATGAATAAAATAAAAGAAAATAAAAAGTGAATGACCGAACTGGACCACTTCAAGGCCTATTGGCCGAGCAGCCCAGCCCGGCAAGCACTTCTGCCTCCCCACCTAAACACGTACGGGAGAACAGGACCGAGTCGCACGGGGGAGCGACGGGTGGACAGCCCCTGGCGGCAGCGGCGTTCAACGCTCGCCCCCCAGGTGGTAGGTCCAGCCGAAGGATGCGGTCGTCCGAGCGAGGCCGCGACGCTCCTCCACACCTTCAAAGGGGTGCGCCTCCTCTCCCGTTTTCCACACATCTGAAACACCAGTTCTTCAACCTTCTCTCTGATCCACTCGATTCCTGCGATTTGCTCCATTGGAGGTCCGGCAGCTGCTCCCCTGAGGTTCAATTGGTCGGCAGTAGCGCTCATGACGCATTAGGCACTCCTCCTTGCGGTGGTGTGCACGGTCACTAGCGTCTGTTATCGGTCATCGTCAGTGAGTTGTGGTGATTCGTGTGTTGGGCGACCTTTCATGGGTGTTTTTTTTTTTTAACACTTATTTTAAAGTAATTTTAAATCTAACACTGTTTTATTTTATTTTTTCCAAAACTAACACTTTTGGCCACAACTATTTGCCTGGCGCGGCGAAACGCATGTGATGCGCCATGCATAGTGGCGCGGCGACGACCGGGTCGCTGACCGGTGATGTGGCTGGTTCTGCCACGCCATAGCCCACGGCGCGGCACTGACGCGCTAAGGCCCACAGCGCGGCAGGACCTGGACACAGACAGAAGCGACCAGCCTCAATTGCAATTGAACGGGAGCTATTATCGGTGTTGTAAACAACTACAAGTGATGTCGTGACGTATTGAAACGAATATGAAGCAAATAAATGGAGTCCGTACGCAAGTTGACAAGTTGTCACATACCATTTTCATTGGTTCGACATAAGTTCAACATAACCAACTAAGTCTACAAGTTTCGGACGACAATATTCGTTTGACATAAGTTCGACAGAACCAACTAAGTCCCAGAAGTGTAAGGATCCCTCGAACGTCTCTGTCTCTTCGGATTTGTAGGCAACACATTGGGAGTGTAGCCAACGTCGGTGTGGTCACGTTGCCGGTGCGTACGGCTCGTACCCTGCAAGTATATGATATGCACGATTACTTATAATCATTATGATCGTTAGTTCATGTAGCCTACGTATTTAAAGAAATTACCTTTGTTACTACCTGTGAGGCTCCTTGGGTACCAAGCGGGGCACCATCTAGCTGAGACATGCCGATCTCATCCTGCTGCCAAGGGTCCCACTGGTGGTGTTGTATGCGGAAGCCTGGGGAGTCGTTGTCGTCCTCGTCGTCCTCGTTGTAGGGTCCTTTCTAGCTGTTATAATGTGGTGGTGTACACACAGCGGAAACGACACCTGTCACCACCTGAGAAGAGCCGGCTAGTGTCCTCAAATAGCCAGAAGACGTGGCACCCGACCGCACCGGGTAATCAGGTTCCACCCAAGGAGTGTCCATGCAGCTCAACTTCTGAGCTAGCTTCCTGCAGCTCCGCTTCACCTTCTGCGTGAATAGACGTTAAAGTTAGTGCATTTCCCAAACGCATATGCACTAAAGAAATATTTTCGGAATGAACAAGTTTATGTTTATCTCCATAAAAGCCTCGAGAACGCTTGGCCCCTGCCCTCTAGACTCATGAAGACAAAATGCTACTTTGTTGGACAGCTTTGACAGTTGTGTCGCCTAGATACAGAAACGCGATTGGACAGTTTTAGTACACATACTTAATACCAAATGGATAATAAATTATACCATTCAAGTATCTTACCACGTATCTTTTAAGCGGGGCTCTCTGTAGTTGTGTGTCATCCCTAGTGGCAATGTAGTACACATCTTCGATCACATCTTCCTCGTCGTCCTCGTCAATCACCTCCTCAGTGTATGAGGGCTTGATATGTGTCCTCATAGACCTGTGAAGCCACCGTAGGTACTCGTCAAAGGTGTGCTGGTCGTGTGGGGGACCCGCATCGATCGGCTGTCGGTCCCTGGTCTGCCACAACTAGATGTACGCGTTGTATTTCACGCGTCAATCCTTGGTCTTGTACCTCTTCCTGTGATCATACCTGCAACAAAACGATTGTTAGTTGTACCATATACACCTCTGAATTATTGCTTTGTTATTAATCGATAACGCACCCGTACAATTCTTGGTTGGTGGAGTAAAGTAGTGGTGGGTAGCCTATCATTCTTCCAAACTGCCTGCAAACCCTGATGGGCAAGTGAATATCGACCACGTGTAAGAAAATAAGAGGGGCGTTGTAGCGATACTCGTCTGACTCATCCCTAGTGACAGGACTCAGATAGTCCTAGAGCTCCGGAGCATTCTAAGGACACCAATGCACCTGAACATTTCGTAATTGAGTTAGGTTATGATATAGTGTACATCGAACAAGACACATGTATGATAGTAAAGAGAGCGTAACCTGGTGCTGTGTTAGGACGTTGAGATAGTCCGTGTACTCCCTGTACTTGCGCCTCACATTCCCTCTAACTAACTCTGCTTGCGTCCAGATATACAGAGCTGTAGGCAGTGTCTCCTGCCCATTCCAATGCTGCATTGAACATGATAATGAATTAGCCATTAATAATTTTATCATATGTAACTGCCTCGAAGAATATAGTGAACCGAGGTACTTACAGGGAAACCAGTAACAAGGGGCCTCCCAACAGGCCATCTTTCCCAACACCAAACCTGGAGTAGGTAGGAGCAACCCCCAAGGTTCGCATACCCTGAGGTGCACCGGCAGGCAACGCATAGCTGTCGATACGTCCATGCCAGGACTGTGCTGCCCTAGCTGTACGCCGCTATGTTATCCCACAGCTGGCATAGTATGTCAAGAAAGACCCAGCTGATGGTGTTGCCTGAGGCGTCTGGGAATAGGAAAGCACCAAGGAAGTGCCAAAGCCACACTCTAGCGAACCTGTCGATCTGAGCATCATCAGCCTGTGGGTCCAAGTAATCAAAGTGCTCTGTGATCCACGACGACGAAACACCAGAACTTTTTCTAAAATTCACCAAAAAAATGAGACCCAATGGCTGCAGGAAAGAAATCAAGTACTAAATAGGCTTGAATTACTCACTTATTTTTCTTGGAAACCTCATCATCCGGTGGAAGAAAGCTAGTGAACTGAGCCACCAGCTCCCTCCAGTGATCGTTGTCAACTATACTTGTCACTAGAAGCCCCCCCAACCGAAGACCAAAGATAGCCTTCACGTCCTACATGGTCAAGGTTATCTCGCCACAAGGTAGGTGGAACATGTGGGTCTCAGGCCTCCACCTGTTATAAGAATAGAACGACTATTAGTTACCTCAAATTTGTTATAAGAATGTTTACGTACAATGAAGGCACTCGCATTTGTCTACAGCTGTAGTAAGTAGTGCTGGGTCAAGGGGCAGAAGACCATAGTTGACAACACGGACAAGCTCGAGGAAGCCGGCATGCCATATGTATGGTGCGTAACGCTCGTCCCACTGGTGCACCCTGGTGTGCGTGCAGGGCCTCAAAGGAGGCTAGGGCACCTCTGCGTCGGTGTTAGTCAATAAGTGTGCTCGGTGCGGGTCGTCGTACTCCACCTCAAGAAAGGGGTACAACTGGTGCTGCATGGGAGGGGCCATCTTGTTATAAATTGATAAACAAAGGGTTAGAGTACTCAAATTAACAATATTCAAATTAACATTATGTAGCATTGCAAAATTTGAACTTTGTTATGCAATAGGAACACAATATGAAAGCACATGTATATATTTAAAGTAACATTAACATATATATTAAACAACTTCACTCGAAAAATAAGCAACTTCTATGTATGGACCTGCTGCCCTCGTCTTCCGTGCCTGTGGGTGTCCGTGGCGTGGCGAGGCAGCCGTCGTGCGTGGTCGAGGGCGCGGTGGGCGGTTGGAGGGGGTGGTGCGCCGGTGTTCGTGGCATGGCCGGCCAGCGTGTGGGCGCGCGGTGGGCGCAGCGAGCGCCAAAGAATAGGGCGGCGGCATGGCTTCTTGATGCCCCAGTGGTGATCTGCTCGCTTTTGGGGCGGAGACCACGCGCGCACATAGCAGGACGGCGGCATGGCTCCCTTTTGTGGCCACCGGCGAACTCATGAAGGAGCCCGACAATGCCATCTTAGTTCTTAAGGTAAGTGAAAAGCGTCTTACTGATCTTAGGGTTAGGGATTGTTACCGGATTTGGGTAATTTGCATTCCTAGGGTTCGGATTTGGGCAAAAACTGGGGCTTAGTGTTGAAGTTGATTCGACTCCCCTCCTTCTTGGTGCTTAAGCGAAACCCTATATTCTAATTTGGCTTAAAGAACTTTGAATCGGACAAATCTAAGGCTATTTAGATCTTAACCAAATACTAATTAGGTCTTAATGTTCAAGAATTAGGCTAAGCGGCTTCTCGGATACCAATTGTTAGAATTTATACTTAGACAAGATCTTAATTAACCTAATTACAGGAACACTTAAACCAAAATTAGCACTTAATTATGACTTTAATCAATCTTACTCGCTTGAAGATGCACCTAGGGCCGCGATGACCTTCGCTTGCTGGATGCAGGCACACTGTCGTTGGATGTAGAGTCGCGGTATGGTTCTGGGCATCGCCGTCGTGGTGGCATGTGGGCGCGGCGGACGGCAGGCGGCCGTGGCGTAGCCGGTGGGGCGGGCGGGTGGGCAGGTGCGACGGCGGGCGGGCAGACAGAGGGATGGCGGCTCACGGGTGATATTTACCTGGGACTGCCGCGCCATGAGGGATGGCGTGACACTGCCGCGCCAAGATCGGTGGCGCGGCAGAACCTACCACGTCACCGGTCAGCGCCGCGGTCGTCGCCACGTCATCCCCCTCGCCGCGCCACCATGCATGGCGCGGCATAGGTGTTTCGCCGCGCTAGGTAAATAGGTGCAGCCAAAAGTGTTAGTTTTGGGAAAAAAATAAAACGGTGTTAGATTTAAAATTAGTTTAAAAAAGTGTTAAAAATAAAAAAAATCTCCTGGGCAGCGTCTTTGTGCACATGTCGTGGTTGTTGCGACTACACTCTGTGCGGTCTGGTGGTGGCGTGGTGTTGTGCTGCTGGTTCTGACCGGCGGCGTGCGGTTGCTGTACGTGCGCCTGTGTGGTGCCGTACTACATTGTTCTGGTGCTGTAAACCGTTGGCCTGGTTCCTGGGCTCCCTGCTGCGCGGCGGCTTGGATTGTCCAACTTACTGAAGGTAAGTCATGGGTAACTTGCCCCCCGCCCGATGCCATTCATTTGCTATCCAGCGGTTGATATAAGAGCACCTTTCCACTTCCCAAATCATAGCCCATTTGCGTTTCGTGGCCCAAATAAGGCCTAGCTCGGGTTCTAAGGAATGACCTACGCCTAACTTGTTCCTGCGGCCGCTGGGAAAAATTGGCGCGATACGGACTAGCCTGCCGCCGCGGCCGAGCGTCCACGCCGCCATTGCCCCAACCGCGTCCGCGCGGTCTGCTGCTAAGCTGCGCTCGTGTCCACGCAATCTACCGCTCTACTTTTCTTGCGTCCGTGCTGCCACCTACCCAGATTCGCCCGCGCCCACACCGTCGCCTGCCCAGCTTTTTCTTGAGTCTGCGCCGCCGCCGCCCTAGCTCCAGCCACATCTCAGCCGCCGACCTTGCTTTGCTCGCGTCTACGACGTCGCGTGCCCAGCTACATCTGCATTCGTGCGTCTGCTTCACCTTCGTCCGCTTTGGAATTATACGACAGACAACTACAGGAATACTAAGTATAAGTACTTCCATAGCAGAATTAAATAAGCATTTACTAAGTATTTTCAATAGTTTACATGGTCCAAATAACCAAAATAAACTCTCCTAAAAAGCACCACTACATCATATACTGTATACATATATGTATAATTAGCCATAGAATTGTTATGGCTAAAAACAAAATAATCTTCGCCAAGAGCCATCTGTTAGCACATTCTAGACAGAATTGCTCATAAGAACAAAATATCCTTCCATGTGATAGGAACCTAAAGATCTTGAACAGACATATAGTCAATTATGCTACAACCCTGCAAAGACAAAGGAAAAAGTTAAAACGGGAAGAATTAATAGTTAATTCTATATATTTAAAAAATTATAGTACTATCGAAACTACCATTATCAAATCTGTGAAGCTAGTGAAGACCAAGGTATTATAGTCGTTATGAGCATTATCCATGGATTCTTGAGTTTGTATACCACCACCATTCTCTTCATGCTGCATAAAGCATCTAGACTTGTTTGTTAGCTAGTAGTGATAAATAGTTACAATATATTGATATTGCAAGGGTTTTCAGCAACATACATTAGATTCGTTTGGTACTTTCTTTTTGAACTTTCGAGTCTTGTTGAGCCAACTTCTTTGCCGCTTTGAATTTTTTGGTTGAATCTCTTTTTTCTTTAAGTGTGCAGCACTAAGCATGTCTTCATCTGGTTGAACATTAGGCTAGACATTGTATGAATCAGACAAAATACTTGTAGACACACTGATTTTCTCCTTTAGTTGATTACTAAGACAATCAAGTGCATTATCTACCAATAGGGAACACAGTGTTGAGGTTGCAGCTTGTTATGCCAAGTTCAGAAATTTATGAGACATAAACTTGTAGCAGAGCATAGCATCCAGTTTTGGATTTTCAATGATGCACCTTCCTTTGTTGTCCTGCACAATTCCATACCTTGCTTCCCTTGTCCAATGCTTCAGAATGTAATGATTGGGCAATAACTTGATATTCATCAAGTCAAGAACTTTCAAAGCATGGCCACACAAAACACCAGTCCTTGTAAATTGCTCATAGTTGCACGAAGCTGTTTGCTCCAGAGGATCACCAACAACTATGTGCTCTTGTTCAGAACTTAAATCACCATTAGACCTCACAATCAAAATAGCATACGTGTTATTTTCATCCAATGCTCTTGTGCATGCTGCCATGGATCTCTCATATTTAGCTTGGAATGCTTCAAATATTTGGGGGGTGTAAAGTTTGCTTGCTTGCACTAGCATAGGTGTCCTCATTCTTATTCTATGTAGCTTTTTCCTAGCTTCAAATTTTTCATCTAGTTCTTTGTTTCTTTTTCCTTGCATCGCTCTTTCAAAATGTTTTAAGAACCGAATGATGTCAAAATTTGATTTCAGATGGTTTTTCAAGTCACTATTGAAACTCTCACTTAATTGTGTGCTTCTCATACCCAATGTGAAAATATCCCTCATATAACATTCAGCCCATTTTTCTTTAAACTTGTAGATGCTATCAAGCCATGACATTCTCTTATTGTTAACCTTATTCCTCATGATATTAAATGCTTCTTCAAAGGCTATCTTGTCCTCAATGCTATACATGTAAGCACTAAAATATGTTAAAACATGTGATTCTTCATCTTCATCATTTTTCTTATTGCATAAGTGCTTGACAGCATTTTGCATTATGTGATGAGTGCACAGCCCATGCCAAGCTTCTGTGAATACCTTCTTAATAGCATTTCCCATTGCAGTGTCTTGATCAGTAAATATAGCTCTAGGTTGTTTCCCATTGTGTGCAGCTAGAAAAGCTTTAAATAGCCATGTAAAAGATGCACATGTTTCATCAAATAGAAGAGCAGCTCCAAAAATAACGGTCTCTCTGTATTGATTGAATCCAACAAAAACACCAAAAGGCCTATATTCTTTGTTTGTGCCAAAAGTAGTGTCAAAAGTCACCACATCACCAAAGTGAGCATAATCAATTATCTTCTTAGCATCAGCCCAGAAAATATTAGTTATATGTTCTTCCACATCTAATTGTAGAGCATAGTGGAAAGAAGGGTTCTCAGAGACCTTGTATTGAAAATACTTCAGCATGCTTCCTGCCTGACCATATGCCAACTCTCTTTGATGCCTCCCCTGCAAGTAATTTTTTTGATCACGACAAGTGTAGCTGAGATTCATTGGTCCTCCAACTTGGCGACTAGCCAACTCATGTGTAGCTTTTGGCCTAATTCCTGAATCATCGGCAGCCTCAATTTCAAAAGCTTGCACTTCTAAAATCTTTCTTTGTGATAGCATCAAATGGAAGGTTTGTGGCAAGTGAAGAACATGATTGTGCACAACAATTAGATCAAGCACTTCATAATTCTCTACAACTCGATTTAATGTAAGAGTCATACGAACCGGATAACCTGTTCTTGTTTCTGCTCGAGGATTCTTTGTGATGTGATCTCTCTGGTCTCGTGCTCGAAAACCCTCCTTGGCACACACATATCTACGTGAAGTTACCTTTCCATCAAATTTTCTTTCATTTGTGTACCTTTTTCTAACCTCAAATTCTGCATGATCTCCATAGTTTACCCAAAATGACCAAGCATCATCCAAGTTTCTAAATTTCTGACCAACTTGAGGTACCCAGATAGGATTCACATTCTCTCTGTACATGAAAAAAATGCATTCTCATTGCTCGCATCTGAATACAGACAATACAAGAATCATCCAAGTTTGGAATGTGAACATAACTTACTTGTTGGGTTGTGCTTATGCCATTGAATCTTAACTGGATTTTGACCAGAACATCAGCACCAGCCTGCAGCGAGCCAGCGACGAGAGAGGAGCCACGCCGACAGCATGAAGCGGACCGAAGCGGACGAAGGTGAAGCAGACACATGAACGCAAATGTAGCTGGGCACGCGGCGTCATAGACGCGAGCAAAGCTTGGTCGGCGGCTGAGATGTGGCCAGAGCTAGGGCGGCGGTGGCGGCGCGGACTCAAGAAAAAGCTGGGCAGGCAGCGGTGCGGGCGCGGGCGAATCTGGGCAGGCGGCAGCGCGGACGCGGGCAAAGCAGAGCAGCAGATCACGCGGACACAGGCGCAGCTCAGCAGCAGACCACGCAGACGCGGTTGGGGCAGCGGCAGCGCAGACGCTCGGCCACGGCGGCACGCCAGTCCGTATCGCGCCAATTTTTCCCAGCGACCGCAGGAAGAAGTTAGGCGTAGGTTATTCCTTGAACCCGAGCTGGGCCTTATTTGGGCCACGAAACGCAAATGGGCTGTGATTTGGGAGGTGGAAATGTGCTCTTATATCAACCGTTGGATAGCAAATGAATGGCATCGGGCGGGGGGCAAGTTACCCATGACTTACCTTTAGTAAGTTAGACAATCCGAGCCGGCTACGCGGTGTAGCTTTGCTTCTCGGGTTGGTGCCGTGGACGTCTCCCTCGGCTCCGACAGTGGCTCTAGTATCTCCGTCTACCACCCGCCGAGCAGGCTCGGATGTGAGCGGCGGAATTGGTTTTCTGGGATAGAACCTTGTGTTCGCTTGAGCTTGTCTTCCCACTTAGACAATCTACGTGCTGTGAGTTACCCGTTGCTGTGCTCGGTTTACAGTTCAGAAATTTACATTTGCGCAATCTGCTAGTACTGTGTTACTTGGGTGTGATTGCACTTGCGTGGGCAGATTAAATTGCTCGATGGTACAAAGCGGTGTAGTGAGACAACGTGACAGTCAAGGGTTTTAGAGTGTTGATTATTTTCAGCATTGTCTTATTACTTGCCTAGAATTTTTATCTCTACTGTTGAACTGATTAGCTGCTGATCAGTTAGTTAAACCTATGAGCATATAACCTTGTGTCACTTCTAATATTTTTGTACTATTCTAAAACTTCAGTAACTTGGTTATGTTGCTGTATTTCTAGGCATTTTTTTAATTTATTTTAAAAACCCTATAATTTGCTAAGGAGGACTGTCACGTTAGTCTAGGATCTGAGATCACCAACAAGCGTTGGAACCCTAAAACTTCAGCAACCCGCTGATTTGAGAGCAAATATAAATAAACAAATATGTTTATGTTGTTAATTTGCATTCTTCATCTATATGCCATGTTTAATGTTGATATGAGCATGAATAGATATATTTATTCTACAAGCTTTGGAATACCTCCTGTGCATTTATATCACATTTTTATATGGCCTTTCTCTGAGTAATATGCTTGTTATATTCAGAATTAGATTATTTAATTTATTTAAATATGTTGGAAGCACGTCACTTATATCTGCAATATTACAGAAAGGCGATGGACCTGCACGTTCGACAAGTTATCAATCATCACGGTGGACGAGCTGAGCACCGTGCTGCCGTGCTGGGCTGCTGGCGCCTTCGGGGGTAAAGCACGACCGAGAGCTGGACGACTGCCACCGCATGATACGGCGTCTTCTAGTGGATTGTTTGTTTTGAAAATCAATTTATTTTAGATTAGATGATGTTTTTAAAATTTAGTGAAACAACTTGTCGGGTTCATAAATCCGGGGTCCCTCATGGACCTACTTACCAGCAAAATCTTGGCTCAGCAGGCGACGTTGCGAACGATGCGCAACTCCTGGGCCGGCCCAAATACCTAACGACAGGACAGAAGGACAGCGCTCGCTTCCAACCTCGGCCCGCCTCTCCGACCGGAAGGCCTGGCCGAGAAGGAACGACGCTCACCTCTGACCTCGGCCCGCCTCTCTGACTGGAAGGCCTAGCCGAGAAGGAACGACACCCGCCTCTCCGACCGGAAGGCCTGGCCAAGGAGGAACCGTGCTCTCTTCCGACTCCGGCCCGCTTCTCCGACTAAAAGGCTAGACCAAAGAGGACCGGCGCTCGCCTCTGATTCCGGCCCGCCTCTCCGACCGAAAAGCCTGGCCAAAGAGGAACCACCCTCGCTTCCGACTTTGGCCCGCCTCTCCGACTGGAAGGCCTGGCCAAGGAGGACCGGCGCTCGCCTCTGATTTCGACCCGCCTCTCCGACTAGAAGGCCTGGCCGAGAAGGGACGACGCTCTCCTCCGGCTTCGACTTGCTTCTCCGACCGAGAGTACATCAAACCTCTGCTTACAGCTCTTCTCCGACCGGGAGGCCGGAGCCGACTGGGCAACGACCGACCGGGGATGCCCGCTCGGTGAAGACCTAGGAAATGGACAGAGCAAGTAAGGCAGGGCACTGCAGTCAACCGTAATATCAAGGACCGTACCCTACACACCTGCAGGATAATACTGTCAGGTGATGTCAGAAGGATACTTTATCACCTTCCAGACATGTTAGAACACCAACAGTGTTATGGGCACCGACATTGACCATACCAGAAGATCACGATGGAGCCTACCACATGCATCCAGACATCAACAGTGTTGTGGGCGCCGACAAACCGCCTTATACCCGATGGCGTGGGCAACAAGATTTTGTAGCACGCACACTCTTTCTATCACTCACACTATCTTGTAAAGCCGTCCCTTCATCTATAAAAGGGAATGCGCTCTCTCTAAAAGAATGACGATCGATACGAAGGACGATCGATTCGAACACCCAATGAACAATTCCAACAAACAATAGACGTTCGAACACTTAGCGCACGTCGGAGCTCCCATCACTCGCCCTTCGGTCCGAAGTCCGACCGGACCTCTGATACCCCCATCTTACTCCCTCTTGTTTGTAACCCCACAACAAACTTCGAGCACCTGGGCTCAGGAATAAAGTCACCGACCAACTCGAACTGGACGTAGGGCACGTTGCCTGAACCAATATAAACCTTGTGTCATTGAGTGCTAGGCCACATCTAATCACAACGTATGGCAAAACTACAAATATTTACATGTTGGTCACTTTTTGCACCGACAGTTGGCGCCATCCGTGGGGAGGTCACTATACGTTCACGCTTTTGGTCATCAGATGGCCCACCTATCCGCCATCTTCGGCATGGCGGGCTCAAGCAAAATGACTCGCTTTGGCTCGTTGGAGTTCCCTGCACTCCCACCTATTAGGATGTGGGGTCCTCCGTCTTCGAGCCGTCCCAGCCTTCCTCTTTGGAAGCCTAGACTTCATCGCCGACTGGCTCGGCATGCTTCGCCTTCACAAGGAGGCACCTGTCCTGGCGCCCATTGGAGGAGGAGCGTCCCCATCGGCTCTGGGACACCCGACGACTTCAACGATGAGGTGCCTACGCTTCGCTCTGAGCCTACGCTAGGCTTAGACCCGACTATGAGTAACATACATGCTGTTCTTTACTCGCTTTTTTATATTTTCCACCGACTCTCCGAAGGGACCCCGTCATCCCTACCGTGACTCGCCATACGACCGGTTCCCCTATGGCCTCGCGTCCCCCATGGACGCGTACGCACGGGGGCTCCGAAGATGCTGGTGCCACCACCTCTCACATCTAAATTTGTGGGGATGGCGAGCTATGCTCCTGCCTCTTTCCACGACCTCTTGGATGACGATGTTGAGAGCGATGGCTCCAGCATCGGTGACGTCATGGCACCTAGCCACCCTCTGTCCTAGGAGTGCGCTATGGCAGACGCCCTAGGACAGCCACCGGTGGTAGCGGAGTCTCTATAGACCCACACCCCTCCGAACCCTCGCACACCTGCGCTGGCACGCTCGGCACACTACGTTGTGCCCCGTGCGCATAACCCGGCGAGCGGCGCCCAGGGTCACGCCTTCTAGGTTCAGCGCAACATCATCAACGGGGGGAATGATCCCCCATAGTTCACTCGGGCTGGCCAAAACATCACCGCGGCGGTGATGCTTCTACGCGGCCTTCCCGAGCCTATCGACCCACAGGAGCAGGCGGTCCACCGAAACCTCCGGTCGCTGGTGGAGACCATCGCCGTTCAATAGGTGGAGAGCTCGCGTCGCGACACCGACTCATGGCCTCTCTCCCCACTAGGGGAGTGGGGACGCACCAGATGAATCGCTCCATCTACTCACCACTATAGTCGCCGGGCGCGGAACAGGAGCCCGCAGCGGCACCGTGGCCTGAACCCGGGCTCGCTCCACACCGACCCCCTGTGCGCGAGCGGCTCGGGCTAAACCAAGATGCTCGCAGCTGTCATCAGTAACCAATGTTGGGCCTAGCATGATGATGACGTCCATCAGGCGGTGGTGAGAGCAAGCGGCCGGACCATCGAGGGGAGCGGTGAAATGCGCCCCTAGGCATGGTCGCTGACCCAACGACCGAGTCCTAGCCTAGATGGCCTGGGACCATGGGCCTTTGGCCGGCGCATCCAGAGAGTGCCGTTCCCATAGCGCTTCCGACCGCCTACCAACATCACCGAGTATATCGAGGAGACAAATACCGGTATATGGCTCAAAGACTTCTGGCTCACGTGCCGAGCCGGAGGAGTGGATGATGACCACTTCATCATTCAATACCTCCCCATCTATGTGGGGGAACATGTTCGAGCATGGCTCGAATTCCTCCCGCATGACAGCATCCACGACTGGGCGGGCCTCAAGAGGATCTTCGTTAGGAATTTCTAGGGGATGTATGTCCACCCTGGGAACTCCTAGGACCTCAAGAGCTACCAGCAGGAGCCCAATGAGTCCCAACATGATTACATCTGCATGTTCTCAAAGCGATGCAACTCCCTTCCTCATCGTCGCGCAGACGTCATCAGCGCATTCCTCTCTAGGACAACCTACGAGTCCTGGATCCACAAGCTTGGCTACCTGAAGCCTCGTACCACCCGCGACCTGCTCGACATCGCCACGAACCAAGCCTTTGATGAGGAGGCAGTCAGAGCGGTCTTCAACGGAGGCTGGGACAAGGGCAAGGCCAAGCGTGAGGACCAAGATGAGGGCCCCTCCATGCAGAGGGGCAAAAAGAACAAGAAGGATCGGCGCTGACCGGCCTACTCCGCGTTGGTCGCCACAACTGATCACGCGGGCAAGCAGCCCTAGTGGGGCTAGCCTAACCACTTCAACAAGCTCATGGATAGCCCATGCACCAACCATGCCTACCTCGTCAAACACCTCTACAAGGACTACGAGCTTCTCAAACGCTTCCCGCGACAAGCCAGCAGGCCAAAAGAAGGAAAAGGCAAGGAGGCAGCAACCAAGAAAGGAGGCGCATTGGGCAAGGATGGAGATGGCTTTTCCGACCCCGAGGAATGCATCATGATCTTCGAGGGAGTCGGTGCCATCTACTCCAAGCGCCAACACAAAGTGCGCTACAGAGAGGCTTGTGTCGCTGAAATGGCCGTCCCCTCCTTCCTTCATTGGTCAGAATCTCCGCTCATTTTTTATTAGAGGGACCATCCATCCCACGTCGCCAGACCGGGTCGCTACCCGCTCATCATCGACCCCATCGTCCACAAGAAGTGCCTCACCAAGGTGCTGATGGATGGAGGCAGCAGCCTCAACATTCTCTACATCGACACCCTCCACGCCATACGCATCCCCCGGTCGGAGCTCCGCCCGATGAGCTCTCCCTTCCATGGCATGATCCCGAGAGCGTAGGCATACCGGCTCGGGTAGATCGACCTGCCCATCACATTTGGCGACCGAGCCATCTTTCGCTCGGAGGTACTTACCTTTGAGGTGGTGGACTTCCTGGGGTCTTACCACGCCATCTTGGGGAGGCCATGCTACGCCAAGTTCATGGCGGTCCCCAACTACACCTACCTAAAGTTGAAGATGCTGGGACCAAATGACGTCATCACTGTGGGTAGCACCTTTTTGCATGCCTACACATGCAACTGCAAGCATTATGAGCTTGCCACTACCGTCATCAACTCTTCCAAGCTCTCATGGCTCAGGGAGTTGTCGACCCTAGCAATCCTGGACTACAACAAGCCAACCTCCTCAACTACCTTCCGCCCACTTCAGGAAACTAAGGCGGTGGGGATCGACCCCACTGACCCTGCCAAGATGGTGCAGATCGGGACCCAGCTCCCGCCTAAATAGGAATGCGAGCTCACCGACTTTCTATGCGCCAATCACGAAGTCCTCGTATGGAAACCTTCCGACATGCCAGGCATACCGCGGAGGTCGCTGAGCACGCACTATGCCTTGTCCCAGGCTCGAAGCCCGCCAAACAACACCTGCGTCGCTTTGACGATGAGAGGCGTAGGGCCATAGGTGAGGAGGTTGCCAAACTCCTGGCAGCCGGATTCATCAAAGAGGTATACCACTCCGACTGGCTTGCCAATCCTGTTCTTGTTAAAAAGAAGATTAGGAAATGGAGAATGTGCGTTGATTATACTGGCCTCAACAAGGCATGTTTGAAGGACCATTTTCCTTTACCATGCATAGACCAGATAGTCGAGTCCTCCTTAGGATGCGAAATCCTCTCCTTTTGGATGCCTATTCAGGCTATCACCAGATCACGATGAAAGAGTCCGACCAACACATGACTTCATTCATCACCCCATATGGTTCGTACTGTTACGTAACCATGCCTTTTGGTCTAAAGAATGCTAGCATCGCCTATCAACGGTGCATGCAGTGATGCTTCACCATCAAATTGACCCGCTCGATCAGCCTGACCAAGTTGAGCGGGCAAAACCAACAATCGCCGTCTATGTTGATGACATAGTGGACAAAATGGCTCAAGCTTGCGACCTGATCGCAAACTTGGCCACGACGTTCACGAACCTCCGAAGGTTCAACATCAAATTGAATCTCGAAAAATGTGTTTTTGGGGTTCCGAAGGGGAAGCTACTTGGATACATCATGTCCGAACGCGGCATCAAGGCCAACCCTGAAAAAATCACAACCATCTCCAACATGGGCCCTATACACAACATCAAGGGCATACAGAGGCACACCGGCTATTTGGTTGCCCTGAGCCGATTCATCTCCTAGCTCGGCGAACAGGGGATGCCTCTCTACAAGCTTCTAAAAAAGATGAATGTTTTTGTCTAGACTGAGGAAGCACAACAGGCTTTGGAGAGCCTCAAAGTGTCACTGACATCAGCCCCAATCCTCGTTGCTGCCGAACGGGGAGAACCCCTCCTCCTCTATGTCGTGGCAAGCAACCACATGGTGAGCGCAGCCCTAGTCATCGAAAGGGAGGAGCCGGGACACCACCTTAAGGTCCAACGACCCATATACTTCATTGGAGAGGTACTCACCGACCCCAAGGTCCGGTACCCCTTGGTGCAAAAACTCCTAAACGCCATGTTGATAGCGACCCAGGAAGCTCCTGCACTACTTCACCGACCACGAAGTCTTGGTCGTCACTTCATACCCGCTCGGAGACATCATCCACAACCATGACACCATGGGTTGAATCTCTAAGTGGGCACTTGAGCTAATGGGCCATGACATCGGGTATATCCCCTGTACCACTATTAAGTCTTAGACTCTATGAACTTTGTCACCGAATGGACGGAGGTCTAGCTCCCGACCCCACACGTCACCCACGAGTACTAGATGATGTACTTTGATGGGTCCGTAATGGCGCCCGGCTAGGGGGCTAGAGTGCTTCTGATCTCCCCGAACAGGAGTAGGCTCCGCTACACAATCCGCCTCCACTTTTTGACCTCAAACAATGCCGCAGAATACGAGGCCCTCATCAATGGACTACGCATCGCCATTGAGCTCAGTGCTATGTAGCTCTACATCTCCGATGACTCAGAGTTGGTCGTTGACCATGTCATGAAGGAGTTCTCTTGTAAAAGCTCCCTCATGGCAGCATACTGCCAGGAGGTGTGCAAACTTGAGGACAAGTTCCAGAGGATCGAACTACTCCATGTCCCCCAAAAGGATAACGATGCCACCGATTTTCTCGCAAAATTGGCTACCAGGCGGGTTCCGTCTCTGAACAGGGTGTTCATCAACGACCTTCACAAACCATCTGCCTGCATCCTGTAAGGTCAAATCTAGACAAACCTTGACACCGACCCGGTGCTCGGGCACTCCGACCCCAGTGCCTCTGCGACGACGTCGCCCGCCAATGTCGTCGTAGCAGCACTCGATCAAGCCGACTGGCGAGCGCCGCTACTCGCCTACCTCCTCGAGGAGGTTCTCCCACCCAAAAGGACTGAAGCATGATGGATCGCTCGATGCGCTAAGACATTCGTGGTGATCGGTAACAAACTCTACAAACGAAGTCCATCGGGAGTACTCATGAAGTGCGTCCCCGACGACCAAGGCAAGCAGCTCCTCCTCGAGGTCCATGCCGAAATCTATAGACATCACGTGGCCTCGAGGTTGCTATTCATAAAAGCCTTTTGCTAAGGTTTTTACTAGCCCACCATGCTATGAGATGTAGAGGAGGTCGTCCGCAGGTGTGAGGGATTCCAGTTCTACGCTCGGCAAACGCACTTGCCGGCACAGGTGCTTCAAACCATCCCCATCACTTGGCCATTCGCGGTCTAGGGCCTCGACATGGTAGGACCTCTCAAAAAGGGCCTATGCGGCTTCACTCACCTACTCGTAGCGGTTGACAAATTCACCAAGTGGAAAGAGGTCAAGCCCATCACCAACACCCGCTCGAAAGAGGCAGTCAAATTCTTCATCGACATCATCTACCGGTTTGGTGTTTCTAACTGTATCATCACTAACCATAGAACTAACTTCACCGGGAAGAAGTTCCTGGACTTCAGTGATGGATATGGAATCAGGATCGACTGGGCCTTAGTCGGACATCCGCGTACTAACGGGCGGGTCGAGCGAGCCAATGGCATGGTCCTCTAAGGACTCATGCCACGCATCTTTGACCAACTCAACAAGTACGCTGGGCGATGGGTTACAGAGGTCCCAATGATCCTCTAGAGCCTGAGAACGACCTTGAACCTATCTGCAGGGTTCACACCCTTCTTCCTGGCCTACGGAGCTAAAGCAGTGCCACCCTTCGACCTCGACCATGACACCCCAAGAGTGAAGGCCTTCGACCACGACCGAGCCAAGGAGGCTCAGCAAGACACAATCGACCTACTCGAGGAGGCCCATGAGACGACCATCATCCGCTCTGCTCGCTACCAGCAGACTCTCCACAGGTACCATGAGAGGAAAATTGTAACACCTCGGGTGTTTTAAATACTAAAACCTGCCATGTCATCATATGTATTGCAAAGCATTTGGCCTTGGTGAAAACTTTGATATGCATTCACTAAAACGAGTTTACATTTATGTTGTAAGTGTTGCCTGGTATGGTTTGGATCAAGTTCAAAGTTTTGTGTTAATTTGGATTTCCGAAAACCCTGATTTCTAGTGATTAGTTTTACCCCGAAAAACCCATTTCAAAATCTGAGCACATTTTGGGGTTGAGTCTTAAAGGAAAAGTGTAGAGCTTGTTGAGATGTACAAAGTTGGTTTTTGGAGTTTTCAAAGTTGTTTAGAAAAATTTGAAGTAATTTGAAAAGGCGTAATTCTTTAAATGTCCCATTTTTTAATTCAAATTTGCATTTCAAAATGTAGACCGAATTAGGGGGTGGTTATAAAATAAAAGTTGTAGAACTTTGAATTTTGAGCAACTTTTATTTTTGGATATTTTTGAGTTGTTACATAAATTTGGGAGTAATTTGGATTTTAAATCAAATGGCAATTTTGTAAATCTGTGAAAAAGGTTCCATGGAAGACACCTCATCGCCATGAGCTTCTATTTTGTTCGGTCGTCGTCAGCTGTAGGCTGGCTTGGCTTCATACTGGCATGGAGAAGGCTCTCTGCGTGGCTTCCTTATGCTTCGAGTTTGCGCTATAAGGCCTTTCTTTGTCGCCGTTCTCGCCGCTTTTCCTTCCTCTATTTTCTTGGCCTTCACCGCTTGCTTTGCTCCGTCGTGCGTTTGCCGTCGCCGTAGTGCCTCCACCGTCTCGACAAAAGCTTGTTCCATCTCCGCCTACTCCTTGCGCACCTAGCCAACCAACTCTGGTCACTTGGTTTCGCCAGGAATCGCCGCTCACCGCCGTTTTCTTCTTCGCGTCGGCGATCTGCATCAGTAACAAGCGTCGCCGCGGGTCGAGCTCTCGGTGAGCCTTTGCTCTTGCTCAACATAGCTCCAGCTTCGCCTTGATGCCGTGGTGCTTAATACCTTGTTGTTTGGTCATTTTGTCCATCACAGTCACTGGTTCACCGCCTTCATCATTGTTTGCGCCACTGGGATCACTGTGAACGTCGACCAACGTCTCCGTTACTCCTCGGTCTTGCTCTTTGCTCTGTCGTGATCGGGGTGAGCTGCTAAACCTTCCCATGCTTTTGGTTTAAGCTCTACCGGTCTTGTTTTGCCGGTGTAGCGCCGCGCCGAGCTGCCGTGTTCGCCATGGCCGGTCTTAGCTTTAGGTTGTCTGCGATGTCGGTGCGATTTGTGCCACCAATCGATCGCCTCGTCGTTGTGATCATCACGGTACCTTACCTTGTCGTCATGCCGATTCTCTCACCGGTGGCGAGAAATCGCCGGTCAGAGCCATCGTCGCCGTAGTCAACGTGGGAGGAAGGGGATGACAGGTGGGGTCGCGCTGTGAGTGACCGTGGGTTTCAAAATGGATTTTCTATTTTTGAGAAATGGGATGAATAGTTTGTGTTTTTGTTATTTTTGTGTAGAATTATTTAGAGCTCCAAAAATTATGAAAATTTTTGTGTGACCTATCTGTGATGTATACTATTTAGGAAAAATATGAAATGTTGTTTTCCAGTACTTTTTGAATGTGATAAAAATTGCTCAATTAATTAATAAATGAGTTTCCATGATTTTTATAGGCTTGAATAATTGTCCAAAAATTATGAAAATTGTTTTACCACTTAGTTATCAAGAGATGAACATTTACAATAATTTTGAGCTCAATTGGAATAAGTTGATTTATTTCATAATTTTTAATTAAATAATTAATTCATAAAAGCAAATAGTAACCTTTAATGATTTAGGTTTTGATTGAATTTTGGATTGAGTGATGACCTTGGGTCATTAGTTGATAATGATCCTTGGCAATGGAATAAAGTGTTATGAAAAAAGTTTAGTTAGTTTGACTTGTAACTGTACCGCGAAGGAAAGTTGTATTCAAGTTGTTAATCTTTGCATCCATCATCAAGCATCATGTTTTATATCTCGCATCATGTTAAACATGGCATTGTTACTATGTGTAGTGAACGAAGGTGAGCACGTGGTAGTTAATCAAGTTGTGGAAGAAGTTAATCCACCGGTTGAGGTTGGGTTTGATAATTGTGGAACGACTCTGGAACCTAACTTTTCCATCAATGAAGGCAAGCCCCGGATGCATTTAAACCTACCTTGTGTTTTACAAATTGATTTCGCTTTTGCTTTTCTTTACTGCATTAAGTGATTAGGAGTTGAGTGCAAACCTAATTGGTGCATTACCAACCTTGTTTTTCCATATCTACTTTGTTACCGGTTTTAATTTGTATATGCCTAGTTATGCTTAGCTATGCTTACAACGATGAAAGTCGGGTGATTACATGTCACCGGCAAGTTTTAAATGGAACTTTGATTACTTATGTTATCATGTGATATGGGAATGTGAAGTAATAAATCTAGACCGGGTGGACTCGGTGTGTGAGAGCCACAAGACGTGGAGGTCTTGTGAGCGGGTTCTTTCCGCCTGTGTCGATTAAGGTCCGTCCGTTGTTGAACTGTGTGCGGTGAGACTTTGTAGTACTAACCACATACTCCGACAAGCCGTAACTTGGCTATTCTATTACGAGAATGGCTACTCATGCACTGGGACTGGAGAGATGGCGGGAATAGCGTGTACCCACGTGGCAATGGACTGGATTGGTGGAGTACTGTATTCTCGGGTGGCGTAGACCCGTTCTTGTTTTAGAGGATCCGAGGGTAGGTTGATATATGTAAGTCGGGGACCTACATATGTCGTGTGGTCTAGAATCCCCAGCTGGGTTTAATCGGTTCGAATCATCGTTGCTCCTCGGTTATGGAGACTCAACTCACTGTTCATCATTGTAGTTAATAAATGAAACTTGAGCTGGATTTGAGAAAGAGTTTGATATGAAGTTCATGATCTCATTACGGATCATGGTAGATTCATATATGGTTCTTATGAAGTTTTAAATGTTGATATAAAGAATTTTGTTAAAGAGCTTTTACGCAAAAGAACTTTGATTATTGCTAAAGCCATACCTTGAATCCCTGAGCCTGCATTCCTGAGTTCTATCAATTTCTATTTTCGGTTAAGTCTTGTTGAATACTTTTGTACTCAGGGTTTGTTAACCCTTGTTGCAGGTGAGGCTCATGAGCAGGTCTGCTTTGGACCATGCTGCATGACTGTTGTTCAATGCGATGACGATAAGTAAATGCGTGGCCCTTGGACAGGGCAATCCATTTGTGTGTTTGTATTATGTTATAATGCAACTCCACTACTACGTTTTGTAATAATTATCAAACTTAGTTGTAAGGTTTGAAACTACTGTTTTGTAAACTATGTTATTGTAAGACTTCCGCTGATTTACTCTGGTGTAGATATTTGAATAAATGTTATAATACTGCAATGACTCTATAATGTGATCCTGCTCGAAATCGTGGATGATTCGGGGTTCCCCGAGGACACTCGACAGTCTTCTTAAGTTACTAGGAACATATGCATAGTTGTCAGAGGTCGTCGGACAATGACAGGTGCATGTGGGCCCTATAATTTAGGAGGTTTTGCCACAAAAATCAGAGGAAGGATCCTCGAGGCCGGAGACCTCGTGCTTCGAAGGACTCAATCAACCAAAGAGAAATACAAACTCTCTCCGTCTTGGGAAGGACCCTATACGGTGATCGAAGTGATTCGACCGGGCGCTTACCGACTGAAGGACGACAACGGCGACATTCTCACCAACACTTGGAACATCGAACAATTACGTCGTTTCTTCCCCTAAAAATTCGGTCTTATCGCTTTCTTTCATTCAACGTTTGCTCCTACAAAGCACCGCGGCCCGAACACTTTCGGCCTGGGTCGCTCGGGGGCTCCACAAGGGTGCGATACCACCTCTCTTTTTTACTATCATATGGTAAATACTTTTTTTACCCGAACGAAAGGGTAGTCCGTTCCTTTAATTACCTTACGTAACTTTGCTTTAAACATTCCAATCGATCGCACCCCACCACGACCTATGGTTATGAGCAGCTGAGCCTCATAGGCCACGCCCGGGTTCTTAAGGTTGCAGCCTACGGTTCAAACGGGCAGGTGCAAAAAACAAAGAATAAGAAACAAAGCTATGCTAGGGTAAAAATAATGAATGGATGGGACAAGTTTCCCCGAATGAAGTGATTCATCACAAAACAAAAATTGATGTATTCATCAATACAAACTATTCACATGGGGGCTTCCCCACGAACTTATCCTTTACATATGCTAAGTACTTCTATTCAAATTTTTACTGTGGCCGCCCGGTGGCATCGGCTGACTGCGCGATCCACGAAGATAAAGGCTGCTCGCCCTCCGACGGGGCGACATTCGGTTCGGTCAGAGGCGGGACGACGTTCGCTTTTGACCCAGGCTCCACTCCATTCGCCAGCTGGGCGACGTCCTCCTGGCTTGCACCTTCAGTTGCGCTCGCTCGGCGAGCCTCCATCACCCATTGCGCGGAGACTTGCTCTGCCACCAACTGTGCGTGTGGCAGCAAGCTCTCCCCGAGCGCATGGATGGCATCCGGGCTCTAGCCGTCGGTGTACCCGCTACAGATGGCGGCAAAGTCCAGGTTCGGGTAGTGCGTTGCCACCAAAGTCAGCACCCCCGATGTCCTGTAGAACACCTCATCAAAGATGAGGGCCCAAACCTCATCCAGGACCTCCGCCAGTTGGATGGCGGGCGTGCTGGTGCTCGGCGTCGACCCGAACACCTCCGCGACGATGACCTAGGCAACATTGCGGATCTGGTCGAGCTCCCCCTTGAGAGCACGTCACCCTTCAAGGGACTTGGCCAGTGCCTCCGCATTCCGACCAATCATTGCCTTGGCCGTCTCTAGGTCCTGCTCCAGTGACCCAACCCTTCCGCTCAACTCTAGAAGAAGGATGATAGGCTCAGAAACAAGGGAAAGGAAAAGCCAAGACATCAAACAAAAGTAGAACAGGTACTTACCGAGGTGGGTGTTCTCAAGGATAGGGAGTCCATCCTCCTACCGAGTCACCTGCTCGCGTAGCCGAGCGTTCGACTCCTCCATTCCTAGCATCTGCCCCTGGAGCACAAGCACTTCCTGGTCGACCTGCGACTGGGCCTTCTGCTCTGACTCTAGGGCCTCTAGGGAACTATAGAGCGCCGCCTTGGTCTCCTCTAGGGACTTCTAGAGTGCCGCCTCAGTCTTTGCCTGGTGGACCTTCGTCGTGTCGTGTCCCCGCTCAGCGGCGGTCGCCCACTCCACTGTGAGTAGTTCCACTGCCCACGCCTCCGTCGCCTCGGCCATCTAGTATTGAGACTCACAGCGAGCGGACTCCAGCTAGTACTCGAGCTCGACAACCCATCGCGACATCATGGCCTCTCGGGCATGCTCCTCCCGGAGGAAACGAGACTTGTGGCTCGACATTTCCTCTAGACCCTGCAAAACAAGAAGCAAGCATGCTAAGACAACCAGCAAAAGACCAAGGAGTCAAGGATGAACATAGAAAAGTTACCTCTGACCCAGGGTAGGTCGACCATGACCGCCTGGTGGACGACCTTGACCCACTCCAAGGCCTCCTCTAGCCTCGCTCTGGTTTGGGCGAGATCAGACTCCATCACGAGCCCTATCCCCCCAAGCACATCCCAGAGCTGCACCTCCTCCTCATCCTGAAGGATGAACTAAACCTTTCGTGGGTCACCGGGGCAAGGCCACACTAGGTCGATGGTCGCCCCCGACCCATTGGAAGGCCCGGCTGACGATCGGACCACCGCCAGCTCCTGCGATGGTAGGATGGCCGGTGGCTCCACCCTGGTGCCTACCTCACCGGGGCATGGGATCTCCGCCTCCATGACCTGTGGCCCACCGATGGTTGTTCTGCCTCTGGTCTAGCCATGTCTCCTCCTAACCTGAACAACTCCGACCAGGAGGGCGAGCCGTGCGTCCCTCCACCAGGCAAGGCAGGGAGCCTGGTCTCCTCCCTCTCTTCCGCCGCTGCCGGTGCAGGAGGGATCATGAGGGTCACCTCCAACCTAGCCTCCGCTGTTGGCACCGGGATCACAACCATCACCTCTGCTGCCGCTGCTGCCATACTTGCGACCGGCCGGGAAGGCACCACTCCCGGATGGGAAGGACGCACTGCCACCACCCTGCTCTCGCCGCCGCTCGTCGCGACGCGCTGCAAGGTGGGCCTCCACTCCTCCCACACTGGAGGCAGGGCGATGCTCAACCCCATCAGTATCTGGTCACTATCGAAGAAATATAGGTCAATCACACCCCAAAAACTCAACTATGATAGCAAAAAGAAACAAAGAAAGCATACCGGGACGCAAGCGGTAGGGCTCTAAAGCCCCGACCCACTGGCAACGGGCCCGTCGAACGAGGGCCGCTCGTAGGTCATGAGCCACGCCCCCTCACTTCGATCGAGGGGGAGTTGACCCAGCTGGCTCCCGATCGACCCACGCATCTCCACGATCACCGGCTCGAGGCGCGCCGACCGGGGCATCCCCCCGTTATGGGTCGCGTGCCGGCGCCGGCCCCAATGATGCGAGGGTGCAATCTCGCTCCTCCAACCGCCTGGCTTGCCCCACCATGCCTAGAGCAGGAACCCTTGACACCAGGTCCGTCGCTCAAGCCATCGAGGCTCAGGGGCTACACCCACGTGTGCTCGCGCGCACCCGCTGTCAAGATGAAAAATCCCCCAGATGATTCTACCTGAATCACCTGAGGGCTCGTGGGCTCCTGTTGGGTTCATAAACCTAGGGTCCCTCATGGACCTGCTTCCTAGTAATAGCTCAGCCCAGCAGATGATGTCGTGAACGACGTGCAACTCCTGGGCTGGCCCAAATACCTAAAGATAGTCCAGAAGGACAGCGCTCGCTTCCAACCCTGGCCTGCCTCTCCGATCGGAAGGCTTGGCCAAGAAGGAACAACGCTCACCTCTGACCTCGACCCGCCTCTCCATTCGAAAGGCCTAGAGAAGGAACAACGCCCGCCTCTCTGACCAAAAGGCCTGGCCAAGGAGGAACCATGCTCTCTTCTGACTCCGGCCCGCCTCTCCGACTAAAAGGCCTGGCCAAAGAGGACCGGCGCTCGCCTCTGACTCTGGCCCACCTCTCCGACCGGAAGGCCTAGCCAAAGAGGAACCACGCTCGCTTCCGACTTAGGCCCGCCTCTCTGACTAGAAGGCCTGGCCAAGGAGGACCGATGCTTGCCTTCATCTTTGACCCACCTCTTCGACCGGAAGGCCTGGCCAAGAAGGGACGACACTCTCCTCTGACTCTGACTCGCTTCTCCGACCAGGAGTACATCAAACCTCTGCTTACAGCTCTTCTCCGACCGGGAGGCCAAAGCTAACTAGGGAACAACCGATCAGGGACGCCCGCTCGGTGAAGACAAAGGAAATGCACAGAGCAAGTAAGGCAGGGCGCTCCAGTCAACCGCAATATCAAGGACCGTAGCCTACACACCTGCAGGACAGTACTGTCAGGTCATGTTAGAAGGGTACTTTATCACCTTCTAGACTTGTCAAAACACCAACAGTGTTATGGGCGCCGACATTTATCCTACAATATGGTAGGCGCCGACATTGGCCATACCAGAAGATCACAATGGAGCCTACCACATGCATCTAGACATCAATAGTGTTGTGGGCGGTGACAACCCACCTTGTACCCGACAGCGTGGGCAACAAGACTAGGTAGCACACACTCTCTTTCTCTCACTCACTCTCTCTTGTAAAGCCGTCCCCTTCATCTATAAAAGGGGATGCGCTCTCTCCAAAAGAACAATGATCGATCCGAAGGACGATCGATCCGAAGGATGATCGATTCGATCGATTCGAACACCTAATGAACGATTCCAAGAAACAATAGACATTCGAACACTTAGTGCAAGTCAGAGCTCCCATCACTCTTGGCCCTTCGATCCAAAGTCCGATCGAACCTCTGATACCCCCATCTTACTCCCTCTCGTTGGTAACCCCACAGCAAACCTTGAGCACCTAGGCTCAGGAATAAAGTCACCAACTGACTCAAATTGGACGTAGGGCACATTGCCTGAAATAGTATAAACCCTGTGTCATCGAGTGCTAGGCCACATCCGATCACAACGTATGACAAAACTACAAATATTTACGTGTTGGCCAATTTTCACACCGACACAACTATTTGAAAGAAACGAGATGTTGATGGGTCCATTCATTTTTCATACTCAACTCTCCTGACGATGCACATCTCTTTGATTAAAAGACCTTCAATCTTCAAACTTAAGGGGTTGAAAGCATCTAGGCCCCTAGTTGAGTTTCGGTGATTAATGATGACACGAGATTACTATGACTAACGTGTGTTTTATAGAGGCAATTTGAGTTAGGTCATGGTAATGAAAATTGATTGGGCAATCATGGTTGTCATGCCCCTGTCGATGGAAATCATTTCGGTTTTCAAAGGATGGACGACAAGGTCAAGGATGGACTAGTTCTATGTGTCATTTGGTGTTGGAGAGACACTTGGAGTGGTTTATGACTTTATTTTTCCTTTGGCCATCCTATTAAGGGGGGTATGGACTAGTAGCTTGACCTAGGTAAGTCTAGTGGGTTAGGTGTGGTGCACACTTATCAAACCTAACACTTGGTAGCTTAGGAATAGCCCTAAGATCAATTGGAGTAAACTTCATTCACATAGGATTTTGAGTTGAAAGTGAATAGAGGGTCAAATGATTGACCGGACGCTGGTCTGGTTGTCACCGGACGCTGGAGGGTGAGTCCAGTTAGTTCATTTGATCAACTGTAGTCGTCTGGTACTGACCAGACACTAAGTGGAGGTGCTGACCGGACGCTTGGTACCTACGTCCGGTCAACTCCAGAGAGGTTCTAGAGAGGTGTTTTCATGACCGGACGCGTCTGGTCGGTGCTGACCGAACGCTGGTCAGAATCCGATAACTAACCGGATGCTGAACAATGAAGTGACCAGACTCTGGGTGCCAATGTCTGGTCAATATCAGTAAGGTTCCAGAGAGCGTTTTTCTTAATCGGACGCGTTCGGTCAGTGCTGACCGGACGTAGGTCAGAATCCGATCAAAGCTTAACGGCTCTTTCTGATACAGCGGCGGGTATAACTGATCAGAGCATCCGGTCACCCTGACTGGAGTGTCCGGTCACCCCGCAGAGTGCTGACTTAGCCTCCAAACGTTATGTTTTGAATGGGGGGGTATAAATATTTACTCCACTTGTCTATGGGAGGTCTGTAGTGCAAGGGAGAGCAAGAGCCTAGTGAGTTGATTGAGATTTGAGAATCCAAGATTAAGGACCTCATTAGTGCATAGAGAGTAGCAAGTGTGCATCCACCCTTCTCATTAGGCTTGTTGTGGTCAAGTGAGAGTTTGTGCTTGTTACTCTTGGTGATCGCCATCACCTAGATGGCTCGGTGGTGATTGGGAGCTTGGTGATCATCCGATGGAGCTTATGGATGACCCAAGTCAAGTTGTGATCGGTTGTGGGCGATTCACCACGACGGAGTGTCAAAGAATTAGCCCATAGAGAGCACTTGATCCTTGCACGGATCAAGTGGGAGCTACACCCTTGCGCGGGTGCTCTAACGAGGACTAGTGGGGAGTGGCGACTCTCTGATACCTCAGGAAAACATCGTCGTGTTCCTTTCCCTCTCTTTACTTTGAGCATTTACATTGGAGCAATTCATTTCATGTCTTTACATTCCTAGAATTGTCATGCTAGAGTAGAATTCGAACCTAGGGTGCAAAACTTTTGTGCGGTAGAATAATAGAAACACATTATAGGCACAAGGGGTGAAGTGGGCTAAGTGTAGAGCTTAATTATTGCAAAGAATTTAGAATTAGCCCAATTCACCCCCCCTCTTAGGCATCTTGATCCTTTCAATTGGTATTGGAGCCTCGTGCTCGCTAAATTAGGCTTAACTGCCTAGAGCAAGATGTCCCACGGGGCTAGACCCCTCCTATCTTTGAGGGAGATGGTTTTCCTTATTGAAAAATTCACATGGAGGCATACCTAGAAGCTTTAGATGTTGGAGTTCTTGGAGCCGCCTCACAAGGCTTTCCAAAATCTAAGGATCCCACAAACCTTTAAAGGCGATGAGGTTAACTATGAGAAGTGGAATGCAAAGGCTAGAAACACCCTCTTTAGAGGCCTTTGCAAAGATGTTTTTAACCGTGTGCGGAACCACAAAGACGCCCATGCACTATGGTCAGACATTTGTGCGCTCCATGAGGAAACAAAGAGTGAGCGTGAGGAACGCTACCACCTTGTTATGAAAAAGCTTAATTCATTTGAGATGCTTTCTAGAGAAAGTGCTAATGAGATGTATTCACGCTTGAATGTTCTTATAGAGGAAGTCAATGGGCTTGGACTCACATAAATGCAACGCTTCAATGTTGTAAGAAAGATCTTGAGTGTCCTCCCCATTGACAAATATGGGCATATTGTGATGGTGCTTCATCAAGGTGATCTTTCCATCGCTACACCAACTCAAATATTGTGGAAGATCACTGCACATGAGATGTATATGCACATCACACCACAAGATGGCTCTTCTTCCACCAAGAAGAAATATTTGGCATTCAAGGCTACCCAAGAGAAGAAGGGCAAAGGAAGAGTTGATCATGATAGCTCAAGTGATGATGAAATTGATGATGCAAGTCTTACTCTCATGGTGAGAAGAACCACCAAGATGCTCAAGAAGCTCAACAAGAATGGTGTCAAGTTTGATGGCAAGAAGAAGAAATTCTTCACTAGCAAAAGAAGGAAGCCCATCTCTGAGATGGATTGCTATAATTGTGGAGAACTTGGTCATCTAGCTCATCAATGCCCCAAACCCAAGAAAGACAAGTACAAGAAGAAGTACAAGGGCTAGAAAGATGACTCAAGTGATGAAGATGATGATGAGAAGAAGAAAAACAAGCCATATAAGAAGAAGGAATATCACAAGAAGAAAAAAATGACAAGGCATACATTGTTGGTGATTGGCTCACATATATTGAATCATCAAGTGGCTCATCCGATGATGAAAGTGAGAATGAGAACGAGAAGGTGGCCACTATTGTAATTGATTCTTCACTATCTTCATCGCCGTCACCGTCGTCATCCTCTACACACCTATGCCTTATGGCCAAGGGTGAATAAAAGGTACAAAATGATGATGATAGTAGTGGTGATGATAATGCTAGCAATAATAATAGTGATAGTGATGAAGAGTTTGAATCACCTAATTATGATGATCTTGTCAAGTCGCTAAATCAATATACTAAAATCATTAGAAAGAGAAGAGCAAAAAATGAAAAGCTAGAACTTGAGAAGGACTCACTCTTAGCTAAATATGACATAGCCAAAAAAGCTAGTGTTGAGCTTAGAGAAGAAAATAAAATTATGTCATCCAAACTCAAGGAGCTCAAATCTTCTAAAAAGGAGCTTAAAGAAAACATGATAAACTTGAGGGGATACATAATGAGCTCACCACTAGCTACAATTTGCTAAAAGAAGAGTACACCAATCTCAAGATCAGTCATGACAATCTTGTTATTTCTCATGAGTTATTATCCAATGAGCCACATGATGCTACTAACAATGTTGTTAAGATTGATATAGCTACATCATGTGATGATTTAATTGTTGAGAGCATTGAGCAAGATTCTAGTAGCAAAGGCAAGAAAGTGGTTGAGTCCAACAACTATGATGAGTATGTCAAGCTCAAGAATGAGAATGAAAAGCTCAAGAAAGATCTTGAAAACCTATCAACTACCAACACCATTGTGATAGAGAATCTTGACCATGATTGTGATATAGCTCTTGAGAATGAGAAGCTTAAAGAAGAGAACAAGAGACTCAAGATGGAGAAAATCATGATAAACTCAGAGAAGAAAACAAGAAGCTCAAGTTAGAGAAAGAACATCTCAAGATTGGTTTGAGCAAGTTCATAAGAGGCCAATATCTCCAAAGTGAGCTACTCATGAACACCGTGATGAAGATGGATAGACGTGGTATTGGGTACTTGGCAAATCAAGAGAAGAAAGTTCAAGCTCAACATAAACAACAACACAAGTCAAAGCCTAAGCCAAAGAGATGTTTTGAATGTGGACAAGGTCACTTTGCTCATGAGTATCAAACTCCACCACCACAAACCTTGCCCAAGCATGCTAGACCCTTTGCTTTCAATGCTCACTACATGCTTAGAAAGGACTCTAGTGGAAAGATAAAAGTCATGTTCTTAGGTCCTCCCAGCAAGAATAGGCCTAAGCAAATTTGGGTTGTAAAGTCACTAGTTGAGAAAGTCAAGGGCCCCCATCAAGTTTGGGTCCCTAAACAACAAGCTTGATCTCTTGTGTGTAGGTAAACTACAAGACCGGTGGAAGTCATTAGGTTATTGATAGTGGTTGCACTCAACATATGACTGGTGATCCTCGTATGTTCACCTCACTAGATGAAGAAGTAGATGGTCAAGAAAGGATTACATTTGGTGATAATTCAAAGAGCAAAGTTCAAGGATTGGGCAAAGTTGCAATATCAAATGATCATTCAATATCAAATGTGCTATATGTTGCTTCATTGAGTTTTAACTTGCTATCCGTTGGTCAATTGTGTGATCTTGGCTTTCAATGTTTGCTCACCGAGAAGGAAGTGGTTGTATCAAAGAAAGATAATGATCAAGTTACATTCAAGGGTTTTAGATACAACTTATATCTAGTGGATTTCACCTCCGAAGATGCTAACTTGAAGACATGCTTATTCACCAAAACTTCACTTGGGTGGCTATGGCATAGAAGACTAGCACATGTTGGGATGAGCTCACTCAAGAAGCTAATGAAGAATGAATTGGTGAGAGGTTTGAAGGATGTGAAATTTGAGGACAATCTTTGTAGTGCATGTCAAGCCAGCAAGCAAGTTGCAAACACTCATCCAACCAAAGCTTACATGTCAACAACAAGAGTACTAGAGCTTCTCCACGTGGATCTATTTGGACCTACAACTTACAAGAGTTTAGGAGGCAATCTCTATTATCTTGTGATTGTTGATGACTACTCTAGATATACTTGTGTGTTCTTCCTTCATGACAAGACCAAAGTGGCCTCATGTTTCAAGAAGTTTGCCAAGAGAGCACAAAATGAATTTGTAGTGAAGCTCAAGAAGATAAGAAGTGACAATGGAAAAAAATTTGACAACACAAACATTGAAGCATATTGTGATGAAGTTGGGATCAAGCATGAGGTCTCCGCAACATATACTCCTCAACAGAATGGTGTAGTAGAAAGAAAGAACCAGACACTTATCACACTTGCAAGAACAATGCTTGATGAGTATAATACACCCGAAGCTCTATGGGTGAAAGCTATCAACATCGCATGTTATGCATCCAATCATCTATTCCTTCAAAAGTTTCTTGGCAAGACCCCTTATGAGTTGCTCAATGGGAAGAAGCCGGATGTTTCATTCTTTCGGGTGTTTGGTTGCAAATGCTACATCTATAAGAAGCGGCAACACCTAGGGAAGTTCCAAAGACATTGTGATATTGGTTTTCTTATTGGTTACTCATCAAAGTCCAAAGTATATCGAGTATTTAATCATGCCACCGGCTTGGTTGAAGAAACCTATGATGTGGAATTTTATGAATCTAATGGCTCCCAAGGAGCACATGAGAATCTTGATGATATAGGTGATGAACCATTGAGGGAGGCCATGAAGAACATTCCAGTTGGAGACATCAAGCCCAAAGATGATGAAGATCATGTACAAGTGATTGATCCACCTTCTTCATCAAATGTGCCACAAGATGATGATAAAGATGGGAGAGTAAAAAATAAAGATACCCATGTCTCTCATGATCAAATGGTGGCACAAGCTCAAGATGTTGATGCTCCACAATCTATCCCTCAAGTGGTTGATAGAAGAAATTCACCCCTACTACAAGCACATCCACAAGATCTCATCATAGGGAGTCCTTCAAAGGGTGTAATGACTCGCTCTCAAAAACTTACTTCATTTATTGAACATCACTCGTTTGTTTCTTGCATTGAGCCTACAAATGTAGAATAAGCTCTTTAAGATCCAGATTAGATAAATGCCACGTATGAAGAGTTGAACAACCTCACCCGCAATGAGTTTGAACACTTGAAGAGCGACCACAAGGTGCAAGAGTCATTGGAGCAAAGTGGGTGTTCTGCAACAAGCAAGATGATCAAGGCATTGTTGTGAGGAACAAGGCAAGACTAGTTGCAAAGGAGTTCTCTGATGTTGAAGGGTTGGATTTTGGAGAGACCTTTGCACCGGTTGTAAGACTTGAAGTCATTCGTACCCTCCTTCCATATGCATCGCATCATGAAATGAAATTATATTAAATAGATGTTAAAAGTGCATTTTTAAATAGCTTCATAAATGAACTAGTCTATGCTGATCAACGTCCCGGTTTGAAGACCCTAGATATCCTAATCATGTTTATAGGTTGTCCAAGGCTCTATATGGGCTCAAGCAAGCCCTAAGAACTTGGTATGAACGCCTTTGGGATTTCCTCATTGAGAAGGGCTTTACCATTGGGAAGGTTGACACCACATTATTCACCAAGAAGATTGATAGAAAGATCTTCATTTGTCAAGTATATATTGATGATATCATATTTGGCTCATCAAATGAAGATTATTGCAAAGAGTTTGGTGAATTGATGTCGAAGGAGTTTGAGATGTCGATGATTGCAGAGCTTACATTGTTTCTTGGTTTTCAAATCAAGCAAATAAGAGAAGGGATTTTCATCTCTCAAGAAAAGTATACCAAGGACTGATAAGTACTGAAGCTATTTCAGCATGGGAGTTGGCCCGATCTTCACGACAGTAGGATGGAAATTACAAGATAACTTGCTGCGAACAGCGGAGGATAACTAGCTTTATACCTGTCAAGGTTGGATGCGACCAAGCGACGGGGAGAGAGGCACCGAAACCGTGAAGACTTCGACTCGATCTCCGAACGACCGCAGAACCACAACCGGAGCTAATCCACACAAGACAGGGCAACCGTACTGGAACCCGCAAAGCACAAACTAGTGGATGCCAGAGGAATCTCTACACAAGTCTAGGAAGAACAAGGAAGAACAAGGGTTTGAGTAAGCACTCGACAGCTCGGCTGCAATATCACTGGAATTATCAAATTATCAAAAATTCCTTTTCTAGTAGCCTATAGGTGGTATTTATACTATAAGAAGTTCTAAGATAGATGTGAACTGAAGAAGCCACGTTAGAAGGTGGAAGGACAACAGACTAGAGCATTCACGAAGTGGTCTTCAGTTTTCGTGTGTCTTCTGGGCTTCTGGGCAGTCTTTAATGTTTTGGTCATAACTCCTTCCACGAATTATTGTAGAATGGTACAGTTTTTGCACGGGCTCTTTAGCTTCATGCAGACTATTGAGCTTCGGAGCAGTCTTCACTAAAACTGGTCGAACGCCCAGCTATTCTCTCTGATCCATCCTTGATGTATCCTTGTCTTCTTTCTCGAAGAACGTGAGTAATAACAACATGCACGACTTAGGTAGCTCGAAATTACTATCAATGTTTAATTGAAATTCACAAAGTAGCGCGTGCACCTCTTGTTGTATCTTTTTGGCGCGGCTATGGGTGATTGGTCCAGTAGGGACTTTAAGTGGTGTGTCAGCTGGTGAGGTGGTCGGAGAGGTTGTCGAGGTCAGTGAAGTGATCGGAGAGGTCACCGAGGTGGTCGGTAAGGTGATCGGAGTGGTTGGAGAAGTGGTCGGAGTGGTCGCCGAGGTTTCTAGAGTGGTCGGAGAGGTGGTCGGAGTGGTCGCCGAGGTCTCCAACACTGGCGTGGTCACATCATCAATGGTCGGAGAGGTGGTCGGAGTGGTCGCCGAGGTCTCCAACACTGGCGTGGTCACATCATCCTCCCCCCCTTGAAAAGGAGTCGTCCTCAACTCTTCTAATCCAAAGAATGGAGAGAGGTCGACCACATTAAATCTGGTACTCACACCATAAGTACTTGGCAGATCAATTTCATAAGCGTTGTCGTTGATCTTGCGTAGCACTTTGAATGGACCGTCAGCTCGGGCTTGCAACTTGCTTTTGCGTTGTTCAGGAAATATGTCCTTGCGTAAATGCACCCAAACCAAGTCTCCTGGTTCAAATAACACCTTCCTTCGACCTTTATTGGCGTGCTTCTCATACATCCTGGTCATCTTTTCAATGTTTGTCCGAGCTCTATCATGAAGGTTCTTGACAAACTCGGCTCGCTTGCTTGCATCGAAGTTTACATGTTCCTGCATAGGTAAAGGTAAAAGATCTATGGGAGCAGTGGGTTTAAACCCATATACAATTTCAAATGGACAAAATTTAGTGGTCAAGTGTATTGCCCTGTTGTATGCAAACTCGACATGTGGCGAACTTTCTTCCCAAAGTTTCAAGTTCTTCTTGAGGATAGCTCGCAGTAGCATTGATAGAGTACGGTTCACAACTTCAGTTTCTCCATCTGTTTATGGATGACATGTCATAGAGAATAGCAACTGTGTTCCATGTTTGCCCCACAAAGTTTTCCAAAAATAACTCAAAAATTTAGTGTCACGATCAGAAACAATGGTTCGTGGCACTCCATGTAGTCGTACAATTTCTTTGAAAAACAATTTAGCGATATGTGAAGCATCATCGCTCTTGTGGCATGGAATAAAATGTGCCATTTTGCTAAAACGATCAACCACAACAAAGATGGAATCCCTTCCCCGCTTGGTTCGAGGTAAACCAAGAACAAAATCCATGGAAATATCTTCCCAAGGCACACTAGGAATAGGCAGAGGAGTGTATAATCTGTGAGGATTCACATGGGACTTAGCTTTGTGGCATGATTCACAGCGAAGAACATGTCTCTCCACATCTCTTCTCATCTTTGGCCAAAAGAAGTGGTCGGTAAGGACTTGTTATGTCTTCTTAGCACCGAAATGTCCCATGAGTCCTCCTGTGTGGGCTTCCTGCACAAGTAAAATCCGAACAGAACAATCTAGAATACAGAGTTTGTTAGCTCGAAACAAAAACCCATTATTCACATGAATTTTTTCCCATCCTTTGCCTTCTCGACACTTGGAATATGGTTCAGCAAAATATGAATCAGTTACATATAAATCTTTTATGCTTTCTAAGCCAAGAATCTTAGCGTCAAGTTGTGTCGGGGACCAAATACCGAGGTACCCCAGAAGGTGGAACCAATAACCACCGAACGTTAAAAACTTCTAGACGCATAAGAGCGTTGCTTCACCCCTCACGGGAATGATAGGAGCTTGGTTCCACCTCGCCCGATGCCTTTGGGGTGGGCTCGGTCTCGCCCGAGGGCCCAGGGCTAGTCTTCGTCTCGCCCGACGCCTTTAGGGCGGGCTCGGTCTCGCCCGAGGGCTAAGGGATAGACTCCGCCTCGCCCGACCCTGGAGGAGCGGGCTCGGTCTCACCCGAGGGCTGAGGGATAGACTCCGCCTCACCCAACCCTAGAGGAGCAGGGTCGGTCTCGCCCAGGAGATAGGGATTGGTCTCCGCTTCGCCCGATGGCAAGAAACAAGCCTCACTCTGCTCCATATCTAAAGATTGGATTCATCTTACCTGACCACTTCTCCCTGTTCCTTCAAGATGATAGAGACAGGGCAAGACATGACGTTTAGGTCAACTGTGGCTCCAAGAGCCATACCCTGCACTCTCTGGCAGAAAAGTACTACCAGGGGATGATGGGATTCGGGCGCTTTAGGCCCTTCCAGCGCCCATGAGCCCGAAAGGTGTCACAGTGTGCAGCTCTCCACCCTATAGAGTTGTAGGCGCCGCCTTCAGCTCTGGGACACGAACCCAACGAAGATATACGACAACCACTACGCCCGTAAAAGGATTTGCTATCTCCACGAACGACGGATATTCCATCACCACGCAGGGACCCAAGGAGCGCGGCGCCCGCTTCCCGACCCCTTAGGTCCACCAAGATAGAAGACCTTGGCCATGGCGCTTACTCTGCACCCGACCCCGTGTCCCTCCTCGACGAAGACTCATAGGAACCAAGAAGGCGCGTGCGGAGCAAGGTGGGGAGGTTCAAAAGTCAAAACCATCAGATCATGGCCCATACCTGCAAGTAGGTAGCATTCTCAGAACCAACCTCGACATTCTATAGGGACATCGACGAAGATTGTAGGCGCTTATCTTCCTTCGCACTCATCGTAATGAAGGACCAGACCGGGTAGATGTGAACCACAAGACTAAGTAGAGTACGCATCCTAAAGCCCTCACCCTCAGAAAGCCACCCCTTCATCTATAAAAAGGATGCTTCCTCCATAAAGGGGGGAGAAAAGATCGAACGAGACGACTCTTAGATACGCACACAACAAGTTGTGTCGAACCTCTTGACATCCCTTCAACCCTTCCATCGAGACTTGGGACCAGTCCCTCTCTCGATCGTTTGTACCCCTTTATCGCAAACCGCTCATGGTGCTAATAACACGAGCGACAACAAACCGGGCGTAGGGACTTTCGGCCCGAACCAAGATAAATCTTGTGTCCTTTAGCGCACCATCCGAGCCTAACGCCAGACACTATAAATTTACTTGCCGGTGCTTGTACGAAACACCGGCGCTTAGTGCGCTAGGTAGGGGGCTTGCTGCTCCAAATCAGGCCTCGGATGGCCATCCATGCAATCACACGGGTCCCGGCGCACACGCGCATTTCGCGACCTAGATTTCATCATCACACTAGAAGGAGAGTTGGCGCCGACTCACTCTACCGCCCCATCTCTTCCTTCCATCAACCTCACCCGTCTTAGGCTCGAGGGCCCGCCAGCAACTCCCCGGGAGTCCGGTCACCAAGGAGGTCTCGCTGGCGTCACCCTATGTCCGGAAGGTCCCGTGCGGAGCGCCTTCGACAAGCTTTACATTCGGTCTCCCGCAATCTTTGTGGCAACCACTAGCCACCTTCTGGCGCTACGGATGAGTTCAATCACCCACGGACATCGAGTTCGTGGGGGCAATTGAACATGATATGGAGACCCTTTACGGGCTCCTCAACGAGGAGCCGGATCGTTCTCTAGCTTCGGATTCCAAAGAGGGGAGCCACCACCGTTCCCGGAGTGCTTCATGATGCACCCACAAGGTCACGCGCGAAAGCGCCTCCAGGAAGAGGTCACCCCTACAAACAACCCCGACAAAGAGATCCGTGGAAGAGCCGACAACCCCATCTCGCCTAAGGATGGAGCAGCTGAAGGCCCATCAGCAGGAGATCGATGAGGCCGGGCAAGGGCTCGTCCGGGAGTACGCGGACATCAATCGCGAGATTGAACGCCGCAAAGATGGGGGGGGGGGCGCCACGGCCCATACCGTACACCAAAGGATCCTCACCGACAATGGGATCCTCCCTCACTTCGCCCGAGCTAGCCAGAACATCGCCACAGCAACCGCCTTGCTGCATGGCCTCCCGGAGGCCGCGACGGCCAAAGATCGCCGGGCCCATAGGGAGATTCGCACGTTGCTTGAGCGCGTGGCGGCACAGCAGGCGCAAAGTTCGTTGTCTCGACGACGCGAACCCAGCACCAGCCAGCGCGCACCCTCGATGCGTCCCACCAAGGACGCATCCGTACGCCAAACACCGCCAGCCGGTGGGCAGCCCTCCGTCGTCCTAGTACATCAACGCCTCGGCCATGGCCGCGATGTACGCAGACATCATCGACGCCGGAGACGCGTGCCACGCCGATGATGATGGAGAAGCAAAGACGCCGCGCGGCTATCATCCCCGACGTGGTGAGCGCTTCTAACAACAATGAGGACCGGCTCGAGTCCCTGCCCCGCCAGCCCTTAGGCCTTCACTCGACATCCTCAATCAAGCGTTCCCCCTAAGGTATCGACCGCTTACCAACATCCCTAAATATTCGGCGAAAACAAATCCCATGCTTTGGCTCAAGACTATCGGCTTGCATGTCAGGCCGGTGGTGCGTGCGTAATGACAACTTCATTATTCGCAATCTCCGCATTGTTCTTGGCCGATTCGGTAAACATGGCTGGAGCACCTACCGTCCAATACTATTCAGAGTTGGGCAGATCTGACGGAGATCTTCGTGGGTAACTTCTAGGGCACATACAAACGCCCTAGAAACCCATGGGACCTCAAAAACTGCCGCCAGAAGGCCAATGAAACCCTTCGTGGGTTCATTCGGCGCTTCTCTCGACAGTGCAATGAGCTCCCGAACGTCGCTGACACCGACGTGATAGGAGCCTTTCTGTCTGGGACGACCTGCGAATCCCTGGTCCACAAGCTGGGACGCAGGGGCCTGCGGACTACCAAGGAACTCCTGGACATCGCCACCAGTCATGCCTCTAGAGAGGAAGCGGTCGGAGCCATCTTCGACCGCACCGACAGCAAGGCGAGGCGGGACAAGGCCACCAACGAAGGCACCTCCGACCGTCTCGCCAAGAGAAAAAATAAGAAGCAACGACGCGACAACCCGCTCGTATCCACAGCCGACCGCAAAGGTAGCCGGAAGCCTGCGGAAGGCACTCCGAACCACTTCGAGAAAATGCTCGAGGGGCCATGGCCAAACCACGCCTTCCCGACCAAGCATCTATACAAGGAGTGCGACCTCATGCGCAAATACTTGGCCGGGGGACTTAACAAAGGGGAGCATGGGAAGGAACCTGTTCCCGCCACAGAGGACGCAGAGGAGAAAGACGACGCCTTCCCAATGCCGACCGGTGCCCTTATGATCTTTGGAGGATCAACGGCCTACGACTCCAGCGCCGCCGAAAAGTCGCCCGTCATGAGGTCTATATCGCCGGACCGCCACACCAACCTTCCTCCGGTGGTCGAATCCGCCATCACCTTCGACCGGACCGACCATCCGGATGTCAGTCCCACACCTAGGAAGGTACCCGCTTGTCGCCGATCCGATCGTTGGTCCAAAGCGGCTCACCAAAGTCATCGATGGATGGGGCAAAGGCCTCAACATCATGTACGCCAAAACGCCGATTTAAATGGGCGCCGACCAACAAACCTCCGTCCCCATCCGAGCACCATTCCATGGCGTCGTGCACGGTAGGCAAGCCGTGCATCACCGGGGCGATCGACCTGCCCATCACTTTTGGGGATCGGTCCAATTACCGGACCGAGATCCTCACCTTCGATGTAGTGGGGTTCCCGGGGACTTTCCATGCCATCCTGGGGCGCCCATGTTACGCGAAGTTCATGGCCGTCCCCAATTATACATACCTGAAGCTGAAAATGCCGGGCCCCATGGGGTCATCACCATCGGCACCTCTTTCCAAATAAGCTTTTAATGCGAGGTCAAATGTCTGCGGACACGCATCCGCAGATCATTGCCTCCCAAGAGCTCGCCACCCTCGTGGAGAGAAGGTCGTCAAGAGGCACCCGACACAAAGAAATCAACCGGTCGTTCGAATCAGCGAAGGCTCCAGGGAGGTCCTCTTGGATCCCAAAGCAGCTCCGAGGGCAAAAAGTCCAGATGTCGGGACCGCGCTCCTCCAAGTAGGAAAGCGCTGCCGTCGACTTCCTCCACGCCAACAAAGACATCTTGCATGGAAACCCTCGGATATGCCGGCATCCCGAGGGAGGTCGCCGAGCATACTCTCCAAATCCTCCTGTGCTCCAAGCCGGTGAAACAACGCCCACGCCGCTTCGACGAGGAGAAACGCAGGCCATTGGCGAGAGAGATAGCCAAACCATCGGGCCGCAGGATTCATTAAGGAAGTATACCACCCAGTGGTTAGCAAATCTGTTCTTGTCCGAAAAAAAGCGGGAAATGGAGAATGTGTGTCGATTATACCGGCCTCAACAAAGCGTGCCCAAAGGATCCGCTTCCTTTGCCATGAATAGACCAAATAGTCGATTCCACCTCAGGGTGCGAAACCCTTTGCTTCCTTGATGCATACTCCGGCTACCATCAAATCACGATGAAAGAATCCGACCAGCTCATGACATCTTTTATCACGCCCTTCGGATCGTTTTGCTACACTTCAATGCCATTCGATCTCAAGAATGCAGGGGGCAACGCATACCAGTATTTGCATGCTTAATTGCTTCAAGACCTCATCGGGCGAACTGTTGAGGCCTATGTCGACGACATCGTAGTCAAATCCAAGCGAGTGACCACCTTGTCGCCGACCTTGAACGTACCTTTGCGAAACTCCGCAAACGGCATCAAACTCAATCCCGAAAAATGTGTTTTCGGGGTCCCGAGGGGCATGCTTCTCGCTTTATCGCTCTCTGAAAGCGTGGCATCGAAGCCAACCCGGAGAAAATATCGGCCATCACAAGGATGGGCCCGATTCAAAACATAAAGGGGTTCAACGGATCACAGGGGTGCCTTGCCGCTCTCAGCCGATTTATTTCACGCCTCGTCGAACGAGGACTCCCCCTTTATTGACTCCTGAAGAAATCTGACCACTTCGAGTGGACAGCCGAGGCTTAGAAAGCACTTGACATGGTTAAACAATTTTGACTAAACCTCCGGTCCTAGTTCCTCCAGACGACCAGAATCCTCCCGCTTATATATCGGCCACCACCTAGGTGGTCTGCTTTGCCTTAATAGTAGAGCGAGAGGAAGAGGGCACGCCTTCAAGGTGCAAATACCGCTTATTTCATCGGAGGTGTTATCCGACTCCAAAACCCGCTACTCCTAGATCCAGAAACTCCTCTACACCGTCCTCATCACCAAAAGGAAGCTACGCCACTACTTCGAGTCACACCCCGTGATGTGGGTGACGCTGCTCCCTCGGCCGAGGTCGTTCGTAGCCATGACGCTACGGGAAGAACCACAAAGTGGGCACTCGAGCTGATGGATCGTGGCATTTCTTATGTCCCCGAACGGCGATCAAATCTCGTGCACTAGCCGACTTCATCGCGAGTGGACCGAGGTCCAGATGCCACCAAAGAATTCGTCGATCAAGAGTAATCGGATAATGTACTTCACGGATCACGATGAAGAAGGGCGCCGGAGCAGACTTAGTCTTTGTATCCCCCTCGGGGTCCACATGAGGTACATGGTTCGGCTTCATTTCCCCTCATCAAACAATACTTGCAGTAATACGAAAGCGCCATCAACGGCTTACGAATCGCCATCGAAGCCGGGCATCCGACGCCGACGCCGTGGGCGCGACTCTCGGTGTCGTCAACCAGTCATGAAAGAGTCATGCTTTGCACGACACCAAGATGGAGGCGTACTATCAAGAGGTCCAACGTCTGGAGGACAAATTCGATGGCCTCGAACTCAATCACATCCCCAGGCGCCTCAACGAAGCGGCCGACACGCTCGCAAAAGCAAAGATCCACCGAGAGCCGCCCCAACAGCGCTTTTGCCGTGATCAACATAAACCCTCGATACGCTTACGTGGGGTCGAACAAGCCGATGATGGCCCTTCTAGTCCGACCCCGGGCTGATCCGCCAACTTCTCCGCCCACCGAGAGGTCATGGAGCTTAAAGAAGACCCGGCAGTGGAGTCCGATCCTCCCGATGACTGGAGAACACTTTACCTCGACTATCTCCTCCACGACGTACTACCGACCGACAAGACGGAAGCCCGATGGCTCGCACGACGCGCCAAGTCCTTCGTTCTTATAGAGGGCGAACTCTACAAATGAAGTCACATCGAATTTCGCAACTCAGATCCCCGACGAGCAGTGGAAAAACCCTGGCCGGGCGACATCCACGGTGGAGTATGCGGTCATCATGCCGCACCAAGAACCTTGGTTGGAAACGCATTCCGACAAGGTTTCTATTGGCCCACCATAGTAGCCGATGCCGAGCAAATTGTACGCACTGCTGAAGGGTGCCAAGATTACTACGCTTCGCAAAACACACCTCCCGCCCAGCTCTCCAGATGATCCCATCACGTGGCCCTTCACGGTGCAGGGGGCTCGACCTAGTTGGGCCACTCAAAAAGCGCCCGGGGCTTTACCCACCGCTTGTCACCATAGACAAGTTTACAAAATGGATTGAAGCTCGACCAATATCCACGATCAAATCCAAGCAAGCCATGCTGTTCTTCCTCGACATCGTCCATCGCTTTAGAGTACCGAACTCCATCATTACGGACAACGGCATGCAGTTCACCGGTAGGAAATTCATTCGATTTTGTGATGAACAACACATCCGGATCGATCGGGCAGCCATCGCACACCCCTGCATTTAACGGGCAGGTCGAGCGCAAACGGCATGCTTCTTCAAGGCCTCAAACCTGAAATTTTCAACCGATTGAACAAATTCAAGACGCTCAAGCTAGCCGAGCTCCCACCGTGCTCTAGAGCCTAAGGACAACTCCTAGCCGCCACCGGCCACACACCTTTCTTCATGGTCTATGGTTCCGAGGCCATTCTCCCAACGGACCTCGACTACGGAGCACCAACAATCAGAGCCTACGACGAAAAGGGGGCCGAAGCATCTCACCAAGACGCCATGGATCAGCTAGATGAAGCCCGCGACATCGCCTCCTCCGTTCGGCTAAGTACCAAAGAAGCGCCGCGATGGTACCACAGCCCAACGGTGCGGGGTCGAGCCTTCAACGTCGGAGAGACTCGTCCTCCGCCTTGTGCAAAGCAACAAGGACCGCCACAAACTCTCCCCATACAGGAAGGGCCCCACGTCGTCGTGGAAGTACTTCGCCCAGGCGCCTACCGGTTGAAAACCATCAACGGCAAGGTCTTCACCAATGTCTGGAACATCAAACAGCTATGTCGTTTCTATCCTTAAAATAAGCTTACACTTTTCCTTATTAGATTTTGTCATAACAAAACCCTCGACCCTTAGTGACTTCCATTTTCCCGCAAATGGCGAGGGGTCGATCTCACTCGGGGTGGCATGTGTTCATAACATATGACATATGTGATATAAATCTTGCGCTTGCAAAAACTCCCGTGTTATACTTACAAACATTCTCTAGGTTTTCCGTTCACCTCATAAAACAAGTCCCAAGGGCTAAGATTTTGGGAACCGATTCTCAATACAACCGGTAGGACTACGAGACACCCACGCCCAAATGGGTCGCAACCTCTTTGCTCACTAGTTCAATCGTAATTAGTTCGCCCACGCTCCTAGCTTCTTATGACTTAGACCATGAGAAGGGCCTGAAAGCGCCAAAATTTTTCCCCGCAAAAGGAGAAAGATAAAAAATTGCTTGCCATAAGCAAAGGATGTAATTTTGTTCATTTTTGCACAAACTCATCACTTACAAAGCGATTTCATTACAAAAGGAACAATATACTTATAAATTCAGAGGATGTTTACTCGGGGCTTCCCCAAAGGTTATTTCATTACATATCTACTCGCTCACTCTACTACTACGTGTGCTATCATGCCACCGCCGCGCCATGCTCTCCATCGGCGACGCCGGGGCATATACATGGGCCAGCTCATCTCATCGCGGTCGCCGTGCCATGCTCTTCATCGGTGGCATCCCGATATCCCGCCGCCACCGGATCCTCGGCGGCTCCACCATCTACGACGCCTCTGCCGGAAAGCGTCCGGGGACTACGCCATCGTCGTCACCGCAACCTCGACAATGACGCCATCGCCATGGCGTCTGGGGGCTATGCCATCATCCCCAGCCATAACCCCGATAACGGCGTATGAGCAGAAACGCCCCGCTAAAGGAGGAGCACAATGACGACGGCGTTAGCCGACGACGACGACGACGCCCACCGCCGCGCTTCTTCTCCTTCGACAACAAAGACTCCTCGGCAAGGGCAAGATGCACCATCTCATCTACGTTGGATAACCTCCGCTCGACATCACACACCGCACTCATGAGCAAATTTATGAGTTTTCTCTCTCTGTAGCATTACTCTTCCTCACTCAGAAGTGCCACGATGCACGGACGCGTTCGGGAAAGGAGGAAGAAGAAGGAGAGATAGCGGCTCGGAGGCGTAAGACAAGGTGGGATGAAACTCCTCGCCCCTCCCTATTTAAAGAGGAGACGCGTAGCTAAGGAAAGGCGAAAGGTTGGACGAAAAACCTCTCCTTCCCTCTTTAAATACGGAATCAATGTTGATTGATATCCGAGGGGACGCTACGGAATCGACGGACGACGTACCCGGTCGACGAGGCGCCCCCTTTGGTCAAACCGAGCACTTTGCCTGGTATGGCCGCTAATGACCCGCTTCGACGCTGGCGATTAAGGCGCCCACATAGGCGCATAACTTTTCGCCTCCCCATGCAGACCACGGACGACCCCAACGACAGACCTTTCGGATCTCCCCGGGCCAGCCGCTTGGCCTAGAAGACATGATTTAACGAACGTCCAAAGAAAGATAAGCATCTCAACTTTTCTTACTTTATGCATTAAAATTCTTTCACGAGCTTCCACCCGCCAAACGGCGGGGGACACGAACATCGCTTGGGGATGCCGAGGATGTCAACCAGTCTAGACATCCCCTCACCCGACCCTCCGACGCTTGAAACTAAGGGTGCGACATACGGCACAAAGCTTTGAGTAAAACTGGATGAACTAGCAAACCCTACGCCTGAGATAGCTATGGTGTTTCGCTCACCGAAAAATCATACTCAACGCCCCGCATCCCTAGTCTCGACGTCCCGCCTTCTCAAAGAAGGGATCGAGGGGTCCGCCTCGAAATCTCCCCAAAGGAGAAGCTCATCCGGGTTACCTAAGTTAATCAAACAAATCGGATCGCCACCGAGACACGAAAAACAAAGAATAGCAAATCTTATGCAGGTTATTCCAACCTCGTCACAAACGCCGTGGCCCGAGCCCATCCGGTAGGATCTTTTTCGCCACTCATGCCACCAAGGTAACGCTATCGACCCCGCCTTCGCTTCAATTATATATTATACGTAGGCAAAACATCCCAACGATTCGTGTCGCACCACAAAACGGTATCGCCGCCTCATTCAATATAGGCGACCACACAGCCGAGGTTCAAGGTCGGCCCGCAAAGGGCTCGAGGCCGCCTCACGCCAAATAGAGCTAGGAGAGATAACCGAGACAAGCCCCAGCCTGCCTGCCCGACCCCGACTTTCGCCAGGCGAACAGGACATCTCGACCTTCTCTCGCTTCGATTCTAACCCCGAGCCAAACCCACGTAATCTCCATCGAGGAGAGGCCATCGGCCCCCCGAGCTTATCGAACGACTTAGGCATCTATCGGGAGGCGGGTTAAGAAGTTGTGGAGTGCCACCAGAGGGGCCCTACCGACCACATCAAGAAATGATGGACCCGGATTCCACACGAATGTACCCGTTAGTGAGCTCATTCAAGGCGACACTCGAGCCATCGAGGCAAGTGTCGCTTCACTCAAATTTCTCCGATTGCGTAAAACCGAGGATGGGGTGACACGCAAATAATAGCCGACCCCTATTAGACCCTAACAAGGTTCGGGGCTTGAGCCAAATAATACAGGGGACACAGTGTTCAAGGCCCCACCTTGCCGAGCCCATAGAGTCCCCAGGCTAGATTTCATTGGAAGATCAAGGGAATATCGCGATGACGCCCATGGACTTCATCAACCCCGCACCAAAACCACAGCTTCGATCTCCAAGAACCCCCAACCCCAAAGAAATGCAGGGGGTCGGACCTTGCTCTCGGGGGTCTGGTTAAGGTACGCCTACCTCCTTTCTTTCTTTCGAAACAATCTCCTCGCATTATAACCAGCGGTATAATTCAGGGAACAGATTGGTAAGATCGTAAAAAATCAAACAAAACAAAATTACGACGCAAAATCATGAAAAGCATCCAGACCCAAGAAATACTGACACTTGTCCATATATTACATATAAGTTATTCTCAAAATTGTTCGACTAATTACTTCCGTGGAGGGAGAACCATCTCTTTCAGATTGTCTGCCAGGTTTTTTGCAAGGGGAGCAACCATCTTCTCCATTTCCTCCAGCTCTTCATCCTCGTAGGTGGACGAGAAGCCTTCGCTCATCACCTTCAGGTTGATTTCCTTCCCATAATGAGCGTGGGCGACGGTGAAGGCCTGGGTAATCCCGGCATGGAAGGCACTCTCCTCAAGCTAGCCCACCCGAGCCGTGATACCTGCGACACGAGCCGTGAGCGGGCTGGTCTCCACTGCTCCATCACATTCGGGCATTAAGGACCACCCCGACCGCAGCCTCAGAGAAGATCGTGCTCGCTCTCTCAACCTCAAGGGTCCTTCGTGCATAGGCGACCTCTTTTCCAGCTTGATGGAGGTGTTTTCAAGACTCAACCTTCGGTTCACACGTCACCAACCTCCGCCTCGGAGAGAGCGAGACCACCTCGACGTCCTTGTCCACCTTCTCACTGGAGGGCCATGGCCCTACTCTTGGCCTCCTCACCGGAGTTCCCGCTCCATCTCCAGCTCCTTCAGACCTCGCCGCCTTTCTCATTTGCCGCGGCATTCCTCTCTGAAGAGCTCGTCTCGCTCTTTTTGAGTCTGCAATCTCCTCTCCCTCCAGCTTTTAGACCTCGCCACTAGGTCCTCGAACATCCTGTGGGCCTCCTCCGCGTCTGACAAGGCTGGGTCTCCCGCTTTTGGGCGGCAAGAAGTCAGGCGGCATGTCATCGCCAGAGCCGGGCCTCCTCGAGAGGCGATCCCACTCCGCCTTTCTCGCCATGGAGGAATTGGGATTTATTCCACTATGAGCAACAAGAACTCAAGAGGAAGAAGACTGGTATCAAAAATGCGAAAACACAAAAACATACGAAGAAAGAAGAAAGCCCAGAAAATACCTGAGTGGCAGGGATAACGACCTCACGAATCCTGATGTCAAGACCCTCCTGCTCCATGCTCTAGGAATGATCATCGAGCGAGAAAAGAGCCGACGTCGGGTCCTGAGCGGCCATCCACTGGAGCGGCGGCTCCCCCCGCGTAGGGGAGCGGTTTCTCCCGACAAAGGGGCGGTGGCGGCTCCTCTCGACCTGCAGCAAAGACCACCGCCACACTCGAGGACCCTCCGGCTGGACCCTCCCCCGTCTGGGCCGCTTCGAGAGCCACGGGTGGATCCACCTGGGTCCCTGGTGGCGCGGACTGCACTACGTCCTCAAGCACCGCCGCGGTCATGCCCGGCTGATCCTGGCTTGGCGCGTCACGACCACCTCCACCGGCGGTATGCGCCCTCTACGGCATTGCTCCATGACCGCCACGGAGGAGGCCGCCGCTTAGTAACCTCCGCAGGCGTGGGAGCCACCATGGGCGCCGTCGGGTTGGCCAATGCGGCCCCAACGTCGGCACCACTCCTGCCCAAAACAGGGGTGACTCCAGGCGACGCCGTCTGTCCTGCTTGAAGGGCGAGACTCTTCTTGGGCGCCAAACCCGTGGGGGTGACCCATCCGCAAGAACTCGCACAAAGGTAATAACCATTGAGTCAAAATAAAATTGGAAAAAGGATGAAAACAGAGGAATCAACAGCTTACGTTGACGTCCTCGGCCGACAGAAGCATTTGGGGATGGATCCCCAGATCCCTACCTTGACTCATCCGGGTGGGACCGTTTATGCCCGCCCCTTCTCCGGCAGGGGGTTCATCTCATCGGCGCGCGCACCGAGCCGCCCCTTCCATCGCCTCACGGGGTGCAAAGACCGGAGCTACTCCCCTCCATCGTCAGTCGAGAATGGCGGCGGCAGTCCGCCCCCCCCCCATCCACCGGTCCTCGGCCGGCATGCCATCTTGGCGGCGGACTCACCGGCCTCCACTGACCTCATCGATCTACTTCCCTCCGCGTGGAAAGGGAAGGGCCCCTGCACGGATGGGTGGCCACTTGTCGGCGTGTCCTCGTCCCTCCAGATGTCCCAATCCATGCCGACAGCCTACCTCGTCGTCGTCATCATTATCGCCATCGCTGCCGTCTCACCGCCACGCCCTCCTCTCCCCAATCCCGTGCCTCCTGCTTCAGTCGTTTCACCTTCTTCATCTCTTCCCTTGCTTTCTTGTCCCGCTCGGCCGCGAGTCGATTCGCCGCCGCCACGACCTTGTCCTTTGGGAGTGGAACTGGGCTGTCCTTAAAGACCAGCACCCTCGGCTGGTCCCAACATCATAAAGCAAGTGTTAAAAAATGGAGATCCAGGAAAAAAGAAAAGAGCACGGGAGAGGAGAACTTACGAATTCAAAGAATCCAGGCTCCGGCCGCATTGGGGGGTGTCCGGGCACCGGATACACAATGTTGAGGACCCTGCCTACAGAATCCTTTGTTGGCTCCGTCACCTCCTTGATGCGCTGCGCCACTTCCGAGTAAGGGAGCGCCTCGTTAACAAGCACCGTCCCCTCGAGCGATATCCCGGGCATCATCCGATGCAGGGGAAGCACATGCGCATCGTGAGGCGCCACCCTCCTAGCGTGGTAGGCACCGATAATCCTATCCCTTTACACCCCGACCCTTTAGGGCTTGGAGGCGAAAAAAAGGTTGGAGATGTGTTTCTTGTCTTTGGTCTGGACGCCCACCCCCCATGACTGGAATGTCCACAATAAGACGTCCAGTGTATTACTTGGTAGGGTGGCACTCACGCCATCCCTAACGTAAAACCATTGTGAGTGCCATCCCTTGTTGGATGTCGCCAGACGCATGTATGGGTAACCCTTCGACCGGTATGGCGCAGATGAATGTTGGCACACCCCATCCGGTAGCTGCTTCACGCCTTTTCCCCCAATCTTCCTCTTTGATAGACTAATGGTAAAGAAATACCGCCACGATCAAAATGGGGATCGATCCTAGAAACCCTCGCACAGGGCAACAAATGCTTTGCCATGTGTTGAATCCCATTGGGAGTTAGATGTTGCAGCTCTACCTCATAGTAATCCAACAAACTTCAAAGGAATCTATGCGCAGTACCCCCGAATCCCCGCTCATGGAAGATGGCAAAGAGACGACATACCCTTCAGTGGCACCGACTCACCCTCGTCCGCCAGTAGCAACCACTCCCGGACGGCGGACAAGGCGGAGAAGGCCATGGCGACGAGGCCCTCCAGACGCCGGGAGGTGATGTTGATCTGCCCCACAACCCATTAAAGCAGTAGGGGGGAAGGGCAGGCGCGAGCTTGACGATGGCTGGAACACGAACGCAGGCCGATCAACGGTGGCGATGCGGGCACGAGAGGCTAGGACGATTGGCGGCGGATGTTTCAGAACGCAAAGGCAGGGGAGCGAAATACGGAACCTTGGGGGTGAACCCCGTGGTTTTATAGGGGGTGACGGACGCGAGAAGGGCAACCGTCCGCCTCGATCTCCGAGCCACGCCACGCGCCACCACCATGTCATGTCGCGGACACGCGCCCATGATCCCTATCCTCTTACCCCAAAAATCTCGGCGGACGGATCGCCTTCCCAAGGCGAACCCGGACTCTCTACCCACTGGGAAACGCAAGCCACAAAGGCTGCTTCTTTTCTCTTTGGCCCACCTAGGGCCCGTAAGCTGCTGCCCGGCCCAACTAAGAAAGGATCCACTGGACGATCCAAATCAAGGGCGTAAGCACCAGTTAGGTCAGCCCCAAATCGTTCCCAAATGAACGGGATACCACGACCCACTCGGAAAAATGTCCAGCTTGATTTAAAAAAAAAATTAAGTCCTTCACCCCTTACCCGAAAGGATCGATTTAACCCCCCAGCGACTCTACTCAAATCACCCGGGGGCTCGAGGGTTACACCCATCCAGTGCAGGCCTCACACACCCTCGACAAAGTAACCTCGATGAAATCAAAAAACACCTCCGTGCGCTTCTACTCGAATCACCTAGAGGCTCGGGGCTACTGTCGGGGACCAAATACCGGGAACCCTGTAAGGTGGAACCAATAACCACCGAACGTTAAAAACTTCTGGACGCATAAGAGCGTTGCTTCACCCCTCACGGGAATGACAGGAGCTTGGTTCCACCTCGCCCGATGCCTTTGGGGTGGGCTCGGTCTCGCCCGAGGGCCTAGGGCTAGTCTTCGTCTCGCCCGACGCCTTTAGGGCGGGCTCGGTCTCGCCCGAGGGCTAAGGGATAGACTCACGCCTCGCCTTGACCCACGGAGGAGCGGGCTCGGTCTCACCCAAGGGCTGAGGGATAGACTCCACCTCACCCGACCCTAGAGGAGCAGGGTCGGTCTCGCCCAGGAGATAGGGATTGGTCGCCGCTTCACCCGACGGCAAGAAACAAGCCTCACTCTGCTCCATATCTAAAGATTGGATTCATCTTACTCGACCACTTCTCCCTGTTCCTTCAAGATGATAGAGACAGGGGCAAGACATGACGTTGGGTCAACTGTGGCTCCAAGAGCCATACCTCGCACTCTGGCGGAAAAGTACACTGCCAGGGATGATGGGACGGGCGCTTTAGTCCCTTCTAGGCGCCATGAGCCCGAAAGGTGTCACAGTGCGAGCTCTCCACCCTATAGAGTTGTAGGCGCCGCCTTGCCTTTCTGGGACACGGAACCCAACGAAGATATACGACAACCACTACGCCCGTAAAAGGATTTGCTATCTCCACGAACGATGGATATTCCGTCACCACGTGGTGGACCCAAGGAGCGCGCGCGCCCGCTTCCCGACCCCCTTAGGTCCACCAAGATAGAAGACCTTGGCCATGGCGCTACTCTGCAGACCCGACCCCGTGTCCCTCCGATTTAAGACTCATAGGAACCGTAGGCGTGCGGAGCAAGGTCAGGGGAGGCCTCAAAAGTCAAAACCATCAGATCATGGCCCATACCTGCAAGTAGGTAGCATTCTCAGAACCAACCTAACATTCTATAGGGACATCAACAGTATTGTAGGCGCTTATCTTCCTTCGCACTCATCAGAATGAAGGACCAGGCCGGGTAGACGTGAACCACAAGACTAAGTAGAGTACGCATCCTAAAGCCCTCACCCTTGTAAAGCCAAATTTCTTCATCTATAAAAGGGATGCGCTTCCTCCATAAAGGGGGAGAAAAGATCGAACGAGACGACTCTTAGATACGCACAGTCAAGTTGTGTCGAACCTCTTGACATTCCTTCAACCCTTCCATCGAGACTTGGGACCAGTCCCTCTCTCGATCATTTGTACCCCTTACTGCAAACCGTTCACGGTGCTAATAACACGAAAGACAACAAAGCGGACGTAGGGACTTTCGGCCCGAACCAGTATAAATCTTGTGTCCTTTAGCGCACCATCCGAGCCTAACGCGCATTACTATAAATTTACTTGCCGGTGCTTGTACGAAATACCGACAAGTTGGGTTAGCAAAGTGTGACGTCGAGACAAAGCATCTGCTACAACATCCTCTTTTCCTTTCTTATACTTGACAATATAGGAAAATGAATCAATGAATTCACACCATTTTGCATGCCTTCTATTCAGTTTTAGTTGTCCTTTAAGGTGTTTCAATGATTCATGATCTAAATGTATCACAAATTCTTTACGAAAAAGGTAATGTTGCCAAGTTTTCAAACTCCGAACGAGAGCATATAATTCTTTATCATAAACTAAATAATTTAGAGTTGGACCACTTAGCTTTTCACTGAAGTATGCAATTGGCCTTCGTTCTTGCATGAGCACTCCTCCAATCCCAACTCCACTTTCATCACATTCTATTTCAAATGTCTTACCAAAATCTAGGAGGTCAAGGACTAGAGCTGTTGTTAACTTCATCTTCAATTCTACAAATGCCTTCTGTTGTGCTTCTCCCCACTTGAAAAGCACTTCTTTCTTGGTCAGCTCATTGATTGGTGCAGCAATAGTGCTGAAATCCTTCATGAACCGTCGATAGAAACCAACAAGTCCAAGGAAGCTTCTGACTTGGCTCACGTTCTGTGGAGGCGTCCAGTCTCGTACATCCTTGATCTTTTCTTCATCTACCTCCACTCCTTGTCCTGTAACAACAAATCCAAGAAAGACTACCTTGTCGGTGCAAAAGGTGCACTTCTCAAGTTTAGCATACAATTTCTGTTCACATAGGACAGCAAGCACACATTGGATATGTTTAACATGTTCATCAAGAGACTGGCTGTAAATTAAGATGTCATCAAAGTAAACGACAACAAACTTGCCAATGAAAGTTCTAAGCACATGATTCATCAATCTCATGAATGTACTTGGTGCATTGGTTAACCCGAAAGGCATTACCAACCATTCATACAACCCAAATTTTGTTTTAAAGGTTGTTTTCCATTCATCTCCTTCTTTCATGCGAATCTGGTGATATCCACTTCTTAAATCAATTTTAGTGAATATGATAGCACCACTAAGTTCATCAAGCATATCATCCAGCCAAGGGATGGGGTGTCTATACCTTATGGTAATGTTATTTATTGCTCGGAAATCCACACACATCCGCCAAGACCCATCTTTCTTAGGAACTAAAAGGACAGGAACAACACAAGGTGACAGACTTTCTTGTACGTACCCTTTTCTCATCAATTCTTCCACTTGTCGCTGAATCTCCTTGGTTTCTTCCGGGTTGGTGCGGTAGGCAGCACGGTTTGGGAGTGAAGCACCGGTCACAAGATCAATTTGATGTTCGATTCCTCTCTTAGGTGGTAGTCCTGCTGGCACTTCATCCGGAAAGACATCCTCATATTCCTATAACACATCAAAGACAACACTTGGCAGGGTAGAGGGTAAGTTGTTAGTAGAAAGAAGAGTGTCCTTGTACAGGAGTACGAAGAACATGGCATTGGGTTCACTCAATTCTTTTAGATTCCCTTTCCTAGCCATCATAACTAAACCCTCTTTTCCTGGTGTCTTGGTTCTTTGCGGCTGTGGGGTTTTATTTGGCTTTGGAATCTCTCCCTCACTATTTTTGTGGGTCACTCGCAGGTGGTTCTCGCTCTCTCGCTATTTCTTTTTAAGATCACCCTTCAAAATTTCCTCTGGTGTTAAAGGAAACAAAGAAATTCGCTCTCCTTTATACATGAAAGACAGCTTGTTGGTTCTTCCAAAGATCTGAACATCACGATCAAATAACCATGGCCTCCCTAGCAGTAGCTGGCATGCTTGCATAGGCACCACATCACATTCCACATGATCATTGTACCACCCAATAGAAAAGTGAACGGTCACAATATTTGTTACACGCAGCACACCGTAGCCATTGAGCCATTGCATCTTGTATGGACTTGGATGACGCCATGGTTTCAACCCCAATCTGTTCACCAATTCTTGACTTGCAATATTGTTGCAGCTACCATTGTCAATGATGATGCGACATAGCTTGTCCTTAATCATGCCTCTGGTATGGAAAAGATTGTGCCGCTGGCCATTCTCTTCTTTTTCAGCAGTAATACTAAGCACACGAAGAGAAATAAAACAATTATGATCTCCTTCATCAGGTTGAATTTCATCACCTTTATCTTGTATAATTTCTTCATCATATATTAGAGCTTCTTCCTTAGGTACACTTTCAGATTGCCATTCACCTTGCTCATTTATAATCATGGTCCTTCGACTAGGACATTGAGCAGCAATATGTCCTCGACCTTGGCACTTGTGACAAATAATGCCTCGGGTATGGGAAGAAGAAGCAGCAGTTGATGTAGCAAGATAGGTTGCTATGGCTGCAGCATGTCGTCGTTGTTCTTGCTGAATTGTAGGTGAAGAAGCAGTAGAAACTGTTGTCTTTGCAGCACCAATGGATGGAGGAGGCCTAGTAGCAACTCCTTGTGATCTTCCCCCACCAATAGAGGTACCGAGCTGCTACTGTGGCAGAACCTCCTAAATTATAGGGCCCACATGCACGTGTCACTGTCCAACGACCTTTGACATCTATGCATATGTTCTTGGTAATTTAAGAAGACTGTCGGGTGTCCTCGGGGAACCCTAAATCATCCACGATTTCCGAGCAGGATCACATTACAGAGTCATTGTAGTATTACAACAGTTTATTCAAATAGACACATCAGAGTAAAAGTAGCGGAAGACTTACAATAACATAGTTTACAAACCATTTGTTTCAAACCGTATAACTAAGTTCGATATTAATACAAACCAAAGTAGTGGAGCGGCATTATAATATAATACAAAACACACAATGAGGGTCACCTTACCTAAGGGCCACACAATTACTTCTCAACGTCATCACAAGGTACAACTGTCATGCGGCATGATCCACAACAGATCTGCTCATGAGACTCACACACAAATAAGGGTCAATCGAACCACGAGTACAAAAGTACTCAACAAGACTTAACCGAAATAAGAATTAAAAGAACGCAGGAATGCAGGCTCATGGGATTCAAGGTATGGCTTTAGCAATAATCAAGGTTCTTTTATGTAAAAAGCATTTTAACAAAAATCTATATATCATCATTTAAAACTTCATAAAGATCATATACAAAGTGACATGATCCTCATTGATATCATGAAACTTCATAACCAACACCTTCTCAAACCATCCTCAAGTTCCAGATTATTAATTACTACGATGATGAACAAGTGAGTTGAGTCTCCATAATCGAGGAGCAACGATGATTCAACCGATTATAAACCCAAATTGGATTCCAGACCACCACGACATATGTAGGTCCCCGACCTACATATACCAACCTACCCTTGGATCCTCTAAAACAAGAACGGGTCCAGCGCCACCCGAGAATACAAGACTCCACCATTCCATTACATGGCCACGTGGGTACACGCTATTCCCGCCATCTCTCCACTCCCGGTCATGCGAGTAGCCATTCTCGTAATAGAATCGCCAAGTTCAGCTTTACCGGAGTATGTGGTTAGTACTACAAATTCTCACCTCATGCAATTCAACAACGGACGTGCCTTAATTGACACAGTGGAAAGAACCCGCTCACAAGACCTCCATGTCCGGTGGCTCACACTCACCAAGTCCTTGGGGTCTAGATTTATTACTCCACATTCCCATATCACATGCTAACATAATTAACCAATGTCCCATTTAAAACCTCGCAGTGGCGGTAGTCACCCGACTTTCATCGTTCTACGACATAGCTAAGCAAAACTAGGCATATACTGAATTTAAAACCGGTAATATGGTAAATATGGAATAACAAGGTTAGTAATGCACCAATTAGGCTTTTACCTAACTCCTAATCACTTAATGCGTAACGGAAAGCAAAAGCGAAATTAATTTGTAAAACACAAGGTAGGGTTGTATGCATCCGTGGCTTGCCTTCGTTGACGGAAAAGTCCGGCTCTTGCGACGCTTCACAAGTATTCGGTCCGACCTCAATGATTTGATTAACCTCCTCAACAACTTGATTAACTACCACGTGTTCACCTTCGTTCACTACACGTAATACAATGCCATGTTTAACATGATGCGGAATACTGAAATATGATGCTCGATGATGGATACAAAAATTAACAATTTGAATACAACTTTCCTTCACTAATGCGATTTGCAAGTCAAACAAACTAAATCTTTTTCGTAACACATACATCAACTGCCAAGGATCATTAACAACAAATGACCCAAGGTCATCACTCAATCCAAAATTACAAACAAAACCTAAATCACTAAAGGTTACTATTTGCTTTTATGAATTAATTATTTAATTCAAAATTATGAAATAATTCAACTTATTCCAATTGAGCTAAAATTTTTATAAATGTTCATTACATGATAACTAAGTGGCAAAACAAATTTCATAATTTTTTTGACAAGTAAATAAGCCTAGGAAATTCATGGAAATCCATTTATTAATAAATTGAGCAATTTTTATCACATTCAAAAAGTACTAAAAAACATTATTTCATATTTTTCTTAAATACTTTACATCACAGAGAAGTCACACAAAAATTTTCATAATTTTTGGAGCTCTAAATAAATCTACACAAAAATAACAAAAATGAGACACTATTCATTCAAATCAAAAAATAGAAAAATCCATTTGAACGCCGAAGTCATCGACATGGTGACCCCACCTGTCATCCCCTTCCTCCCGCTTTGACTATGGCGATGATGGCGCTGACCGGCGATATCACGGACGACGGCGAGATCAACGGCGACGGGCGAAGGCACTATCGAGATTACTACATCACGGCGCAGACCGATTTGTGGCACAAACGCGACCAATTCTTTGCTGGACCGAGCACTACGCGCGGCCATGGCGGCTCATGATGGCACGCGGCGACACAATGCCCGTAAACGGGTTTAAAACGGAGAAACATAGGGCATGGGAAGGTCCAAAGAGCTCACCACGAACACGCTGGAGCAAAGAATGAGACCGGATAAGCTACGAGGACAAAGGTCGACGTTGACAGAGGTCACGGCGGAGTGATCTTCGATGACGGCGATGCTCCGGTAGCTACGGTGGTCAAAATGAGAAACCAATGGGTCACAAAGCTCTACATCAATGCGGTGAAGCGAAGCAAGACTCAAAGAAGGACAGAGACTCACCAGTAGCGTCATCGCCACGCAACAGCGCTGGGCTCGGCACGGGGACTATCGGCCGTGGAGAAGAAATACGACGAGTGGCGGTTCCCGTGAAATGAAGCCGAATTGATGGGTTGGCTAAGCGCCGCAAGGATAAGGCGGAGCTAATGGATGCTTTGTTTGCAACGGCAGAGGCACGGGTTCGATGACGAGAGCTCACCGGAGATGATCGGCAACGTCGGGAAAAACAGAGGGCGAAGGAAGAATAACGACGGCGATGTCGGAGCTTTATAGGGCGACCAAGGAAGCAAGGAGAAGCCACGGCGATGCCTTTCCGTGCCAATGTGAAATTAAGACCACCATGCACGCGCCAAAGAACGCTGAAGACGGTCACGCCATGTGGCTTCAAGCGGTGAACACTGCTTTACAATATTTACAAGTTTGCCATTCGCCAAAATTCACAAATTACTCTCAAATTTTCATAACAACTCAAAATCTCCAAAAACAAAGTTGTTCAAAATCAAAAGTTCTACAACTTTTCTTCTATAACCATCTCCTAATTCGGTCTAGATTTTGAAATGAACTTTTGAATTTGAATAGGGAAATTTAACGAATTACGCCTTTTTGAATTACTCAAAATTTTTCTAAACAACTTGAAAAACTCCAAAAACAAACTTTGTATAACTTGCCAAGCTCTACACTTTTGCTTTCGGGATCAACCCCAAATTATGCTTAGATTTTGAAATGGATTTTCAGGGTAGGATTTAAATGCTGAAAAGCGGGGTTTTCTCGAAAAATTCAAAATCCAAACAAACTTTGAACTAGAGTCAACCAATACAATTCAACACATACCACATGAATATAAACTTGTTTTAGTGTATGCATCTCAAAGTTTTCACCAAATGCCAAATGCTTTGCAATGCATATGATGACATGTCAGGTTTTAGTATTTTAAACACCCGAGGTGTTACAATCCTTCCCCCTAAAAGAAATCTCGCCCCGAGATTCAAAGCCATAGAGTAAGTAATGAAAAAGGAAATGTGTCAATCCAAAAACATCCAGAACTTTTCCATAAAACAACTGAGGTTCTTTTACAAAACACAATTTGAAGTAACCGAGCTCAACAAACATTATTCTATTCTATATTGACGCTAGAAACTCTGAAAACTTTTCTAACAAGTAATCTTCTGATTCCCAGGTAGCTTCCTCTTCTGAATGTTGATTCCATTGTATCTTGTAGAACTTTATTGTTCTCCTCCGAGTAACACGATCTTTCTGATCCAACACTCGAATAGGATATTCTGAATAAGTCAGATCTGGTTCAAGTTCCACTCCTTCAACTTCAACATTCCGCTCAGGCACTCGGAGGCACTTCTTCAACTGAGACACATGGAACACATCATGTATAGCTGATAAATGTTCTGGTAATTTCAAGTGATAGGCCACTTTTCCATACCTCTCCAAAATTTGAAATGGTCCAATATATCGAGGTGCCAACTTGCCTTTAACACCAAAACGGTTAACTCCCTTCATTGGTGATACTTTCAGATATACAAAATCTCCTTTGTTAAACACCAATGGTCTCCGTCGTCTATCCGCATAACTCTTTTGGCAGGACTGAGCTATTTTCAAATTACTCTGTATTTGCCTAACCTTGTCTTTCGTTTCTTTCACAAGGTCAACTCCAAAGAATCTTCTTTCTCCGGGCTCCGACCAACTCAGCGATGTTCTGCACCTACGGCCATAGAGTGCTTCAAATGGAGCCATTCTATTGCTTTCCTGATAACTATTATTATATGAGAACTCAGCCAAAGGTAAGCATTCGTCCCACTTGTTGGAATAATTAAGGACACAACACCTTAACATATCTTCAAGCACTTGATTGACTCTTTCAATCTGTCCATCAGTCTGCGGATGATAAGCTGTACTATACAGGAGCTTGGTATCCAAGGAAGAATGCAATTGTTTCCAAAAACTGGAGACAAACTATGTACCCCGATCGAACACTATGGTCTTTGGTATTCCATGGAGACTCATAATTCTTGCTAAATATATCTTGGCGTATTGGATAGTGGGATATATAGTCTTGACAGGAAGAAAATGTGCTGACTTAGTGAGTCGATCTACAATAACCCATATTGAGTCAAATCCCTTTGCTGTCTTGGGTAGACCAACAATAAAGTCCATACTTATGTCCTCCCACTTCCAAGCTGGAATAGGTAAGGGTTGTAGTTCTCCAGCAGACCTCAAATGTATAGCTTTCACCTTTTGACAAGTATCACACTTTGCTATATATCTCACAATTTCTATCTTCATTTTTGTCCACCAAAACCTTTGTTTTAAGTCATGGTACATCTTGTTGCTTCCCGGATGGATAGATAACCTAGTAGCATCTGCTTCTTCAAGAATTGACTGTCGCAACTCAGGAACTTTTGGTACTACCAAACGATCCTTGAACCATAGCACACCTTCATTATCTATACTGAAACATTCCGCCTTTCCATTCCGGACTCTTTCCTTGATATGGGCTATACCATTGTTTTCCTTCTGAGCAGCAATAACTTGATCTCGAATAGTGGCTTCAACAATTATGTTGGTCAAACTACCTTGTTGAATTACTTCTACATTTAGCTTCTCTATTTCTTGACATAAAGTCAAACCCATTGTTCTTACTGTCAGGCAATTACAATAGCTTTTTTGACTGAGAGCATCTGCAACTACATTGGCTTTACCAGGGTGATAATGTACTTCCAAATCGTAATCCTTAATTAGTTCTAACCATCTTCTTTGTCGCATGTTCAACTCTGACTGAGTAAAGATATATTTTAAGCTCTTGTGATCTGTATATATATGGCACGTATTACCAAGCGGTAATGCCGCCAAATCTTTAGAGCATGAACCACACATTTGCTAACTCCAAATCATGAGTAGGATAGTGTTCTTCATGTTGCTTAAGTTGCTCGGACACATAGGCAATGACTCGCCTTCTTGCATCAACACACATCCAATACCAATACCTAAAGCATCACAATAAACATCAAACGGCTTCTCGATATCGAAGTTGAGCTAACATTTGGTGCGATAGTCAACAACCTTTTTAAAGTCCGGAAAGCCTCTTCACAATCTGATGACCGCACAAACTTGACTTGGTTCTTCAACAATTCGATTATGGACTTTGATACTTTAGAAATCTGGAATAAACCAACGGTAATACCCCACCAATCCCATAAAACTCCGAACTTGATGAACTGTGGTTGGTGGTTTCCAATCAAGCACATCCTTCACTTTGCTTGGATCAACAGCAACTCCTTCCTCTGACAAGACATGTCCCAGAAATCGCACTTCCTTAAGCCAAAAATCACACTTGTTCTACATGTTCTGTCTTATTCTTGGAATATACTAGTATATCATCTATAAATACCACTACAAACTTGTCTAGCTCAGGCATGAATACTGAGTTCATCAAATACATGAAATGAGCTGGAGCATTGGTCAAACCAAAAGACATCACCAAATATTCATATAATCCGTATCTCATGGTAAATGCCGCTTTTGGGAATATCTTTAGGCTTTATCTTGATTTGATGATACCGATCTCAAATCTATCTTAGAGAAAACTTTGGCTCCGCCAACCGATCAAAAAAAAGCAAATCTATCCGAGGTAATGGATACTAATTCTTGATGGTCACTTCATTCAATCAGACGATAGTCAACACATAACCTCGTGGTCTCATCTTTCTTTTTCACAAAAATTGCGGACATCCCCAAGGTGAGGAACTAGGTTGGATAAACCCTTCTCAATTAATTCTTGTAACTCGAGCCTTCAACTCGGCCAATTCCTTAGGTGGCATTCTATAAGCTCTTCGAGAAATCGGAGCTGTTCCAGGTTGTAACTCTATGTTAAACTGTACATCCCTATCAGGTGGTAGACCGGATAAATCCTCAGGAAATTCACGTACTACCGGGATATCTCTAATCTCTTTGACGGCGCTTGCACAAACTCGCCCATCGATCTTCTTAAGGTTGGAAGTTGGATGAGAAGTTGAGAATTACTATCGAGCAAACTTACTCTTAAAGTCCTATTCAAAGCATCTATAACAACCTTATCTTTGATACATCCAATTCATTCCCAAGATTACATCTATATCCCGATCCTTAAGGATAATCATGGTAGTGGGAAAAATATGCCCACCCAGTTTACGAATACCGGTACACCATTTCCTTAGTACACGACGTCCCTCGGCATCGCACAAAGAAACTTTCCTTTGTTGCCCCAATTGAAATTTCATACTTCATGACAAATGTTCTATTGATGAATGAATGCGATGCGCCCGTAATCAAAAAGTATAACTCATGAGGGTGATTGGCAATAGGAAACATACCCATCATCACTGGCTCCCCTTCCAGAATTTCTCCAGCTTGAATATAGAACACCCGTCCGGTCTTCCTCTCATCTTTGCCCTTCTGAGCATTCTGGTTGTGGTTCTTGTTTGGTGCTTGACCCTGTTGTTGATTAGCAAGGGTCTTCTGATAATTCTGATTAACCTGCCTAGGATATGGACATTCCCTGGAGAAATGACCAGTCCTTCCACAATTGTAACACGGATAGTTGTGACCACAGTGACGTTGGAGCATTACCACCGGGAGCATTGGTTGACCGTGAGTTCGGATAGGTTATCGCAGGAGACGGACATTTGATCGCTGCTCACGGCTTGGAACTCATGCGCGACGATAAGGAGGACGATTATGGTTTATTGGATGATAAATCACCCTCTGCCTCTTCTGATTTGCCCCAAAAGATCCAAACGGCATACTCTTTTTCTTCTTGAGCTCCTTATGCTGCCGATACTTTGCCTCTGAAGCAATTGCAATATTTACTGCCTCATGATAAGTGATATTGGTACAGTGTCATGTCATCATTGTCTCCGCAGCTTGGTATTCGGACCTCTCATGAACCATTTCTTTTCTTGGCATCCGTCTTGACATGTTCGATGCATCTTTGCGACAGATGATTGAATCTTCCCACATCTTGCATAACTGTTTGATCCCCTTGCCTCAAAGCAAGGAATTCATCTAACTTCATAGCCATCACTCCTTTCGAGATATAATGGGCTCTGAAATTAGTGCGAAAATTCTGTCCAAGTTAACGGAATGCTGCAAGGTTGCATGGCCATCGATTTGCATACCAAGCACTAGTTGCACCTCTAAGTTCTTTGGGCAGCAAAACACCGTTTCTAAAACTACGTGCGATGAATAAGATCAAATTTCTGCTCCATGGTCCTAAGCCAGTCATCAGCCTCTAGTGGTTCATCTGCCTTGGTAAACATCGGGGGTTTTGTATCCGTGAAATCCACATAGGTAGCCTCATGCACCGTATGATTGCGCCACGGTTTCCATGCATCCGTTCTCGATTACTTTGAGCCATCTCATGAAGCAAACGAGAATTTTCCACAGTCACATTGACTAATGCAAATGATCGCATCATCAGCCAGATTAATTTGGCATCGGTGGCGGGTTGGGGATATCATCATCATCTTGTGAAGTACCGAGAATATGCGATCCTCACGTCTGACGCATCTGCTCATAACAAACCAAACTTTATTCACAAGACTTTATAGAATTGCACAACAGCTTACTCCAGACACATAACATAGGGTTTATTACTATAAACACCATACCCTATATGTACCAAAACAAGATACATAGCTTAACCAAGATTAACTATTACACAACTCTACTCTTTTCCGTGATTACTTCAAACTTCAGGCTCAGTATCCATTCTGGAATTATTACCGCCTTCATCATCACTTTCATTGATCATTACTAATTCTTCATGATCTTCTTCTTCTTCCTCTTCCGATTCGCTATCATCGGCAAGGATGACACCGGGGTCCATGGCATCAGCTTGAGGCTCATGATTCGGGTTTAGTAGATTGCTAAGCCTATGAACTTCCTCATGTAAATAGGTACTATGTTCTTCTAAATCTTCTACATAGAATTCTAGCTCATGAGTTCTAGCTCTAGCTACATTCTCCCTATGCCAAGCTTCATTTCGTCCCTCCACCGTGCGAACTAACATGCTTTCTTGAGATTCCCTCGTGTGCAATGGTGAGACGCCTCAATTGATCCTGCAATTCTCCTACCAGATAGCATCCAAAGCCCTATCTCTAGTAGCTTGTGCTAACTCTCTGAGAAATCCTCTGTATCTCCGCTTTGGGATCGGGCCTAGAATCTGCTAACGCTAGCACCATCGTTTCTAGGGGCAAGTTGGTGACGAGGAACTCCTTTGGGTCCAAAGTGGACTTACTGGCGTCATCTTGGTACGAGCCATACTTTGGGAAGCCAATTTAATCCAAATAAGACCATTTGATCAAAATCCAATAAGTAGCTAAGATGGATTACATTACTCAAACCCGGACTCACTACTCAACTCCGGACTAAGAGGTGAAGGAAGTAACGGTGAATTATTCATGATGCATGAATCGTTCTTACGAATAAAAACATCAAAGTTTATAATGCACATAAACAACATTTATTTTTATATAGGGCATAGTAATATTACTACTCCACCACACAAAACCTTTTTAATCATATACGGAATGGTGAGAAAGAAATAAGACAAGTCGAAGCAATTTGGACCAAATTAATCAAGTTAAATTTAGTCATCCCAAATCATTTTGAAGTTTTTGTAAACCAATACCACAAAAACTTTGTAACGATCGCTCTGATACCATTCTCACGGCGTAACCTCCTAAATTATAGGGCCCACATGCACGTGTCACTGTCCAACGACCTTTGACATCTATGCATATGTTCTTGGTAATTTAAGAAGACTGTCGGGTGTCCTCGGGGAACCCTAAATCATCCACGATTTCCGAAAGCGAGATCACATTACTGTAGTCATTGTAGTATTACAACAGTTTATTCAAATAGACACATCGTAGTAAAAGTAGCGGAAGACTTACAATAACATAGTTTACAAACCATTTGTTTCAAACCGTACAACTAAGTTCGATATTAATACAAACCAAAGTAGTGGAGCGGCATTATAATATAATACAAAACACATAATGAGGCTGCCGCCTTAAGGGCCACACAATTACTTCTCAACGTCATCACAAGGTACAATCATCATGCAAAGATGATCCACAACAGATCTGCTCATGAGACTCACACAACAAGGGTCAACGAACCACGAGTACAAAAGTACTCAACAAGACTTAACCGAAATAAGAATTAAAAAGAACGCAGAATGCAGGCTCATGGGATTCAAGGTATGGCTTTAGCAATAATCAAGGTTCTTTTAACGCGTAAAAGCATTTTAACAAAAATCTATATATCATCATTTAAAACTTCATAAAGATCATATACAAAGTGACATGATCCTCATTGATATCATGAAACTTCATAACCAACACCTTCTCAAACCATCCTCAAGTTCCAGTTATTAATTACTACGATGATGAACAGTGAGTTGAGTCTCCATAATCGAGGAGCAACGATGATTCGAACCGATTATAAACCCAAATGGGGATTCCACCACCACGACATATGTAGGTCCCCGACCTACATATACCAACCTACCCTTGGATCCTCTAAAACAAGAACGGGTCCATGCCACCCGAGAATACAAGATGCTCCACCATTCCACCCATGGCCACGTGGGTACACGCTATTCCGCCATCTCTCCACTCCCGGTCTTGAGTAGCCATTCTCGTAATAGAATCGCCAAGTTCAAAGCTTTACGGAGTATGTGGTTAGTACTACAAATTCTCACCTCATGCAATTCAACAACGGACGTGCCTTAATTGACACAAAGTGAAAGAACCCGCTCACAAGACCTCCATGTCCGGTGGCTCACACTCACCAAGTCCGCCTTGGGTCTAGATTTATTACTCCACATTCCCATATCACATGCTAACATAATTAACCAATGTCCCATTTAAAACCTGCAGGTGGCAGGTAGTCACCCGACTTTCATCGTTCTACGCATAGCTAAGCAAAACTAGGCATATACGAATTTAAAACTGGTAATATGGTAAATATGGAATAACAAGGTTAGTAATGCACCAATTAGGCTTTTACCTAACTCCTAATCACTTAATGCGGTAACGGAAAGCAAAAGCGAAATTAATTTGTAAAACACAAGGTAGGGTTGTATGCATCCAGGGCTTGCCTTCGTTGACGGAAAAGTCCGGCTCTTGCGACGCTTCACAAGTATTCGGTCCGACCTCAACAGACGGATTAACCTCCTCAACAACTTGATTAACTACCACGTGTTCACCTTCGTTCACTACACGTAATACAATGCCATGTTTAACATGATGCGGAATACGAAATATGATGCTCGATGATGGATACAAAAATTAACAATTTGAATACAACTTTCCTTCACGGTACAGTTGCAAGTCAAACAAACTAAATCTTTTTCGTAACACATACATCAACTGCCAAGGATCATTAACAACAAATGACCCAAGGTCATCACTCAATCCAAAATTACAAACAAAACCTAAATCACTAAAGGTTACTATTTGCTTTTATGAATTAATTATTTAATTCAAAATTATGAAATAATTCAACTTATTCCAATTGAGCTAAAATTTTTTATAAATGTTCATTACATGATAACTAAGTGGCAAAACAAATTTCATAATTTTTTTGACAAGTAAATAAGCCTAGGAAATTCATGGAAATCCATTTATTAATAAATTGAGCAATTTTTATCACATTCAAAAAGTACTAAAAAACATTATTTCATATTTTTCTTAAATACTTTACATCACAGAGAAGTCACACAAAAATTTTCATAATTTTTGGAGCTCTAAATAAATCTACACAAAAATAACAAAAACAGACACTATTCATTCAAATCTGAAAATAGAAAAATCCATTTGAACGCTGAGTCACTGACATGGTGACCCCACCTGTCATCCCCTTCCTCCCGCTTTGACTATGGCGATGATGGCGCTGACCGGCGATATCACGACGACGGCGAGATCAACGGCGACGGCGAAGGCACTATCAGGATTACTACATCACGGCGCACCGATTTGTGGCACAAACGCGACCAATTACTGCCTGGACCGAGCACTACGCCGGCCATGGCGGCTGCGGTGGCACGGCGACACAATGCCGGCGAAACGAAGCCGAAAACGGAGAAACATAGGGCATGGGAAGGTCCAGTAGCTCACCACGAACACGCTGGAGCAAAGAATGAGACCGGATAAGCTACGAGGACAAAGGTCGACGTTGACAGAGGTCACGGCGGAGTGATCTTCGATGACGGCGATGCTCCGGTAGCTACGGTGGTCAAAATGAGAAACCAATGGGTCACAAAGCTCTACATCAATGCGGTGAAGCCGAAGCAAGACTCAGCAAGGACAGAGACTCACCGTAGCGTACTGGCCACGGCAACGCGGGCTCGACGGCGGGACTATCGGCCGTGGAGAAGAAATACGACGAGTGGCGGTTCCCGGTGAAATGAAGCCGAATTGATGGGTTGGCTAAGCGCGCAAGGATAAGGCGGAGCTAATGGATGCTTTGCTGCAACGGCAGAGGCACGGGTTCGATGACGAGAGCTCACCGGAGATGATCGGCAACGTCGGGAAAAACAGAGGGCGAAGGAAGAATAACGACGACGATGTCGGAGCTTTATAGGGCGGCCAAGGAAGCAAGGAGAAGCCACGGCGATGCCTTTCCCGTGCCAGCGCGAAGCCAAGACCACCATGCACGCGCCAAGAACGCCGAAGACGGTCGCCGGCCATGTGGCTTCGGCGGTGAACACTGTTTACAATATTTACAAGTTTGCCATTCGCCAAAATTCACAAATTACTCTCAAATTTTCATAACAACTCAAAAATCTCCAAAAACAAAAGTTGTTCAAAATCAAAAGTTCTACAACTTTTCTTCTATAACCATCTCCTAATTCGGTCTAGATTTTGAAATGAACTTTTGAATTTGAATAGGGAAATTTAACGAATTACGCCTTTTTGAATTACTCAAAATTTTTCTAAACAACTTGAAAAACTCCAAAAACAAACTTTGTATAACTTGCCAAGCTCTACACTTTTGATTTTGGGATCAACCCCAAATTATGCTTAGATTTTGAAATGGATTTTCAGGGTAGGATTTAAATGCTGAAAAGCGGGGTTTTCTCGAAAAATTCAAAATCCAAACAAACTTTGAACTAGAGTCAACCAATACAATTCAACACATACCACATGAATATAAACTTGTTTTAGTGTATGCATCTCAAAGTTTTCACCAAATGCCAAATGCTTTGTAATGCATTTGATGACATGTTAGGTTTTAGTATTTTAAACACCCGAGGTGTTACAGCTGCCGCCGCCATGGGGCTGAAATTGATTGGCTCCCATAAGACCTTCTTCGTCCCTCTTGCTGAATTTTCCTCTCGGTGCGCATAGCTTGATCAACAAGGTCTTGCAAATTATGATATGGAAACATCTCAACAAAACCTGAAATTTCTTCATTGAGACCATTCAAAAATCTTGCCATTTTTTACTCTTCATCTTCTCTAATTCCAGATCTCACCAAGAGTAACCCCATCTCCTTAAAGTAGTCATCAACAGATTTTGATCCTTGTCTCAATGTTTGTAACCTATTGCGGAGGTCACGCTGATAACTTGATGGCACAAAGCGTCTTCTCATCACTCTTTTCATCTCAGCCCATGTGTTGATATGGTCACGTCCCAACACACATTGATCCTCTTGAACTTGGTTCCACCATGTGAGAGCATAACCTGAAAACTCAACAGAATCAAGGTTGACACGCCTCTGATCAGAAAGGTTATGCACTCTAAAAATCTGATCACATTGCTCCTCCCATTCAAGATAAGTGTAAGGTACCGTAAAAAGGGGGTACCCTAAGCAAAAGCCAAAAAAACTCATAAAACCCCCATAAGGCCTCCTTAGTCAACAGTTCACGGTGACGTCCGAGGCCGGCTCGACCGAATCCAGTCTCGGACCAAATCTCCGCCTCGCCCGAGGCCCCCGATCAGGGTCTCGGAGGTCCTGATCCCGCTCCACCTCGCCCGAGGACGGGCTCGTCCTGTGTCCTCGTCGCCTCCGCCTCGATCGTCCCTCTAGCAGGCTGTCCCGTCCATTTAATGCCCCTGCGAGCACCCGCTACGTCAGCCACGACCGGCAGGGTACAGCAACAGAAGCGATGGGACAACGGTCAAATCTACTTTTTACCATCCCTTACTGACGGTGCAGGGGTTACCGTGCCCTGTGGACACATGTCCCGCACTATTCCACCTAAACCGAGTACGACGCTGACCGCCAAGGCCCCCATATCGCATGCGGGGCACGTCCAAGGCCTCGGATGGATACCTAACTTCCCGCCTCGCCAGTGGCCTCGCCCGAGAGGCCTCGGACAGGAAACCCATTCTCTGACTCACCCGAGACCCCGCCCAAAAGGCCTCAGACGAGTTACCAACGCTCCACCTCGTTCAAGACAGGCTCGCTAAACCACCCCATCGCCTCCGCCTCGACCAACCACTCCCACGACGTCATCCGGATGACAGCTCGGTACGAGAGGAGTGGCCAACGAGACACAAATCACATCGACACCATGCCGCCCGAAACAAGACAAGGCAGGAGTTACCGGCCACTGTGCGCAGCACTGTGCCCACGACTAAATGTCCATACCGCACTATGCTGCCTAACTCTAAATACTCCGAGGACAACGCGGCGTGGGGAGTTAAGCTCGGATCCCTGTAGCCTCAGAATCAGTGTGCAGGGTCAGCCGCTCCACCCACGCCTCGACAATTTACCTTAGGGTCTCGACAACCTTGGTGTTCACACTTGCCGAGCCCCCCCACGATGGCTCGGCCTCGGCACCGGTTAAGCCTCGGCACTTCATGCGAACAACGCACTATGACCGGCACGTCATTCGTCAGGCCCTACGACAGGCTATTACATCGTACAGGATCGGATGTGACCGGCGCGCTGCTCTGGCACTTCAAAGGCAGAACCACTCCATCGATTGTTCCGCCACAGTAATAGGCTACAGGGTTCGGACAGGCCACCTCTGTTCACACGATGCCACGTAACTAGCGCATGTATCACCCCCATCCCCCCTTCTACTATAAAAGGGAGGGACCGGGGCTATTTCTAGGGATGAGACACATGGGCCTGAACTGGAACACACTTAGGCACATACGAACTCACGAGGAAGACAAACATAGGCCGTAGCACCCACACTTAGATCAGCGTCTTGAGCAATTCGTCTTGTTCATCATAGAGACTTGGGGCTAGCTCCCTCTCTCGCCCTGCTTGTAAACCCCTACTACGAGCACTTCGGTGCAAGGAATACAAGATCGATCTCCTAGACTGGACATAGGGCACTGATTGCCTGAACCAATATAAACCTTGTGTCTCTTTGCATCACCATCCGGGATTAGGGCACGCAGTACAAATTTACTAGTTGGTTGAGGACCCCCTGGTCCGAAACACCGATAGTTGGCGCGCCAGGTAGGGGACTCTGCGTGTCAACTTTGTCATCCCAACAAGTCCCGGATGGCAGACCCCGTACGACCACTGTGTCTTGGCACAGTGATCTGGTTCGGGAGCCTAGAGTTCATGTCTCTAGGACATGAGTATGATATGGTGCTCCTCATGCCCCGAGCCCCGCCGGCCGACGTCGACATCATGCACTCGCAGCCCAGGCGCAGACGGCGCCCGTGGCCGCTCTCATCACGCTCGCTAGACACGACGCGAGCGAGGCCACGCCGACACCACGCGAGCTCATGGTGACGCACTGCGTTCTGACCGGCGCCCCATGTCTAGCTGTTGGCGCAAGATCCCTGATTGAAGACCTGACTTGCTCGAGCTCGACACGGGCGGTGAAGCGCCGGCGACATCTTGCGCGCCCACGCCCATCATCCAGCTCTACCCTACCGCCGCCTCTGAGGATCGACTTGGTGAGAGCATAGCACGCAATGGCACCATCCCCGTACCCCTTTGGGTTGAGAAACGCCACCGTCACCTATGCTTCCGCCTACGCCTCTGCTCACGCAGAGCCCTCAGAACGCCACCAACGCTTCGCCCTCGATTTTGACACCACAACTTCGAGCCACTCCCACACTGACTCCTCGGAGGAGGATGAGGCGCAGGCCGGGGCAGACTTCTCTAGACTACGAGACCCTGAATCCATGCGCCACTTCCTGGTTGCGAGCAACTACTATTTCGGCTACTCCGACTCTGACGACGAGGGCGCCTACGACCCCACTCGCGAGTGCTTCCATGTTGAACTCGGGATGCCGAGGATGGGCGATGAGGGCGAGGGGATGGGCAACCATTCCCGCCTTGCCGTGAACAGGCGACACCACACCTCCACGCGTTGTCCCGCTGACAGCACGAAATGAGAATCCTGCCCCCGCACAACTTCGATGCCCGGACCTGGAGCAGCTCCATGAACTTTAGGCCAAGGTCGAATAGGACCGACTCCTCTTGCAATAGCTTTGAGACACTCTCGAGCAGGAGCAGCAAGGTCACGGTGATGGCAGAGGAGCCCGGTGGAGGGCCCACAATGTTCACCACCGCATCAACGATGATGATGGGGGTGAGCAGCCCCCAATCTTTAATCACGCTAGCCAGAATGTCGCGGCTGCGGTGATGCTAGTCCGAACAATGCCCGAGCCCTCTACCACGGAGGGGCAACGGGTCCACGGTGAGCTCCAGGATCTCCTCAAGACCGCCGTGGTGCAGCAGGCCAAAAGTTCCGCCTCTCGGTGGCGCGGTGGTGCCTCGGAACTTCTCACAGCACCGCCTCGGTAGGATAGGGAGGCCTCGGTTCATCCCAAGCCCGCTCGGGCGCCGGCACTCAACAGGGTCCCCTTGCTACGTAGCCAACGCGAGGCTCAGGACAAGCACGAGGTAGCTGGCATGCGACGGTGCCATGACAGCGAGGGGCCCGCCCGAGGCTACCATGTGCACCGAGGTGGCTGCTATGCCAGCAAGGAGGACAGCAGTCCTTCTCCTAAGCCACCCGGCCCCCGAGTCTTTAGCAGAGCTATCCGTGACGCCCATTTCCCAGCTCGGTTTTGGCAACCGGCCAACCTCACGAAATACAGTGACAAAACCAATCCCGAACTTTGGTTGGCCGACTATCACCTGGCTTGTCAGCTAGGTGGCGCAGACGATGACTGGCTCATCATCCGCAACCTCCCGTTGTTCCTGTCAGACTCGGTGCGAGCCTGGCTCGAACACCTCCCTGCCTCGCAGATCCATGACTGGCGTGACTTGGTCAGGGTCTTTGTCGGGAATTTTCAGGGCACATACGTGCGCCTAGAGAACTCTTGGGACCTCAAAAGTTATCGCCAGGCGCCAGACGAGTCTCTCCGAGACTTCATCCGATGCTTTTCCAAGAAATGCACCGAGTTGCCAAGCGTTGGCAACTCAGAAATTGTCCAAGCCTTCCTTTCTGGTACCACCTCGGCGGTCGTACTGCTCGACAATGCCACCAACTTCGCCTCAGGTGAAGAGGCCGTTGGGGCCATCTTCCCCGACAACGACACCAAGGGGAAGTGGAAGGATGAGGCCCCCGGGGCCTCGGCTTCCCACATCCCCAAGAAGAAGAAGGACCGTCAAGGGAACCAGGGGGTCCTCGGGGCTAGTCTGGTCACGGCCGCAGAACGCAAGAATCCCCGACGCCCCAGGGGCCCCGGGCTCTTCGACAACATGCTTAAGAAACCTTGCCCATACCACCAGTTCCCGGTAAAGCATGCCCTCGAAGAGTGCACCATGCTCCGGCGCTACTATGCCAAGCTCGGGCTCCCTGATGATGACACCAAGAGAAAGGGTGCCGACGACAGGGACGACGACAAGGACGACGGGTTCCCCGAGGTGCGCAATGCCTTCATGATCTTCGGCGGGCCTTCGGCATGTCTCTCAGCACGCCAGCGAAAGAGAGAGCGCCGGGAGGTCTTCTCGGTAAAGGTGGCTGCTCCCCGGTACCTTAACTGGTCTCGGGAGGTGATCACCTTCGACCAGGACAACCATCCCGATTATGTCCCGAACCCCGGGCAATACCCGCTTGTCGTCGACCCCATCATCGATAACACCCGGCTCACCAAAGTACTGATGGACGGGGGCAGCGGCCTCAACATCCTATACGCCAACACCCTGGAGCTCTTGGAGCTCGACCAGTCGCAGCTCTAGGGTGATGTCGTGCCTTTCCACGGCATTGTGCCGGGAAAGCGGACGTGACCCCTCGGGCGCATCGACCTGCCCGTCTGCTTTGGTACTCCCTCCAACTACCACAAGGAGGTGCTCACCTTCAAGGTGGTTGGGATCAAGGGAACCTACCATGCCATCTTAGGGCGGCCGTGCTATGCCAAGTTCATGGCGGTCCCCAACTACACATACCTCAAGCTCAAGATGCCAGGCCCCAATGGCGTCATCACTATCGAGTCGACGTACAAACATGCATACGACTGCGATGTCGAGTGCATCGAGTATGCCAAGGCTATTGTAGAGGCCGAGACCCTCATCATCAACCTCGACCAACTCGGGTGGCGAGGTACCCGACTCCAAGCGTCATGCCGGGACTTTCGAGAGCTCGCGGAGGCCGTCAAACTCATACCGATCAACCCGGCAGCCTCGCCTCGACGACCGGTGGCCGAGGATCGGCCACCACCCTCGACATCAAATAGGAAGCCATGCTCGTCAACTTTCTTCGCGCAAATGCCGATGTATTGGTAGGAGCCCTCGGACATGCCGGGCATACCGAGGGGGGTCACCGAGCACACCTTAGACGTCTCGGGCGGCTCTGGGCGGTGAAAAACAGCCCTCACAGATTCAACGAGGAAAAGCGCAGAGCCATCGGCAAGGAGGTGCAGAAGCTTTTGGCGGTTTGGGGTTCATCAAAGAAGTGTCCCATCCAGAGTGGTTAGCTAATCCTGTATTAGTTAGGAAGTAAAATGGGAAATGGAGAATGCGTGTGGACTACACCGGTCTGAACAAAGCATGTCCAAAAGTCCCTTTCCCATTACCCCGAATCGACCAAATCGTTGACTCCACTGCAGGATGTGAGACCCTATCCTTCCTTGATGTGTACTCCGGTTACCATCATCATTGGCTCAAGATGAAATGAGTCCGACCATCGAATCAAGATGAAAGAGTCTCTTTCATCACACCATTCGGCATGTACTGCTACGTGATGATGTTGTTTGGCCTCAGAAATGCAGGGGCCACATACCAGCAATGCATGACCCATGTGTTTGGCAAGCACATCGGGCAGACCATCGAGGCCTACGTAGATGACATCATGGTCAAGTCCAGGAAGGCCAGTGATCTCGTTAGCGACTTGGAAATAGCCTTTGGGTGCCTCAGAGAAAAGAGCATCAGGCTCAATCCTGAGAAGTGTGTCTTCGGGGTCCCCCGAGGCATGCTCTTAGGATTCATAGTTTTAGAACGCGGCATTGAAGCTAATCCAGAGAAGGTCTCGGACGTAACCAACATGGGGCCAATCCGAGACCTCAAGAGTGTACAGAAGGTTATGGGATGCCTTGCGGCTCTGAGCCGCTTCATCTCGCACCTTGGTGAAAAAGGCTTGCCCCTGTACCGCCTCTTGAGGAAATCGGAACGCTTTTCTTGGACCCCGAGGTTGAAGAAGCCCTCGCCAAGCTCAAAGCACTGCTCACCCATCCTCCCATCCTGGTACCGCAAGCCGGGGATGAGGCCCTCTTGCTCTACATCACCGCAATGACCCAGGTGGTCAGCGCGGCCGTGGTAGTGGAGAGGAAGGAAGAGGGGCACGCTCTACCCATCCAACGACCTATTTACTTCATCAATGAAGTACTTTCGAGACCAAAATGTGCTACCCCACATCCGTGTGATCTATGCAGTAGTCTTGGCTCGGCAAGAAGTCTGCGCTACTACTTGAGTCCCACCCGTGAACTGTGGTGTCATCTTTTCCCTTGGGAGAGATAATCCATAACCGGGAGGCCTCGGTAGGATCGCCAAGTGGGCCATCGAACTCATGGGGGAAGCCTTGACTTTTGCACCTCAAAAGGCGATCAAGTCTTAGGTCTTGGCCAATTTTATGGCTGAGTGGACCGACACCCAACTGCCGCCCACTCAAATTTAGACGGACTGCTGGACCATGTACTTCGACGGGTCCCTGATGAAGACCGGGGCAGGTGCGGGTCTGCTCTTCATCTCCCCCCTCGGGGTACACATGCGCTACATGGTTCGGCTCCACTTCCCCGCCTCCAACAACATAGCCGAGTACGAAGCTCTCGTCAATGGCTTACAAATTGCCATCAAACTTAGAGCACGACGTCTCGACATCCGGGGCAATTCGTAGCTCGTCGTCGATCAAGTCATGAAGGAGTCAAACTGCCTCGACCCCAAAATGGAGGCGTACTACAAACTGGTACGTCGCCTAGAAGACAAGTTTGACGGTCTCAAACTCAACCACGTTGCGCGTAAATTCATAGAGGCCGCGGACAAACTGGCAAAGACGGCGTCGGCACGGGCCCCGGTCCCCCCGAACGTCTTCGCAGAGACCTCCACAAGCCTTCCATCAACCACGCCTCGGTAGCAGAAGAGGGCCCACCGGTCAAGCCCACCACAGGGCTCGAGGCCCCCTCTGTCGCCGAGGCTCATTCGGCCGAGCCCAAGGTCATGGAAGTCAACCCAGAACCTCCCAAGGTCAACCAGGATGTGGACTGGCGAGTCCCATTCCTTGATTGCCTCATTCGAGGATAGCTTCCCGCTGATAGGACCAAAGCCCGATGGCTTGCTCGGTGAGCCAAGACTTACGTTCTCAGCGACGATGAGTTATACAGTCGAAGCCCATCTGGCATCCTCCAATGATGCATCACCACCGAGGCGGTCAAGCCCTACTCTAGGACTTGCATGCGAGAGCTCATGGTCACCACGCAAAGACCTTGGATGCTTGTTGGAAACGCCTTCGCCAAGGGTTCTATTGGCCAACAATGGTTCTTGATGCCACTAAGCTCAGACGCCCTCGTGAGGGATGCTAGTACTATGCACGGTGACGCACCTCCCGCCCAAGCCCTCCAAACCATCCCTATCACATGGTCGCTTGCCGTATGGGGCTCGACATGGTCGGGCCTCTCTGAGAAGGCCCCCGGGGCTACACCCATCTCTTTGGTGGCGATCGATAAGTTCTCCAAATGGATCGAGGCTCGCTTCGATCAATCAAATCAAATCCGAAAGCAAGCGGTGTTGTTCTTCACGGACATCGTCCATAGGTTCGGGTTCCAACACCATCATCACCGACAACGGACACAGTTCACCGGTCATAAATTCTTGACATTCTCGCGATGACCACCACATCTGTCAGTGGCCTGGTCACCAGAGGGACACCCAAGGACAAATGGCCAAGTAGAACGTGCTAACGGCATGATCCTACAAGGCCTCAAGCCAAGAATTTACAACCGGTTGAAGAAGTTTGGCAAGAAATGGCTCGCCGAACTCCCATCGTCATCTCGAGCCCGAGGAACACCCCAAGCCGAGCCACGGGTTCACACCTTTCTTCTTGGTCTATGGAGCCGAGGCTATCCTCCCCACCGACTTGGAATATGGTTCCCGAGGCTATATGCCTACAACGAGCAAAGCAACCGCACCACCACCATGAGGACGCCTCGACCAACCGGGAGGAAGCCCGAGATGTGGCGCTACTACATTAGGCCAAGTACCAAAGAAGCCCTACGGTGCTTTCAGCCCGCTTTTGACCAAGGTAGGCGACCTGGTGTTGAGGCTGAGGCAGAACAATAAGGGCCGCCATAAGCTGACCCTGCCATGGGAAGGACCGTACATCGTTAACAAGGTGCTCAAGCCCGGGACCTACAAGCTGGCCAACGAGAAGGGCGAAATCCTCAACAACGCTTGGAACATAGAACAACTACGTTGTTTCTACCCATAGAATTTCCAAGCATTGTATACATTGTTTCTCGGAATACAATTAAGAAGCGTTCTTTAGTTGTTCTAAATTTTCTAGAAACCTGCTGTAACAGAACCGACCAAATTATAAGAACGTAAGTACAAAAACAATCACCGAAGCGATCAAATTTCTGTACTTAAGCTCCCATATTCCCGGTAGTTCGGAAATCATGAAGGATTTCAACCAACTCTTGACATACAAACCAAGACCGTAGTGATTCAACACAACACATCATTCGTTACAACATTTCACAAGTAGCATTCGGATTACACCCATCAGAGTTCAAAATAAAATATTACAAACCAAGTTCAAATTTGCGGAAGCAACATAGTTTAGTACATAACTTCATAGTTTCAAATACATTGCCAAGTCTGAGTCATGTCCCACAAAAGCATCATCAGGTACGAGAACTAGTAGAGACCACGCCCAACGGTCTAGTCTTCATCCCCAGCCGGGAGAAGGCAATACTTGCAGCAACCAAAGTAGAACTGGTCATCTGCAACAAGTGGGAGATAAACCCTAAGTATGAGAAGGTACTCAGCTAGACTTACCTGTCAAAACTAGAAATAAAAGACACCAAAGATCATGCAAGGCTTACGAGGTGGGCTAGCTTGACACAGTTGCATAAAAGAGCTTATGAATATAGTGACCAATTTAAACTTAGCATCAAGCTTATCATCATTTACTCGTCCACTAGATTAGCACCTGTATTTAGAGCACTCACTTATTAGGAGCAAACAATATTAACCATAGCAGTATAATAAGGTTGTCATCATCATATCATCATTTCTGAACCATTATGTTATTTAGTGTATCTACATTGAAGATAAGCCCATCAAGTTCTCACTAACCGGGAGAGACGGTGACTCGAATCGAATTACAACTCAAATTTGGGGGTATTCCTAACTCTCACCCCGGCATACTTAGCAAGGGTAGCCATTGGTCACCTTTGGAACAACTCAGAACCAAATTCGCGGTTCGATCAACAACAAAGACTTCTCGTGGATTACCCTTCCGCCAGGACGATCAGGACTTTTAAATCACCTGCCCTTGGACTCACGCCTACGGCTCCCTTCCAAGGTGCACTTTATACTTATCGACTCCCGGCCTGAGGTGAGCTACTCGGCTTCGTGGTCGGTCTCCAGACCCGGCCAACTAAGAGAGAGGTATGCGTTCAACATGAACAGGAAAGGCTCCAAGATTCAGTCCTTAATCGACACAAACGGAGTCACTACAAACCGGCAAGCCTCCGTCCGTCTGATCTTCATTTCAAATTAAGATCGGTTCTTTTCCACGATAGCAAATATAGCCAACCGTGCCATATGTATCTTCCTATATCTTGCGGTGATAGAAATCACCGACTTCTACCGTGTTAAAGCGGGGCTAAGCACTACACGAGCCTTGAACTACATAGGATTCGTGGTATCAATATCTGGACAAGGATTAGATAACCAATGCGAGTAAGTGTTTGCATCCAACACCTAAACTTAATACAACAATACATATATGTAACAATAATATCAGAATCGCATTTTGAAAATTAGGAGGCTTAATATGCTCTAGGGCTTGCCTTTTCACAAAGTTGCACGACGGTGATCCGGGCACTCAACGGCGACCTCGTCTCATCACTTCTCCTCAAGGTCAGCACCTCCTGAACCTCCGGTCGGCATTTCTTTCGCCGCCGCTCGGTTCCCCGAATTCCAATAGGGTCACTCCTTCCGGTACACCTATTGCATGCCGATGCACAAGATAAATATCATGGATGCATAAGGAATAACATGATGCTCATGATGAATGAATCATAGTAAGTGTTTAATGAAAACATCACTGGACACTCGTTTATCGATTAAGAATAGCTCTATTCAAATCACTTTAAACAGGTATCTAACTTAACTTGAAGAACAAGATCAACTTACCTAACTTGCATAACCTAAGATAAAGATGCTCATCTTCAGTTAAAGGCCTAACACCTAGGAATATTACCACAACTTAGAAATATTAAAGGCATACTATAAACAACAGTTAAAGTTTCATATGCACACGGGTAGTTCCTTAATTCAATCACAACAAGAGTTCTACAAATCCAAATGACTTGCATGAGGACATTCTGGAAAGCTTATGAAATTCTCTACAAATCATTTGTAAACATCAAAGCATGATTCTTACGTTAACCAAATCGAATTCCAATAAACCTAGAATCTGTCCAGAAATTACAGGGTTACTAAATTAATTATTTAATGATGATGCAAAAGCATAATTGGACCAACCCAAGTTTACCAACATGTTTTGCATACCAAAGAAACATCAAAAAGTCTAGTGCCAACTCCTAAACAATTTATTTAATGCCCTTTTCTAATTTCATTAGTTAATTAGGTGATTAAAGCAATATATAGTAAAACTATTCAAAAAAATCTACAAACATTACAGTAGTTATCTCATGCTTCACATAGACTACCATAAAAATTTCAAAGCCATTGGACAAGCAGAACTTGTTGTATCCAAAATAACAGGTGGCATGTCTATTTTTAGCATAATTAGGAACCCCTAATGAAAAGTGTCAAGAAACAAATTTCACATTTTTCCTAGCATCATTCTAGCATAAGAATATCACTCACCAAATTTTACCTTTACTGGATCTATAGAAAAATTATGAAAATTCACACAAGATCCATCCATGCAAACAAGAGAATTTTATATCTCCTACATACAGTGTCCAAAATATATGAAAATTTAACTGCAAGCTATTCATGATATGAGCAGTACACCATAAAAATTTCATGCCATTTGGAGCTACATAGAAAAATATATAATTATTCCTAATTCCTCCATGATTAAAAGAGATAAATAGAAACTCCCATTTTCATAACAGAACATGGCATAAATCATATTTTTAATATAAACTAGACATTATCATGAACTTAGCAAAATTAGAACCACATCATTTGGATCTACCAACTAAGAGATATACATTTTTGAATATGTACACAAATCTGTGAAAAAGAATAAAACAAAACAAAATGGAAAACCCAACCACTACTGTTGGGCTGGCCTGAAGGACACGGCGGCCCGCGAAGCGCGCGCTGGCGTAGCCCAAAACGCGGCGCAGCCCACGCTGGCTCCCGCCTTGGCCTCAGCGGCTAACAAACGGGACCCGCGTGACAGCGAGACAGACAGGGGAACGGAGGAAGACGACGGCGTAGCACGTCACCGGTGGCTCCTCCGGCGAGGTCAGCGGTGCATCGGTGCTCGTCTCATCAATGCGCATCTAGCGGTGCCATCAATTTTGGCTATCACCACGGCAACAGGGGGTGGTGACGGCCACGGCGGCGCTCAGCCATGGCTCGGCCGACTCCGGCGAGGCTACGGCGTCTCGGCCCTAACGGTTGACTCTACGAGCTTCGGTGGCGTTCACCGGACCTAGCGCAAGGGATAGAAGAGACGGTAAGGCTGCAGTGGCGATTGGCAGCATGGAGCGCCAGCTCTGGCGAGGTCAGCCATGGCGGCGGTGGAAGAAACGATGAATACACGCTTACCATGACTCAACTGACTCGATTGAACGGTGGAGGTGGTAGAGGGGATCACGGCGAGGCTCTGGGCGAACTGGGCAACGCGTTTTTGCAAAGACGCGGGAGCTAGGAGAGGGCGAAGGCTCGGCCGGCAATGGCGGATGGCTGTGGCTCGGCGCTGTGCGCGATGAAGGCGAAGGAGAAGCGAATGGAGCAGGTGAGTGCGTCGGGTAGGCGCTGGCCTTCTTCTGGAGCGCGGACGCGCGACGTGGTGGCGTCAGCAGAGCATGAGCGCCACGCGGCGAGCAGCCCCTACGCTGGTCGGCCACAGCAGCTCTAAACGTTTTCTGAATTTTTTCGTTTCAGTGTTCAAAGACGATGACTGACAACGCAGACTTCAACGTGTTGGTACGGCTAAATGATTGATCCAATGCAAAAACTATGTTCATGAAAAATGTAGGTCTAAAATCCATCTACAATTTCTTTTCAAGGATCATCATCTAATTCACCATGGATCAGAAGTTACATCAAGCCAAAGGTGGCTCAATCAGACTGAAAATACAGTTAGGACTTAGAATCTTTTCCAAGTGTGAAATCAACATGAAATTCTGACTTGTGGGCCATGTTTGAGCATGTTCTAGCCATTTTCATGAGATGATCATAAAACAACTTTTGTTCCTTGATAAATTAGCTACAACTTTGGTAAAGAGTGCACAGCCATGAAAAGTCTCTATGTTGATCTTTTGAATCAGTCAAACAGTGGCACTCTAGGGGTCATTTCAAGTCAAACCACCACTCAAGGGCAATTTTGTCATTTTGATCTATATGAACAATGTCCAAACAAATTCCCTAAGTGTAGTTAAGGTGTATTAGACCCTAATTAACCACTCTACACAAGTGTTATACAAATTTCTAATGATCACATGTGATGAAGCAACAAAACGATCAATTCACTCAAATGTTGCAATTCAATGTTTCATATGTTTCATGACTTTGTTGTTATTCTATACTTGTCATATTACTACCATGTTGTCATGTTTCAAGGTATGAGAAATTCATGTTGCATTCACAGGTTACACCATTACTATTCACAACAATCAAGTATGAAACACACATAGTTGAAAATGTTGCGTATGCATGTTTCAGTAACAATGGCATGATGAGATAGATGATGCACATGTTTATGAAATGAAATGCAATTAGTGGAAGCCAAACACCTAGGGTGTTACACCTGCCGAGCCCATCGCGGGCCTCGGCATTACGATAACACCATAAGGAAGGCTCTGCTCTGTCTCTGCAGAACCGAGCCTCCCTCGGGGGCTAGAAGGAGGGACTCCCCCCCCTAAGTCCCACGCATCGTTCTTTAGTAGTTTTTCGAAAAAAATCCTATGCCAAACTCTCTAGCGTGCTCTGACAAATCGATTGTGAAAAAACCTAAGGACCAAAAGACTGTCTCAATGTTAGAAGGTTGGCTGAGTCACGAGACGGCCTACGCCTCCGGGCAACGGCACTCCCTCACCACCTTATGCCCAAGGGGCAGCTTAGGCTCTGAGGAAGTTTTTTGCAAGAGATACGTTCAGAAACAAGATAGAGGGCAGAGGCTTGGAAATACAATAAGGAAAAACGATTAAAAAGCGTCGACGCACGATCACTTTAAAAAGGCCTCAACGGCCACCAACGTTATGGTAGGGCAACATATCCCTAATCTAATTACACGGCCTCTTGGGCCCAGGTCATGGCGCAGGTCTCCAAAGATCGGCGGGACGGTGGAGGAGGACAACCTCCTCTTGAACAGCCTTCTAGCCAAAGACCGCGAGACCCTCCACCGCCCCATCGCCTTCATCACTACCTCGTCGGCCTCCTCGTCATCATCGGGCAGGACGTAGCCATCGCTGATGGCTTGGAGGTCAACGCCGACGTAATGCGAGGCGATGATGGCCAGTGCGCACTTGACGCCCATATGCAGCGCCCCTCGGAGTCGCTCGCGCACTTGGCCGCTCAACGCAACCAGTGGGCTCCCGAGAGAGCTTCCTGACTGGACCCCGTCGACTTCTAGGGCCTTGCAGGCGGTACGGGCGGCGCTCTTCAGCGCATCATGCTCCCCGATCTCGGTTTCAAGCACCGCCTGCACTGCGGCTGAGGCCTCGGCTTTCTGGGTGACCTCTTTCTCCAGCTCTGCGCCAAACGCAATGGAACAAGGTTGAGCGCAAAGGAGTACAAGCCAGAGCAAGGGTGGAAGTCTATAGAACTCACCCTCGGCCTTCTGCCCCCAGCGTCGGGCCTCGACCAGAGAGGCCTCGGCTTTCTCCTTCCAACACTGGGCCTCAACCCGAGACGCCTCGGCCTTCTCCTTCAGGTGCTGGGCCTCGACCCAAGCAGCCTCGACCGCCCTAGAAGCCTCCCCCGCTAGCTCTGTATCGCACCAAGGAGTAAGGGGCCAAACACAAGAAAAATGAATTAAATAAAGGAAACAGGACTCACCTTTGGCCTTTCCCTCCAGATCACAAACCTCGACCGGAGGCCTCAGCCACCGTAAGGGCCTCATCCAAGGCGCCTTTAAATCAATTGGTGCGCCTTCTCTGCCCGCCTCTAGCTGCCCAAAGAAGGACTTTGCCCAAGGCCATGGCTTCTCCAGCTCGGGACCTAAAGGCGTCCCGCTCATCGGCCACGCGGATCAGCTCCTCCTCCAACTCCTTGACCCACGCCGCCAGAGGGGCGACCTGCTCCTAGGCCATGGCCACCTCGACCTTTGCATCAGCACAACAAAGGAGGAGGTTCTCCACCTCTGCGCTCCGCACCGATAGGAGCTCATTGGCGCTGGCAAGAAGGCCCTTTTGCCGCTGAAGCTGGTCCCAGACGTCCCTCTCCCGCCGGAGAAAGACCGACTTCCCGAGGGACCGAGTCTCGAGCTCCTAGGGGAAACAGAACAGGGGTCAATCCCTACAAAGAAAGCTCGGAAAAAGACCACCACGTGAGGAAAGAAAGTGTGAACCTGGGTGACTCCGGGCAGATCGTTGGCCACCACGGACAGCGCCGTCCGAAGTGACCGCTCCACCAGCTAGCGGTACTGCTCGAACGTGTCCCAGTGCCTCGCCCTCCACGTCCTCGAGGGCAAATAGAGGCTCCACCTCAGGGTCGTCCCGGCTCTGCCACAGCACACGCGGGTGGTCCCACCCATAGGGCTCGAGTCATACCACGCGAGGGCCAAGCTTCCCTCGCCCGGGGTCGGAACCGGTTATTCCATGGCACCGGCCACCTCACCGTCGGCCATCTCCCACGCCCGGGAAACATCATCGGAGGAGATCAGAAGGACCTCTACCTCCTAGGCGCTCTCCCGCAACGACGGTGGGCCTTGAACCAGGGGTGCCACCGAGGTTTCCGCCGCCTTCATCTCCACTTCCTGGGCCGATGGCCTCACCGCCACTATGCGGCCCCGGTGGTCCCGGGGCTCCAGCCCCCACCATCATGGCCTCGATGGTTCTGGGGGCTCCACCCCCAGCCATCATGGCCTCGATGGTCACGGGGGCTTCGACCTCCGCTGCTACGGCCTCGACAGTTGCCTTGGCCTCGAAGACCCCGAGGGCCTCGACCTCAGTGGCCTCGGCAACTGAGGACACCTCGGCCCCATCCGACTCATAGCCCTCGCCTTCGTGGGGCGGAGGCGCCCCCTCCCCTGTCGGTGTCGGGGTAGCCTCGATAGCCCCTCCTTGGGGGACCGACTCTGTCAGGCCGGCTCTCGCCGACGCCGCGCCGTGTCGTATGGCAGCTTGTGCCCCCGCCACCTAGTGGGCGGTGGAGCCAGGGGTCACCTTGAGCGCTTTAAGGGGCGCCAAGGAAGGCACCCCCGCATGTCGCTTCTAGCTAAGAACAAAGTACTTACAGGATCAGCACGAGACGAAGGAACGAACAAAAAACGCTGCGGTGCCACCTAAAGTACGCTTACCTCGACCAGGGTAGCAACCGCTTCGGCATGGCGACCCTCGTCTGCAAAGGCGGCGGCGGCGGCTGAAGCACGGCCTCCGTATCCGTCGGCGCCGGTCGGTCCTCAACGGACCCTGGTGCCCCCTCGGTGCTCTGTGGGAGCGATTCGCGTCCATTACGTCATTCCCTTGCACCACCACTCGCCGCCCGAGCCCATCGGGCCGACAGCATGCTTGCCCAACGCCCGCTCTTGGCGTATCGACCTCGGCCCCGAGGTAGGCAATCGCCGACCCCGGGTTAGCTCCTCCTCCTCCCGGGAGCACCGGGCTGCTTGCCAACGCCCCAGGCGCCGTCTCCTCAATGTCAGGGAGATGGTCCAGGGGACCCCACCCCATCTCACCTTCGTCATCTCCGTCCGAGGCATCCGTCGATAGCGATGGCGACGGGGACTCCTCCAATGGGAGGCCGTCCTTCCTTTGCTACCAACGACGCTCGTCTAGTTTCTCGCGCGCAAGAATCTACTTCTTGCGCTTCGCCACCTTGGCGTCCTTCCATTTTTTTTTTGCGCCTCGGCGTGCGCCCGGTTGATCGCCCGCTGCCTCGTGTCCTCGGGAACGGGCGGCGGAGAGGCTCGCACGTCCCTCATCCCCTGCAGGAATGGCGAACGCGCATAAGGAAACGAGAAATAATGAGAAACGGAGAGAGCTCGGGGGCTGCAGCGGAGCGCGACTTACCAGCGAGAGGTACCCCCACAACAGACGCATCGCGAGAGTGGTCAGACCACCGCTCCGCAGCTTTGCATCCATCGCCTCCCTCACCCGGCGAAGAATTTCCTTGTTAGAGAGGGCGGAGGCAGACAGCCGGATGCCCGCGATTGGCTCGTCCGGCCTCATCTCGAACAGGCGCCGCCGCCGAGCCATCAGCGGCAACACCCTCCAACTATGGAAGGCGGCCACGACCACAGCCGCAGTAAGGTGGTGGTCCCGCAGCCTCTGTAGCCCCTCCAGGAGCGGCTGCAGCTTAGGTTGATCCTCCCTCGGGACGCCATACTTCCACCTCTCCAGGCAGCTCCCCACAATCTGCCCAGTGTAGGGGGGAAGTCCACCATCGTTGTTGCAAAGATAGAACCAGCTCGTGTACCATCGACGGTTGGTTGACGCGAGCTGGGCCAGGATATAGAGGTGCTGGTGGTCCTGGCGCACTTGGAGAGTGCAGCCGCCAGCCCTCACCGCCTTCCTCGTGCCCGACGTGCCCGCCGGCTTGGTGGTATGCCCCACCCGGAAGAGATGGAGCCACAACTCCCAGTCGGGAGCAATCCCCAAATACCCCTCACAAATAGCGATGAAGATGACCGCCTGCGCGATAGAATTGGGGTTGAAGTTGTGGAGCTCCATGCCATAGTAGTGTGGGAGCGCCTGCATGAATCGGTCCACCGAGACGCTGATGCCACGCTCATGAAAGGACACGAAGCTCATGACGTAACCGTCGTGAGGCCTCGGCTCCGGCTCGCCCGACGGAGCGATCCACTCTGGCCTGTTAGGGTCGGTCACCGGACAAAGGAGCCCACCATCGACGAGCGACTAAAGCATCTCCACGGTGATGTCGGATGGATCCCAAGGGTCCGCCTCGATGACAACAATGTCACCGGCCATGAGTGCGGTGGAGGGCTCGACTACGGCGGTGAGTCTCTCTCTCTCTCTCTTTGCCTCGCCTCTTTCCCTTCTTCCTCCCGGGGCTCTCTGCTCTAGCGACGGCTCAAAGACAGCAAAGCTAATGTGGGCAAGGTAAGGAGGGGAGGAGCGAGGCTCGTTGCGTATTTATGCAGGGTGAAGGCGAAACGAACGAGCGATGAAATCGGGGAAGTTTCCTTCAGATCCGGCGTGGTTAATCCTGATCCGATTTTACCGCCCGTATGTCCACCTTTTCCTCATCAATAGTAGGAATAGTTATGTCCCATCCACTGATGCCACGTCACGACCGACCACTGTAGTAGCAGGCGTTGTTCCGCCTCCCAGGAAATCGCCTCAAAAGGCGCGTCGGCCGTTGTCGAACCGATGGGGGAGATATCCCCCCCCACCCTATTCCTTTCAGGTGAATGAACCGGGCGCTGAGCCCATTATGGTCCAGGGTTCAAGGCTAGGCCCCTAAGGGTTTCGACAATGCCCTAGAACCAATAGAGTCGAGGCGACCATGGGTGACCCCAGACGGGGCGAGACCCAAGCAAGCGAAACGCTTGGGATGCCCAAAGTCGCGTCCAAGACCCGGTAGGAAGTCTCCGAATGGGATCCCACCATAGGAGGCACCGAGCCACCGGGGCCAAATAATGGCCCCTAGCACCCACTAGAGAAACCCTCTCTGTACTCTTAGAGTGTGTCCATGGACCGCTAGCCACCCCTAACGAACAGGGCTCGGGCCTCCACTCGGACTTACCTTATAACAACACTCACCGAAAATGCCAATGCTTGCGCCCATCGAGGGTAGCCTGGCATATTCCACCCCTCCTTCCGAACGAAAAGGAAGCACGAGGGTCGTATAAAAAAGCTAGGGGAACCCCTGACGGACCTCCCCGCAGAGGCTAAGGGGCTCTCCCTACAACTTTGCCGAGACCCAGCGACCCAGGTTCACACTCGAGGGGCCTCGGCAAACAAACCCCTCCTTCCGAACAAAAAGGTTGCGCGAGGGTCGTACAAAAAGCTAGGGGAACTCCTGACAGCCCTCTTGCTCTAGGCACAGGCTAGGGAGCTCTTCCTGTAGATATGCTAAGACCCATGACCCTAGGCTCGCACCCGAGGGGTCTCAAAAAACAAACCCTCATGCGCGAGGGGCGATAAAAAGCCAGGAGAGCACCTGACGGCCCTCTCGCTCCGTGCAGAGGCTAGGGCGCTCTTCCTGTAAGTTTGCCGAGACCCAGCGACCCAGGTTCGCACACGAGTGGGCTCGGCAAACAACCCCTCCGTCCGAACAAAAAGGATGTGCGAGGGTTGAACAAAAAAGTCAGGGGGACCCCTGACCGCCCTCTCGCTCTGTGCGGAGGCTCGGGGGCTCCTCCTGCACCCAAGATAAGGACAAGCGACCCAAGCCCGCACCTGAAGACTCGAAAAAATGCGATAAAAACGCACCGAGCCCGTTACGGTCCAGGGGTTCGAAGGCTGGGCCCCTAAGGGTTTCGACAGCCGCCCCAGGGCAACAGAGTCAAGGACGACTATGGGCGAGCCCGCACTTGGCCGAGACCCGAGCAGGCGACTGCTCGGGATGCTCTAAGTCGTGTCCGAGACCAACAGGGAGGTCTCCGAATGGGATCCCACCGTAGGGAGGCACCGAGCCACCGGGGCTTAGCGAACGGCCCCGGCATCCACTAGAGAAACCCTCTGGTACTCTTGGAGTGCGTCCATGGACCGCTAGCCAACCCCTAATGAACGGGGTTTGGGCCTCCACTTGGACTTACCCGATAACAGCTCACCGAAAATGCCATCGCTCGCGCCCATCGAGGGTAGCCTAGCATATTCCACCCCTCCTTCCGAACGAAAAGGAAGCGCGAGGGTCGCATAAAAAAGCTAGGGGAACCCCTGATAGACCTCTCTAGAGGCTAAGGGGCTCTCCCTGCAACTTTGCCGAGACCCAGCGACCCAAGCTCGCACTCGAGGGGCCTCGGCAAAGCAAACCCCTCATTCCGAATGGAATGGGTGCGTGAGGGCCATGCAGGAAGACAGGGAAACCCCTGGTAGTCCTCTTGCTCCGAGTGAGGCTTAGGGGTTCTTCCTACAACTAAACCGAGACTCAAAGAACCCGAACTCACATTCATGGGCTCAAGCTAAGCGCAATAAAAATCCATCGCAGGGCGTAAGGAAAACCCCCGAGGAGTCAAATCCACTCCTCCGGGGCCTCGGCACTACACCGGTGGAGTGCGCTCACACCACCGAGGCCTCGAATCTGAAAAAAAAATCTTGACAAGAGCCACCGCAAGATGAGTCTTAAACCTCCGAGAGAGCGCACACACTCTCCCGCAGGCTCGGGGCTACTCTGTCTGTGCACGTAAAAAGGGGGTACCCTAAGCAAAAGTCGAAAAAACTCATAAAATCCCCATAAGGCCTCCTTAGTCAATAGTTCATGGTGACGTCCGAGGCCGGCTTGACCGAATCCGGTCTTGGACCAAATCTCTGCCTCGCCCGAGGCCCCCGGTCAGGGTCTCGGAGGTCCCGATCCCGCTCCGCCTCGCCCGAGGCTGGGCTCGTCCCGTGTCATCGTCGCCTCCGCCTCGATTGTCCCTCTGGCAGTCAGTCCCATCCATTTAATGCCCCTACGAGCACCCGCTTACGTCAGCCATGACCGCGGGGTATATAATAGGAGCGATGGGACAACGGTCAAATCTTCTTTTTACCATCCCTTACTGACGGTGCAGGGGTTACCGTGCCCTGTGGACACACGTCCCGCACTATTCCACCTAAACCGAGTACGACGCTGACCGCCGAGGCCCCCGTATCACTTGCAGGGCATGTCCAAGGCCTTGGATGGATACTTAACTCCCCGCCTCGCCAGTGGCTTCACCCGAGAGGCCTCAGACAGGAAACCAATTCTCCGACTCGCCCGAGACCCCGCCCAAAAGGCCTCGGATGAGTTACCAATGCTCCACCTCGTTCAAGACGGGCTCGGCAAACCACCCCATCGCCTTCGCCTCGACCAACCACTCCCACGACGTCATCCGGATGACAGCTCGGTACGAGAGGAGTGGACGACGAGACGCAAATCACATCGACACCATGCCGCCCAAAACAAGACAAGGCAGGAGTTACCGTCCACTGTGCGCAGCACTGTGCCCATGACTAAATGTCCATACCGCACAGTGCTGCCTAACTCTAACTACTCTGAGGACAACACGGCGTGGGGAGTTAAGCTCGGATCCCTGTAGCCTCGGAAACAGTGTGCAGGGTCAGCCGCTCCACCCATGCCTCGACAATTTACCTCTCGACAACCTTGGTGTTCACGCTTGCCGAGACCCCCCACGATGGCTCGGCCTCGGCACTCGCTAAGCCTCGACACTTCATGCGGACAACGCACTATGACCGGCACGTCGCTCGTCAGGCCCTACGATAGGCTATTACATCATACAGGATTGGATGTGATCGGCGTGCTGCTCCGGCACTTCAAAGGCAGAACCACTCCATCGATTGTTCCGCCACAGCAATAGGCTATAGGGCTCAGATAGGCCGCCTCTGTTCACACGACGCCATGTAAGTAGCGCATGTATCACCACCATCCCCCTTCTACTATAAAAGGGAGGGACCGGGGCTGTTTCTAGGGATGAGACACATGGGCCTGAACTGGAACACACTTAGGCACATACAAACTCATGAGGAAGACGAACACAGGCCATAGCACCCATAGTTAGATCAGCGTCTCGAGCAATTCGTCTCGTTCATCATAGAGACTTGGGGCTAGCTCCCTCTCTCGCCTTGCTTGTAACCCCCCTACTACGAGCACTTCGGTGCAAGGAATACAAGATCGATCTCCTAGACTGGACGTAGGGCACTGATTGCTTGAACCAGTATAAACCTTGAGTCTCTTTGCATCACCATCCGGGATTAGGGGCATGCAGTACAAATTTACTAGTTGGTTGAGGACCCCCCGGTCCGAAACACCGACAATAAGCATCAGCATTTTCTTTCCCTGAATTTTTTGGAACACTTAACTTTACACGAGCAATGCTATCCGGATCATCTCTATTATGACGACCACGATGATTTTCCCCATCATGACCAGCACCACGATGATGTTCATGTGGCTGTTCAAAATGCCCATGGTGTCCAAAAGGATTTTCATTATCATCAAATCCTTCCTCATACTCATCGTGAACCTCATCTTCATCATCAAAATGTACATGGCGATCACGTCCATGTCCTCCCCATGCCGATGATCAAATTCAACCTGACGTCCCACCACCACCAACAGATCAAAATTAGCACGACGCCCTCCACCTCGACCACCGCGACCATTGCCATGGCGGCATGAAATCCAGCACCTGCACCAAATTTTCATCACCAAATTCTTCATGGTGATTGTCTTCATGTTGATGTTGAGGTCCTCGACCACCCGTTGCAGGAAGACGTTCGTTGAACATCCTTTCCATCACCTCCAAGAGCGAGTTGGCCATTTGACGTAGCTCCACCCGTACAACAGGGGGTTCTTCATCTCCGTGGTCCCCACCATGAACACTCGAATTGGATCCTATCATGTTAGACTAGTTGCAAGAAAAAAATGGAATAGGTGAATTTGTGGAAACACACAATCTCACCTCTTACTTACCCAAGTTCTTGCTCGTTCTCAAGGACCATGACGGTGCTAGTGTGGCAGCTTCAACGGAGGTGGTAGAGAGGTCGTAAGGATTATGAATCGAACGTCCCAGTTCAGGTTTTGGTGGAGCTATAGGTGGCTAATAAGGAGGGCAACGGTACTACCAACCGAGCGGTTTGATGTGCTCAAAGACACGACGTTGCTGCTAACAAGATTACCACCAACTCAAATATGTAATTGAAATTTTCAACAATACACCGCAACACAAATCCTTTCAAATTCTTTTCACTTCTCTCTTTTTTTGATCTTTTTTTAATAACACTGACAGCGGTAACGAATGAAATAACTCAATTTTTTTATATAAACGGTGGTAACTAGCAACTCGATGAACACAAAACACAACGTACCAGTACCGAAAAAAATGGTTATAGGTATTTTTGTGGCTTTGGACTATAGGATATGAGTAAACACAAATATATGAAGTAGATTAAACAAGGATAACGATGTGGATGACGGCAAGACCTACCGTGTCAACTTGTGCTCTGATACCACATCATAAGTACTAAAGCTATTTCAGTACGGGAGTTGGCCTGATCTTCACGACAGTAGGTTGGAAATTACAAGATAACTTGCTACAAACAGCGGAGGATAACTAGCTTTATACCAGCCAAGGTTGGACGTGACCAAGCGACGGGGAGAGAGGCACTGAAACCGCGAAGACTTCGACTCGATCTCCGAACGACCGCAGAACCACAACCAGAGCTAATCCACACAAGGCAGGGTAGCCGTACTGGAACCCGCAAAGCATGAACTAGTGGATTCCAGAGGAAATTCTTCACAAGTCTAGGAAGAACAAGGAAGAACAAGGGTTTGAGTAAGCACTCGGCAGCTCGGCTGCAATATCACTGGAATTATCAAATTATCAAAAATTCCTTTTCTAGTAGCTTAGAGGTGGTATTTATACTATGAGAAGTTTCTAAGATATATGTGAACCAAGAAGCCACGTTGGAAGGTGGAAGGACAACGGACTAGAGCATTCACAAAGTGGTCTTCGATTTCATGTGTCTTCTGGGCTTCTAGGCGGTCTTTAATGTTTTGGTCATAACTCCTTCCACGAATTATTGTAGAATGATACAGCTTTTTGCACGGGCTCTTTAGCTTCATGCGGACTATTGAGCTTGGAGCGATCTTCACTAAAACCGGTCGAACGCCTTGACTCTTCTCTCTCGATCCATCCTTGATGTATCCTTGTCTTCTTTCTCGGAGAACCTAAGTAATAACAACATGCACGACTTAGGTAGCTCAAAATTACCATCAATGTTTAATTGAAATTCACAAAGTAGCGCGTGCACCTCTTGTTGTATCTTTTTGGCGCAGCTACGGGTGATTGGTCCAGTAGGGACTTGAAGTGGTGTGTCACCTGGTGAGGTGGTCGGAGAGGTTGCCGAGGTCGATGAAGTGATCGGAGAGGTCGCCGAGGTGGTCGGTGAGGTGATCGGAGTGGTCGGAGAAGTGGTCGGAGTGGTCGCCGAGGTTTCTAGAGTGGTCAGAGAGGTGGTCGGAGTGGTCGCCGAGGTCTCCGATGCTGGCGTGGTCACATCAAGGACCTTCTCAAAAGGTTCAAAATGGATGAATGTAAGCCAATCAAGACACCTATGCCATCAAATGGACATCTCAACCTAGATGAGGGAGGTAAAACAGTTGATCAAACTCTCTACCGCTCTATGATTGGTAGCTTGTTATATTTGATCGCATCTAGGCCCGACATCATGTTTAGTGTGTGTATGTGTGCTAGATTTTAAGCTAATCCTAAGGAAACTCATTTGGTTGCCGTTAAAAGAATCCTTAGGTACCTTAAGCACACACCAAGTATTAGTCTTTGGTATCCTAAAGGAGCTAGATTCCAACTAGTTGGCTATTCCGATTCGGATTATGCCAGTTGCAAAATTGATAGAAAAAACACATCCGAAGGGTGCCATTTTCTTGGTAGATCACTAGTGTCTTGGACCTCCAAGAAGCAAAATAGTGTAGCTTTGTCCACCGCCGAGGCAGAATACATTGTCGCGGGTGCTTGTTGTGCACAAATTCTTTACATGAAGCAAACTTTGCTAGACTATGGTGTAGTTCTAGAAAAGGTACCTATCTTGTGTGACAATAAGAGCACGGTAAAGCTTGCTAATAATCTGGTTCAACACTCTCGCACCAAGCATATAGATATCCGCCATCATTTTCTTAGAGATCATGTTGCGAAAAATGATATATCACTAGAAGGTGTAAGGACCGAGGATCAATTAGCGGATATCTTCACTAAACCACTAGATGAGGCTACATTTTATTGGTTGAGAAATGAGCTCAATGTGCTTGATTTTTGTAACTTCACTAAAAAATGAGCTTGTGTTGTCCCGTGCATTGCATTGTAATATAAAACATATTTAATTTTTAGTAATGCATTTGGGGCTTGTCTAACATGGTTAAGATAACCGTCGAAAAGCGTGTGAAAAAGCTTAACCTTGATCAAACTTGACAAGCAACTAAACTTACTTTCAAGCATTGCATGGCATGTGCATGTGTGTTGCTTTGTTGTTTCTTTTCGGTTATCTTTTGAGCACCCGATGTGTTTATCCACAAATAGGGAGAGCATTTGAAGCACCTAATGGTCATAACACCCTATTGTGTGACCACATGTTGCTCCTCGCCCCTTTTATTGCCTATTTCTTAAAAGAACTATAGCCTAAGGCAAAATACTTTGAAAATTTTGAGGGTTTGAGAGAGGTCTCTCACATCAGTCCCAATTGGTGTTTATTTGTGTCTTATTAAAGTTGGGACTTGATTGGGAAAAGGCAGCGCGAAGGAACTTTGAAGATTTACTAAAAAACAGTGATTGAACGCTACACCAGACTCTGCTTCCAGCGTCCGGTCAGTTCATAGGAGGTGAACAGATGCAGCACAGAAGTGACCGGATGTTGAACAGTGTTCCTATAGTGTTCGGTGTGAAGATGGCCCTACGTCCGGTCAAACGAAAGATGATATCAGGATCGATCGGACTCTGGTCTACATCCGGTCAGGGGTAATCGGACGTGTCTGGTCGCACTTGAGGGGTTTTGGACCTCTGTGTTGTCGACCGAACTTCAGGTGGCAGCATTCGGTCGTTGCCACCGATGCGTCTGGTCAGTTGAATTCGAGTGGATCTAATTTTTCTTACCTTGTCTGTTACGGGGCCACTATTTATCTTTCAACACACCCGCACCGCCTTGACCTAGCCACGCCCGCACCCGCAATTGCTTCACATCGCCACGCCACCGCACCCGCGCCCGTGATTGCCTCACGCCACCGCGTCACCTCACCGCGCCTGCGTCTACCTCGCCCGCGCCCGCGCTTGCCCTAGCCATGCTCACGCTCGTGCTTACCTCGTATCACCGCGCCACCGCACCCACCTCCGCCGTCGCACCGCCGTGCCCATGCCCGTACTGCCTCGCCGCGCACGCGCCCATGCCAGCCTTGACGTGCCAGCACCTGTGCATGCCTTGCAGCACCCGTGCCCGCGCCTACATTGCATCACCGTGCCTTCTCGGCCGCCATACGGTTTCACGCCACCAAACCCTAACCCTAGGCGTATCCTTGTCTATTCTGGTGGTGCCCCGTGATTCTCTCCTTTGCTCATCGGTCACCGGTTCGTCGGATTTCATCAGGTAGCAAGCCATCATTTTCAATTTCTCATCTACTGCTTGCTTGTTAGGATTTCTCACCTCTAGGAATATAGTGATTATTTATATTTCCTATCTATTCTATCGTGCAGCAAGTCGGTGCTCTTGTGGTTGTTTTGGCAGTTGTTAGTAAACTCGGGGCTAAGCCCGCGAGTACGGATTGAGGCCAAGCCTCACGAGTGTCAGTGGCAGTGATTCTCATCAATTTCAGAGATGGCACGTTGCAAGAATGCCGAAGGTGGTCCCGGTGATGAGGATCCAAGGCCTCCACCTTGCCTAACTGCTCAGCAAAAGGGAAAGGCGAAAACGATTACAAAGAAGAAGCGGAAGTTAGATGATGTTGAGGCAGAGAGGGCAGCAGTAGTGGTAGCCACCGCAGAGCATGCACAGAGAGGTGGAGTTGGTAGTGGCATTCACATAGGTGACCAGTTGTCACCCGCTCAGAGGGCCACTGTCGAGAGGATTGAGACCAGTCTTGGTAGTCCACCTAGGACTGTCATGCTTGGAGGACGACGTATCTCTTTAGAGGAGAGTCAGACTCAGGGGGAGACCGAGCAATAGACATAGCCAACAGAGTAGACAGAGGGCACTCAGCAGGTAGAGTAGGTTGAGGAGGTAGAGCAAGCAGCACAGCCATAGTTTCGATGCTCCAGTCGCACATGCATTCAGGTGTCACCGAGTCCTAAGACATAGAGGCGGGGCTCTCGTCCACCTCTCAGACCACAAGGTCCGCCTCGGTGGTTCACCTTGACCTAAGGGCAGCTACAGCTAGACAGGTGCAGCAACTACGGTTTGTGCGGTTTGAGGACTGGTTTCCATCGAGGAGGGATGAGTGTGCCTTAGAGCACATCTACACTATGTTACAGGAGGATTTCTATAATGCATATCTTAACAGTGGTGTTGCTTTTAGATCTCAGAGGGTCTGCTCCATAGAGTTTTTAGTTGCAGCTATAGGCGAGCATATCCATCCTCATCTCTCTTATTTACCAGGGTTGACAGACCTTCTTGGACGGACAGGTCGCTATGTTCCATCATGGGTTCGTGAGTTCTACTCCTCTCTGTGGATTGACCCGAGACATAGATTTATTCACTTTGCTTTCAGAGGCCATGACTACAGGCTCTAGAGCTCGAGGGTCAGAGAGATACTAAGGATTCCAGAGTCATCCATTCGCATTCACGAGGTATGCTATGGTCAGACAGAGCCTCCGAGACACCCTAACGGTGGACTTGTGCCACCTACAGATCTTGTTAGACCATGCTTCACAGAGTCATTTGGTGAGGGGTCAAGCAGGACACCACATGACCTTACACCTATAGCTCGTCTCCTTGATGCTGTTATGAGGAGGACTCAGCCCCCGAGGATGGGTTACCGCGAGGGTTTGACTCGCATTCAGCTGTGGTTAGTGCATTCTCTGGTGTCTCAGACTGTATTTGATATTTGGGATGCGATACTTTCAGAGATGGAGGATACACTAGCAGAGGGCTTTAGAGGTCACCATCAGCTACCTTATGCTCATTGGATCACTTTTCTAATCCAAAAGGCAGCTACACAGAAGTCTCCTGAGACAATGGCAGAGTACACAGGTGCTACTACTGAGTTTTTGCCATATGACATGACCCAAATGCTACGTCACAGTCATGCAAGGACACCTCACCAACTGAGCCATCACCTAGAGGTACCAGAGACAACAGCTTAGCAAGATGAGATCATCAGAGGCATTGTAGCTACAGTGGAGGAGCAGCTTGATGTACAGCAGGAGGATGTGGTCGAGAGCGACCCGAGTGATAGCTCTGATGATGACTATCAGTCGATTTCGTAGATGGCTCCTCGACCACATGACAGAGAGGCCAGTGGCTCCAGCTCTGCTCCACCACAGCCACCGCAGACAGACCCAACTCTTCTAGTTGTACTTGAGTGGATGAGATAGGACCAAGTATGCCAGGCACAGGAGACCGCAGCTGCACTTGCTCAGGTTTAGGCTCGACAGGATGAGTTCCAGAGGCAGCAGCAGGCCATGCAGCAGCAGCAGCTTGTGATTCAGCAGCAATTACTTGGCTTCATGCAACATGTATTCACTGCTATTGGGGTTGATCCTCAGCAGTCTACACCTCAGATAGGTCAGCCTGCTACCACCACTCCAGTGACTCCAGCTGTACAGCCCAGTGGGCTTCAGAGTTAGAGACAACCAACTACTCAGTTTGCTTCACCTACAGAGCAGGTGTCCCAGTGGTTTGCTTCACCAGTGACAGCTCAGGGTCCTCACTTTAATCCTATTGTTACGGGTTTCACTCTGACTCAGAGTTCTTTAGTATTAGTGACGGATACCCTAGTCTCTAGGAGTCTCGGTGCTACCTTCAGTGACCTTACAGGGTAGCATATACCTCCAGAGTTATGAGTCCTTGTCCCTACCACAGTTGCTCTAGTTACCAGAACTACTGAGATGATTCCATCATCTGTTGCATCATCCGAGCCACCTCAGACTATCACTATTACACTTGAGGTTTCAGCGACAGCAGTAGATGTGGCTCCACTTCCTACAGTGATACTTCTAGAGTCACAGGCCTCGCTAGTTACTAAGTAGACCCCGATCGCTTCACCTTCACTTCCAGCTACAGAGGGTCAGACCACTCAGAGTTCAGGGTCAGAGGATGATGCAACTTAGTTTCAAATCTCTCACCGTACCTCAGCGCCTGACTCGACTGCTCCTGTCTCATCGTTCGACCCTTAGGTTTTGGTGCTTGACGCCAAAGAGGGAGAGGGAGCGAGTATATTAGATCTAGGGGGAGTGTTAGATCTAGGGGAGCGTGTGATTCATTTCTTTTGTGTGACACTTCATGCATGCATTCACGTTTACTTTCATGCATTGTCTTAGTTACATGTGATGGTGAGACTTGTGTGACATGTGTGCTCTCTACATTGATTTATATATATGTCATGTCACTTGGTTATGCTCATTTGCTTTGCTTCCGCATTTTACTCTGATTCAAATGAGCTTTACTTCATGTACTCATGCTTAATTCATATCTATTGAGTACACCATGTTGGCTTGGGTCATATAAGCATGTCTAACCCCTTTTGCTCTAATTGTCAAAAGCTTATATGAACCAAGCATGTTGAAAACCTCACTTATCTCTTCTACATACTCGAGGTTGTGTTGTCATCAATCACCAAAAAGGGAGAGATTGAAAGCATATAGGCCCCTAGTTGGGTTTCGGTGATTAATGACGACATGAGATTATTATGACTAACGTGTGTTTTGCAGAGGCAATTTGAGTTAGGTCATGGTAATGGCAATTGATTGGGCAATCATGGTTGTCATACCCCTGTCGATGGAAATCGTTTCGGTTTTCAAAGGATGGACGATAAGGTTAAGGACGGACTAGTTCTAAGTGTCGTTGGTGTTTGAGAGACACTTAGAGTAGTTTAGGACTTTGTTTTTCCTTTGGCCAAACTATTAAGGGGGGTATGGACTAATAGCTTGACCTAGGTAAGTCTAGTGGGTTAGGTGTGGTGCACACTTATTAAACCTAGCACTAGGTAGCTCAGGAATAGCCCTAAGATTAATTGGAATAAACTTCATTCACATAGGATTTTGAGTTGGAAGTGAATGGAGGGTCAAATAATTGACCGGACGCTGGTCTGGTTATGACCGGACGCTGGAGGGTGAGTCCGGTCAGTTCATTTGATCAACTGCAGTCGTCTGGTACTGACCGGATGCTGAGTGGAGGTGCTGACCGGACGTTGGGTACCTGTGTTCGATCAACTCTAGAGAGGTTCTGGAGAGGTGTTTTCATGACCGGATGCGTCCGGTCGGTGCTGACTGGACGCTGGTCAGAATCCGGTAACTAACCAGACGCTAAACAGTGAAGTGACGGGACTCTAGGTGCCAGCGTCCGGTCAACATCAGTAAGGTTCCAGAGAGCATTTTTCTTGACCGGACGCAGGTCAGAGTCCAGTCAAAGCTTAACGACTCTTTCTGACACAGCGGCGGGTATAACTGATCGGAGGGTCCGGTCACCCTGACCGGAGCATCTGGTCACCCCGCAGAGTGCTGACTCAGCCTCTAAATATTATGTTTTGAATGAGGGGGTATAAATACTTACTCCACTCGTCTATGGAAGGTCTCTTACCCATTTGTTCAGCTGAGAAACAACTTCGGAGTGCAAGGGAGAGTAAGAGCCTAGTGAGGTGATTGAGATTTGAGAATCCAAGATTAAGGACCCCATTAGTGCATAGAGAGTAGCAAGTGTGCATCCACCCTTCTCATTAGGCTTGTCGTGGTCAAGTGAGAGTTTGTGCTTGTTACTCTTGGTGATCGCCATCACCTAGACGGCTCGGTGGTGATTGGAAGCTTGGTGATCATTCGGCGGAGCTTGTGGATGACCTAAGTCAAGTTGTGAGAGGTTGTGGACGATTCACCGCGACGGAGTGTCAAAGAATCAGCCCGTAGAGAACACTTGATCCTTACACGGATCAAGGGGAGCTACACCCTTGTGTGGGTGCTCTAATGAGGACTAGTGTGGAGTGACGACTCTTCGATACCTCGAGAAAATATCGCCACGTTCCTTTCCCTCTCTTTACTTTGAGCATTTACATTTGAGCAATTCATTTTATGCCTTTATATTCCTAGAATTGCTATGCTAGAGTAGGATTGGAAAATAAGGTGCAAAACTTTTGTACGGTAAAACAATAGAAGCATATTCTAGGCACAAGGGGTGAAGTAGGCTAAGTGTAGGACTTAATTATTGTAAAAAATTTAGAATTGACCCAATTCACCTCCTCTTAGACATCTTGATCCTTTCAGGGGTATTTGAATTCAGGGTCTAAGCATGAACTAATTATAAACTAATTACACCGATAGAGACTAATTTGCGAGACAAACTTATTAAGCCTAATTAATCCATCACTAGCACAAGTTACTGTAGCATCATATTGTCAAATCATGCATTACGCAAATTAGTCTCCATCTATGTAATTAGTTTTATAATTAGTCTATATTTAATACTCGAAATTAGTGTTTAAACATCCAACGTGATAGGGACTAATGTTTAGTCCGAGATATCCAAACACCCTAAGTCCTCACTCGAGATCTTGAATTTGTCCTTATTACGCTCGACTCTTGTCGATCTTCATTTCAATCTAAAGTTCTTAATCTCCTCATGAACACTTCTAAACATCCACCGTGCATTGTGGCCTACCATTTTCACTTGTTTGTTGTTTCTCAAAAACAGACATGTCAGACACACATAGGACTAGATAATAAATCGGTTTCGCATGCCTCATCTTAACTAGCCAGAAGGCTAGCTTAGCTCGATTCACATTTGAGCTCGAGTTGGCTGGATTAGCTTGCAAGCTAGATAATAAAAACGACACAAACGAAACATGTACATGTATCCAAAGCTTAGTAATAGTGATACTAAGCAATCCATCCATAACCCTTAAGTTAAATAAATGAATAAATATCTATTGACACTTATAAATATTAGCAATTTTTGAGAATTCAAGTATCTTTGACTCTGACAAAAATATATAAAAATATTAATATTTATGGTGCATAATTAATATCATTAGATACATTATTGAATATATTTTGATAATAAATTTATTTGGAGATACAAATGTTACTAATATTTTTGTAATCTAGTCAAACTTAAAAAAGTTTGATTAGAACGAACTTTATAGTGATGCTCTTTTCTGGACAGAGGAACCACACTAGAGTCATACACCATACTTTTGGTTGCTTTTTTTGAGGGGTTGGTTGATTTTTTATTGGAGTAAGGGGTAGAGCCAGTAGGAATGCATGAAATTTATCCGTCAAAAAAAGAACAACACATGATAAGATACACACATTCACATATTCCCGCGAAAGCACGTGGTCGTGACTCGCGAGACTCGTGAATTGGTCTGTGAGAGCAAGTCCAACAGACGTGCTATACTTGTGATGTGGGCTATTTTTAGAATTTTTACTACAAAACTTAAGCTCTAACAATATTGCTATCTTATTTTGTAAAATAGTAAGCGGGCTATCCTATGCTCTTATAAAACAAAAATCCACTAGTAATTTTTCATAAAGTCAAACCCCACAAACAATTTTTCTTGACATACAAGGTGTCCACCTCAACAGTCCACTATCATTTGTAATTAAAGCACAAGCAATTATGATATCTACATCAGCGAGAAACATCATTCACTAATATACATTTAGTTATCCACATCAGCGTGCACATTATCCACGAACATTAGTTTATAATAGTTAATCTCTTCCTAAGAACTATATAAATAATTAAATTTCATTTCAAATCAGTAGTTGCCGTATAGCAACGTGTGGGGTGTTGTTCTAGTTCCTGAAATCGCTCACCATTCTCCAAAATTGCTTGCCACATCAGTGCCCGCCCACACATGCAATTATTTGGCGCGCGAATCCACCGGGAATATGGTTCAGATTTGCATGGCAGGTACATGGCATGGTAAGATTTCAACATAGAAGACTAAAAATAACTAGGCTGTTGTATAGTCTTTGTTTTTTGAGAAATTATCTATTTTACGTAATGGCTAAATATGGATTTTGGCTGCTAAATTTTGGCCAATCTCTCGAGTTTCTAAATCGCTTCTTAATTCTTAGTTTTTAGTAAGATGAGAAAAAACTCATCTCCAACAACTCCTAATCCATCCTCTTAATCTTGTAGAACTTGATAAAAGTCACCTATTCCCCGTAAAGTTATGCTTTTTCGAGTCGCGCATGTTTGTCGGCCGATCTAAAGGTGGAAGGACGTGAAAAGAATAAATAGTAGGAAATGGTTTCTGATGCAAATGTACAAGAGAGAGAATATATAAAGGTGGTTAGGATAATTTAGAAACAGTATAGGATTTCTGATGTAAAATTATCTTCTATATTTTAGGAGTAAATTATTAGAAACTCTTGGAGGTAGCATTTTTATCTCTTTCAATATCTTTTTATGAGTTATATAAATTTTTATGCTTTTTTAAAGAAAATATTGGGTATTTTTTAGATGCTCCGGACCTGGCAGGGCCGCACACGAACCTGGCCCGTTAACCACAGACTCCGGCCCACGCGTCGTCCACCACCACGCGTTTCCTGATTCCCCGACGGCCGAAACCCTAGAAACCTCCTGCTAGAGAAAGAGAGGCGGAAAGGATGGACCGATTCTGGTGGAAAGAAGCGAACAAACGGCTCCAAGCAGCCCGCTTTGCGCCCAGCTTCTTCTCGCTGCGATTCTCCTCCGTCCGCTCGCGCCTCCCTCCTCGCCGGCCCTTGTGCCTCGCTCTTCCTCACTGCCCCCCGCCCCTCCCTCCTCTTCTCGGGCTCCGTCCTCCGGCTCGCCGGCTCCGGCGCCTCCGTCAGCTTCTCGATCTGTCCTCCGGCTCGCTGGCCCCCGCGCCTCCCTCTCCCTCCTCTTGTGCTCGAGCGCCAGCGGCCTTGCCCGCGGCTCGCCTCGTGCCTATGGAGAAGCTGGATGAGAGCAAGTTCGAGCAGCGGCTAGAGCTCTGGGCGCTCCGCATTCCCCGTGAGCTCGCCTCCGCAGTCACCCGCCTCCTTCGCTCCGGGTAACGCTTCTCCCTTGTTCCAGGGTCCAATCCAATTAATCTAGTAGGAACAGGAAAAACGAACGGATAAATTAGCCATAGTATATCCGTTGTGTTTAACGATTAGTTGGGGGCTCGTTTTTCCCCCTTCTCATCTGTGATTTCAGTTATCTGCTGGACAAGCCACGGGTTAAGTCTGTAGTTGAGGATCCCGAGGGCGACAAGAACCGGCTCGTCATACTGTCTGAAAAGATTCAGAAGCCCAGTATGTTACTCTTGGGATGGAACATGTCAATTGCATAGTTTTACTCTATGAACTGAGCAAACATTGCAGTGCCAAAGTCACCAAATCATGTTGGAATAGCCTGACATGCCATTAGCCCATTACTTCATTAAGCCTTAAGGCTATTTGAAATGTTCCTGTGGCTTCGGAAATCTTGACTCTCGTGTAACATAATCTTCTCTGTCCTGATTAGTCTCTTGGTATCAAAGGATAATGACTTACCCATGTTAATGTTGGCATTTTCTCTTGCCTCTAGCAGAAGATTGCTTATGTTTATGTCCATGGTATTTGGTGTGTAGATTTATCTGACATGCCACAGCAGGCGCTTGATTCATTGAAGCAACTATGCAATGTTGATGTTGTACCTTATACATTGACCCTTGGTTATTCGTACTGGAGTGCAGGTCAGTCTAAGATCTTTTCTTTATAATCTGATTTCTGTTATGCTTTGGTATCGTGCTACTTTGTGGTACACATATCACTTTCCACATTCTTTGTTCTTCTATAAATTGTGCATAAAGTTCAAAGTCTTGTGTACTAAAATAAAATGGGGGTCGCAATTCGCCCATTATTGCCTGTTCATTGTCACTGGCGTTCGTCTTTCCCTTTCGTTTTGCAAGCTTTGAGCTGACAAAACCAGTATAATCTTTTTTAATTTCTTAATATTATGGGTTTGATCAATTTCTTTATTTGTGACAGATCACATTTTGAAGCAAATCCTTCCTGCTGGAGTGGAGGTACCCTCTTCATTTGAGACAATTGTTAAGTATACTAAACTTGATGATACTTTCTTCCATTTTGTTGTCATCTCTTTAAATATTTTTTGTTTGATGTCTGTGCAGGTCATGTTGCTCATCTGAACATATCTGATGACTTGCTAGCATATAAAAATGTCATAGGAAAGGTTATCTATGATGTAAGCACACTTCTATGCCCTTCTCTTTCTTAATAACTTGCTCACTGCCTCATTTCATACATTCTTTGACTCTCTGATTCTCAACACCGTGCATGCAGAACCCATATAAATTTTGCATAAAAATGGAGGTTCATAACCAAACTTGCAAGCTCTGTAGATCGTCTCGTACAGATTTGGAAATGTTGTCAATTTATCTTACTCTTCAATGCTGGTTGGTTGGGACCTTGCAATGACATGAAAGCAGTATTAACTATTAAATGAGTTAACACTGTGAGCAGTTAACAATAAAAACATTAGATAATCTCTGTATCTCATGAACATACATGAAATTACTGCTGCCCATCTTTGTTGTTTTATTGCTTAGATGATCAGAATATCTGAAAACATCATAAAACATGCTGCAGAATGCTTGCTTCATAATTCACTAAGCATTTGCGTCATATCTATGCACAGAAAAATTATCCAAGGATTCAGACCGTGGTGAATAAAGTGGGGACAATAACAAATGAATTTAGAGTCCCAAAGTTTGAGATCTTAGCAGGGAAAAATGATATGGTTACTGAAGTTAAACAATATGGTGCAACATTCAGACTTGATTATGGTTTGGTCTACTGGAATTCAAGACTCGAGCATGAGCATATCAGATTAATTTCCCTGTTCAAGAAAGGAGACGTTATATGTGACATGTTTGCTGGTATAGGTCCGTTTTCAATCCCGGCTGCTCAGAAAGGATGTGTTGTGTATGCAAATGACTTGAATCCAGATAGTGTTCATTATCTAAGAACTAATGCAAAGATTAACAAGGTTGATGACTATATATTCGCCTACAACATGGATGCTAGAGTGTTCATGCAAAATTTGATGACTGTGCCTGGTTTGGAAACTGGATCAGACTCTCTAGTTGCCACTGATGAATCCTATCCTAAAGAAGGGGTCCCTGGTAATGAAAATTCATCTTCAAATGGAAATCATAATGGTGCCCTCTTTTTTATGAGATTCCTATTCTCCCCTGCATACTGATTTTTTGTGGCCTTCACACACTTACTTTACTGTTTCCTCAACTCTCTTCTAGATGTTCGTGAGGGCAGTCAAAAAGGTGCTAATGAATCCTCTTTGGCAAGCACTACTGCCAAAAAGCGACAACAAACTTCAGAAGAAGGTAACTATGCTGTGTATTCTGCAGTGTCTTTAGTAAGTAGTAAACTTGCAAGAAGTCTACATATGCTTCAAGTTCGAAATTTTGCGTTTACCAAAAAAAGCTTAGGGACTGTTTAGTGCCTGCATTAGCCTGTATTCAGGCTTGTGCAGTACAGTTTACCCATGTTTGGCTAGTATGTGAGATTTGGTCGTAATATGCAATGCAGATTTGCACAAGCCGATGGGGCACTCAAAAATGAAATCTTCTCACTTCCCCCGCCTCTACTAGAACATGGAGATATTGTAATTAACCAAACACAATCTGACCAAACGCAGCTTTGCTTATGCAGGACAACCAAACACCAAGATATTGTATAGATTTATGCTGTCTTAGGTTGTGCTGCATAAGGTCTAATGCAAGCTAAGCCTAATGCGAGAAACCAATCACACCCTTATTTTCACGAAACTTCTGTATGAGTGTGCACTGTGCCAGATTTCTAACTAAACTAAAATTTCCTACTTGTCTCCCACAGGTGAACCTGATTGCCAAGATGGAGATGCTAATCAAACAAAAAGACGAAACAACAAGAGAGTGAGAGGACCAGGGCCACCACCATCCAAGCCATGGGAACACTTTGATCATGTACTGATGAATCTACCTGCTTCTGCTCTGCAGTTCCTTGGTAATGTTTTATCCTCTCCATTGGTTTTTTCTGATATACATTAAATATAGCATCACATCGTGACTGTTGGCTTTTTATAGCATGTTATAGAAGCTCTATTGGTTAGCAATACCCATTTATGACATTGGCTGGCTGGCCCCTCTTTTCTGCTTATTGCTCACGATCTTTAATTGAATTTCCTGTCTTCTCCAAGTGTCATATAGACATTTCCTATGCTTTTGAATAAAAAACTTCTGAGACCTTGCAAGTCGGTGTTAAATGACTAGTCTACAATCGGGTTAGTGCACTTGAGGCAAACTCTTATTCTTGGAGAACTACATTCTATATTCCTTACTCGCATCAGCATCCATCAAACGCTTTGCCCATTAGCAACTAGAAGCTTTGGTTGGTACTCTGGTGTCAGGATTTTCTTTTCTACATTAAATAACTTGAGTTCTGCCTACAGTTAGCAAATATGTAGTCATTGTTTGGAAAAATATTTTCTACATTCAGTTGTCATTATGTATTAGCTACAATTGCTCGGAGTTTTGGTTCATGATATATGGACCTTTGTGCAGATTGTTTTGATGGTCTCATCCAAAAGAAATACTGGACAGGCCCACTACCTTGGATACACTGTTATTGTTTCATCCGTTCAAGTGAATCTGAAGAATCAATACTCTCTGTAAGTCCACTGCTATTTGATAATTACTTAGATGTTATTTAATTGATCGTATCATGACTGTCATTATATGCCACCTGTATCTGTATGTACTATCAGCTGTGAGATAGTACTGCTTTCATTTTAACAAAAGCATTTTTCCTTTATGCAGGAAGCACAGAATAAATTAAATGCTAAGATAGCAGAACCGATATTCCATAGGGTTCGTGATGTTGCACCAAACAAGGTATGTAATGTTTTTATTCAGTGTACTTGTCAACAAGACTAGGTACACACTTTTCTGTTTCATTGAACGTAAGAGTTGACCTTGCCCCAAAATTTGGGCCTTGGACTAAATGTAAGGCTCAAAATCAATACCAAATTTCCTCTTATTGAATGGTATTCACAAACAGTGGCAGTTGTTTCCATGGTGAAGGCCTGAAGGGAGTAAAATAGATTTTAGAACATGATCTTTCTCTGGGGCTGAAACTGGCATCAAAGTTTTCAAAAGTTTTTCTATGCTGTCGATTCCAGTTGTGCCCCTGGTAACAGTAACTTTGCAGCAATGACTGATACTGGTATATAATAAACTCTCTACCTGAAATGTTTAAACCAGCTAATTTTTGCTGGTTTCTAGTGAAATCTGGGGCAGTTGGCAAACGTTGGGGATTCTTATTCTGTGTAGGCGAGCCTACTGAAAAATACCTTTTCTCGTCTGAGGACAGTAGAGAAATACGTGGATATGACCAACGAGCTAATGCAAGTTGAGTTGTTTTTAGTTTCAGAAGGATGGCATTGATTGTTTTGGGGATTCACTTTTATGTTTGACATTTGTTGCAGGCTATGTTTTGTTTGAGCTTCAAGCTACCTATGGAGTGTCTTAAGGAGGACGACAGTGAGAATCACATTGAATCAGTTGCCTAGTAGACCATGCAATATTGTGCTCCCATAGTTTTTACTTATCGACCTGCAATTTTGGAGCTTTACTAAAGAAATAGCAACTGTGCTGGTGATTCTGAGGTTAGTAGTTGTAGATAGATCTGTATCACCATCTCATGGCAAGAAGAGATTAAACAGGTTGTTTCTGATGCTAAATGTGAGTAATCACTGATCAGGTGTCATATAACCATGGAAGATGCTTTGGTTGCTGAAATCAAGACGCTGGTAGCAATATCTGATTCAAAGCGTGGTGCCATTGGTTTGATTTACAGGAAGTTCCCTGTTATGTTTCTTTGCAAAGGATTTGTATTCACCGCTACTTGAGTCCCAAATCTTACAAGGATTCAAGTTGGTTTTTGGCCATGTAAAAGACCTACCCGGAACTTGTAAAATATTACTAGTATCCAAAGTATTGACTTTTCACATTGTTTTGTTCTTGATTTGAAGAAACTTTGCTTTGTTTCGGCAGGACTTTATTGCTGCTGCGGCTGATTTGTTGAGAGAGAAAAACACTGTTTCCATAGCTGAAAAGTAGGGCTGATTGTGGCTGATAAGCTCAAGGGAACAGGGCAATTTGTTCAGAACTCAGGACCGTTTGTAGTACTTGTCACTTGTGCTCTCTTTACCCCAAGTGAAAGTGTTCAGCTATTTGAGACAAATATTATGTTAAAAACATGAAAGTGTCTCAGTCTGGTACTAGCATAGCAACAAAGTGGCTTAGTAGAATTATCATGTTCACAATTGAGAGATACTACAGTCAAAGATGCACAACACATGACTCTAGCTTGTACACAGTAAAATTCTTCTGGTACACAGCAGGAGAAGAAACAAAACTCCTGCGCTTTCTGCCCTTATTTAACCGAGATCAGGGACGATGAGGTAGTCCTCGTCGTCGGTGACTTCGATCCGGGCCTTCTTACTCTGACGCCCCCCGGCGCCGGTAGCGGCTTTGGCCGGCCTGTAGTACGCCGCGTCGTTTGCCACCTGGGATCCGAAAAGCTCCGGAACCTCCGCCAACGTCCTGCCGGCCTTGGGCGCCTGCTCGTGGAAGGGGTCGATGTCGGCGAACCACTCCAGCTCCTTGAACCCGAGCGGTGACTCCTTGTGCAGCTGCAAAACAAACACACAACAAGACCATGAGACGGGACCCGGTGGGTGGTCGGACATGGACCGGCGGAGCTTGCGCTATCGTCTTGCCTTGTCGCTGGACTCGTAGTCGGAGAACCGCAGCAGCTCGTCGACGGCCCAGCCCTGCGGCAGGAACTGCGGTGGCGACGGCACCTGCTGCCCCGCGGCGGAGACGGCCTGCGGTGGCTCGATGGTGGCCTTGGGCGGGGCGTGGTGGTCGGAGTCGTGGGCGTCGCAGGCGCCGTCGCTGCAGGAGGAGGCGGAGGCGAAGCCGACGCGGATGCCGGTGGCCAGGTAGCGCTGGTGGTTCCCGGAGAGCGTGCCCGGGACGTGGATGGGCTCGTCGCAGTCCCGGCAGAAGAGCGCCCGGTCCTCCACGCAGAAGATGAACGCCGCTTTCTCCTGCGACCGCGAGCGAGCAAGGTTAACTTGTGCCGCCGCCGCTTATGCATGCGCTGGTTAGTACGTGCGTGATGACGTACGTACGTACCTGGCAGACGTCGCAGCGCGGGAGCGTGGCGGAGAGCGCCTCGAGCGGGAGGCGCTGGTGCTTTCTGGCGAGCTTGTTGGCGGCGTGGATCTCGACGTCGCAGCGCGCGCACAGCGCGGCTTCGTCGGCGCAGCACACCACCGTGGCAGCCGCGCCCTCGCACGCGTCGCATTGGATCTTCATGGCCGCCGCCCCACCTCTCAGCTCGCTATCCTGTCTCACAACACTCAGAAAACAACGAGAGGGAGGCAAAGGACGAAGAAGAAGATAAGGCCACTGACTGTGGTGGAGGACGAAGGAGAGAAGAGGCCTGCAGGCAAGGGAGAGGGGAGATCCAGCGGGCGGGCGAGTGGCGCATATAAGCCGCTTGCGCGAGCACGCAACTCGAGCAATCAGTGAGCTGCCGGGGCGAGCTTGTGGTGGAGGACTCGCCGGGGGGGACTTGTGGCCAGGGGCTCCCGGCTCGTCTCCCACCCGTGCACTGTAGCTACGCCGGGAGCACGCTTGGGCGCGCTGATTTTGATCTGATGTGATCTGCTGACTCGGCGGAACGGGATCACAACTGTACTATTGGCTTTATATTATGGATAGAAAAAAAAATCGCAAGGAACTCGTGGTCGTAGGAGCTTCGTGCCTTCATCTCAGTTCTCTCGCATGTGCTAGATGGGCATTCATGAAAAATGCTGCGGTAGCTTTAGCTGTCGGTGGACGAAAATACCTCTGCCACGATAATTCTGTTCCCATGGATATCCATATCTGGCTGACCTGAATTTGGTGAAATGTATCCAAATCCACGCGCCTATATATCGTGTACGTGTAGATTTAGTCAATATATACTTTTATATGCTGTTGTATGGATTTTTTTTAAAAAAAAGAACTGGTTAGCGTAATCAAGATGTGTATCTGCTAGATCGCTTTTTAATTTTGCTGTAACAGACTCTTTCCTTTTTAAGAAAAAAAGTACATTGCGTGCTATACTGCTGCCATCATGCAGCATGATCGAGCATGTATTATTAATGCTATTTCTTCCTTTTGGTTTATACTAGGTAGCGTGCTCGTGCATTTCTTGATCTTCTCGCCGTACGTATCACTGAAATATTTCTCTTGATGCTGTTTGTGAACAATATTATATGTGTGACCGTGCATTTCGTATCTTCTCCCCGTACGTATCACTCAAATATTTCTCTTAATGATGTTTGTGAACTTGCATTTCTTTGCTTAACAGGTAATTATATTATTAATAAGTTGGACAACAAAACATGCAACCCTGTCAACATGAAAAAAAGGGGCCTTCGTGGCCCAGTCATTTTGCTCGGCAAAGGCCATGAGCACATCGCCATTCTTCAATGCCAAGTTGCTCTCAGCTTGTGGATGAGGTTTTTTTCGCGAGGTTCCGCTGGAGATGTTAATTCGGTAATAGTGAAGGCCGGAGATGTGCCACACCATCACTGTGCATATTTTATTGCCACATCAGTGACTCACTTATGTTATTTCTAGTGCATTATATCATCAAACGATACTGCTTCTCTCTCGTTGTTAATTGACCACAAAACTATCTGTTATGATAGCACCTATTACAACTAGCCTATTATTTATAGAGTAGGAAATATGGTACGGACCAACACAGCCAGTTGAAGAAGTATTCCGATTCCATAGAGGGCATATATGTTACCACACTATGCTCCCAAAGTTGAGCTTTTGGATTCCCCTAAACCGAGTCTTTGTATTGAGTGTCGATACATAGATATGTTAGAGCTAGGAGTAAGGATAGTTATGTTGGCATCAAATGAATACATTATGAAAATATAAATCATGATGTATCTAATGATACTAATTTGTTGTCATAAATGTTGGTGTTTTTTTCTATAAATTTAATTAAATTTAAATAGTTTGATTTAGGACAACTCTAGAGGTTAATTTATTTTGGGATAGAGTTGTATATTTAGAAGAAAAAAAGTTATATCTGTCTTGAAATGATACACATATTTTGATTAGGAAAAAATCATACAAAATGGATTTTAACCCTAAATGTCTCTTAGGGTACGTCTAATTCACTAAATAATCAATATCATCTCCAATATACTTTGAATACAAATCTACTATGAAAGTTTTATCTTCTAAACTTATATATAAGTTAAACAATTGTTTATAAAGTTTGCTCAATGAAAGAGGGAAATATGACATCACGAAGGCCTTGTTTTGTCGGGCTCCCTTTGGCTCCAACTCCGTGCTATAGTATCGAAGGAGCCACAAAATATGGCTTCTTCGGGCTCCTAGTTTATTTCATGGGAAAGAAAAACTTCTTCCATGAATGTTGCTGCTACAGTGCTGGTGTGGAACAGAAGCCGGCCACAAGAGGCTGTGTCAAACAAGCTCTAAGAGAAAATTATCGATGTGCTACACCATGACTACTGTTCATGTATGCAACACTATTCTCTTTATCCTAAAAAAGTGTAATTCTAGAATTCTTTAGACAAATTAGTGTTATAGGGAAAAAACAGATGTGACCCTTTAAAAAACTCTTACTCCGCCTATCTCAAAAAGCATATTATATTTTCAAATGTTTTTATTTTAAAATATATTTCATAATTAATCTAGTGGTAATTTTTATACATCATAAATATTAGTAGTTTTCTATATATTTGGATAAATTTAGGATTGATTGACTTCTCGAAAAAGCGAGACTCTTAGGGCCTGTTTGGCACAGCTCACGATAGCTTCATGAACTGTTGTGAGTTGTTTTTTTAAACACTCATTTTCAAAACAATTTGAGTTGTTTTTCTCCTCCTCTCACAGAGACACGACTTGGGATAAAGCTAAAAATAATAGTTTATCCTAGCTCTCTCTCATGAGCTGTTGATGAATCTATTTTGTCAAATACTTTTTCCAAAACAGCTCAGATTTACTAAAAAACTGCTTGTGAAGCTATTTTCAAAAATAGCTTCACCAACGAAGCTGAGCTGTGCTAAATATGCCATTTTTTTTAGCACGAAGAACATATTATATTGTACTAGCACTTCGGAGACCCTCGCAACTCGCAAGTCTACTAGTTCTAGCGAGGCTAGGAGCTCGAAGGACTACGTCATCTTCCGTATCCGTATCAAAAAAAACATTGAACTAGTCTATCATGGATCAATCATGACATTATACGAGAAAGAAGGAAAGAAAAACCCCGGTGCCACCAGCAATTCAGCAGCGAGCCAGAGACCGCCGCCCGTTCTGAGTTCTCACGCTTGAGAATTGGGCCCGCTCGTCGGTTTATTAGTTAGAATCTATAATATTTTTTTCTCACGATAAAACAACTTCAGTCAATTTATCAGTCCAACTTTAATACCAACTAAACAATTTGAATCAGCCGCTGACTTTAATACCAGCCGAACAGCCCGGATCAGCCGCTGGGATTACACACGCCTGCACTGCACCTGCACCTGCACCTACACCTACACCTACACGCAGCAATGCAGCATGGTCCGGCATTAAACGCCGACGTGCCGACGGTCGAACCGCGGCGCGCCACGGCGCCATTCGCTTCTTCACTGTCTGGATCTCAGGATCTGCCGCGATCATTGGTTGGCTTTCCGTCTGAACTGGCAGCTGCGGGTCCCTTTCTCCGTGCTACTAGTACAGCGCATTGACGGGCAGAGGTTGACACGGAGATGGGCGCCGCAAGGGCCCGTCGTCTGCTGCGAGAAGCAAGAAATGCTTATCCGGGCGCTCCTGGGGCTGTGACTTGGCGTCTTGGTTGGATAGGAGCCATGAAAAAGCGTACGCCTTTTGCTGTGCTGTTGGATTGAGCATTTCGGCTAAATGTTGGATTAGCTGACGTTTTGCAACCGGATGAATAACGTTGGCTGTTTTTTGGCAAATATTGTCCAAGCAGGAAAAGATTCATCTCCTTGATTTCCAACCTGTCTTTCTGTTATTTTTTACCTACATTTATTATACCAGAATGGCCAGATGGAGAGAGAGTCTAAAAACTTGGAATTTTGAACTAAACTAAACAAGGCCTAAATGTTGGATGAGCTGACGTGGAGGATAGAACGTTGGCTGTTTTTAAGAGCAGCAGGAGTATTTCCTTGATGACCTGTCTTTCTGTTATATTATACCAGAATGGCCAGAAAGTCTACATGCAACTATATGCAGGAATAAAGCCAGGAACAGATGGCTAGTGGTGTCTGTCAATATATGGGATACGTGTAAAAGTGCAGAAGAAAGTTGAGGGCATTCCATGTGTGCCATTAAAAAAAAAAGATCGTAATGCTCTGTGTGCTTCTGGAAAAGTTCAGCGGTCTTCAGCGCCACTGCTTCAACTTTTTTGTGCCCTCCATACCACTGCCGTCAGTTTGGACTCTAACGCCATCAAACTGCAGGTGTGAAAAGTCAAAAATACCCTTAAGTTTAAATATGCCATTAATTTTTTTTAGCATCTTAACGACTTCAAACGAAAAAACTCAAAACTAGAAAATTGTAGATCTCGTCGAGATCTATAATTTTTATATAAAAATTATCTTCATTTAATTCCGCAAAAAAATATGATTTGATATGATTAATATATCTTAGAAAAATTATATCTTTTTTTTGCGGAATTAAATGAAAATAATTTTTATATGAAAATTATAGATCTCGACGAGATCTACAAATTTCTAATTTTGAGTTTCTTCATTTGTAGTCGTTAAGGGCGTACCCAGTGCAGATAGCTCCTGCTCTGTGCGGGGTCTGGGGAAAGGTGTCAGTGGCAAGCCTTACCTTCGCCTGTGCAATGCGAGGAGACCGCGACTCGAACACGGGACCTTCCGGTTACAGGTGGTAAGACTCTACCGCTTGCACCAGGCCCGCCCTTCGTTTGAAGTCGTTAATATGCTCAAAAAAAATAATGACATATTTACATTTAAAGGTATTTTCGACTTTTCACACCTGTAGTTTGACGGCGTTAGAGTCCAAACTGACGGCAGTGGCATAGGGCCTGTTCGGCAGGACTGAAAAATACTGTTCCGGCTGATTGTTGTGAGAGAAAATACTGTTCTGACAGGACGTGAATAGTGATTTTGTGAGTGGCGAAACAAGCCAGCCGGCTGGCTTTAAGCCAGCCGAACATGCCGATAGATGGCACAAAAAAGTTGGAGCAGTGACGCTGAAGACCACTAAACTTTTCCAGAGACACACAAAGCATTACGATCTTTTTTAATGGCACATAAAAAATTCCACCAAGAAAGTTGGCCCGCCCTGGTACCTGGGTGGAGTGGACAGTGGACTCTGTGGTACAAGACCTTGGAATATCGTCGCACTTTTTCCTGATGATGATGCGCCTCTTGCTTTTTTTTTCTTCCTCCGGCGAAATGCTCCTTCTGTTTTCCGCTGATAGCAATTTGTTGAATGTTAATGTTCATGTCCGGCGGCTTCAACAGTTCCACCTTGCAAACTCCGTTTTAAAGCGTAGTTCGTTATGTTTTTGTCCTAAACCAAACTAGTCTACTTTTGACAAGTTTATAGGAGAATGGAACATCTAGTAAATCGACTAAGTCAAACTTGAAGTAGTTTTATTAAACAAACTAGTCTACTTTTGACGAGTTTAAAGGAGAATGGAACATCTTGTAAACGTTAGCATATTTGTTTATAATATAAATAAACTTGATTAAAATTAGAGAAGTTTGACTCAAGATAAAAAAAAAAATTACAGTTCAGAACGGATAGTCCTGTATTTGGATTTGCTATATGACACTCTGTGTTTCTCATCTCATCGACGTCAGATATTTTTTCAGTCAATTTTCACCATATTCTTTAACTCAGGCCCGTTTGGATCATCAAATCAAAATCTGAATAGTAAGATAGTGATTGTGAGAATCTAGATTCTAAATAATAATAATCTAACATGTTTGGATCCCTGGATTATAACTAGATAGTGGGTTAATTATACAAGCAAAATTTCTAAAATGCCCATGGCTTCTTCGACATTTTTTTTCTTCCAGCTAGGGCAAAATTGTCTTGACTTCTCAAAAAGGGGCAAAATCGTCTTTTCATACAATAATCTCCCAGAAGCTCATGGAGAGGAGATATTGGGATTATGGCCTTGGATTACTCAATATATACTAGAATCTCATAGAAGCTCTTCAGTTTGGATCAGCTTCTGTTCTTTTGCTAGATTGTAGAATCAAAACCGGATCTCAACAGGCCCTCAGTTTCCACACGTCTGATCAGCCCGCTCGTCTCCATGCCCGTTGAGATTGAGCTGCTTCGACGAATTAGATTGGAGTTTTAAGAATTTAGAAAAAAAAAGTACAACGAAAGTAGATGGTCACGACGCTTGATAAGCAAAGCGAAGGATAACTAGTGGAAGAAAGAGGGTCAGTGTGGGAAACCTAGCTCCAATAGCTAGCACAACAACATATTTGGTGGCTCACATGAAGAGGGCAGAGCGGAGGCACCGGGTGCTGTTCGAGCGCTATAGGACTATAGGAGGGGATGGACCATTTTATATTTGTTCTCTTTCTTGCTTTTTGAGCATTTGATGCCATTTTGTTTTCATAATCCATTTTTAGGGATTTTAGTAGTGCCTATATTCTAATTTTAAGGACCAATTTCTCTCCAGGTAATTTTTTCTTATCATTTTAGAGAAAATGTTTTCTCTTATTCTATTGACGATTTTCTCTTACCTTTTACATACATTATTTTCCTTATTTTAGGATTTGGGATTTTTTTCTCTTCCTGGATTTTATTTTAGAAACTTTTCTCTCCTTTTTTTAGGGGACAAACTTTTCTCTTCTTAGATGTAATGTAAGAAGCCACTGAGCACTAGTCCACTAGAATAATGGTCTGTTTGGATCTCATTGACTAACAACTAGTTGGCTAAATTTTAGTCCATGAGAATTAAACATGTGAACTAATGGATGGACTGATAACTAGTTAAGCCCTAACTAGTCCATGAAACCCAGCTGCCAGGACCAGTGACTCCATCCCATTGGAAAAAAGACATCCGTTACCCCCCACTGCACGCGACCCTATCCGGCGGTTCCCCTCCCTCCCGCATCCCGCCGCGCCGCCGCTAGCATCTCGCCCTCGCGCCCATGGCCGGCCTCCGGCGTGCCCGTGGCCCTGCCTCCGCCGCGCCGAATCCTGCCTCCGCCTCCTGCTCGCCTAGCGTCGAATCTGCTCGCCCAACACTGAATCCTGCTCGCCCGACGCCTCCACGGCAACCCGCGCTGGAGAGGAGCTCGTAGAGGCAGCGGGGTTGGAGTCGACGAGGCCTGCCAGGTCCGGGCAGCACTAGCGTCGCCGCCGCCGCCGCCACCAGCAGTGCCGCTGCAGCTCACGGCCGCCGCGTCGTCGTCGCGACCACCATGGCTAGTCGTGTGCGTGAGCGAGAGGTAGCTAGGTTTGGCCAGTCGGCTTGGGAGATGGCAGCCGGCGAGCACGTGTAAAGCGGCGATGTGCAGTGCGGGGGATGGATGGAAAAACACTGTTCGGACGGAATCTCCGTGGAAGAAACTGTTGGCCGGTTTGGTGAACAGTGAAATGAGAGGGGATCAGCAGTGAAATAAGAGTGGGATCCGCTGGCTGGCTGGTTGAGACCAGACCAGCGAACAACCCCATTTTAAATTCAGAGGTGGCCTATCCGAGCGATAACCACGAAGGTGTGGGTGTGGCTGGCTGTGATTCAAGCGCACGCACAGCAAGTCAGGGGTAAATCCGTCTAAATATTGAGATAGCGCTACTTGTTAGGCAGTGAATCCAAACAGGATTGGGGTTAAACTAGTCACTAGTCAGTTAATCACTGTTCTAACTAATCACTAGTCCTCGTCCATCCAAACTAATCACCAGTCCTGATGCATCAAACATGCCTAAAATTGCAACTTGCAATTGCAAGCAGTTTTTGGTTGGGCTGACCGGTCAGCCAGATTGGGCTTGGCCCATACGTAACCCAGACTATTGAAGTAGCCCAAACCCCAGAAGACGCTCCATTACACTGACAACGGCGGCCTCACGAAAGCTTAGCGCCATAGTCCCACCTGTCAGCTGCTGTAGCAAGCAAACTGACATCACCCGCATCTCCTAGACGCCGTCCCCAACCTCTCCGTCCCGCGCCGCCGCCGCCCGTCACTGTGCTCGCGATCTCGCCGGCGGCCCCAGAGGACTTGTCGCGTGCTCGGCCATGGCGTCGTCACCGCCGGCCCTCGAGATCCTAGGTATCCTCACACATCCCCTCTCTCTCTCTCCTCGCCGCGTTTGCCCCCTTAATATCTCGCGTTCGAACACCGCCCCTCTGACGGAATGCGCCAACCTCGCAGTTCGCGAGCCCGACGGCTTCACGGTGTGGTCCGGCCCGCCATACCCTCCGGGCACCACCAGCCCGCCGCAGAGACTCCCCAAGACGGCGTGCAGCGCCACCTCTTTCTCCACCGACGGTGCCCGCCTCCTCGCGACGGTGGCATCGGCCTCGGCCACCGTCTACGATTGCCGCACACTCGCCGTTGTCAAGTGCTTCGAGCTCCCGGGTCTCCTCGCCGCCGCGCTGTCGCCCACGGGGGCGTATCTGCAGACCTTCCAGAAGTCATCCTCGCCGCAGGAGAAGAATGTCACGGTCTGGCACGTTGACACAGCTGCTGCTCTCTACCAGCACTACCAGAAGAGCATGTCTAAGGCCACCTGGTACGTGTTGCTTGGGCTCTCGTGACACTGATAAATTATGCTGCCTGCACTCTTTATCCTTCATTATGCTTGTAGAGATGTTAATATGTAGGTTAGCGTCTTATTACTCATGATTTATCGGATGAACATTTTATGGGAGATAGTGGCAGACGCTCGCTTGTTAACTACATCCAGCACATTTGCTATTGCAATATTTCGTTAAGTCACTGATGTCATATGGTAGTTATGTTTGAATTCTTGCACAGTTGTATACACATCTATCACTGAGGTTCCTATCAAGCTGGATGATGCTTCTTTTGGGAGACTGGCAAAGAAACAAAACTGTTACTCGATTTTAAAGATATCTCCTAGCACCCGATCCTTAGTGATTAGATTGGCTACTGATTAAGCTTTTTATCCTGGTTCCTGGATTTGAGATTCTAACACTACCTTCTGCCACCATTCTATGTGGATTCTCCATTAGTCGCACACATGAGATTAGGCAAAAAAGAAACCTGAGACAGTATAGGAGGAAGTATCTATAAATTCGATCAATTTGCGTAAGCATGAGACACATTTGAGTTCTTTTGATGCATGATATGTTGATTGAACCCGCAGGCCAATGGTTCAGTTTTCTGCGGATGAATCGGTCGCTTGCCGGATGATGCCTAATGAGATACAATTCTTTGATCCAAAAGATTTTGCAAAAGGGATTTTGTATAGGATAAGAATGCCTGGCATAGCTACGATGCAGCTAGCAACTGCACCAGGATCTCATGTTGCTGGATTCGTCCCAGAAGCTAAGGTTTGATTTGTTACATTTTATTTAGGTAATTAGACTGTGTTTCTGCAAACTAGTTTCACAAGGTTACTGATCTATTTCTCTCTCTGGTTTCGAGTAGGGTGTTCCAGCTAGTGTTCAGATATTTTCTTGCAACAAGGACGCACAAAATCAAGTTGTTGCTCGCAGGAGCTTTTTTCGTTGTTCCACTGTTCAATTACACTGGAACAAAGGGTCCACTGGGCTTCTAGTTCTTGCTCAAGCTGACGTGGATAAAACCAACCAGAGTTACTATGGTGAAACCAAGTTGAACTACTTGACAACTGACAGGGCCTTTGAAGGAATTGTTCCACTTAGTAAGTTCTTAGGTTTTGACAATATTTATCCTTTAATTTCTGGTATCTGACCCTATCATGTATTGGCAGAAAAGGATGGGCCAGTCCATGATGTGCAGTGGTCTTCCTCTGGCTCTGAATTTGCTGTGGTTTATGGATGTATCCTTATATTTACTGTCTTCATATGCACTGTAGAATTTCAGAGTTTTACCTTTTATGTACCATTTGTCCTTTTTAAGTGCTCCTTAACCGTATCTCAGTTATGCCGGCCAAGGCAACAATATTCAACAAGAAGTGCAACCCTCTTGTTGAGCTTGGTGAAGGACCTTACAATACGATAAGATGGAACCCCAAAGGACGATGTATCCTCTAGAATAATTTGATCAGTCAGTCTTGTGTGAAAATGTGGTGGGCATATCTAGCTGTTTCTATCTACGAAAGTTGGGCTAAGCCATGCTCCCTATGTTCTTTTCATAGGGCGTATTAGAATCTGGATAACTCTTTACAAGCATTCTTTGACTACTAATTTTTATTATGAAAAGCTAGTGCTACAAAAATAACATTATTTTAAAGATGTCAAATACACATCTATTCATATAACTTTTGCACACTAAGTGTGCATATAATTTGACTAATTGTTAGTTACAGTTTAAGAAATCTGACCTTTTCAGATCCTAATACTCAGTATAATAAGAAACGGAGGGAGTATATACATCTTATGAAACCTGTTGCTTTTACAATATCCTTGACCACATTTTCTCGACCAGTTTTTGTATTAGCAGGATTTGGTAATTTGCCTGGTGATATGGTATATTTCTACACCAAACAATTTTTCAGCATTATTCTTCACCCTGAAAATTTATAAATATTGCCTATTTCATCTGCTTAACTCTTTAAGTTTGGTATAGAAAAAACAAAGATAAACTACAAAAGCAAACATGCCTTAATACCTGTAAGCATCTACAAATAGTTGCATTGTAGCTCACATGGTATTTTCTGCCCAGGCGTTCTGGGATTATTCAGAAAAGAAATTGGTAGCAAAAACAAAGGCAGAATGTTCTGTCACAAGTGAATGGTCCCCTGATGGTCGTCATTTTATGACTGCTACAACAGCGCCGAGGCTCCAAATAGACAATTGGTATGTTTACTGTATTTGGCAATTGGCATATTAATGGACATAGTTAAATGCCCTTACTGAATGGAACTGTTGTTGCAGTATAAAAATATTTGACCACAACGGATCTCTGCAGTTTAAGAAGATGTTTGAAAGGCTGTATCAGGTATACCCTCAACATAACTTCTTATTTTTTATCCTATTCTGTTCCTAAACTGTAGTAACATGCTGAAATTTATAGATAAATATGCACTCTCTATATTTCTGATTTTTTTTTTGAATCATTCAGGCTGATTGGAAACCTGAAGTACCTGAAAGATTCGGTGACATTGCTGACCAGACAACATCCTTGAGTACCTTAAAGATTGAAGAAACAAAAAAACAAGGTTCTGGTATTCTCGTAGATTCCAAGTCAATCTGTTCTGATCAATTGATATCTTCCCTTGACGTCCTTCTATAGTTTCAGCACAAGGTTCCAAGTCAGCACAAACATCAAGCAAGGCCCCTGCAAATACAGCACCGAAACCTACAGCATACCGCCCACCCCATGCTAAGGGTTCTGCAGAACTTCAGGACAAGGTACAAGCTTCTATCTAATAACACCACCATGGTTCCGTTGCAGAACTGGGGTGTTTGGTCTTTGGTAGGAATGGAATGTGAAACTGAATGATTTGGTCTATTACCATGCAATTGCTCCTTGTCATGGTGCCGCAACAACAACAAAGCCCGTTAGTCCTCCAAGCAAGTTGGGCTAGATCTCCATATGAGTGGTTGGATTTTTTATGTTGGTTTGTCAGGCCTATCACCACCTCCTTTACCTGGGATTGTGACCGGCTATGCTGAAAGTGAAAGTTGAAACAACACAGGCTAGATCTTGTCAGTGTCAAATAGAATAAAAGAGGAATGTGTCTCATATACTTAATAAATCATATGCTGGCGTTTACCTGGGATTTGCTGTGCTCAGCTAATTCTATTGGTTGTTGTTCCAGCTCGTTCGAGAAAATTCTCATTGTTTGGCAGTATAAGAATATTGACTTATCATGTTTTGGTGCATTGCAGCTCTTTGGTGGACTAGCTCCTGCAGGGTGAGTTTCACATTCTTCATTCACCTTTTCTTATGCCTTTTTTTACATCGACAGATAACCCACTGACCTTAACAATGTAACAGGGGGGAGATGAGCAAAAATGCATTGCGAAACAAGAAGCGCAGAGAGAAACAGAAGGAAAAGAAAGCTGCTGAAGCGTCAGGCTCTCCTGCTGATGAAAGTTGATCTGTGCTGGATTTGTTTCAGCATTTCCAACCACCGAGTATAACAGACAGTGACAAATGATTTCTTTCAATCTGGTGAAACGGCCATGCACCAATTCACGTTTACACCGTATGAAACTCTTCATAGTTTGGTGCAGACAGTCAGGTTATTTTTTCAGTGTTATACTGAATTTGTATAAGCATATCGAAGAAACAGAAAAGTGAGGCTATTTCATATTTTCATGTGCTCTCTTGTTCTGTCGATGGATTCATGATCATTGTGCTAGCAATGTCACTATTGAAAGGACGATAGTTTCATGGGCATGATAGTTCTTGCAGAATTTCCTACAAAACATTATCGTACACTGTTGCATTAGCATGGCAAGAATAATTGTGTAACTTTGAAGTACTAATGTCCTAATCCTAACCCCAAAAAAAATGTGTGGCATGGCAACTTGCTAGCTGATTAGCCGAGGGCCGAGGCTTGCGGCAAGAGATCTGCAGTCCTCAACAAACATGTGCATAGAAAGAGTCAGTAAATAATCCTTCACCCCCCGCTACACATTTCGCGTCACAGTTGAGAGTTTTGATCGATCAGATGCACAAGCTATCACCAACGTCTGATTGGCAGGTTACAGTCTCAAAACACGGTCCCATCAACTACAAAATTGTCAAGAATTCACTCACTTTCTTCATACTTTTAACAAACGAGAGACATACCCGGTAAAGAACAAAAAAAAAACAATGGTCCAGGCGACAGGCGACCTTACTCCGCTGCACTAGCCCACGTTCCTATTATGCATTCTGCAATGGGTCAAAAAAAGGAGGGGGGCTGATGATACCCCATCAACTAGACTCCTGAGCATGGGGACGCCAGTTTCCCCTGCAAAGCTCCTGCATAAGATGCACAAATTTCTGAGGCTGTTGCCACCATGTAGGTTTTGACACAGCTGATCTCTCATATTGGTCCTCTTCTGAGCCTTCCTTCTGCATGAAGCTCTCGGAGAAGTTGTGCCACTTTTGCATGGCACGCTTCAGTCGGGCAGTCCTCTTACCAGTGACGAGATATCTGGTGTAGTCCCTGGCAAGACGGTAAAGTTCCTCCCCTCTGATTATGTGGATGTACTGCACCGTTAGAAAAAAAATACAGTGATTTAGCAGCCATCCTGGAGGGTTAATGCTTGTCACTATGATAAACACAGATGCATACATTTGAATTTCGTAAGATCTGGCTATAACAAAATTGTAAAGGTAATTCATATCATAAAGGGACTATAATCATTTTGTACCTAAGTGTCACATGTACAAGCAAGAAAAACCTAAGAGCATGAAGTCTATTGATACCATTCTGTCTTTTTCATAGGCAATGGTGTTTCAGCAGTCTATGATGCCCAGTGCTAACTTATCAAATAGGTATACCAGGAAATGCAGAAGAAACAAGGAAAACAAAACAATTACCACAAGTATGAAAGCAACAGTGGCCAAGATAACTTGGACTACTTCATCCAATGTTTCCTTGAACGATTCATCATCTGGGCCACCAGAACCACCACTGCCCCCACGGCGATTCCCATTCCCTCCGCCTCCACCAGACGCTTGTTCTCTCAGTTTAGCCACCTGCTCCTTCAGCAAGTCTTGTATGGGCCGGGGCTTTTTTGCATCAGCCATAGCTTTCTTCAAAGATTCCATCAAAGGCTGCAAAAAAACGTTATACAAGATCACCAACCTATTAAGAAATGTAAATGCACTCTGCTAGCAGAACCAAATGTATGTAAATGTTTTGGGGATTGAGACTTTTCCTATATATTTGGTTTCTTGACCAAGCCAGCTATTCCTAACATGTACCCTTGATCTGTGTTTAAATTTGATATGGTAGCCTAACATACTCCCTCCATTTTAGGTTTGTCCTAAGTCAAACATTCCTAACTTTGACCAACAATTTAAAAATATAGTTTTAAATAGTTGAGAATAACCCAGCAGATTATTATGACTTCCAAAAACAACAGAAGTAATCCACCTAAAGGAGTATGACAAAATTCTGAAGCGAGACAAGAGTAAGTTTGCTTTGATCCACCAAATATATCATACACTAGTTCAATTTAACAAATATCTAAGTGCACAGTATGGGCGTATGGCACATGCAAATAAAAATATCACTCTGACCATGTTTTACTTAATTCAACAAGAGTAAAGTCCACTGCCGGTCCTTAAACTTGTGTCCCTATGTCATCCCGGTCCCTAAACTCTCAAAATAATTATTTATAGGTACCTAAACATTGTTCGGGTCTCACAATAGTCCTATCGGATCTCCATGCAGTCCTTTAATTTGCGTAGGTGTGTCATTTTGGTCCCAAATGTTGTGAACTAGCTAGCAGGATCAACGTGCTCCGGCCACTGGCCACCCACGCTCGGCCTCGGTCCGAGCTGCCGTAGTACATGCCAACCACGGCCGGCGTGTGGGTCTGTGGAATCGAACGCGACAACCACGCCGCCACCAAATGCCGCCTCCTCTTCGGCGCCCGCGCAGGCCACGCGTCGCACACCACTGGCGCTGTCGACGCCTCGGACGCCATGGAGAGGCTGTCAGAGCAGTCCTGCTGCGCAGAGGAGGCTGTGAAGGAGGACTGGACAGCCATGACGACTAGGTGAGGTGACCTCGAAGCTCGCTGGTGGAAGCGACGTCTTGGTCATTCGGCCAGTACGGCTGCGCTAGGTGGCCTGCGCGGCTGCGCCAAGTCCGACGCCGCAGAGACTAGACTACGCACCATCAAAACGTAGGCGAGCAAGGAAGCAATTGTCTCCGTGCTCGAGCCGTGGCCGCTCCCTCTCACCCATGACGCGACTCCGTGGACAGTAGTACATGCACCGAGGTGCGGCCTAGGCAAAAGCCGGCGGCGGCAAGAGGTGGCGAGCCGAGAGTAGCCTGAAGCCACCGGCAAGCCACCCCTGCACCGCATCACCACCCGAGCAACACCAGGTGAGGCCGCCCCATCGCCACCGTGCGAGCAGGCCCATGAGCTGCCGGGCGAGGGTGCCCTGGGTGAGCGCGCTTCCCTGCCGCGGACGTCCGGCGTGCGAAGAGTTGCCGTCGAGGAGACCAAAGGCCGAGCGGCGCAGTAGGCACTGGGCAGTCCGGGAGGAGGAGACAGAGTCACGGGTAGCGGGTTCAGACCCGTTTGGATGGGCAATGAGACCCGAACAATGTTTAGGTATCTAGATGAACGTTTTGTAAGTTTAGGGACCGGGATGACACAGCTGTACAAGTTCAAGGACCGGTAGCGAACTTTACTCATTCAACAATATCAAGTGCACCGGTGGCATTCATAAATTTTGGCACCGACAAAACATCAACTTTGTTTAATTTCATCCACCAACTAAGCTACCAAAACTGGCCTTGGACAAAACCTATGCGTGACCAAAATTTTGGTAATTGGCAGTGAATCCACGGTAACACTATCATTTGACACGTATTCAACACACCCCTGGAATCATATCAAGAAAACAACACAGCTATGCATTTTTGCATGATAAATTTATAAGAAATATCAAGCATAAAAGGAAGGCCTTAGAAGCTACTTACATCATCAGCAGTGCCAGGGTTTCCCTTTCCACTTAAGGCACATACAGGAGTAAGCCTTTTGTGGCTAGCAGCAATGAGAACTAGCCTTGGGTACACCTTCTGTTGCAGCTTGTGGAATCCAAGAGCATGTGAATATAATGGATACTGATATGTGCTCCCAAGACCTGCTATAGGTTTGTTCACAATGATCCTACTGTGAGGCTTGCAAGTAGTGGCTTGGAAGTAGCTCATCGTTTCCTACTTCTTGAATAGTTAACTAGAACCAAATCTGCAGATTCACATTAAATGTAAGAATTTCAGAAATTGCGAGGAAAATGCCAATGCCTCGAAGGCAGTATAAAAATAGATAACAACAGGATCTAATGCATATGATGTGGGTTGGGTGTTTCTGTGTTTGTGGGGGTGGGGACAGTGTTTTTTTTTTTTTTTTTTTTTTTTTGGTAAACCCAACCAGGTAGCCAAGATTTGGATAGCTTTCCTTCTTAATAGAATTTCAATCAACTCTCTCTCTTTCAGTTACATAACTAAGAATATGCATGATCCAGTTTGGTTTTCTACCTCCCTCAAAATGCAAAGAAAATGAAAAAAAAAACAATTCATGCATCGGAACATAAAGTTTCCAGAGAATCTGTTGGTAAGCTGACCAATAACCAGATTAAATGCAATGTAGCCAACCTTGGCAGAAACCATATGAACTTCAATTCTTCATGTTCATGCGCTACCGGTATGAGGGAACCCTGTTCTGTATGACAGATCCTTATTGACACTCAAACCAAAAATAGAGACAGTGTACACAACCATTGACATGATGGCACTACATTATACATCAAGGAAATCTACATGATAACCTAAATAAAACAATAAAATCGAAAAGAGGAAATGGAAGCATCACAACTAACTTAAGGTGAAAAAAATACCACATCTCACATTCCAAATAGGAATGACATGAGTAAAAAGTGGCATAAGACTACCTGCAAAGGGAATAGCATGTGACATGGGGCTCGGTTGAACCCCCCATTATGCCTAAAACAATCTTCACCTGCCTTGGTTCCAATGCCAATGGGATCAACTTAAATCAATTTTACATGACCTTAAAAATTGGCAACTAGCAAACTTCAGCATGCCCAAGCACATTTTGCTTGGTTCGTTCATTTCTCACAACGATTTCAGCAAATTTACGGCAAAGAACACATTAGCCGGAAAGCCTTATTCTGCTTCTTAATTTGCCAGAAGTTGGTGACACAAACACCTCTTCTTCATTCTCTTATCTCAGCCTGATTGATTACTGACTGCTCAGCGCAAATTAAACTCCATCTTTCACATGTAAAAACACAGGACATCAACACGGCTTTCTAATAGGCTATGGAATGCTTCCTCTCAGGGGCAGGCCCAGTAGAGGACATGGGTGTACACATGTACACACCCAGTAAATTTTTGCGAAAAAATCGAAGTTAGTAGGCATAATATATCTATACACTTGAAATTAGATCATGTCGGAATAATAAATAGGGAAATAGCCAAATAGCTCAAGTTAGGGTTCGGGAACTCGGTTTCGCACAGGCAGGAAAGGAAGGGAAGGGAAGGGAAGGGTCCGCATACTTGTTGGGTACTCGTCGCCGGCGAAGGGACCGTCGAAGGCCTGGCGAAGGGGCAGACGAACGCCTGGGTACCTGGCTTAGGACGGCGCCAGTCGGTCGCCGCGCGAGAGAGAGAGCGCGCGCACGCGGGGTGAACGGGAGATGATAAGGCAAGGGGGGAACGGGCTGCTGGTTAGGTCCTGCAGAAGACATAACTGATTGTCTGTTTAAAGTTTAAACTCTATATATTTCCTTTATTATTAGTGAAATTTTACTGCGTTCGAAAATTAGGTCCCATTCACTTACGCTAAAATTTAACTTTATACTGAAATGTCGGGAAAAAAAATTATTCTATAACTAAAAAGTAGCTCAAACAAACAGGTATTAGGTTGTGGGCCGGAACTAAAAAAATATGTGGACCTGAAGTGGCTTACAATTAAATTTGAAGGATATAACATTATTTTGACGTCTCGTGAGCTGCTTCTCGGGATTAAAAAAAATGGAGCTGCTTTTCTGAATAAAAAAGAGCTCCTTCTATGAATTAAAAAAGAAGGTGCTGTTTCTCATAATCTCATGTCAGCATCTCTTATATCCGAATGTTGTTTATCCCCAAATCGCAGAAACTAGAACGACGGCCGGCCGGTGGGATCTCGCCGGCGGCTAAGACCGTGCGCGGGATCAGGGCCAGAGCTTCCCGCACTCGAGGTTGCAGCGGCAAGGCGTGCGAGCCGGCCACAGGAGGCGGCGGCTTGGGCGGAGTGTATAGAAGGCGGCTAGCGGCGGGGAAGGTGGTGTCATGGCGGGATGCACAGGGCCCGGTAGGACCCAGTTCTGGCAGCGTCGTGGCCGGATGTTGCGCGGAGCGTGCTGCCAGCGTGCACGCGGCAGCGCACAGCGCGACGGAGCGGCGGCGATGATGCAAGGGGTGACGGCGAATCCAGCTTGTGTGATTGCGCTACAAGTGCAACGGACCATGTGAACCGTGGTGGTGGTCATGGCTCGGTTAGGGAAGGCTCAACGCATGTTACCCGCGGCGTAGTGGCCATGGTCATGGTGGCGGCCATGGCGGCCTCCCGCGATGAGGCGAGGTATGCAGGGGCACGACTCTCCCTCTCCTAGCGCGGTCGGCGCAGCGGCCCCCTGGCTGCGAGGCGGTCGGAGATGACGCAAGCAACGAGATCCTGAGTCGCAGGCACCGGCCACTCCCGTTCGTGGAATTGAATTGGGTCAGGAGTTTGAGATTCATTACAGGAGAGGACTAAACTGCCCTTAAGAACAATTAATTAATTTTCGTAATTAATAGGTGCGGTAAATATTTTCCACGGGAGAAACCGGTGGTTCCTCTAAGCACAGTAACAAATCACTTATTATTAACTAGAAAATAACTATTCCCTTCATCCTTAAATATATACTCCGAAAGAATGCAATTCTAATCCCTCTATCTAGAAAAAAAAATACAAATTTAGCACAGTATCAAATTAAAGTATCTCGAATTTAACTAATTACATATAAAAATATAAATAGTTATAATATCAAATAAGAGTGTACTATGATACACATGACTAGTTAACTAGTTGGGCTAAAATTAGTTCAAATTAGCTATGGTTGCCTAGCTAATTGACTAGCAACTAGTTAAAAATATGGCTAAAAAAATTAGGCTTGTCTATGAGCCCTCTTGTTTGATACACTAGAGCTAATTTGAGCTAAAGTTAGCTAGCTAACAATTAGCTTATGGTATCAAACATGCTCTATATTTTTATAATATACTTATTTGATGTCAAAAACATTAATATGTCTACCTATATATTAATCAAACTTTGGATACGGAAACTGAAATACATCTAGAATTGCATCCTTTTTCAGGACAAAGATAGTCCCATATTTACATTTATCCTAAGTCAACCAGCCTTTATTTTGACTAAAATTGTAGAAAAATGTATTAACTTCTACCACAACAAAAAATTAGGTTATAAAATATATTCCATAATATTCCTAATCGAGTTTATATGATGTTAAAAATATTATTGTTCTTTTTTTATAAATTTGGTCAAACTTAAATTAGTTTGGATTAGCATAAATAAATACACTATGTTTCAAGAGGGAGTAGTCAAAATGCCCTATTTGCCAAACACTCTTGCCAATATATTTCCTTCCACGTAACTGCTCGTTATATCTTTATATTTTTTTAATCAAATATGATTACAAGACCTTTTCTTTCTTTAAATTACATACATGGACACTCATACACTAAAGAGGGAATTGACAAACCTCGATATTGATGAAATTACCACAAACACCTTACGTTGAGGAGCATGTTGTCTATCACTAAAAGAACGATGTCGTTAAAACCTAAAATAAATATAGGAAAATATGAGCACCTTTGTTAAATCGAGGGCTTGAGATAACAAGTTCCACACAAGCAAACCAACCAGCTAAGATACGCTCAGTTCACGATCTGGACCTTTTCGTCGCTTCATCGTGGCATCTGCACTACTCCCGCCCGTCATCCCAAATTAAATCAACTTCTAAAATCGTCAAAAATCAAATTATTTTAATTTTAACTAACTTTATAAAAAAGAGCACCAACATTATGACACCAAATTAGTATATATCAATACATACATCATGAAGTATATTTTCACAATATATTTGTTTGTGTTATCGATGTTGTTATCCTTTTTTATAAAGTTGGTTAAACATAAAATAATTTGACTTAGAATCATTTTCAGAATTAATTTATTTTTGGACGGAGGTAATATTATACATCTTCACTATGTCGAGATCTATTTTGTCCATCCTCTTTCCCTCTCTGGTTACATTATTACTCTATATATCTCTATACTATGTATGCTCAAAACTAAAAATAAAGGGAGATTCATTATGCATGCGCATCGCTGAAATATTTGCACTTGATTTTGCCACCAAGCACTAATCTCCAACGGTGTTTGTGCATCTCAACCAAAAAAACTAAGATGGTCTTTTTTCCTTAGAAGCCGACACCGACAATGCCTAGCAAGTAACATTGGGAGGCTATCTACAGGAACTTACTTGTGTTTCATTTTCTATTTTCTCTAGATGTCATTTGTCTTGCTTATTTGAGCTGCAATTTGCGCTAACTAAAGAAGTGAATAAGCTTGGAACACAATCAAACACAAGTAAGTTTGCTTATTTTCAAATTCGCATCAATATATTGGCCATCCATTTATTCTTATATGCATGTAATGGAATTTCCATATAGCAGAGCTAGTACAGAAGGCACTATTACAGCAGGAATTTCATGTGATTGCCTCCTTGATTACTTCTGTACAGCATTGATAGTACCTTATCAGCTTCCTTTCATGTGAATGAGTAGTGCTATCGGATAGTCTGATAGCAGTTCTACTGCAACTTTAATTTGCGATGATGAAGCTACCTAGATAGTCATTTGCTGCTAGTACTGCTACCTAGATTGTGGTTTTTAGCTTTGGCACATGAACTGTTCCTTACAATATATAGCTCAATTTTGGCTTGATTTTGATGCGGATGTTGAAATAATCTGGCATGGCTGCAAGAGGGGGCCCTTAAATTATTATTTTGTTTGTCCACAAGAACCAAGTCTGTTGCTTTACATATACACTCTGTGAATGGACATCTATAGTAGAACAAAATTGGACTGTCAATTTTACTATCACCAAGTCTGTTTATTTAAACTATACACTATGTATATTTTTATAACTATATTTTGCAGGTTAGTGGTCGCAACATTTGAAGGCCGTGCAAAATGGAAGCATTTAGTCACACAATATTGTTTGATGCTAAAAGTTCCTTCAACCATTTAGTTAACTGTTTTAAAACATTATTTATGTCCTTGCATTTGAGCTTAGAAGAACAATCCGAAGCTCACTCTCATGGATGTCGCCGTGCCCTGCAACGTTATGATTTGCATGGAACTCTTGTGTTCTTATGTGTGTATGTGTGCTGAGCTTATCTCCATTGCATAGATGGTAGTGCAGTGGTTGGGCACAACGTTCTTGTTCCAATTTGATGTTCTGACATGATTTTTTTCGGCTCTGATATAATGTTCTTCGCTGTTGATGTTCGGTTGTGTTCCCGTTTGAATTTTGCTCTTATATTTTTAAGGCTGTTTTATTTTTTTTCTATTTCGAGTTCTGGTATGGAACATAGTGAAATAAGCCTTTGATTATGTGCTTGGATACGAAACTTGTTTGTTTTTGAGCTACAATTTGACTCACTCTGACACAATGGACGTTCAATCTCGATACGTTTTGGATACGAAATAAGCTTTGCTGAAGGGACGAGCTTTGTTTATATTGAGCCATACTGCGTACATTAGCAGATTCTCTTCACCCAAACAGCAAACCCCGGAGAGAAAAGATACACCTGTATCTAAGGTGTTTTGTTATGCACAGGAATTTACACTTGTAAACAAATTACCGCTCCAAAATATTACCAACATGCCAAACAAGGCCTAAGTTTAATTATTTGAAGGAAAAAAATGCAGATGTTGTGCAGTTTTCTCTTATTGTGGACTGCATCTAAAAGTAATTTACCTGAGTAACAGTTGTTGATCATTACCTACACATGCTGATGGTTCATCCTGGCCATTATATTGTAAAGCAGTATTTTGAGATGGGGAACATAAGTTTAGCAGTATACGTAGGAGAAGAATAGGAAAAACTCAGTAAGATAACCTCATGAACCAATATTCATATGCTTGTCCAATCTGTAGTTCAAGAACTACAAACCTGACACGTGTGATAAATAAGCTACGATCAAAGAAATTTACATGCTGCCTATGAGGACTACCAACATCGCTGGCACTGCTCATGGTTTTATATGTCTATGGGTTCTAAATATATGGTTTCTAAATTATGTACTCCCTCCATTTCAAATTTTTGACTTTTCTAGATATATTATTTTTGTTATGCACTTCGACATAGTCTTGATACATAATAAAACAATATATTTAAAAAATAAAAACATATTATAATTTAGAAAGAAGAGAGTAGTATCTTATAATACTTTAGCATCTAAACCGTGTCTAAAAATGTAGTTTAAGAGACCTAGACATAGTGGGGATTGGAGAATGGCCATCCATGCATTTTTATTTTTATTTCGCTTGAATTACTTTAGCTATACTTTTCAGCGAATGAATAATGTTTTTCTCTTACAACAAATCAGCATAAGCTAAATTTCAGCGAAACGAACAGGGCTAACCTGTCTGTCTCATCTCATGCTCGTTGACTAAACTCGCGGCTCTACCGGTGCCCGTGGTGGCAACCGAATTTTTTATTTTTTAGCACTTTTTTTTGAATTTTTTTTCACAAATATGCCCATGGTCCCTAGAGGTAAGATTTCAAAATCTTGACCCTTAGCTCGGCGCCATCGTTGCTGGCGCCGAGGTCTTAGGCTCGACGCAGACGTAGCGGTGACATGGTAGGCAGCTCGGCGCCATAGATACTGGCGCCGAGCTCGACGCCGTAGATCCTGGCGCCGAGCTTGACGCCAATATCTACAGCGCCGAGGTGACTGTGCATCCAGATACTGTACGAAGCAGGAGTATCGCCTGCAGAGCTCTCGAGAGCCGGGACTCTGAAAGAGGTGAAAATGCATTTCAGAGTCGATCCGAAAGAAAACCCATGCAGTTTCAGAAGCAGGACGGGGCTTTGCCGGGCTGGCTGGACAAGACAAGTCATGAGAAATGGCACGAGCAAACAACAGACAAGGGTTGAATTTGCCACACAAGAACCCTCCTGTGGATGAATGCTTCCAGTTTATTATGACACCCATAGGGCCTACCCATGGCCTCTGTGCATCGCATTTACCGTGCCGATTCTCAGTGCTGACTAGTGTAGTAGCATCGCATTTCACCTCCGGCTGTGTTTAGATCGCGAATTTTGTGAATTTGGCTATTGTAGCATTTTTGTTTTTATTTGACAATTAGTGTTTAATCATGGGCTAATTAGGCTCAAAACATTCGTCTCGCGATTTCCAACCAAACTGTGCAATTAATTTTTTTTCGTCTACATTTAATAATCCATGCACGTATCGCAAGATTCGATATGATGGCCACTGCAGCACTTTTTGGGAAACTATTTGGAACTGAACAAGCACTCCCTCAACTACCGCGTCTGCTAAGCCCGCGTTTAGTTCCTAAAATTTCCCAAAAAAATATTGTAGCCATGAAGTTCCCAAAAAGTGTGCACTGCAACTTTTCACCACCCGTTTAGTTGACAAAATATGAAAAAGAACTATGCATCATTTAATGGACTGCATGCAGCTTATTAATGGCACGCATACATGACATTGCATGCAAATCAAACAGTCTTTTACATCCAAGCAGCACAGCAAACAGCCGTTTACATCCAACAATGTACACACAGGAAAGCAACAATTATTGTGAAACAAATCAAATGCACACTGTACACACAGCAATGGTTCTCGGACAAAAAAATTACAGTTACACAGTCGTCTCAAACAGACGACCCAATCATGTTCGATTAACCAAACCGATTGCGATGGATTCTCGAAATACATTCATCAGCTCAGAATCAGAACTACCACTTGGAGAAAGTGTTTCCGGCTGATCAGCATAGGCTTCTGCCGGCACATAGTTTTCATCCCGGTCACACCGAGCAAAGTGCCTATCCCCTATGCCACTCACCCTTATGAAGTTATGCAGGGCACAACATGCAATAATTATTTGACTTTGTACATGGGGGGCATAACTAGGAACTTCTTTCATCATCCACCAGTTCATTTTTAACACTCCAAATGACCTTTCTATGACATTCCTAAGTGAAGAATATGCATAATTGAAGATCTCAGTTTTACCTTGGGGTTCTGCTGCCTCTCGGTACTCCTGCATGTGGTACTTTGTTCCCTTGTACGGTGCAAGATAACCTGGGCGGTTAGCGTACCCCGAGTCCACAAGGTAATACTTGCCTACACCATCCAAACAATAGTTAGTGTCATGAACTTCAACTAGTATGCACAAAAGTAGAACCAACTAATTGTATACCTGTTGGTGGATGTGGAAACACGTTGGTGTATGTTGTTGTTGCATCATTGAAGACCCTCATGTCATGCACTGAACCCGGCCAGCCAGCTAGGACGAATGTAAATCGCATGTCGAAGTCACACACAGCCAAGACATTCTGTGTTGTCATCCCCTTGCGGCATAGGTGCTGCACAAACTTATCGCTAGGCACCACACAGGGGACATGAGTCCCATCTATAGCCCCTATGCAGTCCTTGAAGTAGGGATAGAACCTAGGATTTCTTAGCCCGTCATGCATAGTGCTAAAATTTGGGTCATTAGGCCTAATGATGTCGACAGCAAGCTTGACAATAGACTTCAACACCCTGTGAAACATGCTATGAACAGTCCCCAGTGACCTCTCAAACCTATCCTCTGCTTGCCTAACAGATTGTGGAGCCCCCACCATCCACAGAAACATCTCCAGAGCCTCAATAGATGCTGATTTGCTACTAGATTTCAGCCCATATGATTCTACCAAACGATCATGCAGCCTAAGGAACATATCAAGGCTCATTCTGAACATGTTATAACAGGCCTTCCTATTTCCTAGTTTACTATGTACCCATTCGAAACCACTAATGGCTGGCTGTCTATACTCTGACCTTGACAAGTGCTTGTTAATGTGGTAGGCATACTGGTACATATCGTACAGGAAAGCATCGTCATCATCATCGGCCTCCATCCAGTCACTGATGAACTCTTGGAAATCATCCTCATAAGCAGCTTGCCTCGATGACATCAGTCCCGTGACTATTGATTGGACATCCTCCTGTCAAAATGGAAAACAGTTTCAATCAGTTTTCAACATCAACTAGGCAACATTAGCATGCATCCCTATTAGAACTGACTGATGCCAGTTACTCAAACTCATGCACTACATACATCAACAGATAACAGCCATATCCAATCATACTACAATGAAGCAGTTCAAGTGTTCGACATGACAAACTTAGTTCAATGACAAATGACACCCACCACACCTCACATAGTTGAAATGACATAACAAATTAACTACGTAGATAGCTTAAGAAAATAAGGTCTAGGGGAGGACCCCGATATATTGCTTAATCATCAGCATCCTTCCTTGGGGCGAGGAGCTTATGAAGAAGTTCATCACAGGCTCACTCTGCACGATCTTGCGCACGGCCATCCACTCAGCTGGGGTCTCTTCAGTTGCCCCACACTGTCTTGCCAGCTATAGCACTAGTTCAACCTTCCTCTCCAACGCCTTGCTCTGGTCCTCAATTTTTTGGTTCCTCTCTTGCCACATGGCTGTCATCCTCTCAAGCCTCTGCCTTGAAATTTCATTGTGTTCCTTCATGTGACCATCCATGGTCCTGATAGCGGGGCTCTTGGTCCTCTTGCTCGGGCTAGAGGCAGTTGTGCTGGTGTTGCTTGCCCTCTTAGTGCCGACACTAAGTGGTGTCAGTTGGTCGTCTTGCTCATCATTGGAGTCGTCATCTGAACTGTCCACGTCAACTGTGTTGCTTTGTGCAGGACAGAACGAAGTTGAGCCATCAACCGCGTTGCCGGCGAACATCCGGTCCAAATCATCCAAGTACGGAGGCCAGCCGTCCTTGAGCTTCTTCCACTCAGGGTGTCCCTGGAAAACCGGGTCAGTTCAATCATGGAATATTAACATATTAACATTACATGATTGAGCATAAGTTTGGTTACATACCACCGTACGAGATTGCCACCAAACCATCAGTAGCAAGGATGGATCCACCCTCTCTCCTGCCTAAGCCAGAGGCTTTGCGGAGGTCGTTTATAAAATGCCACAAATGCCTGAGCTGCCGTAACTTACTTTTGAACCGGTCCTTGTCATGAACCAAGTTTGTTGCTGCATTATACCTTGCAATCAGATCTCTCCACCCCGACTTGTTCATACAACCGCGGACACAGTTGCCACTATCAATTTGGTGGCACCAGATTTGGCAAAACGTGCTTATGTTGGGCTCCGACCAGTATCCCCTGTCGTTCCTAGCCTAAACGATTTGATAAAACATGATTTCACACCCATAAACAAGATAGAAGATGGGGCGAAAAGAAAATGATTGGAACACAACTGTATACATGAGCAATGCAAGATTACGATATGGGTGAGGACAACTACCGGGATGTGACCCACGGGGGTACCATGAATCGGGTGCACGATGTCGTCGTCCACGTCTGGGACAGCTCCGCGACGCCGGCGCCAGCGTCCCCTTTCTCCGGCAGAGAAGACTGATGCAGAGGCGCGGCCATGATGGACGCGCGGCACGCGGTCGCCTCCGACAGCTTCTGATGTGGCGTGCCCTCCTGTGCCGTCACCTCCTTCTCCAAAGCCGGCGCTGCGAGGCTGCTGGAAGTTGAGGTTTCGCCGCCGAGGAACACAGACGGGAGGCGGACCCATCTGGCTACCACCAGGGTCGTAGCGGTCCATGCCAGCCCATCCCGCGCCGTCGTTGAGGTCCAGGGACTCCAGCCCCCTGCGGGGAGGGTTCACGTCGCTGGACCCCGTGTACGGTGGAGGCGGGTCGGTGAAGCCCTCGTACAACGACGACCCGAAAAGCGGGTTCGCCGCCGCCAGGAAGTCCCGCGTGCCGTCGTTGTTGCCGGAGCCGCCGTCGAAGTTTGCGTGGCCTTCGCCGTTGAAGCCGTCATCATCGTAGCCGTCCATCTACGTAGCCGCGGCCTTCCAGGGACTAGATCCGGGCACGAAACGCGTTGATCTACCTGCCGGGCTAGCTGAGACGGTGAGCGGCGGGGCCACCGAGGGGAGAGGCGTGCGGGGGGCAGCGGGGCTAGGGTTCACGAATGGAGGACTGCTGCCTGCGGACGCAGTGGGGGACGTGGTTATTGCGGCGGCCGTTGGGCCTCACGCTGCAAAATGTACACGGGCCGCTTTTCACCGCCCGTTTAGTTCCAAAATCCGAAATGTGGCCCATTTCCGAATTTCGTTCGCCAACTAAACACGGGCTAAGCCACAAAGTTTGATGCGTCCAGCTAGCTAGCTTAGCTGTACAGTAGCGTACGAGTAGGCAGGCACGAATTCAACCCTTGTCTGTTGTTTGCTCGTGCCATTTCTCATGACTTGTCTTGTGCAGCCAGCCCGGCAAAGCCCCGTCCTGCTTCTGAAACTGCATGGGTTTTCTTTCGGATCGACTCTGAAATGCATTTTCACCTCTTTCACAGTCCCGGCTCTCGAGAGCTCTGCAGGCGATACTCCTGCTTCGTACAGTATTTGGATGCACAGTCACCTCGGCGTAGATATTGGCGTCGCGTCAGGATCTACGGCGCCGAGCTGCCTGTCATGTCACCGCCACGTCTGCGTCGAGCCCAAGACCTCGGCGCCAGCAACGATGACGTCGAGACGTGTCAGCTCGGCGCCAGCAACGATAACGCCAAGCTAAAGGTCCAGATTTTAAAATCTTACCTCCAGGGACAAGGGCATATTTATGAAAAATTCTCAAAAAAGGGCTTAAAAAATAAAATATTCGATGGTGGCAAATACAGTAGTACTAAGATGGCATTAGTGGCCGGCCGTCCGGATAGGAAATGGAACGGAGGCTGCTGACTAGTTGGGCCTCTGCTTGTCATGGTTTGACTTTGACTCGTTGACGCGTGTGTGGCCTCCGTTCTACCACCTCCGGTTCTTGCCAGCTGCACGAATAGTCTTCACTGCTGTTTTTTTTCCAGAAGTGGCGGCTTCAACAAACACCGACTGGTTCTGTCATTTGCACGCAGAAACAGCTTGAACGATCGCGACAGGGCCACATTTCACTTCACCTGAGTAACAACGCTGGCAGACGCCGCGAGATGAACGCTGCAGGTGCCGCTAATAAGGGGCTGTTTAGATGTCGAAATTTTTGGCAAAATGCTACTGTAACATTTTTGTTGTTATTTAACAATTAGTGTTCAATCATAGTCTAATTAGGCTTAAAAGATTTGTCTCGTGGATTTTGTCTAAACTGTGTAATTATTTTTATTTTTTATTTATATTTAATGCTTCATGCATGCGTCCAAAAATTCTAACAAAATAGGAGGGAACTAAACTGGGCCTAAGAACAAACGTGCAGCTGAGCTCGGAAACTGCTTCACGTTTCATCGTCTCTGCGCTGCCGTTACGCCATGGTAGCCGGGTAGAAAAGGGGCCAAGTATCTGCCAAGAACAAACGGTCTGTTCGCTGGTTGGTTTTTAGGCTGATAAGCGAGGGTAATGCTGAGCGCATGTTTAGTTAGACCTTAAATTTTAAAAAGTTGCTACAGTACATGTCACATCGAATGTTTGTGGCCTATGCATGGAGCATTAAATGTAGACGAAAAAAAAACTAATTGCACAGTTTGGTGGAAAATTACGAGACGAACGTTTTGAGCCTAATTAGTTCATGTTTGAACACTATTTGTCAAATAAAAACGAATATGCTACAGTAGCCCCCAAATCCAACTTTGGGGAACTAAACACGCGCTGATTTATTATGAGAGAAAAACACTGTTGGCTGATTGATAAGCTCTACCTGAAACCGAATAGGCTGAAGAAGTGAGGCAGTGGCGACGTGCTTCAGCATGAGCCCACACAAAGGCCCCGTTCACTGATCTGAAACTTGGCTGAAACTGACTGGTTGTTGTGAGAAAAAAACACTGTTTGACTAGTTTAATGAATAGTAAATTGTGAGGGGAGCAGCCGGCTGGCTGCTCTTTCCAGACCGGCTAACGGCCCCAGAGGTCGACGCGGTTCACACCGATTTCACAACGTGCAGATGCCGACCTGGGTTGGCGTCGACCAGCTGAGTATCGCTCGGTTTGACTCGGCCCTCGTTTCATTTGGACGATCGCGACAGGTGAGACGACCTGATCGGATGCATGCTTCTCTCCAAAGTCCAATCCTACTATATAAAAGTCAAGCCCCAGCCCACCATGAAACTCACTCACCAGAGCCCCAGAGGCAGGCATCAGTATCACACACAGACGCAACCAGCCATGGCACAGAAGCTCGTCGCGCCACCGACGGCGCTCGTCGCCGCCGTCCTGGCGCTCGTCCTGTGGGCCGCCACGGCGGCCGCGCAGAACTGCGGGTGCGCGTCGGACCAGTGCTGCAGCAAGTACGGGTACTGCGGGACGGGCAAGGACTACTGCGGCGCCGACACGTGCCAGTCGGGCCCCTGCGACGTGCCGGCGACCAACAACGTGTCCGTGGCCAGCATCGTGACGCCGGCCTTCTTCGACGCGCTCCTCGCGCAGGCCGCCGCCTCGTGCGAGGCCAACGGGTTCTACACCCGCGACGCCTTCCTCGCCGCCGCCGGCTACTACCCGTCGTTCGGCCGCACCGGCACCGTCGACGACTCCAAGCGCGAGATCGCTGCCTTCTTCGGCAACGCCAACCACGAGACCATAAGTACGTATCACAAAACCCAAGCTCGTTTTTCATTTCTCATTCAAGCTACAGATATTCTAAAATTCAATCGTTCCATCAACCACCAACCGTGTAGAGTTCTGCTACATCAACGAGATCGACGGGCCGAGCAAGAACTACTGCGACCCGAACAACACGCAGTGGCCGTGCCAGGCGGGGAAAGGGTACTACGGGCGTGGCCCCCTGCAGATCTCGTGGAACTACAACTACGGGCCCGCAGGGCAGAGCATCGGCTTCGACGGGCTGGGCGACCCCGACGCGGTGGCGCGCAGCGCCGTCGTCGCGTTCCGGTCGGCGCTCTGGTACTGGATGAACAACGTGCACGGGGTGGTCGTCTCCGGGCAGGGCTTCGGCGCCACCATCCGGGCCATCAACGGCGCGCTCGAGTGCGACGGCAAGAACCCGAACTCCGTCAACAACCGCGTCGCCTACTACAAGCAGTTCTGCCAGGATTTCGGCGTCGACCCGGGCAGCAACCTCACATGCTGACTCTAGTACTCATGCGTGGATGGATAGATGGCTATTGCGTGGTGTGGATGTTTCGGTTTGGTAGTGTGAATTGTGATATGTGTGTGGGGAGCGGCGAGACATCAACAAGCTAGGCTAGGGCTGTGATGTTGTGATTCAGAGACTACGCGGAAATAAAAACTGATTTGCATGAGCTTCTGTTTAAGCATTCAGCTTGTATTTGTCGAGCTAAGTCATCAGATACAAAGGAGTGCCTAATCAATGTTGAAAAAATTAGGAAATGTCTAGTCAATGACCGGTTATTTTAGTCCCTCCCATTAACCAAAATTTTCTCACACTTACACTGTCTTATAGCTATATTTACACTGTCTTATTATTATATTTATAACCATTTTTCAGTGTAATTTATTGGAAAGAGTGATGTAATTTGGGAATAACACAAATATATGCCAAATTTTTCAAAAAGATTTACAAATTATTTTTATGAATTCCAGACATCAGAGAAATATATATCAAATTATTCACAAATTCTTTAGAAATTAAAAACATAAAATCCACACAAGGAGGTGAGAGAGGAGAGATTGTCGTAGGGTGTTCTGTGCTCGCGTTCGTGTGTCAGGCAGGGACACAGACACCGGCATGATTGCTTGCTTGACACTGAAGCCGAGCGGACACACGCACAGGGACGCATCGCACGCACCCACGCGCCAGCGTGATCGCAGGCGGGGGGAGGCCGACGCTTCCGCATCGCACGGCCAAAAAAACGGTTGATAACAACCGGCAAATCAACCGGTTGATCATTAGCCTTTCTGAAAAATTATTGGAATGCATTTGTAGAGGCGGCTAGAAACAACCGCCGCCTCTACACATGCATTTTCAGATGCGGCTTGGTTTGGAGGCCACGATAGAGACGGCTCAATTTTCAATTGCCTCTATAATAAAAAGCCTCCCTGTTGTTACAAATTGATTTGTTACAAATTGATTTTATAGTATTGATACCTAATTGATTCGATAGCAGCAGCATAGCGGTAGAAATTATCTAGAATGTACTTGATGTGCCCTAGGCTGCTCTCTGAGCTAAGCTGCTACCTAGAGACTACCTGCCTACCTAGAGTTCCGGATAGGCGGAGTCACAGAGCCTCTCAAGCTAAGACGAGTGGGGCAGCTCTGTCCACCAGGGAAGATCCGGAAGAAAAATTGACTAGAGGCATACTAATGATGATAATCAAATTAACCTCACATTTTTTGCTATGTGAGGATCTTATCATCCACTTGTGCGGGGCATCAATGGTTAAAAATAGTCTAGAACCCTTAATAACAATTTTTGAGTGACGACCTATGTCCTCACTCGGTACTATGTGTGGTAGAACCGTCCGAAATAACACATTTACGGAGGCGCTTGTCTTCCACTAAACACTAAGCACTCCGAAGTTGAGCTACGTTAGTCATTTCTGTCGGGCACACCCCATGGGAGAACCCGAAAATCCATATTTTTCAACAGGATTATAAATGGGAGAATAAAGCTTACAAAATTTTAGCCATTTCTTACATCACTTTTCATGCAACATCAGAGTATAATATTTATTGTTTATAACAGCGGAATATAACAATGTTATCAGAGTTTCAACGGAAATAAAATCATTTAATGACAAGTCAAACATTAACACGATGATCCGTTATATACATCATAATATGTTATAAGTTTTTCCATCGTAAAACACTTTGGGCGGTAATTTCAAATAAACTCTATGTCCGCTACGTTAAGAAAATTCTCGCTGAGCCTACCAGAAGATTTTCACACACAAGTGTCAGCTCCACATGTTCCTGTCACCTGCAACAGGGGAGAACAAATCCTGAGTACTTAATTGTACTCCGTAAGACTTACCCGTCAGAAGGAAAGAAAAGACTCCAAAGATATGTAAGGCTATCTGGCTTGTGGGTTATTGCATCTGCAGGAAGCATTACTAAGAGTACATCCTTATATTTAATTTTATTAGCAGTCATCATTAGTTCATTAACTAACCATTCTATATAAGCACCTATGCTACTTTCAAGCAGGTGGTAAGCAATCAGAACCATTTTATCATCTTTCATATTTTAGTTCTTACTACGACGCTAGATCGTAGACAAGTCGTACCGTATTACACGACGATTCGCGAACCAATGTATCACAGCTGGTACCCCGAAACACACGCCCCACTTGTACCCCAGGACAAGCAGGGCCAACCCACCACTCTCCTGTCAAGGGGTCCAGGTCCCCGTACAAACTTGGACTCTAAGCCCCCACACCTGAGTCCCGGACTCAGTGTAGTGCTTAGACCTCCACCATCCCCGCCTCCAATTAGCCAGTTCAGAAAGAGCCGAAACCCACAACAAGAGAGCAACGAACTTTTCCGCTCCCATAAGCAAGTATGTGCTCAGGATAATAAGTCTGTGACCTGACTAGAATCCAATGCAATGGACGGTCCTTAATCGACACAGGCGAAACAAATGCAATCCGAGCCTCGCTCGAATGCCTAACCAAGTCCAGATCCAAAGTACCATTCCGTCCGGTCTTCAATTATCATTCATATATATTCTATGTGATAGTAATATAATGACAACAATAATATCTTTCCTATCTCTCGCGAGTGACAGGCAATCACTTGACTTCTACCGGAGTCCTGTGGTATAGCAATCTACACGATCCTGTCATACTAGTAAAACTCATAGGATAAGGATATATATATATATATATATATATATGCAAGTGGGTTTCATCCAACTTCTTAAACTTAATAAACAAGCATAAAATAAAGTGCAGAATAATAGGGGTTATGCACCGGGGCTTGCCTGGGTAAGATATAACCAAAAGTTAGCATTCCATCATGGTGACATGATCATCAAGGCACCATCTTTTCCGCTACTTCGGTCATCTCCACGATCCATCGTTGTTCCTATTATGATATACGTGGATGCAATACAGAGACGCAATTAATCAATGGTAACTGCAACTCTATAATACGATTACGCTCCGCGAGCTAACGAGCTAGCTTAATGACTAACATACTAGTCTACGTATCCACGTCGTCAAGTGTCGGGTTCATAAACCCGGGGTCCCTCATGGACCTGCTTCCTAGCAAAAGATCGGTCTAGCAGACGATGTTGCGAACGACGTGCAACTCCTAGGCCGGCCTAAATACCTAACGACAGGCTAGAAGGACGATCCAATCTCCGACCGGAAGGCCTGGCCAGGAGGAACGGCGCCCGCTTCCGACTCTGGCCCGCCTCTTTGATCGGAAGGCCTCGCTTTCGACTCCAGCCCGCCTCTATGACCGGAAGGCCTAGCCAAGGAGGAACAACACTCGCTTCCGACTCTAGCCCGCCTCTGCGACCGGAAGGCCTGGCCAAGGAGGAACGTCTCTCGCTTCCGACTCTGACCCGCTTCTCCGACCGGAATGCCTGGCCAACGCTGCTTCCGACTCTGACCCGCGTCTCCAACCTAGGATGCGTCGAACCTCTGCTTATAGCTCTTCTCCGACTGACGCAGTCGAAGCCAACTAGGACCAACCGACCGGGACGCCCGCTCGGTGAGGACCTAGGAAACGGATGGAGCAAGTAAGGCAGGACGCTCATGTCAACCACAAAATCAAGGACCATACCCTGTACACCTGCAGGACAGTACCGACAGGACATGTCAAAAGAGTGCCCTGCAACCTTCCAGGCATGTCAGAACCCAAGCAGTGTTGTGGGCGCCAACATTTTGCCCTACAGTGTTATGGGCGCCATCAATTCCCATATCAAGCGAACACGGTAAAACCCCCACATGCCTCTGGGCATCAACAGTGTTGTGGGCGCCGTCATTTGCCATACATGGTGAATGCGGTAAAACCTCCCACATGTGTCTGGCATGAACAATATTGTGGGCGCCTACCATCATCTTGTACCCGACGACGTGGGCAACAAGATTTAGAAGCGTACGTACTCTCTCTCTCTCTCTCTCTCTCTCTCTCTCTCTCGCTTGTAAGGCCATCCCCTTCATCTATAAAAGGGGATGCGCTCTCTCCCAATAAGGAGGATCAAGACAGGGGAACTTGAACACACTCCGACGACTCAACTCGGAGGACTCGAACGGTTCAAACAACCAACGATCAATTCACCCTCTGCTAGCTTTAGACACTCTAAAGCTACACAGAGCGCACGCTCGAATACTTAGCGCATGTGAGAGCTCCCGTCACTCTCGGCTATTTAGTCCGAAGTCCGACCGGACCTCTTGCACCCCTCATCTTTCTCCCTCTCGTTTGTAACCCCACAGCAAACTTCGAGCTCTTAGACTCAGGAATAAAGTCACCGACCGACTCAAACTGGACGTAGGGCACATTGTCTGAACCAGTATAAACCCTATGTCATTGAGTGCTAGGCCACATCCGATCACAATGTACGGCAAAACTATAAATATTTACGTGTTGGTCACTTTCTGCAGCGACAGTTGGCGCTGTCCGTGGGGAGGACGCCGTACGTTCACGCTTTTTGGTCATCGGATGACCCACCTTTCCACCATCTTTGCCATGATGGGCTCAAGCGATATGAATCGCTTTGGCTCACTGGAGTTTCCCGCACTCCACCCTGTTGGGATGTGGGTTCCACCCGTCTTCGAGCCATCCTAGGCCTTCCTCTTCGAAAGCCTGGACTTCGTCGCCAACTGGCTCGGCGTACTACACCTCTGCGAGGAGGCACTTATTCCTGCGCCCGTCGGAGGAGCACCCTCCGTTAGCTCCGAGACTCTCGGTAACTTCAACGACGAGGCTCCTGCGCTTTGCTCCGAGCCCACGCAGGGCTCAAACCCAACTGTGAGTAACGTACGCTTTGTTATTTACTCGCTATTTACTGTCTTTCGCCGATTCTCCGGAGGGACCTGTAACTCCTCTGGTGTTACGAGCTTGCTTAGCACCAAGGTTTAGACCTAAGAGGATTTACCGAAACAATTTTCTCAAATTTTAAAAATTTAACTTATGTTTAAAAATGTCCGATAACGATTCTAGCAAGTAAATGGCGAATGACTTGTTCTGTTGGATTGAGTATGAAGCAATTTTTATAAACAAAATAAAATATAGTTTGTATTTAGTACTTGAATAAATCTAGAGCGCAAGTTTAATAGATGAAAATGCAACTCTTGTTTTGGTAAGTAAAAGTTATTCAATAGTATATAGGATAGCTCAGAAATCGGATCCGAGATTTAAACCAGAAGTTTTCATGAGTCGGCGAGAAATAGGATTTAGATCTTTTGGTTCGCCGATGACGTATCGCTGTTCACATCCACGCCGCGTCATCTCACGCGTAGGCAGGCAGCCAGCAGAGCCACATGACACCCATGTGTTCAGCTGCTGCCTGATCTCTCGCGTCCTTGTTGCTGCTGCTGCTGTCCTTGCCTCACTGCCGTCCTGGCCGCTTGAATACGGTGGTGCGTTTCCCCTGCTCAGAATCAATCATTGGAGTTATTCACGTCATGCCGCGTTGTCAGGTCCCGTCGCCGTGTCGCTGCTCCCTCTTCCTCGTGTCCTTTCTCAGAGAGCATCTTAAAGAAAGTTGGCCAGGTTGCTGCTGCCGTGTACTGCTTTGCTTGCATTCCCCCCAGGAGAGCACATGGCCCTGCTCTTGCCCACGCCGTGCCACTCCCTTTCCTGTGCGGCACAGGCGCACCTCTACCGGCCACGCTGCGCTGTCATGTCCTGCCTCCTCGTCATGCTTGAAATTGGTGGCGAGCCGCACGCATCACCTGCTCTTCTCTGCCTCCGTTGTCTCATCGCGTTATTGTCCTTGTCATAGCGTCGTTGTCTGCCTTCGCGTCCCGCCAAGTTGAATCGTCTTGTCCATGCCTCTGCTGTCCTGCGCTCGGTGCTGTGCTGCTCGTACGCGCACTCCCTCTAGACAATTGGGCAAGGCGCCATTCTTCACCGGCGGGAATCGGTCGGAGCCGGTGCTCCTCTGCTCCTCTGTTTCGCTGAGGGAGGGAGAAGGGTAAGGATTGAAGTAGAAATTTTGTACAGGGTTCTTATTGCAAAATACGTGACTCTTAGGAATAGTGACTTTGTACCGCAGATTAATTTGAGGAGAGCTCGGGGGCCTCATCACGAAAGTATTGCCGGGCGCGCGCCCCCACTTGGGTCGGTCTTGTGCCACCTGTGCTGGGCTACGTGTGCGCCGGTGGGCCGCCTGCCTGGCTTGCTGGGCTGTTCATGCCCCGTCCCTGTGTTGGGCCGCGTCGCCGCACTTGGGGCGCTCGCGCCCGGGCGTGCGCCCCGCCTGCCTAGGCTGCTCGCTGGTCCGGTCTGTTGTGCACCTGGCCGCGCCACTAGACCGCGTGCGCCTGTTCCGCGTTGGGCCGAGGTTGTTTACGCCGGCCCATTTTGATTGTAGAGCAATTTCTAAGTTAGCTTATAAGGTAAATTTGTAAATTTAAAATAAAATTGTGTAGGTGTCCAAAAATAGTGAAACCAATTTTGTTAGGCTCCTAAAATCATGATCTACTTGCTAGTATATTTTGTTCACATAGTTTGATAATATTCTTGGAAGCTATATAATTAATTTGAGATACCTAATATTATAAAAATATAAACTTGTAGGAATTTCCGTGATAAATTGGTGATAGTGTTAACTCTGAAAATTGTACAGTAAATTACAAATATTATTAGCTGCCCACTGTAAATTTTGTAGCTCCAGAATAATTAGTTTGCTTGATAAATAATGATGCCTTATTTCGAATAAAGATTAAATCGATAGAATAGAAGAAAGAAACAATTTGGGTTTGTATAACTAAAACACTTGTTGGGAGATAACACCTTTTTCGACGATGTTGATACGTAGATTAGTACGTTAGTCATTAGAGCTAGCTTGTTAGTTCATAGTATGTACTATGTTTTAAGAGTTGTTGTTGCCTTATTAATTATCTGTTGCATCATCTGCATCAATGCATATCATATAGGTACGATGATGGATCAACGGATCAATTGAAGGATGATTGGGAATCTGAAGATGGTGTAATAGTATTCTCCAGGAGATGATGCAATGTGTTTTCTATTCAGTTGATGGTGGGTGATCTGAAGATGTAGATACTAACTTTTTAGTATTATCTTACCCAAGCAAGCCCCGGTGCATAACCCCTACTTTTCTGCACTTTAAATTATATTTGTGCATTAAGTTTTAAGGAGTTGAATGAAACCCCTTGCATATATATATATGAGTCTTACTAGTATGACATGATTATGTAGAATACTATGCTATAGGACTCCGGTAGAAGTCAAGTGATTGCATATCACTCGTGAGAGATAGGAAATATATTATTGTATTATTATCACTTGGAATATATATAAAATGGTGGAAAGGAAAAAGAAAGACCGGGCAGGGATATGGTTTGGGTATTGGTGGGTATAAGAGGTGGTGTCCTACGACCAACGGGGCATAGCTTGCTTACACTGTTTTCCCTATTCATGTCGGTTAAGGACCGACCGTTGCATTGGACGATAGGCAAGTCACAGACTTATTATCCCGAGCACATACTTGGGTATGGGCGCTTAGAAGACTTATTACTCTCTTGTCATGGGTTTCGGCTCTTTTCGGACCGACTGTCATGGTGGTTTTTGGGTAAGGAGGTCCTTACACCGCACTGAGTCCGGGACTCAGGGGCAGAGGCTTGGAGTCCCAGTTTGGATGGGGACATGGACCCCGTGACAGGAGGGTAGTGGGTTGGTCCTGCTTGTGCCTAGGGTATAAGCGGGGCGTGTGTTTTCGGGGTACCTAGCTGGGGGCATTGATTCACGAATCATCGGGAAATCCGGTACGACTTGTCTAAACTCTAGCACCATAGTAAGAACTGAAAGATGAAAGGTGATGAAATGGAACTGATGGCTCAACTCTTGCTTGAAAGTAGCATAGGTGCTTACATAGAATGGTTGGTTAATGAACTAATGCGGCTGTTAATAAAAATCGAATATACGGATGCACGCTTAGTAATGCTTCCTGCAGATACAATAAACCCATAAGCCAGATAGCCTTGCATATCCTTGTAGTCTTTTCTTTCCTCCTGTCAGGTAAGTCTTGCTGAGTACAATTGAGTACTCAGGGTTTTATTTCCCCCTGTTGCAGGTGATAGGTGGAGGCTAGAGCTGACCTTTGTGTGTGGATTCCTCCTGGTGGGCTCAGAGAAGATTTCCTTTACGCCGCGATCATAGTTTTTATTTATAACTCTCACCAAATATTTTATTAAATGGAAGTTTTATAATATGTTGTCATAATTTATATATCAATGCTTCAACATTTCATGAATAGATATTTATTTCCGCTGTAATTCTGATCATATGTTTATATTCCGCTGTTAATTTAAATTGTTCATAACTCTGATAACATGTTCATATTCCGTTATTATAAATAATAAATATTATACTTTGATGTTACATGGAAAGTGATGTAAGAAATGGTTAATAATGATGTAAGCTTTATTCTCTAATTTGTGATCCTGATGAAAAAATGTGGATTTTCGGGTTCTCACTTGGGGTGTGCCTGATGGGACCACGTAATTTAGTGTTCTCCCTTGAGTGCTTAGTGTCTAATGGAAGACAAACACTCCTAGAAGGAATTAGATTAGGTGGTTCTACCATAGGACCCCATTGTCCCTACCACAACCACCATGCAACTGGTTCCTCAAGGCCTCTGTTCCCCCCTCTCACATCCAAATTCATGGGGACGGCCGAGCCCGCCTCTGCCTGGATGACCTCATGAATGATGATGTTGAGGCGATGGCTCCAGCATCGATGTGTGGCACCTAGCCACCCTCCTCACACTATGGCGGATCCAAATTCATGGGGAGTCTCTATAGACCCATACCCTCCTCGGCGTGGATGCACTTGCGTGTGCCTAGGCGCACGCAGCGCTCCTCTAGTTTGCCTGAAACCCTAAGTGCTAACTCTAGTTTCAAGTGATCATGAGATAGGTAGCACACTCATGAATGATGATGTTGATGATGGCGATGATCAAGCTCTTGGAAGATCGAAAGAGAAAACAAAAGCTCAAGGCGGTATAATTTGTGGCACCTAGCCACCAAGACACTTAGAGAGTGTGATCACATTTAGGATTGATAGCACTATTAAGAGGGTGAAACTCAGATCGAATGCGGTTAGGTTATCAAAGTGCCACTCTCTAACTCATTGATATGCATTTAGGATCTAGTGGAGTGCTAACGATAATATTTGTGTAAATATGCTACCACATGGTGGTGGAGTCTCTATAGAAATGTCTATTTTCTACCCCAAAATCTTGGTGAACCCACTTGAGCGTGAAGAAGTGGATTGATCGAAATGATCTCGGCGTTGTCCAGTCCGAAGCTGCACGGACGCCGATGCCTAGGTGCACTGGGGTTGAGTTGAGCACCGACGAGCTGAGCTGGACGGACGCGTCCGGCCGAAAAAGCATGCCTCGGGGAGCTTCTGAAACGAACCAGCCACCACTGCGTTTGAAGCGGTGACGTGCTCCATCACAACATGATGTGCCCGTGCACGTAACCCGGGCGCGTCCGGTCGAGCGCTTTTTGCCCAAAGTGAAGGGGTATAACCCCCCATGGTCTCTTGCACATTTTCATTGACATAGTCCTTGTGAGCCTAGCTAAAGCCCTCATGGATCATTGGGGAACAATCCCTAGAGTTTGCTCTAGAGGCACTTGGTGATTGTGTTTCACTGCTGAATTTCGCTTTGTTACTCTTGGTGGTTGCCGCCACCTAGCGGCTTGGAGCAAAGCAAGGATCGCTTGGAGGAGGTGATTGTCTCCGACTCGATCGCCTTGTGAGGGTTCTTGACCTTTCCATGACAACCCCTTGTGGCTTGTGTGATCCTCATCTTGTGTTGTTGTGGAGGGTTTGGGCAAACGGAAGGCACCCTATTGAGGGTTTGGCGAACCTTTGGGCACTGAGTGAATCGCCATAACGAGGAAACTTGCCGAACCTCGGTAAAAATCATTGTGTTCATCATTTGATTCCGAGGGAGGTCTACATTGGTCATCTTCGATTGGTTCATTCATCTACACGCATCGACTCCCTCTTGATCACTCTCTTTACTCTCCCAAACTAGTTGACAAGCTCTTTAGGCTAGTTGTGAGAGCTTGCATGCTTGGTTGGTGTGGCTCTTTAGTTAGCCTTTGAGAGCACACTAACATAGGGTAGTGTCATTGCTCGTGTCCATCCGCTTGTGGTAGGTGGCACCGCTATAGCCACCGCAACACTCGCTTCGCCTCATAATTGTCTAATGGAAATTTTATTAGGCTATTCACCCCCCCCCTCTAGCCATTAGGACCTTTCAACAGGAGCTACGACAAAGCGGTAGAACCACCACCACTGCAGGCACCCGTGCTCGGCACAACATGATGCACCCGTACGTGTAACGAAGCGCGCCCATGGTTGCGAACGCCACGAAACATTGCCACGGGCGATGAACCTTCTCTGCCTTCCTTCTGCGGACAACCCCTAGGAAAGGCGATCCCCGAACCTCTGGGCATCGGCCCTAGCATGATGATGACGCCATCGCTCATCGGGCGATGGTGAGAGCGAGACAACACGAGCTCGCTCCATCCGTCGGACCATCGAGGGGACCATGAAATCGCTCCATCCGCCAAAGCGTCACCAGACCTAATAGAGGGCGGAGTCCCAGGACGGATGGCCCGGGACCATGGGCCTTTGCCTCGCGCATCCAAAGAGCGCCGCTCCCATAGCGCTTCCGACCGCCTACCAACATCGCATAATTATACCAGAGAGACGAATCCCGGAGCTGGTATGTCTCAAGAAGACTTTCGGCTCACGACCCAACGACCGAGTCCCGGCACCGATGGCGGGACCATGGGCCTTTGACCGGAGTCCATGATGACCACTTCATCATTTAGTACCTCATGTTCGAACGTCGCAAATTATTCCTCCCAATCATGACATGGCTCCAAAGAATCGGGCCGAACCTCAAGAGGACCTTCCACTTCATCATTTAACTTCCGGGGGGCGAATTCCTCCCACATGACATCATCCGCGAGGAACCTCAAGAGGACTAGGACCTCAGGGGAGAGTCCGCCTAGCCACCTCAGAGAGCCAATGAGTCCCTGAGTCCCTGAGGATTACATCCATCCGCAGGTTCTCAAAGCGGTGCAACTCTCTTCCTGATGTCATCGACGTGAACGTCATCAGCGTATTCCTCTCCGGGACAACCTACGAGTCCCTGATCCACAAGCTTGGCTGCCTGAAGCCCCGAACCACCCGTGACCTGCTCGACGTCGCTATGAACCACGCCTCCGGTGAGGAGGCGGTCGGAGCAGTCTTTAACAGGGGCTGGGACAAGGGCAAGGCCAAGTGCAAGGACTAGGATGAGGGCCCCTCCATGTAGAGGGGCAAGAAGAACAAGAAGGATCAGCGACCGATAGGCCAACTCTGCATTGGTCATCGTAGCTGATCATGTGGGCAAGCAGCCCCAGTAGGGCCTGCCTGACCACTTCGACAAGCTCATGGATAGCCCCTACACCAACCATGCCTACCCCATCAAGCACCTCTACAAGGACTGTGAGCTCCTCAAGCGCTTCCTATGATAGGCAGGTGGGCCGAAAGAAGGAAAGGGCAAGGAGGCGGCAGCCAATAAAGGAGGCGCGATGGGCAAGGATGGGGATGGCTTCCCTAACCTCGAGGAATGCATCATGATCTTCAAGGGATCCGAGGCCGTCTACTCCAAGCACCAGCACAAAGTGCGCTACCGAGAGGCGTGCGTCACCGAAACAGCCGTCCCCTCCTTCCTTCGCTGGTCAGAATCTCCGATCACTTTTGATCAGAGGGACCGTCCATCCCACGTCGCTAGACCGGGGTGCTACCCACTCATCATTGACTACATCATCCACAAGAAGCACCTCACCAAGGTGCTGATGGACGGAGGCAGCGGCCTCAACATCCTCTATGTCGACACCCTCGACACCATGCACATCCCCCGGTTGGAGCTCCGACCGATGAGCTCTCCCTTCCACAGCGTGATCTCAGGAGCACAGGCATCCCCGCTCGGGCAGATCGACCTGCCCATCATGTTTGGCGACCGAGCCAACTTTTGCTCGGAGGTGCTTACCTTTGAGGTGATGGACTTCCCGAGGCCTTACCACGCCATCTTGGGGCGGCCATGCTACGCCAAGTTTATGGCGGTCCCCAACTACACCTACCTGAAGTTGAAGATGCCAGGACCAAATGACGTCATCACCGTGGGTAGCTCCTTCTCGCACGCCTTCACGTGCGACCACGAGCATTACGAGCTCACCACTGCCATAATCAACTCTTCCAAGCTCCCGCGGCTTGGGGAGTCATTGACCCCAGCAGTCCTAGACTGCAACAAACCAACCTCCTCGACGACCTTCCGCCTACTCGAAGAAACTAAGGCGGTGGGGATCGACCCCATTGACCCAACCAAGACGGTGCGGATCGGGACCCAGCTCCCAGCCAAATAGGAATACGAGCTCGCTGACTTCCTGTGCGCCAATCGTGATGTCTTTGCATGAAAACCTACCGACATGCTAGGCATACCACGGGAGGTCACCAAGCACACACTACGCCTTGTCCCAGGCTTGAAGCCCGCCAAGCAACGCCTACGTCGCTTCGACGATGAGAGGCGCAGGGCCATAGGCGAGGAGGTCACCAAACTCCTGGCAACCAGATTCATCAGAGAGGTATTCCACTCCGACTGGCTTGCTAATCCTATTTTTGTTAAAAAGAAGATAGGGAAATGGAGAATGTGTGTGGATTATACTGGCCTCAACAAAGCATGTCTAAAGGATCACTTTCCTTTGCCGCGCATAGACCAGATAGTCGACTCCACCTCAGGATGCGAGATCCTCTCCTTTCTGGATGCCTACTCAGGCTATCACTAGATTGCGATGAAAGAGTCCGATCAACTCGCAACCTCGTTCATCACCCCGTATGGTTCGTACTATTACGTAACCATGCCTTTCGGTCTGAAGAATGCTGGCGCCACCTATCAAAGGTGCATGCAGCAATGCTTCGCCGACCAAATCGACCCGCTCGATCAGCCTGATCAAACCAAGTGGCCAAAACCAATAACAGCCGTCTATGTTGTTGACATAGTGGTCAAAACGGCTCAAGCTTGCGACCTGATCACAAACTTGGCCGCAACGTTCACAAACCTCTGAAGGTTCAACATCAAATTGAATTCCGAGAAATGTGTTTTTGGGGTTCCGAAGGGGAAGCTGCTTGGATACATCATGTCCGAACGCGGAATCGAGGCCAACCCCAAAAAGATCGCGGCCATCTCCAATATGGGCCCTATACACAACGTCAAGGGCGAACAAAGGCTCACCGGCTGCTTGGCTGCCCCGAGCCAGTTCATCTCCCGGCTGGGCGAGCGAGGGATGCCTCTCTACAAGGTCCTGAAAAGGACGGACACCTTCATTTGGACTAAGGAAGCGCAATAGGCTTTGGAGAGCCTCAAAACATCATTGACCTCAACCCCAATCCTCATCGCTCCCAAACGGGGAGAACCCCTCCTCCTCTATGTTGTGGCGAGCAACCATGTGGTGAGCGCCGCCCTAGTCGTCAAAAGGGAGGAGCTAGGACACCACCTTAAGGTCCAGTGACCCGTATACTTCATCGGAGAGGTACTCACTGACCCCAAGGTCTGGTACCCCCAGGTGCAAAAACTCCTATACGCCGTGCTGATGGTGACCCGAAGCTCCTGCACTACTTCATCGAACACGAAGTCTCGGTCGTCACTGCATACCCGCTCGGAGACATCGTTCGCAACCATGACACCATGGGATGGATCTCCAAGTGGGCACTTGAACTCATGGGCCATGACATCAGGTATATCCCCCGTACCGCTATTAAGTCTCAGGCTCTCACGGATTTTGTCGCTGAATGGACGGAGTTCCATCTACTGACCCCAGAGGTCACCTATGAGTATTGGATGATGTACTTTGATAGGTCCGTAATGTCACCCGACTTAGGGGCTGGGGTGGTTCTAATCTCCTTGAACGGGAGTAGGCTCCGCTACGCCATCCGCCTCCATTTTTTGGCCTCAAACAATGTTGTAGAATACGAGGCCCTCATCAACGGACTACGCATTGCCATCGAGCTTGGCGCTACGTGACTCTTTGTTCATGGTGACTTAGAGCTGGTCGTCAACCAGGTCATGAAGGAGTCCTCCTGCAAAAGCCCCCTCATGGTAGCATACTGCCAAGAGGTGCGCAAGCTCGAGGACAAACTCCAGGGGATCGAGTTGCATGACGTCCCCCGAAAGGACAATGATGCCGCCGATTTTCTGGCAAAATTCGCCACCGGGCGGGATCCGTCTCCAAGCGGGATCTTCATCAATGACCTCCATGAGCCATCCACCCACATCCTAGAATGTCCGATCTAGACACACCCCGACACCAACCTGGCGCTTGGGGCCTCCGACCCCGACACCAAACTGGCGCTCGGGGGCTCTGACCCCAGTGCCTCCATGCCGACGTCGCCGTGTTGGCACTCTATCAAACCGACTAGCGAGCACCGCTACTCACCTACCTCCTTGAGGACATTCTCCCACCCAAAAGGACTAAAGCATGATGGATCGCTCGATGCACCAAGATGTTTGTTGCACTCGGTGATGAACTTTACAAGCGAAGTCCATCGGCGGTATTCATGAAGTGCATCCCTACCAGCCAAGGTTAACAGCTCCTCCTCGAGGTCCAAGCCAGAATCTACGGACATCACACGGCCCCGAGGTCGCTGGTCTGAAAAACCTTTCAGTAAGGTTTTTACTGGCCCACCGCGCTACGAGATGCAGAGGAGGTCGTCCGTAGGTGCGAGGGATGCCAGTTCTACGCTCGGCAAACTCATTTGTCGGCACAAGAGCTCCAAAGCATCCCCATCACCTGGCCATTCATGGTCTGGGACCTTGACATGGTAGGACCCCTCAAAAAGGGCCCAGACGGCTTCACTCACCTGCTCGTAGCAGTCGACAAATTCACCAAGTGGATAGAGGCGAAGCCCATCACCAACATCCGCTCGGAAGAGGCGATCAAATTCTTCCTCGACATCATCTACCGATTCAGCGTTCCTAACTATATCATCACCGACCATGAAACTAACTTCACCAGGAAGAAGTTCCTAGACTTGAGTGATGGATATGGCATCAGGATCGACTGGGCCTCGGTTGGACATCCATGTACTAACGGTCAGGTCGAGCGTGCCAATGGCATGGTCCTCCAAGGACTTAAGCCACGCATCTTCGACCGGCTCAACAAGTACACCGAGCGATGGGTTGCAGAGGTCCCAGCGATCCTCTAGAGCTTGAGAATGACCCCAAACCAATCCACAGGTCCCAGCCCTCCGACATCGACCATGGAACCCCAAGAGTGAAGGCCTTCGACCGTGACCGAGCCGCGGAGGCTCAGCAAGACGCAGTCGACCTGCTCGAGGAGGCCCACAAGACGACCATCACCCACTCCACTCGCTACCAACATACTCTCCGTAGGTACCACAAGAGGAAAATCAGAGGAAGGATCCTCGAGGTCGGAGACCTCATGCTTCGAAGGACCCAATCGACCAAGGAGAAGCACAAACTCTCTTCACCATGGGAAGGACCCTATACGGTGACCGAAGTAATCCGACCGGGCACCTACCGACTGAAGGACGACAACGGCGATGTTCTCACTAACACTTGGAACATCGAATAGTTACGTCGTTTCTTCCCCTAAAATTCGATCTTTACCGTTTTCTTTCATTCAGCGTTCGCTCATGCAAAGCACCCCGGCCCAAACACTTTCTGTCCAGGTCGCTTGGGGGCTCCAAAAGGGTGCGATACCACCTCTCTATTTTACTATCTTATGGTAAAAACTTTTTTACCCGAACGAAAGGGTAGTCCGTTTCTTTAATTACCTTATGTAACTTTGCTTTTAACATTCCAACCGATCGCACCCCACCACTACCTACGGTTACGAGTAGCTGAGCCTCATGGGGCACGCCCGGGCTCTTAAGGTTGCAGCCTACGGGATGAACAGGTAGGTGCAAAAAAGAAAGAATAAAAAACAAAGCAATGCTAGGGTAAAAATAAGGAACGGATGGGACAAGCTTCCCCAAACGAAGTAACTCATCACAAAAACTAAGTTGATGTATTCATGGATACACAAAAAACGTTTACACGGGGACTCCCCCACGAACTTAACTATTACATCTGCCAGCTACTTCCACTGTGGCCGCCCGGTGGCATCGGCTGATGACGCAACCGGTGAAGATAAAGGCTGCTCGCCCTCCGACGGGGCGACGCTCGGTTTGGATGGAGCTTCCAACCCGACCTCCACTCCATCCGTAGGCTGGGTGACATCTTCTTGATGCACGCCGTTCAGCCACGCTCGCACGACGAGCCTCCATCACCCACTGCGTGGAGACTTGCTTGGCCACCAACTATGCATGTGGCAGCAAGCTTTCCCTGAGTGCATGGATGGCGTCCAGTCGTCGGCGTATCCTCTACAGATGGCGGTAGAGTCCAGGCCTAGGTGTCTTTCGGAGGTGGGCACCAAGTGCCACAACAAGTTCATAAGTTCATGGGCATCATCCAAGAGTGTTTACTGCCACCAGACATAACTACCACCAGGGTTTAGACCCAACCATCCACCAAAAGTAAGGCTATGGCACATAACACAAGCAAATGCCAAAGCAGCAAAGCTATAGATGCTCAATAGAAGAACATGGAGCTCTAGACTTTCCCATACAGACAGAGCAACTCCTGGATAGAGACGCTGCTTATCGTAGTATGGCCGCCATGGCTGGAGGATGTCTCAAACATCTCATCAAACTTTATGAACTAGCCAACCCGAGAAGCTGTAAGGGCGAAACCCCCATCGGCGTGGTCCTGGGCGACTTCCCCTCCAACAAGGCTCGTCCGGTGAAGATCTGCCAGAAATAGCCCACGTACGGTTCCATCCCGAAGATGGCCTCGCAGACGATGATGAAGCCGACAACGTGCAGCACCCTAGTCGGATTGAGGTGCTGCAGCTCTAGGCCCCACTCATTAAGGAGCCCGCATAGGATCTAGTACGTCACTTCCTTCGGTGGAAGCAGCCCCTTCTCGGCGAAGGCAGCCAACACTAACTCACTCACACAAGATGAACTCCAGCTCAACATTATGCTCTGGATTCATGAATGGATCTGTGAGTTTCTCCTCTCCCTCGCTCTACCCTTTTTCTCCTCGGAATTGTCATGGCACACGAACACTCTTGGTGAGAAGGAAGAAGCAGGAGAGGCAGCGGATGGAGAATAGGCAAAGGAACAGGACAAAAGTCCTCTCCCTTCCCCTATTTAAGGAGGAGGCGCAGCAGTTGGGGAAATGCGAGGGATTAGGGCAAAAACCCTCTATCTTCCCCCATTCAATGCGGATGGGATGTGCCCCGCCCGACGAGACGGCGCCTAGTTAGACGGGATGTGGCCTGGCATGACCCACCACTACCGCACGTCGGACGAGGGAAATAAGAGGCAACCGCCCTAGGTGGTCCTCTGCCTTCCCAGGTGGGACTTGGAAAGGCCCAACTACGGGATCTCCGCTAGGAGAGACCAACGGGCTTCCTGAGTCGATTGAACAGCTCAGGCGAACGCCGAGAGACATGTAAGGAGCAAAGGGATGCCCCATGTGGGCCATGCCGACTCCGTCATGAATGACGAACACGAATCCTGATCGGACATATCCGATTGGAGCTCCTCAAACCCCGTCACTCGAGTCGTCAAGGTAACTCTACCAATCCCCCTTACTTTGTTTGATTTTCTAAATACATAAAGCATTCATTCATCCATTCTCATACACACATTCACACATTCATCCATGCACGCATTCATTCATCCCATACATCTAAAGCATCGCATATGCATTTAAAAGCATCACAACGCTTCATGTCGCGTCACGAAGCGGTAGTTGCCTCATTCAACATGAGCAACGACCGACCGGGGTTCGAAGGCCGACCCATGAAGGACTCAAGGCCGCCTCGCATCAAATAGAGCCAGGGGAGAAAACACAGATGAGCAGTGGATGACAGGGTCATCTCAACCTTCTCATTTGATTCGAACCTCAAGCCATGCCCACAGAATCTCCATCGAGGGGAGGCCAGCGGGACATGGGTCAAGGAGCAGTGGAATGCCACATGAGGGCTATGCTGACCCTGTCACGAATGATGGACCTAGATTTCACTCGAACATGCCCATTAGCGAGCTCACCAAGCGCGTCACTTGAGCCATCGAGGCAGGCGACGTTAGCTTAGCCCCTCTGGTTGCAGAAACCATGGACAGGGTAAACGCATGAAACTCAACCAACCCCTTCTGAGCCCAATGGGGCTCAGGGGCTCGGGACGCCCAACACCTCACACGACCTCAGCCGTGCCTGGATTTGTGACTCCGACTCCCCCGATCCCTCGTTGCGCCCAGTGCCTGGATCCATGACTCCGACTCTCCCGATCCCTCGTTGCGTCCAACGCCTGGATCCACGACTCCGGCTCACCCGATCCCTCGTTGCGCCCAGCGCTTGGATCCGTAACTCTGACTCACCAAATCCCTCATTACGTCCGACGCTTGGATCCATGACTCTGGCTCGCCCGATCCCTTGTTGCGCCCAGCGCCTCAATCCGTGACTCCATCTCACCCGATCCCTCGGCTGCGTCGGACGCCTAGGTCCACGAGTCTAACTCGCCTGATCCCTCGGCTGTCCGTCGGCTGTCCACGACTCAGTCTCGCCTGATCCCTCGGCTGTCCCTCGGCTACGCCCGATGCCTAGGTTTGTGGCTCCGTCTCGCCCGATACCTCGGCTGCGCTTGACGCCTGGGTCCATGAGTCCATCTCGCCCGATCCCTTGGTTGTCCCTTGGCTACGCCCGATGCCTAGGTCCACGACTCCATCTCGCCCAATCCCTCGGCTGTCCCTTGTCTGCGCCCGATGCTGGGTCTGTGACTCCATCTCGCCCGATCCCTCGGCTGTCCCTTGGCTGTGCCCGACGCCTCGGTTCGTGACTCTGTCTCGCCCGATCCCTAGTCTACGCCCGATGCCTGGGTCCGCAAGTCCGTCTCGCCCGATCCCTCGGCTGTCCCTCAGCTACACCCGTCGCCTAGGTCCACGACTCCATCTCGTCCGATCCCTCAGCTATCCCTTGGCTACGCCCGACGCCTGGGTCCGCGACTCCATCTTGCCCGATCCCTCGGCTGTCCCTTAGCGTGCCCGACGCCCTGGTTGGCAACTACGACTCGTCCGATCCCTAAATCCGTGACTCCATCTCACCCAATCCCTTGGCTGTCCCTTGGCTGCGCCCGATGCCTGGGTCCACGAGTCCGTCTCACCTGATCCCTCGGCTATCCCTTGGCTACACCCGACACTTGGGTCCATGACTCCGTCTTGCCCGATCCCTCGGCTGTCCCATGGCACGCCCGACGCCTTGGTTGGTGACTTCGACTCACCCGATCCCTGGATTCGTGACTCCAACTCGCCCGAACCCTTGGCGCGCCCAACGCCCTGGTTGACCACTCCGTCTCGCCCAGTCGCTCGGTCACAACCAAACGCCTAGGACCACGCTCCTAGAAACAATGGGTCAGAAACTAGAAAGAGGAGGCTACGCCCACCAAGGCACACACACTCACGCCCGCTGACAAAACCCCTAGGTGATTCTGCCCGAATCACCCGGGGGCTCGGGGGTTACACCTGCGGGTGCGCTCACGCGCACCCGCTGTCGAAACAAAAAATTCCCCCGCTGGCAACACGAAACCCCCCAGACGATTCTACTCGAATCACCCAGGGGCTCAGGGGCTCCTGTCGGGTTCATAAACCCGGGGTCCCTCATGGACCTGCTTCCTAGCAAAAGATCGGCCCAGCAGACGACGTTGCGAACGACACACAACTCCTAGGCCGGCCTAAAGACTTAACAACAGGCCAGAAGAGCGATCCAATCTTCGACTAGAAGGCCTGGCCAGGAGGAACGGCGCTCGCTTCCGACTCTGACCCGCTTCTCCGGCCGAAAGGCCTAGCCAATGATGCTTCCGACTCCGATCCGTGTCACCAACCGAGGATGCGCCGAACCTCTACTTACAGCTCTTTTCCGACTGGCACCGTCGGAGCCAACTGGGCCCAACCAACCAGGAACGCCCGCTCGGTGAGGACCCAGGAAACGGACGGAGCAAGTAAGGCAGGGCGCTCAAGTCAACCGCAAAACCAAAGACCGTACCATGTACACCTGCAGGACAGTATCGACAGGACATGTCAGAAGGGTGCCCTGCAACCTTCCAGGCATGTCAGAACCCAAGCAGTGTTGTGGGTGCCGATGTTTTGCCCTACAGTGTTATGGGCCCCATCAATTCCTATACCAGGCGAACACGGTAAAACCCCCACATGCCTCTGGTCATCAACAGTGTTGTGGGCGCCGTCATTTGCCATACATGGTGAATGCGGTAAAACCTCCCACATGCGTCTGGCATGAATAGTATTGTGGGCGCCTACCATCATCTTGTACCCGACAGCGTGGGTAATAAAATTTAGTAGCGTACGCACTATTTCTCTCTCTCTCTCACTTGTAAGAACGTCCCCTTCATCTATAGAAGGGGATGCGCTCTCTCCCAACAAGGAGGATCAAGAGAGGGGAACTCGAACACACTTTGATGACTCAACTCGGAGGACTCGAAAGGTTCGAACAACCAACGATCGATTCACCCTCTGCTAGCTTTAGACACTCTAAAGCTACACAGAGTGCACGCTCAAATACTTAGCGCACGTGGGAGCTCCCGTCACTCTCGGCCCTTCAGTCTAGAGTCCGACTGGACCCCTTTCACCCCCCATCTTCTCCCTCTTGTTTGTAACCCCACATCAAACTTTGAGCACCTAGGCTCAGGAATAAAGTCATCGACCGACTCAAACTGGACGTAGGGCGCGTTGCCTGAACAAGTATAAACCCTGTGTCATTGAGTGCTAGACCACATCCGATCACAACGTACGACAAAACTACAAATATTTACGTGTTGGTCACTTTCTTCACCGACACCAAGTAAGGCTTGTTTCTAGAAAATGATTTCGTTCTACAAACCCCCAATTATTTTTTATATTTGATTGATTAAATATATTTTTTTATACTAGGGCTCATTTAGTTACCTTAACAAACTAATTCCTATGGAGCTACAAAAATTACAGTGAGCACCTAATAATGTTAGGAATCTACTGTAAAAATTTTAGGGTCAGTACTACTACCAATTCATCACAATAATTCCTACAAGTTCATGTTTAATCTATTTTAAGTGCTTCAAATTAATTAGTCTACTCTTAAAAATTCTATGAAACTAAGTGAACAAAATACATTAGCATATAGGTTATGATTTTAGAAACCTAACAAAATTAGTGTCACAATTTTTGGACATCTAAACAAATTTATCTTGAATTTACAAATTTACCTTTAGAAATTAAATTAGAAAACACTTTAGAAAAACAAAGGGTCGGTGGACAATGATTCAGCCCTACAGCCGAGCCTGGCCCAACGCGGGACATGGGCGCGCGCAGCAGGTCGGCCTAGCGGCCCAGCGCGGAGCGCGGCTCATGATGGGGAGCCCGCGCTGGAACTTTAGCAAATGAGCCCTCGGACTTTTCCCGAACCACAATTAGGTCCTAATACTATTTCTTTCTTTCTCTAGTGAAATCACTTAACCCCCTGGATTTTACCAAATTTACCCGCACGCAGCCCTGGTCATCCCGTGCACGGCAACGCGGTGAGCGGCGGCACTGGGCATCCACGTCGACCAACAAAGGCCCGCGGACCCACCTAGCGGGTCGGTCGCCCTCTAGGGCTACATGCGCTACGATGGGCGGTGGTTAGGGACTCGGAGACGCACTGGCGCGAGCTGCAGCGGCAAGCGGCTATCCACGGTGGCGGCGTGACTGTTCCAGCGAGCCTACGCCCTCATGGCAAGGTAGAGATGGAGGAGAAGCATCAGTAGCTCATCGTGGTACACTCCCCACTGACGGTTGAAGCAGGGGAGCACTGCAATCGTCTGGCCACGGGCGACCGAGCGGTGCGGTGGCGCTCTGCAATGGAGACCGACGCGTCACACCACCGACGATGAGCACCCTGGCCAAAACAGTGCGAGCACTGGATAGAGGGAGTCAAGGCGAGCTCAGGGTTACGAGCAATTGAACTGCTACCACGCCTACATGCCTTACCCCCAACCTTCTGGTCACGGCGGTGCACGTGACCGACGGCAAGCAAAAACGCCAATTTACCGGTGGGTAGTGACCGGCCGAGCTTGAGGGGAAGCGGACATCTAGCTGACTACCTATGCTACTCACTAGTGTGAGGAATTGGACTAAGAAGCCTTGAGCTAGGCGAATTGAAGGAGCAGAGAGCGCGGTGCCTCGAATGCGACAGTGACTCCGACCACGTGCTGGCGTGGCACTACCGATATACACAACCCGTCCTCTCCTCCCTATCTCGCAGGCGGGGCGATACGCACCATTGTGGCAACAGAGGTAGATGGGATGAGCAGCTAGGATCGTGCCACGGGACACAGCAGCGGCGTGGCGGTAGGTGAGGTGCGTGGCCAGAGCGCGTGTGCACGAGAGGGTGGCTGCGACCAAGACACATGGCTCGACGCGGTAGAGGAATTGGAGGGCAGAGCGACTACCATGCTGACTTGGCAACGATGGCCGCAACCATGGCTTGACTCCGCGTGCGGCTCGATAGCCAAATGGTGGCGCGCGCGCATGACAGTGGAAACCAGGCCACAGCCGATCGGAGCCAGCCATCGTGAGGCCAAGGCGCTGCGTGGCATGACTCGGACGCGCGAGCTGGCCAGCGGCAGCAGGCCAGCCACGTCATGAGCCTGGCGCCAGCAGTGCCCACGCGCGCGGTGTTTGTGAACTCGGGCCGAGAGGTATCAACTGGTGCCATGCACGCATTTTAAAGCAAAGCAAAAGCCGCTAACGATCACGATCGAGGCTCAACTAATTCCCCTAACGTAAAGTCGATACTAACACCCAGCTAACAAAGCAAACCTCATGTCCAGAGAGCGACCAGAGGGGGAGATACAATAATGCCAACTAGGGTTCATCGCTGGAGTGCCGGTTCGCGAACGGAGCGCCAACAACGCGGTTACAACGCGTTCTAATGAAGTTTGGACAATTTTAGAGCGGACAACGTGACATCCAATACAATGTCGACCTATGCCATGCTCAAGCACTCACTTTGATGCAATCAACAATACCAAAACGTGCAACTAGTGTTTAAATATTTTTGTTAGAAATTAAATGTCAAAATAGCATTGTGTTACTACTGTTCCATACTAGGAAAGCTAAGGGTTTCAATTGAGGTTAAGTAACCATTAACTCTTTTGTCACAATTTTAAATAGATCTAAACCTTGTTAACTTCAACCAACAAATACTTCATGCAACAGTCCATACCTTATACTAACACGTGGAAGCAAAATATTTAAGCACCATTTAACTAATTCGCTCAATATAATTCACCAAAATGGTATTTTAACAATCGTTCAAGTGCTTGCCGACTTAACGAAAAGAGCTTATCTTAACGTCAAGTTTGATTTTTGGGTTCCCAAAACACCAGTTAACAACATCTATTTTCCAAAAGTTAAAGTTGCATTGTCATCTACCAAGTTTGTACTTCCAACTTTATTTAAGTGCCACATACATGTTCTATAGTATTTTTGCTTAATAAAAATTGGTTTTAAACCCTAAGTGATATAACATAACTATTGAATCGACTTTCGTTTAGCACTTTTATTGATCGTTTTGAGTTACGAAAATTGATCTACATACTTTATCACATGCATTTTCACATAAACATGATGTTCGTGACATAGTTTAGCAAGTTGTTTAAGCGGTAACACCGAGGGTGTTACACTACGAAGGTCCTCCACACTAGGCGCAATCTTGAAGCTTAAGTGCCTATTTGTTTGGGTTTTGAGAGCTTTTGAATCTCAACTTTTTTTAACAAAACTGGAGGAGCCAGACCCCTACATAGCTTTATTAAACTAAGTTAAAAGAACATGAAAACAGAATGCTCCCTCTGTCCTAGAAAAAGTGATGTTCTGGATTTTTTCAGACAGATTAGTGGAGAAGAGAAATGTCCCTAATACCCTTAGTATATCACACATGATTCCCTTAAAAAAGGATGTCGCGTGGTGTACTTCCTAATTAAGATGCACTGCATGCAAGCATGTAGAGATCTAAGGCAGGCAACAAACAGTAGCGCGTCTCAATTGATAACTTGGTCCCGGATCTATGGCCTCACAGTGTGTCTAAAACTCAGAACAATAATTTTTTCTGGGACAAATTTTAAATCACAGAACATCACTTTTTCTAAGATGGGGGAGTAGAAAAGAACCTCAACTTTTGGATCTTTCAAAAGCCAAAAAGTTTCTAAAAGCCAAAAGCCAGAAATTAGCTTTTAGGCTTTTGACTTTTGAAAAGTCTAAAAGCTAGTAGTTTAAAAGTGGCCAAAAGTTCAAACAAACAGGGCCTAAAACACCCAAAACGCCAGCCACGTTGCTTCGAGGAGGTACCAAACCTAAAAACAGAAAATTTACTGAGATGAAACTAGAGGAGAACTGCCTTGGTGAAACCTAAGAAAAATTGTTGAGCTGACAACCATCAAAAGGAACAATTACAAAATAAAAACCCATTTGGGAACAATTACAAATTTAAAATAATAACCATGTATCTCACAATGTCTTTGATATCCAGTTTTTTTTAAAAACACTACGATACAAACTGTATGACTTTGGGTCGTGCCATACTACATTGGTTTGACCCATTTCGTGCCTTGTGCCACATCGTATTGTCTTAGTCGGTACATATTGTGACATTCTAGGGACCATGCTAACATTCTAAGTACAAGAAAGCTCTCATACCCCTGTTGTGCCACGACCATCCAAATTTTATTCTGTTATATCAAAAGAAGTTGCCCGAACAACTCCAGAAATGGCATGGTACAAGTCACTGATCTACACAACATAATAATGTCATATGTTTTTGCCAACATGGAGCCACTGATGTAAGTGTTTATTAGAGTTAGGTACATATCTCCAATGGTATAAACTTAACTTTTGTTTAGAGTTTCCACAAAAGAATCACAAATGCAAAGCTTAGGCGTGGTTAGAGCATCTTCAAGAGTTTGCTATCTCAACTTGGCATCCATATAATTTTGGCAAAACAAGAAAAAATAGCCTCCAACAGTTTGGCAAAATAACTTGGCATCAATAGCAACTTGACAAATCTTCCCTCCGCGCGCGCAAATATACGCGCGCGTATACGGCTTGGCATCCGGGGCTCTTCGTTTCTTAGCGGGGCTCTTCGTTCGCTTAGCGGGGCTCTTCGTTCGCTTAGCGGGTCTCTTCGTTTTGTTAACAAGTTTTTTATTTTACCAAGTCAAAAATGCCAAACTCTTGGAGATGGATTGTTTTTTTTACTTGGCATATAATTTTGGGAGTTGGCAAATCACAAGATTTGCCAAGTAAAATTTGACAAACTCTTGGAGATGCTCTTACACATGTCTTCGTCATTGTCGCATAAACGATCATAGTCCGTTTGCAGACCATTTAAACAGTACACAATAGTACATTGTTTCTATTTAATCATCCGTTTTTCCTGTTTGATTGGCTCGTTTAGCTTGAATAATAGCTTTGTTCATTTAGTATTTAGAATAACACTCGTCTTCGTTATATGCTCATCCACCCTAACACGATGAATAAACATAAATAAGCACACGAACCATGTTGAGACGATTACATGCTTATTAAGCAAACTGGCGGGATGGCTTTTTGAATGAAGGGATGGGCATTTACAACAAATCGCCATATGGTGCAAGTCGAGAAATACTACAAATTACCTTGTGGGTGAACCTCAAAATTTAATTAACATATGAGTGTTTTTTTTAATTTTTTTTTTTCATCAAGGGAAAATAAACCCATGTGTAGTCTACTGGACTACTGGAGTACTGGGCTGTCACGGTCTCACGGACCGGCAGCCCAGGTCTCGGGTCTCGGCAAGGCCGGCAAGGGCAATGCGCGCGCACGGCGCACTCCACTAGGCCGCCACCTCCCGAACCCCATACGGCCGCCCCTTCCGCTCCTCGCCTCCTCACCTCCGACCGAGTCCCGGCCGGCCGATCCTGACGCCGGCCGCGTGGCTCGCCCCCAAGCCCCAACCGCGTCGTCCGTGAGCTCCCGCTATTAGTGGCAGCTAGTTCCCTCCCTCCGCCCGCTGTCCTGAGCGGTGGGTCATGGAGTTCACTTTCGAGGATGCAGAGGAACTGTGCTCGCTCGTTTCGAGCCAGCAATCCCAAGTCGACGAGAAGCGGAGGTCGGTGTGGTTTCTCCTTCCGGCACACCTCCGATCAGAATGCACTTTCGTTTTCCCACCCTGCTTCACAAAAGATTCGGGGCCCTCTTAATTTGCAGGTGGCTGGAGTTGATGATCCTCAAACCGGATGGCTGCATCAGGCGTGCGAAGCGACCCAAGTTTTTGGATGACGTGTAAGTGTGCGCCGACTTCTGAGGCGAGAGTAGTGTTCTAGTTCTGGGTTTTTTGCTTGGTCCCTTTACTAAATTCTCTGAAGCTTAGTGTTTTATTGCCCAACCGGGCTGGAAATTTATCCATATCACAATGAAATTTGATTTTGCACATTCAATGGTAAATCCATTTTGGGTGGTAATTTTCTCATGCATAATTGTGTTTCTTAAGCACTTCTCGCACTGTAGATGCCATAGCAATGCTTTGATGCATTCTGAAAAGCTGAAAATTATTTTGCTAAATGCTACCCCATTATGTGTAATGACATCTATCTTGCTCTGAAATGTTTCCCCATCGAACTTTGTTTCCCTAATTTACATCCCCCCTCCTCCCCCGGCACACACACACAAATAACACTCAGGATGCTCAGGATGTATGTAGTGACTATAATAAGTCTAATTGTTAGTTCTCTGCTTATGCAGGTACTTGCCAGAGTCATATATCAGGAGTGAAGAAGTAAGTGTTTAGTACTTTAGAAAGAACTATGTATACCTTAAAGTTTCTTTTACATTCTTACTAACATCAGCTCACGGCTCATGTACTATGTGCACATATGGTTTCTCCTCTCGAGTACATTAGCTGGATACCCACTTATTCAAATCCCTCCACCTATATGTTTAGGTCTTTAAGGTATTAGCCAAATATGTGAAGTAATCAATATTCTATTTTTCCATGTATAATTTTTACTCAAGAATAAGCCAGGTGTGTACTCAAAGGACTTTATTTCAATAAATAGCTAAATACATAATGCTTAAAACTTATGGAAGAGCACGTCAGCGCCCAGTTAGGAACTATTGCACGTGGTACTCGTGCTATGTATGTTGTTGTTTTGAACATGGTTTCAATTTAATTGTATTTCTCCAAAAATGTTTTTGTTATTGCGATATAAATTTTCCTTACCCTGCAATGAGCTTACAATCATTTTGGAACCATTTATCAGTTTCCTGACTTTCTAGTTAACATAACAGCAATTTCTGCTGCATTATTTCAGTTCAAAACATAAAATGTGAACTTAGTGGGGACTTTTTTCAGATATCTTGCGAGAAAGTGAGAGGTAGCATTAAAAAAGTTTGGAGTTCAGAGTGCAATGGCTATACCCATCACTTAGTTCAGGAGGGCCTCCAGCTTTTTAATTTCCAGAAGAAGGAAAATGAACCACTTGGTCCAGAATATCTTGGTGTCATGCAGGACACAATCAGCAAATTGACCTATGAAACACTTCATTCAGTGGCTTGTATCGTCAGTCATAACAGGTTTACTTTTGATAAGACTAGGTCTGTAATGGAAAATCTTGTAAAATCTCACCTTCCAAGTTACTTGGCCAGCTTGGATCAGAAAGACATCGTATGCCAGCTATTCAATATTTTTAGAAATCCATGCAGCTATCGATCTGGTTCTGTGAGGCTTGTCACACCTGTGTCACCACAACTTTTGTCTGCTATCAATCATGCGTTGGATGAGCTTGAAGGAATGCCCATGCAGGGTCTTCTTGCAATGAATAGGAAGATTAGAGGAAAACCGTGTACCCCCAAATTTGGATTAATTGCTCGCTCTTCCACAAGAGCACATATAATCAAAATGGTAAGGAAAAGGTGCAACAAGATTTTAACAGAACTTGAGGAAGGTAATTACCTGCCAAAGAAATTAGCAAAGGCAATGTCAGTGGTGAACCTATATCAGAAGCAAAAGCTGAGAAGCGTGAGTATTTCGCAATCAGAGTTCTTCCCCTTTGCAAAAGAAACTATATCTTTGCAGAATGATATCCTGAATGCCCTTTGGTCACTTCCAAAAATCAAGCATGAGAAGCTGAAATTACTGCGCCCCATACTGGATCATGATTCTAAAGTTGAAAGGACGCACTTAAGAGCAGCTTTGAGGACCTACTTGTCAGAATGTTTGTTTGGATGTGATGATGATCTACCAGATGAGGCCCTCCGAGCCATAGCCTTTATAAATCGGATTTCTAGATGTCAGCATGTTGTGTTAACAGAAGAGAGGAAGGAGGCTGAGGTTGATGCTGTACTGAACTTAAGCAGTCATCTCAAAGCTTTAGCACATTGTTGTATAGAAGAATGTTCATGCGAAGAGTTGATTAGCTTAGGGAATGATTGCTGCAATGAGGATAACGATTTCATACTTTCTGGGACCAACTACTTCAATTTAAGCTCCGAGCATCAGGAGATGCATGAGCCTTGTCGTTCTAGTAGTTTATTGGGCATTGATATTACGAGATTGAGTTGCTGGGGTGAAACTATTGGCGATACACATAATGTCTCGAGAGCTGAGGATTCTGGTTCCAAATCAGAAGCACTTGGGAAACCATGTGACAGGGCTGAAGACTCTAGAAGCACTAGGCATTGCAGAGACAACGAAGCTGTTGACAGTGACATGGAGCCCTATGCAGAGATGTCTGTTGATGCGAACCATTTAAAGAAGCCAAGATGTTCAGAGATTACTGGGATCTGTGATGAAACTTCAATATTGGCCCATTCGATTATTGGGCAGATTTTAGATGAATGGTTGCCTGCGGAGAACAATGAAGTGGACAAGCTGACTAGAGGCCATCTTGGAGGGGGATTGATGCCTCAAGGTCCCCAAGGTACATTGTGAACCATCATCAAACCTTTTTCCTTTTATGATGCGTAATGGGTTTATATAGTTTATACTTCGTAGGTCGTAATCCCTTTGTAAGCTGATGGGTAATGGGTTCCTTGTTTCCTTTGCTAGATGATGATAATAGGCCCGCTAATTCAGCAGAGAACATAGAAGGTGAAATTTTTATTCGTGCTGTGGAACGTGTCTTGCCTAATTTGCCAAAAAGGTAGTCCTTTCTTTTTCCTTTATCCATCTTTTGCGCAATCATGCTCTATATGATTTTATAACACCGTGCGTTTGTGCAGTTGCATAGACAAAGTCAAGAGGCTAATGAGCTGAGCTAAGCAAGTACGGTGAGAACGACCTGCAATGGCCCCAATGGACCCGATACATTTTCCATTTTGTTTCTTCAAACAGCGTTATCGGACCTGTGTTGAGTGTGACTAAACACTATCTCGTGTACTATGCACTTCCGTCTGTGGCAAACTTTTGACTTTTCTGCATACTGAATGCTATCGGGTATGTAGTGGTAATTGTGCATCCCGTCATCGAAAATATGAACGTGAAGCTAAGCTCAAGCAATAGCAAGGTTATATAGTTCTGGTACCTACTTGCTGTGAATCCATTATATTCATGTCCAGTGCAACTAGTTCATCTTCAATAATCATAATGAAATTTCAGAGTTATAGTAATCTAACACATTCAACAGTGTTTGAATTCCACTCTACAACCGCCTTGACTAGAAAATATGACATTTATTGCAGAGTTTGAATTCCACCTCTAGAACCACCTTGACTAGAAAACATGACATGTATTGTGGTCACACGTCCACAACATCAGAGTTCGTATATGAGTAAAAACTTGTTACCAGAAACCACCAATGTTGAATAATAGATACTATCTCCATTCTAAATTGTAAGTCATTCTAGCTTTTCTAGATAATAGCTTTTGGTACATACCAAGATATACATTATGTCATACATGATAAAAGAGGAGCTATGACTAAAAAAGCTAGAACAACTTACAATTTGGAACTAAGGGAGTACATGGCATGGGCAAATTAACTTGATCCTAATGCATATAAAGCGTAAAAAAAGTATGACAAATCGCTACCACATTCTGTTTACACGATAAACACCAGCTAGCATAACAATATGATAAGCATAGATTATGTCAGATCCTATCCCTTAGTTATAATGCAACGAGCTGATGCCTTTCTCCGGTTGGACCTGAGGCAATGCAATCTAGCTCCCTAAACTTCAAGGAGGCTTCCTTACTCCTAGTACCGATCTCGTCGTTCATAATGCCTGCAGAAAGATGCAAAACAAAGTCAGATACACCTTTACCAAAAACACAAGTTAGATAACTTGTTACCACATGAAGTTGCAGTTAATAACCTTAATACATTATATCCTTGTTTAAAGACAACAACCAGTGTTACCACAATAGCAAGAGATAATTAAGAAAGCGGCTCTTTGGAGTTCCATTAATACATGCCAACTAAACTAGAAGTAAACGTACCCAGATCGATCATAATCCCTAGAACTTCCCCTTGGTGAACGTGACCTGCGGTGGCTTCTGGAATCATAACTACGAGACCGCCCGGAATCTCGTTCTCTTTCCCTATCATGGTAGCGATCATGGCTTCTTCTGCGGTCATAATCCCTGTCACGGCTGCTGCTGCAGTCTCCTCTGTAGTGATCCCTGCTCAAAGCCCTGGCACGTTCCCCACTCCTTTCCCTGGACCTAGTGTTAAAGAGTACATTAGACCAAGCTTTGAAGACTTCTAGCAGTTCTAGCACTATCATAAATAGAAATACTGAATTGATACTAGCAAGGCTTCAAAAGGACAGGGAAAAATATCACCTTCTGTCATACTCAGCTCGGTCTAACTTCCGCTTTTTGTTCTTTTCTTCCTGTACATATAAAAGGGACAGAAACAAGATCATGTCACGCTCACATAAAAACAACCAAACACTAATAAAACCGATCAAGTTTTCAGTAAAGTTAACAAAATCCAGTAAGCTTCACTCAGAATATCACATGATTTATTACAAAAACAAACCTGCAGTTCAGACAATCTCTCGCGTATAAGCATATAACCCATATGAAGTTTCCCCCCAAAATGATCTGCCAGGCGACGGTCACTGTGGGGCAAAAGAGAAATTAGCTATGCTGGTAACTGTAAATAAATTATACATTATCATATAACAAAGTTTATGATAATTTATTAAAGCCTTAAAAAACTACTTCACATGGTAATAGTACATAGTACATGTATAATAAACACGCACATTCTTTAGCTGCAAAAGTAATCCTCGTAAAAGTGGGCCCAAAAGCCTGCTGGTGAAAAAGGAGGTACATATGTCCGTCAAAAGCTGAAGAACTGGAAAAAAGAACCCAAACTCTGCGATATCCATGGTCCTAGTAGTACAAGTCGATCCAGCAGCTAAACAAGAGTTTACCTGTCATATACGCTCAAGAATGCTCCACATATGTCGCACAGGCGCAGCTTTTGATCAGTCTAAACAAAAATAGAAAAAAAAGGATATTATTACCATTGAAACAATACCACAAAATACCAATTCTACAATTCTTTCTATACTAAGATTACCAACAAAAAATATGTGAAAAGAGATTTAGCATGTGGAGATTTTAATCAGGTAAACAGTAAACAATAGAATACTAAAAATAAAAAACTCATGATATTCATGAAAAAAGATACAAGGATTTTGAACAAAACTAAAAGGCAATAATGACTTTTTTCACATGGAACGAGCAAGGGCAGTTCACCAAACTTACAATCTGGACATGAGCTGACATTTTTGTTGAGTCTGGAACAGCCTGTGGTCGGGCGCTCAGCTGGTTAGATATGACAAGACAATCCTGTCAGTAAGCTGATAGAATTCTGACAAAGTTACATATTAAAAGAAAACACCAACCTTCTTGAGAGCTTCTGCCTCATCCAACATTTTTTGAGCTTCATCAACCATCCCATTCTCACCTGTTCAACATAAAATTGAGAGATCACTAGGCACCTCATGATATATGCAAGGAGACGAGGGTAGAACAGCCATACCAATAGAGATTTGCATTTAGCAGTTAAGGGGAGCAAAGTATTGGAAGCAAAAGAAGAGCAAAAGGTAAATACCTAGTTCTTCTGCCTTTTTCAGTTTCTCATTTATCATTTCTTGTGTCCGTGCATCCGGAGCAGCAGGGGGAACATGTGTAGTTGTTTGAGTGGCATTTTGAAGAGAATTTATTAAAGAAGCACGGTCTTTGTTAAAAGCTTCAAGTAACATCTTTGCCTGAAATAATATAAGAAAAGAAAACTGATAAATGAGTGACCTTTGTTCTTTTAAAAATAAGAGGATGGTTAAAAATTCAGCTATATAAATACCTGCTCTTCTGCCCTTTGTTCTTTTAGCTTGTCAAGTTCTTCAGTGGCCCGAATTTTTCCCTCGGTGTTACCCTCAAGATCTAGAGTACAAGGTAGATCATACACCAAGATGAAGAATTTAATGTACTGAATGTACGGGGAAGAAGGCTTCAAAAAAATTGCTTTGGCATAAAGTAAACACACAGAAACCAGAATGGAACTACCAGAGTAAGAAAAATATTCCAAAACAAGGATGGGCTTTAGTCCATTATTGCCTAACCATAATAGGCAAGATGACAAGAAAATTACTACATGAGTCAATAGAGAAGGTCAGAGCATTTCAGGAAGGTTTGATTGTTCAGATCAAATTTCCATGCGGCCATGCCCCCCTTCACAGTGACTTCAGATACTTGAGAAAACACTACATGTTCTAAGGATCTTTTTAAATACATTGCCCTGCTATTTCATTATCATATAATCGTTATTGTTAAAGGAGGTCAAGCAAAAAGGCATTTTTTTTAACCATGCGGGCATGCACTAAAACAATAGTGATTATTAGGTTATTGGTGTACTGTACATAATTGTGATCAAATATGCAAAATACTAAAATAAACAAATCATACATTTCAAGAACAACATAATATCTTGTCACCGAACAGATCCCATGTGAAAAGTTTAAATAGACTAGGCTAACTCAAGGCATAAGAAGAAAAAACATGCTACTATCAAGCTGCCACAAACATGTCAATCTCCAAATAGCATTAAGCATATAATAGAGTGAGCAAATCATATGTGTGGACACAAACTTCTTTACTGTTGCAATTGTGGCCATGATGGAACACATAAAAAAGCAGAGACTACCAAACTTACCAAAAGCATCAATATCCTTCATCTTCTGCCTAATTTGTTTGGATAACTCCATTACTTCTTTGGTCTGCATTAAGCACACACAAACTTCATTGCTCAGTTTATCTAAACAACTGAACAATCAAAGTTAGTTTGGAGGGAACAAGAGTAGAATAACAGAATGTACCTGTGTAACCTCAGTGACAGAAATAGCAATAGCTGCCTTAGAGTCGTCCTCCTCCAAACGCTTAAGGGCTCTCTGAATCTTCCTTTCACACTCAACAATTAGTCTTTCAATGGTTTCTTCCAATTCGCGGTCATAGTTATCAGTACCTTTGGCTTTGGCTTTGGCTTCTTCATATCTATTGTCACACTCAGGAAGACATAGAACTGAGTAATTTCAACCAATTGCCAACATACAATTAAGACAACAATGGTAATAAGGGTGGGGAATGTAAGCCTTCCAGTTGTTCCAACAACTCTGCACTATTGAACAACAAATATGGAACCTCCAGGAGTTCCTAGTTTCACTCAAGACCATAATAATCCACAAACAGAACCACATCTAGTTATCCAGTTTCACTCAAGACCATAATAATCCACAAACAGAACCACACCTAGTTATCCAGTAGATTCTTTGATCATCAATTCAAACCATTTGAACCTAATGTGTGCACAATGCCACAAATGATCATAATTAAGACAAAACTTGGGAGTTCATTGATTAGAAAGAAAAAAAGACAAATATCATGGGTGCCTCAGAGTTCACTGCTAGCCCTAGCGGCCTAGCCTCAGGGAATGCATCAAAACTACCCTGAGAGCCCAAGCCACTAATGTTGGTTCACAATTCACATTATTTAGCAAGAGGAGACTTGATTCTGAAGCATCCATAAAGCAACCCCATTGCCCGGATCATTGCAAATATGAAACTACAACACAATGCTAACCTAACAAAAGATTTTATGCTTCATCTCAATCACTGTTAAAGTCACAAGATAAAAAAAAAAAAAATGCAGTAGCATCGCATGTGCAGCCACTCAGGCCACAAATTGCAAACTAATATCGTAATATCGAACTCATTAGATTTGGCCAATTCATTTCACCATCACCTCAGAAATACCAACCGAGTATACACTGTGACTTCCTACCGAACCCTTAGGCAGACGAAAAAAAAAGAATCAGATGATGCTATGAATCGTTGAATTGGTTTTTACACATCAAGCCTCACTCAAAAACTAACTAACCCCCACAAACAAATACACAAAATAACTAACCCCCACAAACAAATACACAAAATGAAGTAACTCTTGGCTTGGAAGGATACTCTTTGCGCAGTTGCAGCGAGTGCAGCTTCGGGCACGGCCCCATGTCCATCTTCTGCAATACACAAACAAATAGAAATTAAAAATCAACACCAAAACCCAGGAACCGCGCGACAACCCAACCCAGATCTACTCGAACGTTCTAGATTAGTGAGGTTATGGAATGAGGGGAACAAGGGCAGTAGGACACATACGGTAAGCTGGAAGAGGTCGTGGGGGCAGAGGCCTGCGAGGTAGAGGCGACAGACGTCGCGATCATAGTACTTGCGGCTGACCTCCCGCACGTCGCCGTTGCGGTTGGCGCCCATGAGCTGGTCGAGCTGCTTCCGGATGGCGTCCATGTCGCCGTGCGTGGGACTTCGCTCCCGTCCCCTAGCCTAGGGTTTTCGCTCGCGAAGAGGGCGAGACGGGGCGGCGGCAGCGAATCGGGACCGTTTGGCGAATCGGACTTCCGAGAGGAGGAAGAAGGATACAAAGATGGGATTGGGTTGGAATACTGGATGCTTCTGGAGTGTGGCGAACTCGAGCCCCCCCGCACGGCTCGTGCTCGATAAAGTGACTCTCCTTGAGGGCTTTTTTTTTTCAAAAATTAACATCAATTTTGTAAGCCTCATGACATTTGAACTCTAATTTGTGCATCTTCCAAAACTTTACATTAAAATATTTCTTCAATTTAAAGGCCACGTTTTGCATATAGACTATAATTTCATAAGAAAATTGTAAAAAAGAATAATGCTAAACTCCATATCCTTATGGCTTGATAGGTTCCTAAGCAATGTTTTAAATAGCGGGCTAAGCCCCTTAGCGACTGCCTCTTCCGAAGGCTAAGAAAGGCTATAGCGGGCTAAGCCATTTAACGGTTGAGCAAAAAATATGTCAAAAATCAGGTAATTTTACACATAATAAACATAGAAGATAAAGACATTACAAATATCAATTATCAAGTAACTAGGGATAGATAGTTCAAAGTCTTACTAATACATCAGATTACAGCTTCATAGTTCATACATGATACATCACATAGACACATACACACATGAGTTCAAAGTTCAAACAAGGTTGACAGACGTTACACTGCATACCAACTAAACAGTGACATATAGACAAACAAACATAAGGCATGGAGGCATAGGCCATAGTCTGATACATATCAGTACATCACACATGCATTTCAGCATCTGAATAGTTTGTTGTACTCATCTAATCATCTTTAGTATCAGTAGATTCCATAGCATCTTGATTTTCCTTTGATTCAGAAGTAGAGGCTACAGACCGAGGCTTCGTCAGAGATGTCATGGTCCTGAATTTCTTCCTAGGGCACACAGGTCTTTTCCTTTTGGCTTTTGCTTGTGATGTTGATGCTCCCTGTGATGCTCCTTCTTGTGCTTTTGTTGTTGTTTATGCTCATTCATGATCTTCTTGACTTTGATTTGCATTTGGTTCTAATCTAGTAATGGACTCATTGTTGTCATCCTCCGGCACATCATTTATTTCTTTTTCTATGAGATCTCTACTCTTGTTCCCTTTCTTATGCCTTAGTTTGGAGTTAAATTTGACAAATACAAGGTCTCTCGTCCTGGAATAGATATGATACTCTACTTGCCTCATGGGATAATTGTCAATTTATTTACAGTAAAGAGTAAACCATTCAACAGCAGCGGGAGCAAATTAGTAAAGCGTTTAAACGGGAAAGGAAGGAACTTGCCTGTTTGCTCTGGTTGGGACATGGTCGCCATCTCGCCGCTCCCCAATAGAAGTTGCTCGTCGCCCCGTAGCCGCACTTCGAAGACGGCCGCTTGCAGATCGAACTCACAGCTGCTTGTCGACCAACAACAGCAGCTGCTACCACGTCGCCGCGGCCGCGAGAACTACTCTCGTTGAGAGCTGAGAAGAAGGCCACCGCTGGTCGAAGCAACAGCAGCAGCCACCGCCGATCGAAGCAACTCCTCGCGTCAAGACCGCCGCCGCCAATCGAAGCAACCGCAGCCGCCGCCGTCTGAAGAAACACGAGACGAATGGGTGGCTAGGGTTACCAGTCTCCAATGCGTATATTGACTCAATTTGGGCTGCCATGTGATTTGGGCCGCCATGTGATTTGGGCCGCAAGGTGCTGAAAGCCCATGCTCAGGCTGGCCTGATAGCGGCGCTAAGGTGCCTCCATTTCAGCGCTATTTCACCGACTATTAGCTGCTATTAGCGGCAAATTCCATTTAGCGTCAAAAGTGGCGTAGCTTAGCTGTGGAGCTCCCCAAAGGCTAAATAGCGCTACAGCGGGGGCTAAATCCCGCTATTTAGAACATTGTTCCTAAGGCTAGTCTTAACGGGAGTGTCATCAGAGTTTTATTTTTATTTAATAAGCTGCCACATAACTGTTTTTTTAATATGATAGTGTTTTTAAGAAAAGGAAAGAAATGAGTTTCACGGGAATGAAACTCTCTTGCCACGGTTACCAACTTTATATGAGTCATTAAATTAAATATCTATATAACCATAGAGCTCTTCATTGAAAATAGATGTTTCATCCATATATCATTTCATTTCATTATATATGACACGACAGCCTTAGAAACAACGTATAAGACTCTCCGGGCCTAAGAGTTACCGGCTCATACCTTAGAGCCATGCCCTCGCTGACCATACGTCCATACTTTATACGTGCAAGTTAGTATGTTTGCTGCTATTAGTGCGCTAGAAACGATGTTTGTTGCATGAATTGATGTACATATATATACATGCTAGTCTTTTTTACTCGTACATACAAACGTCTCGCTCCGATAGAGCCAAGTTTATGGGAAAAGCAGGATTTTTTTTTCATCCTAGGAGCTAGATTGTGTGACTGCTTTTGGATTCCCCAATGAAGCTAAACCATTAATCCGCTGATCCATTCAAGCAAATGGCGCATCCACAGAGCCTATCCATACCAGAAATGACAACGACTGCTTTTGGATCCCTCAATCAAGCTAAACCATTAATTCACCCAACCATTCAAGCAAATGGCATATCCACCGACCCTATTGTTAGCGGCCCTTAACGACCAAATCCAACCGTCAACTAAGACATAAAAATGGGAGAAATTAACAAACTTAAACACATATGCATTTACCACTAACCAAGTTCCAAATGTATTTAGAAGATTATTATCTTACAGGACATATGCACAAATACATGAGAGAATACACCAAAAGGCATTTCCCGACGTTGATTTGCGGAAAGGAATAAATAGAAAAAGCCCATCAAATCAAAGCATATGGGCAAAGTACCAACCGAGGAACGGTCCAGGCCCACTCCAGAGCCCACCACGCGAAGGCGGTGGCGAGAGGAGCTGATCAGGGGTCGACCGACCCCTAGGGTCGACCGGCCCCCACCGGGCGCTGCTCGCGTTCTCCTACCACGTGGCGCTCACTGGTGTTCTTCCCATGGCGGTGGCATGCGGACTTGCGACAAAAATAGCCACGAACCGACCTCCCCTTACTCCACCGCCTCAATGCATGGAGGCATGCAAAGAAACACAACTCCACTCCATCTCCACCGTTGATCCTATGACGGTTTGATCCAAGGGCCATGGTGAAGAAGCGCACGGATCGCTGACGTGGCATGTTGAGCGGCCTCCATTCCTCCTCTCCACCTATAAAAGGAGGCCTCCCCCTCCTCATTTGAGACACCAACACAACACAAAAGGAAGACACGATGTAGCAAGAAGAGAGAAGAGCTCCATTCATATTTTAGTTCTCTAGCTAATTCTAGTGTAGGGAGTGAGTGAGTACGAGTGGGGAAGTACCGGAGTTGTCGGCTACCTCCACTTATGTACTTGGGGCCCCTTGTACACTTAGCGGAAGGAATACCGGGAATCGTCGGCTCCTCTCCACTTGTACCTCTATGATCCGAATACTACTTGGAATATAAGGTTTGGGTTTATCTTCGGTGGTGAGTTCTACTTTAAGTTAGTCTTTTTCATTATTTGCTTTCGGCTTCGTCGTCCACTCTCATAGCGGATACTCTAGTAGAGGGCCCTAATAAAGACGGATAACCTTGATCAACGTTAGAGTAGTAGTCGATATCGTAGACGTGGTGTCTAGGCTATAGGCTACCTTCGTTTGCCTTGTTTCCCATGGTTGAGGGGTAGGCGGCAGGTGGTGATAGCCCTGTCCGTCCTTCGTACTCCCCCACGTCCGGGTTCGACGTAGGCTACAAGCCGGTATCGCCTGGCAGACCAGGTGCGCTCCGGTGCCCGAAGCAAGTCTATAGTGACAAGTTATCTTATCTTAGGATCTCTATCCCTACAAAACCTCACTACCTGAGCTATCCTTCTTGTTACCTTAGGTGATTTAGCTAAGAGAATTCTACACATCCGTTCCTCGTGGAAATACGATACCCTGAATACTTTCGGGTGAAATGCTACCACGGTAATTCTGTGCGCTTGCGGATTATTTCTGTACGCATTAAGAAATACCAACACCTATCCATACCAGAAATGTCTTTGGGCAACTTTTATGTTTAGTCCATAGGATGAAGCAAGAGCCTGAGATATAATTTTGTTGCGCAAGAAATAACATGGAATACCACAAAATATAGTTCAATTCCATGCACATCCAATCTAGCAATCAAAACCCTAAAAATGTAACTCCTTGACTAGTTCTTGGTTGTTCGCTACTACCTATCAATATTGTTCATGCATTGTCTAAAATTGGAAGTGCGGCTAGTCTTTTTGATCGATTGAATGACAACACCATTACCTTAAAGATATTACATGTTTGCTAAGTGTTGAATAGTATATCGATTTTTATTAATCTATATTGGTGATGACATTATGAAGAAATAGCAAGGCAAGGTGTAGAAAGGGAATGTGACACAATCCGTTCTCACTGTGATGGCATGCATTTATATTACCGAGTATCCTTAAAGCAAACGGAGACAAGGCAAGTTAAGTTTTTTTTAGCAACACCGCCCTCTTTATTCAAATAGGAGGATTGCACATATTACACACACCATCAGGTGGATTCAAGAACCACACATGCCGTCCTACCTTGGCAGCTACGAGCTATTCCATGAACATCGGTGTTTGAGTCCCTATGTTCACGTAAACTTGATACTAAAAGCTGTCCTCCTCGACAAGGCAAGTCAATGTATTGGATAATCTCTAGCAACATACGGAGTAGATAAAAAAAATCTCTAGCAACATAGCCTCAACGGCCCAACCCAAGCGGTCCAGGCCCCCGGCCCTCCCGCCGGAAGCCAGATTCAGTAACTTTACAGAGCCCTCAATCTCAATCGTCCAGCTAGCATCCAACGAGTACAGCCAGGACTTTGCTTTTCAGCCCAAACCAGAAGCACAGGCATTACAGCTCATCTCCATTCCCCGCCAAAATTGCAGGCAGCCAGGCCAGCCGCAACCTCTCTCTCTGTTTCTGAAACCAACTGCAGGTCCCTGCTCCCTCCCTCCCTGGTTATAAGCAGTTCACAAGATCCAATAAACCTCAGTGTTTCCAGCAAAGGCTTCCAACACTTTGTAGATTCAAGCAAAATACACAGCAGCAGGCACTCTCAAGAGTGCAAAACAAATAAATACAAGGGACATCTATATTATAATCATCAGTAGAACTTAGCATTTTCCAGTTTGGGAGTTCCAGGTTCAGAGCACAAATACATGCCACATTCATCTGTATAGTAGGCCACAAAAGACTATAACTAGACCACAAAAGACTATAGTTGGGCCACAAAAGACTATAGTTAGGCATATACAAAATACTATCTAACCAACATGTTCATGCTAGAACAGATCATGATCTTTAAGAATACCATCATCATAAGTTGGGGCTGTTATCAGCTGGGTAAAACTTCCCAAACTGTCAATAACATTGCATTCTTGAAGCTCCACACTTGCTCCTTTGCTGCACCCACGATTCTCCACTTCTACTTGGTGTTGTACTCCATCACCTTTTTTTTTGTTGCTGGCAATGACAGTTTAATTAATTAGTTTAGGAATGAATTACAGTAGCATATATGGGCTTCACACTACAAAATTTCTAACATACCTTTGCTCCTTTTTTTGTTGGCTTGCGCTTCCCCTTGTTTAATTTATCAATCCAAGTTCTTTTTCTCCTTGAATTTTTGGATTTGACCTCCTTTTCTTCAACTGTGCAGCTCTAAGCAAGTCATCTCCTTGCTGGACATTTGGTTCAACATTTTCTTGGTCATTGCATGGCTTGCTCATACCAAGGCAATCAAGTGCATTTTCTATCATCAAACAACATTATGAAGAGTGGGCTACTTTATATGCCAAATTGAGAAATTTATGAGACATGTTCTTGTAGCGAAGTTGAGATTCCAGCATTGGATTTGCTACCACATTCCTTCCTTATCTTGTACACTCCCATTGCGTGTTGCTTTAGTCCATCTCTTTAACACATAATGTGTTGGCAATATCTTTATATTCATCAAATCAATAACTTTCAGACCATGTGCACACAATATATTCCATTATGTGCAGCTAAGAAAGTCTGAAAGAGCCATATAAATGAGTCCTCGGTTTCATCAAATAGAAGTGCAGCACCAAAAACAGTGGTTTCTCAAATTAGATGGCATTCAAACATGTGGCTGCATTCTATTTTGCATTTTGGCAGATACTTGAGGTAGATTAATAAGCATTCATGCATGCTAGGACACTAAAACAAAAGAAAATTTACTGTTATCGCGGCCATCTCCATTACAGGGGGTGTGAAGCTCGTACTTGGATATGGCGCGACGCGGGAGAGCTCCTCCACGGCCGGGGTGGGTCTCCTGTTCTCCCGGCCGGCGCGGCCTCCACCTCCCCGGGGAGGCGCGGAGGGCGGCGCGGCCGGGCACCGGACGACGGGCAGCGCGGCCAGGCACCTGAGGAACGGCGCGGCAGCGAGGAAGATGGCACAGAAGGCGGCACGGCGGAGCAGCGAGGAACTCGCCGCGACGGCAGAGGAAGCGCGGGCGGGAGTTGCGGCGCCGTTCCCGCGTCTGGTAAATTCCATCTGTTAGCTCTTGGCGTGGGCTGAAAAGCGAGTACTAGTTTGGAAAACACTGTAGCCGCTAGATGGTAGCTGGACGGTGGAGATCGCAGGAAAGTTACAACGTAACGTTGCTCTGTAAAGTCACCCAATCTGGCTCCCCTCCCGCCCCTCGGTCACGGTCGTCGCCTCGCCGGTCACCAGTCTCCTCACCGCTGCGCTGCCTCCGGCCCTACGGGTGATCGAGTCCCGACGACGAGCGACGACTACCTGCCTTGTTCAGTGGTAAGCGCATCACCCAACCTCCGGCCCCTAAGCCTCTGAACCGGCCCGAGTGCTCGGGTCATCGAATCGCGTTCTTCTTTTAATTTGTGCCTCGAGAGTGCGGTGCTCCAATTTGATCCCAGAGGCTCCATACAGTGCCCCTGTTAGGGAGATAGCTTGCGTCTAGTTTTCTTCCGTATTTCACTTTAGTTGTTGATGGCCCTGGCCCGGGCGGCGCAGGACTCTTGGAGATGGTTCTGGCCATCGATTCCCTGTTCTTGCTTATGACTGGGTGTTGCAGAAGATTTCGCCCTGGGACTCTGGCTTATCTTGAGATTGTTCCACGTTTATTTATATACTAATAGTGTTAATTGCCATGAATTTCCTTCAGTGTTCAAGGATAGATGTTGACTTTGTTTCTAAATTTATATATTCTGTGTCAGCTTCCTTTTCTCAGGACACTTCTGTTGTATCAATTGAAGCATACTGTTCAGATTTTCATTGGACAGACTTATGAGTGCGGTGGAGGAAGATGGCTATAGTTCACGGTGTGACCTATGCGACACCGAGGTTGTACATAGCATGGCAGAACTCCTGCTCCGTGGATTGGCCACAGCTTCAGTGGACAGCACCACGGGCGATATATTCAAGAGCGCATCTTCTGTAGTTGCTGCTGTGAAGACTGAGCTAGAAAATTATCTGCTTGTGAGAACTGAATCGCTTATTCGTGAGTTTGTGGATGGAGCCCAGGATCATTCAGATCATTTGATGAAAGCGTCCACCAGGCCGACCGAGTTCCTATCAGACTTGATTGATGACTTCGTGGCTTCCAAAAGGAACTTGCTGAGCCATGTGTCTGGGTTTTTGTCTAGCGAAAGCCGCTTGATCAAAATTAAAGATTTTATGCAGAAGATGGAGATGGAGAATGTGTGGACACTGGACGTAAGGCAGCCTACTGCAGAGACTATTCTTGAAAGCATAGACATGAAATGCATTTTCCACTGTCCCGAAAAATTTGCTGAGCAAGATAAGCTGGCTGACCATAGAAGTCAGTGCAAATTTAGAGTAGTGGACTGCAAAAATGATGGATGCTCAGTTTCACTTTCTGCCATTCATATTGAGGAGCATGATTCCATGTGTCCATTTAAGGCCCCGCCATCTGAGCAGCTATGGGAGCTGATAGGATTTATAGGACCTCTAGGTGTAGATCTAGCGGGTGAAACTTAACTCAGACAAAGAACTTGTCGATGTACCTCCCAAAGTGCAGTCGCGGCCATGGCGCCGCAGCGACGTGGCCTCAAGTGTCGGAGTAGAGGTAGATGTGCCGTGGAGGCGCGATCCAGTGGCGGCGGCGAAAGCGGCGGCGCTTCCCGTCGCTCACAGCGCGCCCTCTCAATCGGACTAGGGTTAGGACGTCGGTGGGGCGTTGGCGGTTGCGGTGAACCTCGTATCTCGAGCCCCAGCCTCCACTTCCTATTCATAGCGCTGCGCGACGGGGGGCACTAGCCAGGAGAACGGCTGAGCGCCCCCGACTCGGTCGTTGGACCGAGCCGGGTGGAGATCAATCTAACATTCTCTCCCTTAATCTCACCTTATGACTTAAAACTTAGTTCACTTTGTCTTTCCCCCTATTCCATCACAGATTAGTGCATAGAGCATGCCTCGTCATAACAGTTAGTACTGTTAGACTAACAACTATAATACACATCTCTATTTTGAAACAGATTCTCAACTAGGCTCTTAGTATCCAGATATCATAGGCTTTCCCGTAAACCCCATGTCGACTGTGTGTTCTCTGAACGCACTGGGTGGTAAGCCTTTGGTAAACGGATCCGCAAGTACTTACTCGGTACTTATATGCTCAATGCTTTTAAAATGATTCTGGATTTTCTCCTTTACGACATGTAACTTAATGTCAATGTGTTTGGCAGCACACTTGACCTGTTATTATATGAGTGACTTGTTTTAAATAGTTATTGCTGTTGTCTACAATTGTTAATTCTGGGTACAAAATTTCCTTAACCACTTTTGCTTGTCCCTGAAGTCTCATACCAAGCTATACTATAGTATGCGTCATTGATGATACCATAACTGTTTCTTTGGAGCTTTTCCGTAATAATACTCAACTATGAGTGTTATCAACTACTGTGGATTTCACTACATATCTCGTCAAGGTTTAACATTTGTACCCACAACTATTTAAGAGTACTTGTTCTTTCTTACTCAACATGAGGTCTATAATACTTTACAAAATTGCAAGACATTTTTAACTCTATTCCAGTAATCTATATCTGGACTAGATTTCTGCCGAAATATCCCGGATACGTGAGCTATGTCAGGGTAAGTTCTTACTTGTACACTCATTAAGCTTCTAATAGCTGAAGCATATGGAACCATGTTCATTTGATCGATCTTATATTGGTTCCTGGAACACTGAAGATTCCCAAATCTATTACCCTTAACTTTAGGAGCAGGCGTAGGTTTATTCGCATGCATACTTTATTTCTTTAGAATCTTTTCTAAGTATGTCTTTGGGATAGTCTTAATACCTCTTTTCTTCTATCTTGGTGAATTTCAATTCCTAGAACCAATGACGCTTCATCAAGATCATTCATATTCAAACTTGAGGACAAGAACTTTTTCCCCAATGATAGATTAACATCACTACTAGTGAGTAGGATGTCATCTATACACAGGATGTGGAAAATGAATTTTTCATTCTTGAACTTCGCATAAACGCTATTGTCCTTCTCATTTTCTTTAAACCCAAACTTTTTTATTATTTCATAAACTTCAAATACTACTGTCTAGAGACTTGTTTTAACCCATAAATGAATTTCTACAGGTAGCATCCCATACGTTCTTTTGCTTCCACGACAAAACTTTTGGGTTATGCCATGTAAATGTTTTCATACAAATCCCTATTGAAGAATGTCGTCTGCACATCCATCTAATGTAACTCTAAATCATAATGTGCCAATAATGCCATTATGATTCTAAAAGAATCATTGCATGAGATTAGAGAGAAAACTCTCATTGTAATCTATTCATTCTCTTTGCGTAAAGTCTTTTGCTATAAGTCGTGCTTTATATCTTTCCACATTCTCTTTAGAGTTACGTTTTGTCTTGTAGGCCCATTTATAGCCTACTGTTTTGGCTCCATTGGAAATTTCTTCTAAGTCCCAAATATCGTTGGTATTCATCGAATTTATTTTAGCTTCCATAGTTTTTTGCCATTTAGACGAGTAAACGCTTCTCATGGCTTCTTCAAATGAGGTGGGATCACCCTCTATTTGAATTTCTTTATTAACATAGACTTCATGGTCATCAGAAAAATTTGGTTTTCTAATTCTTTGAGACCTTCTGGGGCCTTAGCTACTGGCACTTTCATATGGGGTTGTTGTTGCTCTTCATTGTCAAGAGACAATTGATTCTACAGGCTCCTGTATTACAAGATCCTTGTTTATATTATTCATCTTTTTTGAAAAGCTAACAACAGGTGTTGTGTAAGTCATACAACATCAACAGGTATTGAGAAATCCATTGTTTTTGAATCACTGAAGTGGGCATGCAGTCCCGCTTTACTTCAAGTCATAGGTCTCTACATACCATGCTCCTACAGATCATCCTATCTTCTATAAAGATAGTGTATCTTCAAATTTCTTGTATAGGTTTAATCTGTTAAAACCTTATATGGCGCTTTAAGCATCACCTTAACATCTTTAAGGCTCGTCTAGTATGAATTCTGGCTGACTACGCTATCTTCCTATTGGAACTGTAAAAGGTCCAGAAATTTAGCTATTTCTCTGTTTAGGGGTATCGTTATTATGATCGACGGTCACATTCATCAACATCTTTATCTCACTCTTAATGAAGAGTAGTCACATGCATCAACATCTTTATCTCATCTTTCTTAATTATATCTTTGCTCTTACTCTTAATTTGATCTCATAATTCTCTCCCTCGAAATATGGCATGAGCTTTACTGCCATAATTTCGAGAACTATTTAGAAACCTGAGAACGAGACGACACTTATAACTTACTTCATTCACATGATTATGTCATGCAAACAAAGTTATTTCTTGATCCGTATAGGAGTACACTTTACTCATTCCATTTCAAAAACTCAACGAGGCCTTTTATTAGCAGTACTTTTGCAAGTCACGCTTGCATCTTTTTCTTATCTTTTGGTTAGTATTGACTATGATGGTGCATTTCTATTGTGCCATGGTCAATAATAGAATAACATAAGAGCTACCCAAACTTCTCTCGCTATGCGGGATATAAAAACATATGAGTCATCATAAAATTTCTTCCGCCATGCAAGATTGAGTAGCATAAATACTATGCCAAACTTCTCTTCATGCGGGATAAATCTATATACAAACACGCATGCTTAATCCAATGTTGGTCAAATTAGACATACATGTTACTTATTGCAACTCTTATCATAATGATGGAAAAAATATATACTATTTACTGTAATGAAAACTTAGTCATGACGACTAAAATATTCACTTATACTTTATTTTTCAATTAAATCTTTCCGTTGATTCTAATTTAATCAGAAAATTTGCAAACTATCAAAAAATAGTCCTGAACTAACTTAACTCAAGCCTTTTCATTCACATAGCCTAGCATTGTAGCCCATTGACTTACAGCCGAGTGATCTCGTCGGTTAAAATTAAAACATACAAGGTGCTTCTGCATCAATTCTATATCACCGTTGGGCAGAAAATAGAATTAATGCATAAAATTCATAAATTAACTTGAAGGACATATAACTACTCTTCAAAATTAAATTTTCCTATTGGTTCGAATTTAATTAGAAGATAATCAACATCATTGCAGCGGAAATATGATAATAAAATATATTCTATTAGTTCAGGAGCATTTCTTGGTCCTTATCTACTCTCTGAAAAATTAACCATGTTGGTATAAAATTTATTAGAGATTTAGACTTCAAACTTAAACTTATTATAATATTGTTATCATCAACGTTGCACAGAAAAATAACAATATCATAATTAAACTTAAATAAATCGAACTACTCCGCCAATTTAAATTTTTCCGTTGGTTCCAATTTAATTAGAGGATAAATATAATCATAATTTACTGAATAAATATAACTGCTCTTCAAATTAAATCCTCCTGTTAATTCGAATTTAATGAGAAGATAATAATCATTAACTTTACAGCGAAAACATAAAAAATATAATTTATCTACTTTTTAGAAGCATTTCACCGTACTTATCTATTCTCTGAACAATTTATCCCGTTGGTTCAAAATTGAATAGAGATGAAAAACTAATCTAAATTTATCAAAATTTGCTTCTGAAAATAATAAACCTTGAAACAGGTTCTTCTGTTCATTTTGGCCCAACCGAGAAAAAGCCGGCCCGTGGCCCATCTGGCCCGCGCGCCCGCTCGCGCGGTCCAGTGTGGCAGAACCTCCTAATCTAATGCCCCCAGGAATACTTGTCTTCTATTAGACACTAAGTATCCAAGAGAGCACACCCCAAAGGAGAGCTCGAAAATCTATATTTTTCCATTAGGATCATAATTGAGAGAATAAAATTTATAACATTCTGAAGTTATTTCTTACATCACTTTATTACAGTAGTAGAATATTATCTCAATTGATTATAACAGCGGAATCTAACAATGTTATCAGAGTTACAGAGGAAACAAAGATTAATTTAACGATATGGTGGAGCATTAATATAGTGGACATTTATATACAAGAGATGCTAATATATATTATATTTTTTCCTATAAAACCTTTAGTGAGAGTTATAAATAAACACTATGGTCGTAGCATGAAAGAAATCATCTCTAAGCCTACCAGAAGGTTTTCACACATAAGAGTCAGCTCTAAGTATTCTTCAATCACCTGTAACAGGGAAAATAAAACCTGAGTACTCGATTGTACTAAGCAAGACTTACCTGACATGAGAAAAATAAAAGACTCCAAGAATATGCAAGGCTTATTTAGTTTGTGGGTTATTGCATCTGTGGAAGCATTACTAAACATGCGTCCTTATATTTAATTTAATTAGCAGTCATCATTAGTTCATTAACTAACCATTCTATGTAAGCACCTATGCTACTTTCAAGCAGGTGGTAAAGCAATCAGAACCATTTTATCATCTTTCATATTCCAGTTCTTATTACGGTGCTAGACCATAGCCAAGTCGGTACCGTCTCACAGACACGGCGATTCACGAACCAATGTATCCCAGCTGGGTACCCCAAAACATACGCACTGTTTGTACCTCAGGTACAAATAAGACCAACCCATTCCACTCCTGTCACGAGGTCCAGGTCCCCGTCCAAACTTGGACTCCAAGCCCCTACACTTGAGACTCGGTCTCAATATGGTACTTAGACCTCCACCATTTTCTGCCTCTAATCAGTCGGTCTGAAAAGAGACAGAACCCGCGAAAAGAGCGTAACGAGCCTTCCCGCTCCCATAAGCATGTATGTACTCAGGATAATAAATCTGTGACCTGACTACCATCCACAGCAACAGACGGTCCTCAATCGACACAGGCGGAACAAGTGTAATCCGAGCCTCGCTCGAATGCCTAACCAAGTCTAGATCCAAAATACCGTTCCACCCGGTCTCCAATTATCATCCATATATATTATAGGTGATAGTAATATAATAACAATAATACCTTTCCTATCTCTTGCGAGTGATAGGTAATCACTCGACTTCTACCGAATCTTATAGCATAGCAATCTACACGATCCTGACATACTAATAGGACTCATAGGATAAGGATATATATATATATATATGCAAGTGGTTTCATTCAACTCTTTAGAACTTAATGCACAAGAATAAAATAAAGTGCAGAATAATAGGGGTTATACACGGGGCTTGCCTAGGCAAGATATAACCAAATATTAGTGTTCCATCATAGTAACACGATCATCAAGGCACCATCTTTTCCGCTACTTTGGTCGAGTCTATGATCCATCGTTGTTCCTATTATGATATACGTGGATGCAACACAGAGACGTAAATAATAACAGCAACTGCAACTCTAAAATACAATTATGCTCCGCAAGCTAACGAGCTAACTTTAATGACTATCGTACTAGTCTATGTATCCATGTCGTCAAGTAAGGCTTTGCCTCTAAAAAAATGTTCTAGTTCTAAAATCCCAAGGTGTTTCGATATTCTATTGATTAAACATATATTTTTGAATTAGGGCTCATTTAGCTACCTAGCAAACTAATTATTATGGAGCTACAAAAATTATAGTGAGCACCTAATAATATTAGAAATTTATTATGAAAGTTTCAGAGCCAACACTATTAACAATTTATCACAAAAATTCCTATAAGTTTATATTTATAATATTAAGCATCTCAAATTAATTAGATAACCCTAGAAAATATTATAAAACTATGTGAACAAAATATACTAGCCGATAGATCATGATTTTAGGAACTTAACAAAATTAGTTTCATAATTTTTAGTTAACTATACGATTTTATATTAAATTTACAAGTTTACCTTAGAAACTAAATTAGAAAATGCTTAGAAAAGGAAAAAGGGCCGGTGGCCACCATTCGGCCCAGCAGCCTGGCGGACCAGCACGGAGCGCGGCCCACGCGTGAGATGGCCCACGGCGGGGAGCCTGCGCTGGCACTTTAGCAAATAAGCCCTCGGACTTTTTCCGAACCATGACTAGGTCCTAATACTATTTCTTCCTTTCTCTGATGAATTCACTTAACCCCTGAATTTTTCCAAATTTCCCCACGCGCACCCCTAGCCATCCCGTGCATGGCGGCGCGGCGAGCGGCGGCACTGGGCGTCCATGCCAGCCACTAGGGGCCTGCGCAGACCCATTTAGCGGGTCGGTCGCCATCGACGGCTGAACACGCTAAGATGGGCGGCGGTTAGGGACTCGGAGGCACACTGTCGCGAGTTGCAGCGGCGAGCGGCTACCTGCGGCGGCGACATGACTATTCCGGTGATCCTACGCCCTCATGGAAAGGTAGAGATGGCGGAGGAGCATCAGTAGCTCACCGGGATTCGTGCTACGGTGACGGTTGAGGCAAGGAAAAGCTGAGGTGGTCTAGCCACGTGCACCCAAGCACCGGCGCCCATGACCGGCGATGAGCAAAAGGCCAAATTGGGGGTCGTTAGGGCATGATCGAGCTTGAGGGGAAGGAGATGGCTAACCTACTTCCTAAGCTACCCGCTAGAGCGAGGAATTGAACGACGAAGCCGCTGGCACTAGGAGGAAAGGAGGAGCGGTGGCTCCATGCTCAGCGCGGTTGTGGGGAGGTCACACGAGTGAGCTCGAGCAGATTAAGACAGGGCGGCCCCGATTGATGGCAGGGGTACGAGCATACGTGCACGGACGATGAGGCCAAGAGATTTGGCACGATGCTTTTGAATTGAAGCGGCCCCACTCGAGCAGGGATCACCGGCGTCGGCTAGCGGAACAGGGCGAGGCAGGGAAACATCCATCGCCGCTGCGTTCGACCCTTAACTCGTCACGTCGGCAAGGTTCCAGCTTAAGGGCCAGGCGGGGTAGGTAGGACGAGGGGCGGGGTGAGCACCACGTCCCTTGCGCAATACAGCCGCAACCACGGCGCGGCCCAGCAGCCAGCCGTGCGAGTGCGGTGCGCGTGCAGCAGCGGGACCAGCCACAGCCAGCTGGGACCGGCCAACGCCAGGCCTTAGGCGCTGCGCGGCATCACCTGGGCGCACGAGCTGGCCAGCGGCAGCAGCCTGGCCACGGCCTGAGCCCGGCGCCAACAGTGCCCAAGCGCGCGATGACCATGAACCCAGGCCGAGAGGTAGCAACTGGTGACGTGCACGCATTTTAAAACAAAGCAAAAGCTGCTAACGATCACGATCGAGGCTCAACTAATTCCCTTAACCTAAAGTCGATACTAACACCCAACTGACGAAGCAAACCTCACATCCAGACAGCGACCAGAGAGGGAGATAGGGAGGTGCCAACATGAGTTCGTCACGCTGAACGCCGGTTGACAGACAGAGCGCCAACATGTGGTTTACCGCGCGTTCCAACGAAGTTTGGGCAATTTTTTACGAGAGCAACATGATCTCCAACACAACTTTGACCTATGCCATGCTCAAGCACTCACCTTGGTGCAATCAACGGTACCAAAACATGCAACTAGTGTTTAAATATTTTTGTTAGAAATTAAATGTCAAAATAGCATTGTCTTACTAGTTTTCCATACTTAGAAAAGTTAAGGATTTCGGTTGGGGCTAAGTAACCATTAACTCTTTTGTCGCAATTTTTAATAGGTCTAAACCTTGTTAACTTCAACCAACAAATACTTCATGCAATAGTCCATACCTTATACTAACCCATAGGAGCAAAATATTTAAGCACTATTTAACTATTTTGCTCAATATAATTCACCAAAAATGGTATTTTAACAATAGTTCAAGTGTTTGCCGACTTAACGAAAAGAGCTTATCTTAACGTCACATTTGATTTTTGAGCTCTCAAGAACACTAGTTAACAATATTTATTTTGATTTTTTCCGACCACTAAAGTGAGTCACCTAGAATTTGTTTATCATTTCACGTGCGTTATAAATTTTTAAAACCCAAAAACTGGTTTGGCTAATTCCTCTCGGACCTAAATCTCAGTGCTAAGCAAGTTTGTAACACCAGGAGTGTTACATCTAGCGCGCTGCCCATACTTGAAATCGGCCCATGGCCTATTCGCGCGCTGCACGTTTCCGCGTCCTAGGCCGCAACCTGGGCCTGGGCCAGAATTCTTCTCTCCCGCCTGGGCCATATTCGGTCCGAGCGCTGCGAGCCGTCGATCGTGATCCGACGATCATGCGCGAGACTAAGAGGAACAAAACCCCAGCGCCTGCATCCTCCCCTGAAACCTAAATTCATTTTCACCCTCCCCTCCGCTCTCTTTGCCGTAGAGGCGACAACGGTGGCGGTCACGTTGGCCGTCGGCGTCGGTGAGGAAAAGTGCCGCCGAAGCAGTTCCGGCTACCCTTCCTATTCTTCTTTCTCGCTCCCCTTCTCTTTTGTTCTAGCCCCGCAGCCATGGCGAGTAGATCTAGGGGAACGGATACGACTGCTCATGGCGATCGGACAGGCGTGGCGCCGCCACCGCGAGGTCCGTCGCCTGCGCGTGCGCTCGCCCGAGGCTGAGCGTGCCGCCGTCAAGCGGCCTTGTGGCAACGCCCTTGACTCCCGAGCCCGATGCGGAGGCCGCACGGTGGCGTGACCGACCGGTGCCGACGATTCGGGTGCTCTTCCCGCACAATGTCGGAGCAACGCCGGCGGTGACAACTGCGATAGGTAAGCCCCTCGGTAGGCCCTTGTCCTCTCCGTCCATCTTCTAGGGTTAGGGTTTAACTCAACTAGATTTGTTCGTTCCGATTCATCTCCTTCTAAATGCTAAAACTTAGACTACCCCATACTAGATCCTCACACCAACCTTGCTCTGGTACCATTGATAGGATTTATAGGACCTCTAGGTGTAGATCTAGCGGGTGAAACTTAACTTAGACAAAGAACTTGTCGATGTACCTCCCAAAGCGCAGTCGCGGCCATGGCGCTGCAGCGACGTGGCCTCGAGTGTCGGAGTAGAGGTAGCTGTGCAGTGGAGGCGCGATCCAGTGGCAGCGGCGAAAGCGGTGGCGCTTCCAGTCGCTCACAGCGCGCCTTCTCGATTGGACTAGGGTTAGGACGTCGGTGGGGCGCTGGTGGCTGCGGTGAACCTCGTATCTCGAGTCCCAGCCCCACCTCCTATTCATAGCGCTGCGCGACGGGGGCCACTAGCCGGGAGAACGGCCGAGTGCCCCCGATCAGGGTGCGAGTCAGGGTCCAACTCGGTCGTTGGACCGAGCCGGGTGGAGATCAATCTAACACGAGCAACATGTTATGCGTTGCGAGATGGACAAACATTGTGCAACAGTTTGCCCTATGAAGCTTATTAACTGTCCTTTCTACCATGTTGGATGTGAAACAGCCTTTCCACAAGGTAATCTTGAGAATCACTGTTCGAAGCTACTTCAAACGCATCTGTTGTATGTTCTCCAAGCAAGTACAAGACAAAATGCTGCCGTTAATGATATGAATCAACGATTACAACTCCTTGAGAAGGTTAGTATAATCTTTATTTGACCCTCTTTAACTGGATTTAAACTGTACCGTCCTATAGAAGTTTGAATGTATATGCAAAACCCATTTTTAGTTTAGTTTCCTATTTTGCCTGATGTATGTAAGCTCTGAATTAAAAAAAAACTGACGGTTATTTAACTCAACAACTAGAAGCTGTGAGTAATTGTTGAACCAGTGAAAGAGTAAACGTGTTTATCAGAAGGCAACTGTATGCCTCTATGTGCTGGCATAGCTTTGCCAAAGCGATCAATGTGCTGGAGTAGGTGATATATTTCACACCAAGGTGTAATAATTGGCTCCTACTAAGTCTTGCAACTCGTACTATGTTTTACGGTTTTCCAAACAAGAGATATGGTTTGATTATTCTTTAATATTGTTATAGGCTCAGTCACTTAACGAAATCTCTGGGGCTTTAGATGTTAGGTCCCTCACTCTGATAATAAAGGAGCAAGAAGCAAAGATCAAGAATCTCGAGAGTGGTATCAAAGCACAAGAGGCAAAGGTGAAGAAGCTTGAGAACGAGTTTAGGTCAAGGAATGCATGATAACTGTTGTAATTTATACTTCCTACACAAACCAGAGTGGCATAATTTAGGACCTGTAAATAATCAGTAGCACTAACATACAGTTTGCCATTATGTTTTGTTTGTTCATGTAAAAAATATAGAGAACTGTAGGGTTTAGAATATAAGCTTCTCTTGGGTTATCTTTTTAATTTGATGTAATTGATGTTTTGACCTTTTTTATACGATATATTAAATGTTCGGATTATTATGGGGATTAGTTGTATCTGAATCGTCTGTCACCTTGTTGGTTTTGTCCCATGTTGGCTATCTTGTAATTATGTTAGGATGTTTGATCGTAATTTAGAAGAGTAGAACAATGACATGGTCATTCATATAACCTTCTTCCTTATGCAGAACATCATCTATTTTGTTATTAAGAGTAATTCATAAAAAACATTGATAGGTTCTGGACTTGTAACATATATAAACCATACTTGTACGTGGCAATACTAACGTGATTGGAAGCATTTACCACGTGATGTGTGGAATACTCCTTTGCAAATAGAAACATTGTCAATCACTAGAGACAGATCTTTTGCGCAAATATATCGTGTATCAGTTATATGTCAATGCAAGGTAGATCTTCCACTCGAAGATATCACGATGATATTGGTCTCAAAGATAGTCATTAAGCTGCATTGATTGCATCCAAAGCTGGTATGTGACGTCACTCACTTTACTAGTACTTTCTAAAAACAAGTGTTATGCTTCTTGCATGCAAAGCCGCTCCTTATAATGGAAATTCTCATACTTGTCTTGCCAATCCATTTGGACTACCTGAGCTGTTTATTTGTGACGGTTACATTGCACTATGCAGTTCCCAGCTGATTTAAGCATTGAAGGATTACTTATGATTAAAAATTGCATGCACATTATTGCATCCCAACAAAGTATCAGAAACCATCTCTTCTGTTTTCCTGTTTGATTTAATAAGCATCCACCTCATCAAGGTTAGAAATCCATCATAGAAGGACAAATGTCAAATTGTTACCACCAATATATGTTTCGTACATGAGTTTTGAAGTCAGAAACTGACATACAAGTTACCAGGAACTGATTGGTGTCAATGAATGAGGGGAGAGATTTCTGCCCCGTGTACTCTTTTATGGGAATATTATGTTATAGGAATTGGTTAAGGTAATTTAATTAACTTGCACAACTACATCAGCAGGTCAAATTGCACCTGTCCTTGCAGAAGTTTGGAGTTTCTCTTTTGTTTTGAGCATTGTATGTAACATCAATGTAGCCTATCTTGTTCTAGGTAACTACTATGATTACTTGGTTTATGTACTGAACGACACATCATACTGGTTCACTACTTCGCAAGAATGTCTCCATGATCTGAAGCCTCTTCTTCATGTGGATGCAATTCCACAGGTGGCTTCCCACTGCACTTTTCTTGGATATCTGCACAATGTCATTGCTGGTTTGTCTGTTCCCCAGCTTTTGGATATGCCCACAATTACCCTGCAAAATCTTGCAAAACTTGTTTGCACTGCACTTGTATATGTGCATGGCACTGTGTAGGTGTTTTTCATCTGTAGGCTTTCACGGTGAAGATGCCATCACAATCTCGTCACTGTCATGGCTATTTGACTCAGATTTGAGGAAATAATCACAAGCAGCCTCCAAAATCTTGCAAACTTCTCTCCGGTACTGCACCAGAATACAGGTCATGTCAAGAACAAAAACTATCAATGGTGCTTCTGAAAATATCAGTATTAGGTTCACTATTTGATCTGATGCTCGATATAACCAGAGGGTTGTGTGGTGCAGAGCCAATTCGAGTCGCTTCACCATCTTTCTGTCACATTCCTAATTGAGAGCAAAAGAGGTTGCCTCAAGCCCAGAACGTTCAGCTATTGGACTGAGATTAAAACTGATCCTTTCTGCCTCAGGTTTAAGACGGATGGAGTTTTAAGAGGCTAGAAATTATGGTGTTATGAATTGGTCCAAGAAATTTGAATTCTGAAGTAATTACTGTCTTTCCATTTTCTTGTTTTATGGAGTTGTGAAATATCAATGAACCCTCATGTCGCCAGTGCATATATTCTTTAGCTAGGAAACTGTATCAAAGGTGTCATTGCATACCTCATCGGTTGCTCCAGATTTTATTCTGGATTGCAATATGCACCATTTCTTCATGTTTACACCTATTATTGCAGAAAGATAATGTATATCATCGGAAAATGTCCTGCTGAATAGATTTTATGGAAATGCAATTCAACTAACCGATCTTTATATTTACTTGACATGTCGAACTGGAGGTTGTTCTTAGTGACCACCTGCAGTGGATCTGTAAAAAATGTATCAGCCACAATTCTCCATGTTGAAAAGATATTTATGTTCATACTAGCAAAATCGAATAACGCAGAGTCTTGTATGGAAAAGAAATGGTTAATCTTTATGTTCTGTTAACTAGCATTACAGCTTCATGATGAATATAAGCGTGTGACTGCATTAATTCAATAAGTGTTAAATTACTTATACATGTGCAATATTAACTGAAGAAAGACATAAAATGCGTAAGGTTGCTATTAAATATAAATTATTTCTTTAAACACATAAGTTACTGAGTGTCATAGAGCTACTAGTTTGCTAATAGATATCTTTCAAATCCTTTAAGTATTCAGTTTTGACTATTATTCTTTAAGAATGTACTATAAAAGATGCTAAATACCTCAAAGTAAGAACCAAAAGGAACATCATGTGCCTGGTGCTTTGTCTCATAGATCTGAAATCAGACAAATACTCATTCTTTCGTCAATGAGAAAACTTCCCCAAGAAATTGCATTGATAAATCTGCTCTAAGTTATAGTTACCAAGTTCCTTTTATCCCTTGAGAAAGAAGCATGCTGCCATTCTGTCACTGCGGTGTCTGGAGGGCACAAAGGACTGTGGCACTGTGACCTGAAAGTCACTTCACGAACCTTGCCACCGTACTCTTCTGAGGCACACCACCTGCTCAGCTGCAGTAAAGCAAACATTATCTATTAAATGATGTTGGTCATCACTGTTAGCAGTCAAATTAGTAGCAGCTCCAAGAAATTAACATGAACAAACAGAGCATGTAGATAGTGCAACTGACAAATAGACACCTTCAAATTTGTATCTTTTCTTGCATCCCTATATTGTTGGAAAAACATTGAATTGTCACCTAATATTGTACTGAAAAACTTCTCAGGTGTACCAGGGAAGAACTTCTGCAAGATGAGTTATATCAGAATTAGGAAATGGGTTATGCATCAGAAGAATTGGAAAAACAAAGTTGGATGCTCACACTGGTTACATCTGCAAGAACATGGTCATTGATGAAAGGTTGGAATTTTATAGCCTTCTCAATGTTTTTTTCTGGTGTCTTTGTGTTGTCTGACTTACTGCAGAACACACTGTTACGTTCTATTTGTAGAAGTACATGTGCTCTCACCTGTTTGTGGGAGAACAAGTATAAACATCAGGTTAGTTTTGGCGAGAAGATACCGAAACATAAAGTTCGAACACGATATCGAAACATAAAGACGTAGTAAGTACCTGTTTTTCAGCTTCCAAGGTTGCTTCATAACTTTGTAGTGCAGCCTCTAGAGCTCTAAATGTACGGTTTCTACTCCAGAATGATGCGAAAGTATACCTGATCCTTCCTGAAAAATTAGACGGATGCTCAAGCTCAACGGTAAAATTCTCTTCATAATTTTCCAACATGGAAGGTGAAAAAACACGGCACATATGTGATGGTGCTTTGTCTGCAGGAGTACTTAAGCTTGTAAATACACTCGACTCTCTGATTGAAGTTTCCAACATCTTGCAGACAAAATCCATAAGGCCTACTTTTCTAATTAGGTGTGTGCTTGCATATAACTTATTTAAAGTGCCAATCAAAATTGATTTACCATTTTGACTGCATGCACGAGGTGTTCCATGTCCACCTGCACCAGCATTAAGAAAAATAGTAATTGCTGGATTGATAAGAGAATGCTGACTTCTTTTTATCTGCAGGATAAATTCATTTGTATGTTAGCTCTCAATAAAAGAAAACAAACACTGTTTGTATGCCAGAAAAGGGCCATATGGATTGCATACCTCGTATATGTCTTGCAATGGAATAATCACCTAAAAAAATGCAGGTCTTAGAGAAGGAACTCAATGATATCATATAGGGATAAAATATGAAAAGTTGGCTTGAAAGTTTTTGTCGCTATTTTAATTTGATACTGTTATCCATTGGTTGTGGCAGTGACCTTATTTGTGCCGGTTAGCTGCTAGAAGAACAACTTAACTTTTACAGATTTTTTTAGGCATATGAAATGATATTATGATGTGCCCTGCCCTCTCATCATTTACAACTGTCCAAGGATCAGTTTGGGATTTGAAGAGAGCAGGAGAGAAGCCAAATGCACATTTCATCTTCAATCACTGTATTCACCCTCAGTAAAGTAATCTGCTGCTCCCTCGCCTGTACGCGCGGCAGGAGCAGGCGCCGAAAGGGCTCCCTTGCTGCTGCACTGTAGCTGCGGCAGGGGCAGGCGCCGAAAGGCTCCCCTACCGCACTGTAGCCACAGCAAGGGCAGGCGTCAAAGTCAGCCCTGCTGTCACATCTAGTCACTGTAGCAGCATGACAGCCTGACATGTATGTGTACTAGGATTAGATGGGTAGAGTTGTATATATAGCTTCCCACTGCAACTCAGTAAAGTTGAGCGAGTTCAGTTTTGCCATCTCCTCTGCAGAGCTTCGGCCAACGCTGGTGCTTGTGCTGTGTGTGCGCGCGCTTTGTTCTCCCTCCCTTCTTCTACCTCCAGCCGTAGTGTGTGTGGTTGGCAACGATGTTGAGCGGTCAGCTCACCCGTGCCAGAGATCTCGGGACCAACAAGTGGTATCAGAGCAGTACAAGCGTCGTCGTCGGACTAACCGCTGGCGATGATGGACGGTTTGGAGATGGACGACAGCAGCAGCGTAGTTGTGGCTGCCCAGCCACGATAGGAGATCGTCGTGCGCACGGTGTGGGAGGTCAGCGACACCAGTTGGCCGACGCTGACTCGCACCAACTATGGCGAGTGAGCGGTGACCATGAAGGTCAAGCTCAGAGCCCGATGGCTCTGGAATGCCATTAACAAGGGCACCGACAACGAAGAAGACGACATGTCAGCCTTGGGGGCTATCCTCGCCGCTGTGCCAGCGGAGTACAGGGAGCCGTTGGGGGCGAAGAACTCTGTTAAGGAGGCGTGGGAGGCCATTGCAGCGATGCGCGTCGGCTCCGACCGCGCAAAGAAGGCGACGACCCAGCTGATGAAGCAGGAGTACGTCACCCTCAAGTTCAAGGATGGTGAGTTAGTGGAGGACTTCTCCCTCCGTCTGCAGTCGCTCATCAGCAAGCTGAGGAGCCACGGCGTCACCATCGACGAAGAAGAGGCGGTCTCTAAGTACAACCACTCCGTGCTGGTGAAGTACATCCAGATCGCTCTCTCCATAGAGATGATGCTGGACTTGTCCACCCTCACCATTGAGGATGTGACAAGCTGTCTGTGGGCGGTGGACGAGCACATGGAGCAGACCATAGCAATGACGGACAACGGCAAGTTGCTGCTGACAAAGGAGGAGTGGGCTGCCCGGAAGAAGTCCGAAGAAGCCTCCTCCAGCCACGGTGGTGATGGCAAGCGCCGTGGCAAAGCTTCTTTGAAGAAGAAGAAGAAGAAGAAGAAGAAGGTCGACCCCAAAGCCTGTCGACGCTGCGGGAAGACAGGCTATTGGGCAAAGGAGTGCCCAAATTGCAAGCAAGAGAATAAGGCTGAGGCTCATTTAGCATAGGCTGATGAGGATGATGAGGCCACTCTCCTGATGGCGACGTTCTATGCACTACACGACGTTGAGGCCAAAGAGAAGGGAGAGGTGATGGCGGTGAAAGGGCATGGCAAGGCTCTGGAGGCTATCAACCTCGACGAATTGCGCGCCCAAGTCCACCTCAGATGTGTGGACAACGAATAGGAGCAGCAGTGGTACCTAGACTCCGGTGCCAGCAACCACATGATGGGCTCCAAGGAAGCCTTCTCTGAGCTCGACGGTAACGTGATCGGCACGGTGAACTTCGATGATGGCTCAAGGGTGGTGATCCGAGGGCGCGGCACCATCATCTTCAGGTGCCAGAACAGTGAGCACCGTGCTGACGGATGGGTACTACTTCCCGCAGCTGCGTTCAAGCATCGTCAACATCGGGTAGCAGGACGAGCGTGGATGCAAGGTACTGATTGAGAGCGGGATCCTGAAGATTCAGGATCGGGAGCAGCGTCTTCTTGCGAAGGTAAAACGCTCACGTAATCGATTCTACCTGCTCGACTTGAAGGTGGAGCAGCCGGTGTGCTTGGCAGCATGGCACACCGAGGAGTTGTGGCTGTGGCATGCCCGGTTCGGCCATCTCAGTTTCGACGCGCTTGGTCGGCTGGAGAAGATGGTCCGATGGCTGCCTCACATCAAGCATGAAGGCGAGCTATGTGACAGCTGTCTGGCTGGGAAGCAGATGAGGCTGTCGTTCCCAAAGGCGGCCAAGTATCACGCGGCGGACGCTCTCGAGCTCGTCTACGGCGATCTCTACGGGCCAATCACGCCAGCCACAAACGTTGGTCGATGGTACTTCCTCCTGCTCATGGATGATTGCAGCCGCTATATGTGGCTGTAACTCCTAACGAGCAAGGACGAGGCGACGGAGGCAATCAAGAAGTTCAAGGCGCGCGCGGAGGCGGAGAGCGACAAGAAGCTACGCGTGCTGCGAACTGATCGCGGCGGCGAATTCACTTCGGTGGACTTCGCTGTGTACTGCGCGGATCAGGGTGTGGTGCGACACCACACCGCGCCATACTCGCCACAACAGAATGGCGTGGTGGAGCGGCGGAACCAGACGGTGGTCGGCATGACTCTATCCATGATGAAGGCCAAGAGCATACCGGCAAGGTTCTAGGGTGAGGCGATGACCACGACGGTGTTCATCCTCAACCGCGCGCCCACCAAGGCCCTGAAGGGCAAGACGCCGTCCGAAGCTTGGTATGGGCGCAAGCTGAGCGTGTCCTTCCTCTGGACATTCAGCTGCATCAGCCATGTCAGGAAGACGAAGCCGGTCCTCACCAAGCTAGAGGACAGGAGCACACCGATGGTGCTCCTAGGCTACGAGGAAGATACTAAGGCATACCGGCTCTACGACCCATGCGGAGGCAAGGTGGTTGTCTCGCGTGACGTTGTGTTCGACGAGAAGGCGGCCTGGGACTGGGACTGGGACAGTCCGAGCACGGGGAAAGCTAGCGGCTTCACCAACACCTTTATCATCGAGCACTTGGTCATCCATAGTGGTGGAGACGCTGGAGAGGAGGTGCCAACCACTCCAGCAACAGAGCCGAGCACTCCTAAGGTGGTGCCAAGCACTCCGAGAGGAGTGTCGAGCACTCTAGGAGTGGTGCCGAACGGTCCTGCAATGGTGCCGACCACTCTAGGATGGGTACCGAACGCTCCCATAGCAGAGCCGAGAGGTCTTGCAGTGGTGTCGACCACTCCAAGACTAGTGCTGAGCACTCCTACATGGTGCCAACCACTCCAGGAGTGGTGACGAGCAGTCTAGGAGTAGTACCGAGCACTACAGCCGGGGTGTCGAGCACTCTAGGTGCTGTGCCGACCACTTTAGCGGAACAGGGGACTCCATCGACGCCAATCGAGTTCGCCTCACCTCCAAGCGACATCACTGAGTTTGTGGATGCCTTCCACAACGGTGAGGATGTGCGGTTCCACAGGCTGGATGACATCGTCGGCGGCACAGGGTCCTCAGGCCTGACGGGTCGGCTACTCAATGACCCAAAGCTGCTTCTCGTTAGTGTAGAGGAACCACCCATGTCCACGCTGGCCGAGCGCGATGCAAATTGGCGACAGGTGATGCTGGAGGAGATGAAGGCGATCGAGGAAAACGAGACTTGGGAGCTCGTCGATCCACCTCCAAGATGCCATCCGATCGGCCTGAAATGGGTGTACAAGGTCAAGCGAGATGAGCGCGGTTCCATTATCAAGCATAAGGCACGCCTCATCGCCTTAAGCTTTGTCCAGCGTGAGGGCATCAACTTCGAGGAAGTCTTTGTGTCGATAGCGCGCATGGAGTCTATCCGACTGCTACTGGCTTTGGCAGCAGCGAAGGACTGGTGCGTTCATCACCTGGACGTAAAATCAGCCTTCCTCAATGGCGAGCTGGCGGAGACAGTCTTCGTCAGACAACCTTCGGGTTTCGCCGTCAAGGGAGCGGAGCACAGGGTGCTCCGACTGCGTAAGGCGCTCTACGGGCGCGTGGCGGCCCCACGAGCGTGGAACACCAAGCTTGACGCCACGCTGGGTGAGCTTGGGTTCACGCAGTGCACAACAGAGCACGCGCTCTACACACGGCGATGGGGGAAGGAGGAGCTCATTGCGTCGGCATGTATGTGGACGACTTGATCATCACCGGCGCACGTGCGGAGGACATCGATAGCTTCAAGCGCGAGATGGCGGCTCGTTTTTGAATGAGCGATCTCGGCGCGCTCTCCTACTACCTCGGCATCGAGGTGACACAGGGGAAGGAGGCGCTCACACTCGGTCAGAGCGCGTACGCCTCAAAGCTGTTGGAGCGGAGCGACATGGCTGAAGTGCAAGCCGTGCGTGACTCCGATGGAAAAGCGGCTGAAGCTGACGAAGGCCAGTATCCACGGCGAAGATAGATGCAACACTCTACCGAAGCATCGTCGGCGGTCTGTGCTACCTAGTCCACACCAGGCCGGATATTGCGTTCGCCGTGGGCTACGTCAGCCGCTTCATGGAGGATCCCCGAGAGGATCAATAGGCCACGGTGAAGCGGCTGCTGCACTACGTTAAGGGGACGGTGGATCATGTGATCGTCTTCCCCAAGACCGACGGAATTGGGCTGTAGCTCATTGTGTTCAGCGATGCAAACATGGCGGTGGACATCGACGGACGGCGAAGCACCTCTGGCGTGCTCGTCTTCCTTGGGTTGGCTCCAATCTTATGGCTATCGCTGAAACAGAAGGTGGTGGCGCTGTCCATGTGTGAGGTAGAGTACGTGGCGACGACCACAGCAGCATGCCAAGCTGTGTGGCTGCGCCGACTGCTGGGCAGGCTGACCGATGTGGAAGCTCACCCACCAGCACTGATGGTGGACAACCAGTCCACCATCGCCCTCGCGAAGAATCTAGTTCTCCAAGACCGGAGCAAGCACATCGACGTCAAGTTCCACTTTCTCGGGACTGTGTCGATGGAGGGCATATCGTCATTGAGTTCATCGAAACTGGTCGGCAACTCACGGACGTCCTCACCAAGCCGCTTGGCCGTCTTCGGTTCACGGAGCTGAAGAAGATGATCGGCATGGTGGAGGTTCTAGAGTTAGCGCTGGATTAAGAGAAGAATTGTAAAGTAATCTGCTGCTCCCTCGTCTGTACGCGTGGCAGGGGTAGGCGTCGAAAGGGCTCCCCTGCTGCTTTGCCCGCTGCGATTGAGGCGAGGCGCGCCGAAAGGCTCTCCCCCCGTCAGAAGCACATCATCGGGGCGGCGCAAAAGTCAGCCTCACATCACATCCAATCCTTTATCAGAGCAACATGGCGGTCGACATGCACGTGTACTATGATTAGATGGTAGAGTTGTATATATAGCTTCCCACTGCAACTCAGTAAAGTTGAGCGAGTTCAGTTTTGTCATCTCCTCTGCAGAGCTCCGGCCAACACCGGTGCTTGTGCTGTGTGTGTGCGCTCTATTCTCCCTCCCTTCTTCTACATCCAGCCGTAGTGTGTGTGGTCGGCAACGACGGAGAGCGGTCGGCTCACCCATGCTGAAGATCTCGAGACCAACACCTTCTAATTATATATCAAGCAGCAGGCTCCGTTCGGATGGCAGAATTTTGGTTGAAACTGGTTGAAAAACCCTGTTCTGGCTGAATTGTTATGAGAAAAAAAAACTGTTCCGGCTGAAAAAAAGAAGCCGAACAAGCCGAATATGTGGTAAGCCGAACGGGCCCTTCCAGGAACCATTTTTCAAAATATTTGCTTACATTCAATTGTTTGGAGAATGCGTTAGAGTGGAAGCATAGATGCCATTGGGAGATGTACATACGGCCATGGAGCAAGAAACACTTCTCCAGAGCACAGGAGTAACTTTGGTGAACAATCTGCAATGATAAAAGATAAATTAGATGTATCAATAAACTATAAGTTCTGGTGAGTATACGATACTACAAGCCTACGTATGGCATTATAATTTGTTGAGAAAAGTACTTCATCATGAGGAAGTTTGTATATGATTTGCAGAGGGCCAATGCCTTCAATCATCGCTTGGCGTTGCTTATTCAGCATCATCTTTCTCGGGGACTCAAGTCCATTACATTCTTCAAAGGAGCTGGAAAATATGATTAAATTGGGATGATTTTTACATTCAGAAATGCTGTCGTTTTCTCCCAAAACAAGGTTACCTATCAGAATCTGGAAATGCTTTAGTTGAACGAAGACGCAGGCAGATCTGCAGCCAGATGTTTTTGGATTGTCAATACATGCTGAAATTCATTTAATTATCAAGCTGGATGCAATTGCAATAAAATATTCAATCACAAATCCTCCACGAAATTCATGTCTTACCTGACCAAATTTGCTGTCCAGTTCATACCAACTAGCCCCAGATTCATTTTCAGTAAGAACAGCTATAGTTACAGACCCAATAACTTTGCATTTGCACAGAGTGTCCCAATCATATATTGTTATGGTTACCTATGCAGAAAGTAGCAACACATGTCACACGTTTTATCACAGCAATTCTGGCATCAAATATTCAGGGGAAAAACATTCTTTTCGATGTTGTCAACTTTTCATTCAGAGCCACATGAATTCAGTCGCGTACTTTACCGCTTTATTTCATAATTGAACTTATACAGTTTATTGCTTGTTAATCTTACTTGAATCATTAGTACGTCATTTTAATGTCACTCTGAGGCTAGCGCCTGTGGCCTGCACGCCACTGACTCAATCCTAACTTGAGTTAGTATCCCACCCGCTATGATGCTTCGGAGAAGCTATGATGCTTCCATCCGTGCAGCACAAAGCATATGCACGCCATGTACTCCCAAGTTTAATATACTGCTTGCTAACGGTACTTTACATTACTTTCTGCAGGTTGGTATCCACAACTCAAAACATTGAGTTCGATAGGTCTAACTTACGCTGTCATGTGGACCGCTAATCGTGAGTGGGGTTGGGGTGGGATGTTGTCGTGGGAAAATTTTCCTGTCACATGATTATGACGCAGCAAATCGCTTTTGTTTCTATTTTATGTACTTTTGAATCAAAACTCTCAATGTCAAGCAGCAAAAAGGAAACGGATTCGCTGTTCCTTGAAGCTTCTAAAGGCTGACAATTGTAGCTCCTAGCAGTACTGCAGTGGCAAAGCAACAGTTTTGTATCAGAACAAGGCTGGCGTACACCCTGGGCCATCTCTAACGGAGCATTTGTCTAGAATATCACGCATAAACTGTTTGCTGTTCTCTCACGCTTGGGACAGACAAGCTAAGCAGTGTGGATGAATGCATGGCTGGGTTAACTCGTGTTGAGGCATCCATCATTTTGCTGGGAACCTCTGACACGTCCATGATTGAACTGAAAGTTCTAGCAGGCATGGAAGAGGGCTGGTTCCTAGTTGGGAATGCCAGTGCACAGTGTCTATAGCAGTAAATGGAACTAGAAAGAGGGATACAATACAATGGCTATCGTTCACTTTTTTCAGCTGTCCGCGCACTTCAAAATTCAAATGCAGTGAGGAAGCCGCTGTTTTGTCGCTTACCTCTACCGGGAGTTGTTCGACCAGGAAGTTGAACTCCTCACCCCACAGAGGGTTTCTCTGGCTGGGCACCATGGAACTGCACAAACAGTGTGGGCAGCCTCACTTTGTTCAGAATCAGTCATTCACGAGCTCGCTCTGAAGAATCAGCTGTGGATGGAGAGGGAAGCAAGTAATAAACTACCTGAAACGCTTCTGGTCGGCGCAGGAGACGACAGCGAAAGGATCGGAGCTGCCGTCCAAGCTGGCGCCGATCAGGTACTTGGCCGAGAGCAGCTCCAGCTGAAAAGCACAGATCGACGATGCATATATGAACTGAACGCGTAAAAAACAACACAGGCATGCGGGTGCAATCATCGATCAGAGTTGCCAAATGCCATGGGCCATGTGGCAGTATAGTTACCTTGATGACGTAGCCGGCGCCGCCGCCGCCCTGAGCGCAAGTGATTTCAGAAGCCGCCTCTCCTCTCGCGCGGGTCCGGCGGCCGCGGCCCGCGGCTGCTGCGGTGGCAGATGAACGCGCGGACGACGAGGGTGGCGTGTTACAGCTGGGGGCTGTGGACTTGGCGTGCTGGTCCGACGTCAAGAGGAAGAGGATGAGCGCGGCGATGAGCAGCGCCGTGGCGGAGATGGCGACCTCGGCCTCCCACAGCGACGGCAGGAGGAGGCCCAGCGCCCACGACAAGCACTGACCCATCGCCCCGGGACCGGAGGATCCGAGCGAGTGGATGCTGCAGAGGGGAACGGAGAACACGCGCGGCGAGGTGACGATTTCCAATCGTCGTCTGCTCGAATTCGAAGCTAAGGCGTGTGTGGGTTTCTGGGAAATGGGACAGAGCAGAGGGAAGGAAAGGCGATCGGCGGAAGGCCTGCCACGGCCAGTGCGCTGGAGCATTTAAAAGTGAGCGGAGCGCGCGCGGGGTCGTCGTCGGTGAGAGCTACTAGCGGTATGTAGCGGCTGGCGGCGGGGAGCCGAAAGATGCAATGGTAGGTGCGTGCGGCTGGAGGCCTGGAGGGCGATGGCCGAGCACAACGCACAACGGTGCTCCAGCTCCACGGCGTGCGCCGTTAAGGCCATTTTTAAGGGATGCCGTGCGGGCCTCTTGGCCACATACTGTACTTGTTTTCTTTATTACTGAACGGGACAAGGAGGGGAAAAAGGGTAGCTGTTCTTAACGCATGTCAAGCAATTTGTTTTACGATATGCAAGCAATCTGAAACAAACATAGCCCACTTCCAAAAAAAAGTTTGTTACAAACAAACATGTCTCATATTGTAATAATCTATACGCGAGATTGTTACAGTCCAACAATCTGCTCTCCTAGCCTGTAACATACAGTATGCAAGACAAAATAAATAACATTAGGTGAGTTGAAGATGATACGAGACAAAATATATAATACTAGATAGCAACCAGCTCTGTTGTTGCATACACTCATCGATGATTGGAATCGGCCGTCGAGTGTATATATGCTGCATTAGTCAATTTGGAGCAGCAAAGCAAGTGTTAAAGCAACTAAAGCTACATCATGAGCGAAGCTCATTATAAGCTCTTGGGGGGGGTGCAAAAATGTTAATGCTAATAGCTACCATGACACTAAACTTGGCACTATAGTATCACCTTAGCTATCTACTTAAGGTATTGGCAGGTACTAGAAGAACACCGCACCACTTGATGTGAGACCTGAAATCCAATGATAAGCCACACTAGCTAGCTTAGAATGACAAGGCACTGGAGTGTGTAGGGCCGCACATCAAAGCTTGCCACTTTGGAATTGGTAGCTCGTGTAAGCTCCAGAGGTCAGAGGAAGATAGCATCTTGCTCTCAGAAGGCTGGCTAGTTGTAAAGAGAGGAGAGAATATAAAAGAGCCCCCCTCAAAAAGAGAGAGAAAAAAATATAAAAGAGCCGTACCACTACTAAGGCCTTGTTTAGATTGGGGTTAGGAATCAGTATTTGGCACCGTAGCACTTTTGTTTGTATTTGACAATTATTGTTCAATCATAGCCGAACTAGGTTCAAAAGATTCGTCTCGTAATTTACAATCAAACAGTGTAATTAATTATTTTTTTTATCTACATTTAATACTCCATTCATGTGTCTAAAGATTTGATATGACGGAGAGAGAATGAAAAAACTTGCAATCTAAATAAGGCCTAATAACGCTTTTGTGTCCAGCTTCCTGCAATCATTAGATTCAGCACCGCACCAACTCATTCCTATCTTTCGTCGTTCTTCCTGAATCATTCCATTCGTCCGAACCATGAATTTTGAAATAAAAGAGAGAGAGAGAGAGAGAAAAGAATCGTTCCATTCGTAAGCATCCGTCCGTCTCCGTCCATCAGTCACCGCGAGCGGCCGGTCCAAGCCTAAACGGCCCCGGCTCGGCCCGCTCTCGGCGACGCCTCATTGTCATGGCCTGCTTGCCGTGGATGCGCTGATCTGCTGCTGCTCAAATAAAGGCCAAAGCGCCAAGGCACGCACGCTAATCTGTGTCCCGCTGACGCTGTCACGCTCACGCAGCCCGCCGAGATATGGCCGCCCGGCGCCCGGCCGAAATCCGAGTGCGGTCGCCGGTCGGGGCGCGACGCTGGTTTTCCTGCTTGGTGGTTTATTTCATCGTGTGGGATTCCGTTGAATCAAGTACAGCCCTACCGTTTTGGTCCTGCGCGGCTGGGCGCCTGGTATCGCGAGTCCCCGGACTCGGTTTTCGCTCGGCTGGCTGCGCCACTGCTCACAAAGATATACACCGCGCCGTTGCTATGCTAATTGTTCGACAGTATCGTTCCCTGACATTTGATCTCTGTTCATATGTTACGTACACACGAATCCCAGCTGCATGTTCTTGATTACGGATTACCTGGAGGAGAACATTGGATACCAAATACTCACGAATAAATAAATTTAAATTTAGCACTCACCATCAAAGTGGTCGTGCCGGAGTGGTTATCGGGCATGACTAGAAATCATGTGGGCTTTGCCCGCGCAGGTTCGAATCCTGCCGACCACGCTTTTTATCATAGTGCAAGACATATTTTTTTTTCTCTTTTCAATTTTGTTTCAAAGAACGTGAACTTTTTTTTTTTTACATTTCAATTTCGTCAAAACAGTGAAACTTTTCGTTGTTTTCAATTTTGTTACAAAGAACGTGAACTCTTTTTTTGGGGGTACTTTCCAACGTAAAAATAGTGAACACTTACTTTTCAATTTCATTAAAACACGATATTTCCTTAGTTTTTCAAATTTCTCATTTAAAAATGGTATTGCGTTCAACCATCCACGCGTTCCATTGTCCTCTTCCTCTGATTTCAACTTTCAGTTTCATCAACATCTCTACTACATCTCTAGCATTCAATCACCACCACTAACTGCCCAACAGATAGCTTCGAAATTTCTCACACTCCACTGCCAGAAGCACCAATCTACATCTATCAACAACATCTGATATGATATCAATAAGGGGATATCGCAGCCCGTCATGAAATAAATGCATTCCTCCATTTCGCTCTGTTTGATCGGACTCCCCTGGAGTTAAGCAATCACAGAATAGGCTATCTGAAGGAGATCAATGCTTGAGCACTTGATTAATGCATGAGAGATGAGGAGTTATTGCCCTGCTTCACTCTGACAAGGGCCGAGTTAGCAGCCCTAGTAGTACTTAAAGGAGTGCGTTATGAGGGATTGAGGGTGTGACTCCAGCAGCACACAGTCCTCTCGCCACAGACAAGAACTGGTCCGTCGTCGTCGTCCTCGCGGGACGGGGATGAGACTGGATAGCTTGCTTTCGGGTGAAATGGAGGCTTCTCTCTCGGTGCAGCCACAGGAGGGCACCTCGCCGATCCAGTCAAGGTGGGGGTTTCTTCATCATGCGTGAGTGATCATATCAGCGCGGTTTTCAATGTGAAGACCAATCGCAGCTATACCGCTGTTAATAAGCGATTAACAAGTGATTGGATTTTTATATATGTATATCTCCTGACTGAATCTTCAAGAGTTTGTTGCATGATGGGCTGATTTGATGCAGGGATGATGGTAGCGGCGTCGTCGTCGGGCGCGGAAGGAGCGTCTCCAGGGCGCGCCCCTCGTGGTTCCGTCGCGCGCTGGGCGGGCTCCTCATGTGGAAGCACCCCGCGGCCGTGGAAGCGCCGGCGCCGGCGCTGGCACGGGAGGAGCGCGCGCCAACGGAGACGCCGCGCTGGCACTCGTCCCTCAAGAAGGCGGTGGGGTCGGCGCTCGCGCGCGTGGCGTGCGTCTGCGAGCCGGTCTGCTCCGGCGTCGGTGACGACGACGTCCTGGATCCGAGGAAGAGTCGTCGGCGGCGGCGGAGGAGGGTCCGTTCACCCCCGGAAGCTGTGCTCACGGGAGAATCGGAGGACTACTGGACATTCGCTTTCAGGGGGAGGTCGTCGCTGACCGACGAAATGCTGATGCGGCAGTTCGTGCTGGAGGAGGACGCCATGCGCCGGCGCATGGAGATGCGACAGGCGGCAGGCCTGTGTTGGTTTCCGCCGGGTCCCAGCAAACTCAGCCAGATGTCGCTGGCGGACGACGACGACAACGGCGGACGAAGCACGAGAGAACAGTTCGACCTCGCCCCAGCGCAGTGAAGCTCAGTCGCTCTGAGCTTGCTATGCATGCTTGTTTGATTTCGGCTTACTATTTGGTTCCATGCCAATTACACCATCCGTTCCAAACTGTAACAGTTTTGACTGAAACGTTGTTTTTACTGTATACTTAGATATACACTATGTGTAGTCACATGGTGAATACGATATATCAAGAAAAGTCAAAACATCTCATAATTTAAAATGAAGGGAGTACTATGTAGTGTGTAACGAACTATCCGTTAAAACTTAAGATTGAGCTATTCTAAGACAATTATTATACAATGCATAACGAACCGTCCCTTAATTGGTTTGAGCATGGTTTATCTAATTATTATTGCAAAGTGCGTTGTGAACTATCCATTACTAGTGTTGTGTTTTTGTTGGATGCCAATTATAAGAATATTAATTTGAGTAGCAAAGATATTCTTTGCTTAAAGCATCTCCAATAGTTCCCAAAAGGACATTTGGTAAATCAACGAGATTTTCCAAGTGGCTAAAAGGTTGGGAGCATATTTATCAGGTTTCTCCAAAAGTTTCCAATATATCGGTTCTAAAATAGAGAAGACAATTTTACATCAAAAATCCTAGAATATTTTCAAATTATTCTAATCACTTTTATATTTTTCTTCCTCTCTTGTATATTTGTATCAAGAACCTTGTCCTACACTTTATTTTTCCCCACATCCTTCCACCTTCAGATTGGTTGATGGATACGCGCGCGTATATATCCATGCGATTGGGTGAAGTTTCCCAAGTCCAGAAAAATTGGGAGTTGACATAGTGAGTTGTTGGAGAGCAATTTTTTATCTTGCCAAAAAAACTCTAGATTGGAAGTGTATTTTGGAAACTCTTGGAGATGCTCTTAGATAGTGTCTAGTTTTTTTTTACTTGGTACAATTTTGGCGAAAGGTGATTGCCAAGTAGTATTAGTTACCGAGATGCCAGGGGATTTTAATCCAATTGTCAAAATGCTACTAAAACCAATATAAGAGCAAAATTTACAATTTTTAGAAAAGCCAATGACAAAAACATGTTCCTTCTGAGTAGCAAACTAAGAACTATAATTACAAGATTACCCATTAAACACAAAAATACTAAGCAAATAGTATGTGTATTTTAACACTCATTTAATGCAACTAATAATGGTCAACAAGATGCATTTTCAATGTGTTTTCTTTCAGCTCTCCTTGTTTAGAGTTATGTTTGGAAAAGTCATGTGTGAGCCTAGGTATAATGTTATTTGATATCTATTTTGATGGATTTGTGTAAGTAATGTGTTGTTTGTTGTTAGGAGTTGTTTGATTTGATCTAATTATTTTGAGGTGTGCAATAAACTTATTTAAAAAGTGACAGGGGGTTAACATCATTTAGTTGTTGCACACTATGTAAGCAACATAAATTAGAAAAACAATCTTATACAACATAACATTAAAAATAAGACTTCATTGGAGAAAACCAGCATCTAACTTTAGAAAAATGATATTGTGTTACATATTGTTGATGAGTCATTTAAAAAGTGGCAGGAGTGCTACCATCATTGGGCTTACATGAAGAAGAGAAAGTTTGCATATCTTGTGACCTAGTCTCACTCCAAAAGACTAGATGGTATGTTATACATGATGCACTAGTTTTAATAATTTTGGCACCACAACATGTACCGATGATCTTCCGTTGATCCATTGGTCCTTCTAGAAAAGTCCTTTGTTGCGATCACCAAGAATAACTTATGTAGAAGCAATTAACATTGCCTTGTTTAAATAATAATACTGTGAATGCATGCTAACCCTAAGACAATTTACACTTTATTGTCCATTCAATGTCATTAGAGGAAACATGATCTCAACACCCAATAGTGACAGACAATTCGCCAAACTCATTTGGCATGGCCTATACCTCAACAATGTTGTCCACTCCAAATGAAACTCCTCATATATCATGATTCTTTTATCTTCTTCACAACCCATTTCTCGGATTATGAACCAGTTCATGATAAGTGATTGTAGGACACGTGGACGCCTAAGAGGGGGGTGAATTAGGCAACTTAAAAATCTAACTCACGACTATGGCCTCTTTTTCTACTTCTAGCAAAACCTATGCAAAAGATAATCTATCTAGATGTGCAACTACGGTTTCGCTTAGTGTGTTGCTATCTCTACATGAGATGATAATAATATGATCAATGTAAATGCGGAAGCTTAAAGAGCAAGGTAGAGATATGCAAACTCCGTCGACGACTCCGGTATTTTTACCGAGGTATCGAGAAGCGCCAAAGCTCCCCTAGTCCTCGTTGGAGCCCCTCGCAAGGAATCCCTCGCAAGGGCCAAGCTCTCGGTCGGGTAACTCCATGGATAGCCTCGAGCCTTCCCCACACGCAAGTGGGTCTCCAACGTGCCTTCCGGCAAGCCTCTCCCGGATGCTCCCCCCGTGTTCACTATCAAGCTTTTCGGCCGAACGCCATGGCCTTGTTCCCTTCGGTTTTACGGTGGCGGCCGCACCACAAACGCGTTGGTGCGATCTCGCAAGACTTCAAGCCCCTCCGATGTACAACTCTTGTACTGCAAGCACTGTGGGTGGTAAGAGGTATGCAAACCTCACTAAACACTAGGTATATACCTAGAGCAAGCGCATAAGCGGTGGTCTAATCAACCTAAGCACTTCACAAAGCACCTATGCTAATCACCTGATAAAACACTAAGCACTATGCAAGTGGAGATCACTAAAATGATGTATCAACACCCTTGGTATGTTTCCTCGGCTCCACTCTTCTCAAATGGCGGTTGGGGTTGTATTTATAAGCCCCATCGAGAAAGTAGCCGTTGAGGTCGAACTCCATAATTCTACTCTTTGTCTGAGATCGTCCCGACCGGACAGCGTCCGTCGTCCCGACCGTTAGCCGCGAACTACCGATCCGACGCCGCCAATTGTCGTCGGTCATTTCTGCCACCGGACGTGTCCGGTCGATTCAGCAGCGCTGGAACCTCTCTACAGACTCGATCGATCGACATGTGTTCCTGTGTCCAGTCGGTTGCCGCCAGCGTCCGGTCCTTGCGTCCGGTCGCCTGTCTGCCGAGCCACCGGTCCAGCGTCCGGTCGCACTTCCAGCGTCCGGTCCAGCGTCCGGTCGCCTCTGCGAGCTCGTTTCTTCGCGATCTTGCACACGGCTTGATTTCTATCTTCATGCTTGGACTTTGCTTGACATCTTGGGTCTTCACTTGTGCTTCTAAAGTCTTGCTTGAGGTGTTGATCATCGGATCATCACGTCGCCTTCGTCCAAGTCACGTCTTGCACCCTATTGGACTACAAAACAAACACTTGCAAATTCATTAGTCCAATTTGGTTGTGTTGGTCATCAAACATCAAAATCCAAAGTAAATGGGCCAAGGGTCCATTTTCCTTACAATCTCCCCCTTTTTGGTGATTGATGCCAACATGACCAAAGCAAGCAAATAACAAAATTTTTAATTTAAAAACTATCTACTTGCTAGGATGCAATGCAAGGGGCAAGGTTTTATGATGCTAAGAGATACTACATGAAAGACTATGATACCAATTGAAGACCTAGCTTGCCCTTGCAAATGTCCCCATGTGGCATTATGGATTAAAGTCTTGCTTCTTATAAATTCTCCTCATTACTTAGACTTAATCCATAATCCACTATCCTCTCTTTCTCAGACCATTACCATTTATAGACATTAACTTAATGCTTGTCTTTGGTCCTCCAAATCCTCCCCCTTTGGCATCAAACACCGAAAAGGAAGACATTAGTAGCACAAGGGAGGGTCAAACTTTGTGATCCTTTGTATGTAGAATTGGATAGATCACAAAATTTGACTCTCACATTATATAGACTAAGCTCCCCTAAATAAATGCATACATATGATAGAAGGCAAAGCATATGCATAATTGGCAAATTATTGCACAAAGGAGTTTAATCTATATAATGCATGGAGAAAGCATATAAATATCAAAATGAAGTCAACATGATGATACTAAATGAAGAATGATGCTTAACTTTGGGAACTCCAATTTACTTATAATGAGACTACTACACATGTGATAGGTTTGAAAAGTTGATACCATTTAAAAAGTGTTAGTCTCAAAGCATCCAAGTTGTAGAAATACTCCCCCTAAATATGTGCACACAAATATAGAAAACATTGTAGAAATCATGCACATTGATTTTAGAATAAAAAATACCACTTGAAAGATGACATCTCATGAATGTGAGAATCATTTTCAAAAAGATATCCGGGAGAGATTTTATACAATTTGGACTTTGGCACATATTAGATGAACAAAAGTAAGACAAGCTATGTGCCGTGCTTGTAAACAATTTGTGAACCATGTAGGTTTGCTCCAAGGGTAAAGAATGAAACCGAGCAAGCCTACCATATGATATACCTAGTGTATGCATGACAAAATGTATAAGAATTCAAATGCAAACATAGGCATGAAGAGTAACTAAATGCTAAAAGATACCAATTGTAGGAAAATTTTAAATCTAATACCAATTGAAGTAAATTGAATCTAGTTACCTAACATGGGAAGGGGAATTTGGGTCCATAGTATTCACTAACCCACTTGGCAATGATTTTGTCCATCATGATGCATCCCATGAAATGCACCCATACTTTGCCAAGTCTCCAAATTCCCCGAGGTCCGATGGACTTCTTACTTCCCTTTCGGGATCCAAACCTTCTTGGTGCTCTTCATGTTGGAAATGATTTCCTTTGGCACCCAGAAGCGTTTGATCCCATTGTTGGCTTGCTTGTTCAATTTGATGGCCACCACCTTGTCATTTTTCTTCTTCTTCAAGAGATAAGGTGTGGAGGCTTTCTTGTCCACCTTGTTGGTGTAGGTGTTGGAGAGCTTGCTTGTTTGCTTTTTCTCTTTCTTCTTTTCTCCTCCCCCATTCTTCACCTTGCACTAATAGGACTTGTGGCCTTCCTTGTGGCACACGTAGCAAACCACAGTTTATCCTTCATCAAGCTTCTTCACTCCCTTGACGGTGTTATCTTGATGAAGTTGGGTTTGCTTCGCCTTGCCTTTCACTTGAGTCAAGTCCTTGGTGAGGCGAACTACTTCTTGCTTGAGTTTCTCATTCTCCTTTACAACCTCTTGTGTGCATGTATCTACAATCACTTTCTCAACACAAGCTTGGTTGCACAAGGGTGAGTCTAAATATAAATCATTGCAAGAAGTAGAGGCATCCTTTTTAATTATGTCATTTCTTTTAGATGCCTTGGTGGGGGTATTTTTGACGGCCTCAAAATTAGCAACTTTATTTGTTAGCTCATCACAATGCTTGCACATGATTTCCATTTTAGCAAGCAAACTTTGATAATCATTTTGTGAGCTAGCTAACTTTTCTTTTAATTTTTCATTTTTCTTTTCAAGTTGCTTATCATTAATTGTGCATGCACTCGTTGTTGCACTAGCCTCAAGTTGCTCAATTTTAGTAGATAGTTCAACATTGAGATTTGCAAAGTTTTCATATTGTTCAAGTAAGTTCTTGTATGCTTCTTGTGAACTACTTAGCTCTTCTTTTAAAATTTTGAGCTTCTTTTGTTGACTAGTGCAAACTTTAGCATATTTAAGATTTTGTTGCACAATTGTATTATAAGAAGGCAAATCATCATCACTATCACTCTCACTAGAGGATGAGCTTTACAAGTGCCATAAGGCACACACGAGAAAAAACTTGATGATGAGTGTTTGTGCCCTCGCCTCTTGTGATGGTCTTCTTCACTTGAAGAATCATCCCATGATTTTATTGATGTGAGGGCTTTGTTCTTGCACGCCTTCTTCTTTGTCTTGGGTGTGGGCTTATTTGGACAAACTTCCACAAAGTGCCCCACCTCACCACATCCATAGCATCCTCTCTTTCTTTGCTCGTTTCTTTGATTGGTGAAAATAAGGTCTTGGATTTGGATGGGCACACCCTTGACATTGAGCTTTTGGATCATCTTCTCCACCTTGTTGATAAGTTTGATTGATTCTTCATCAAGGTCGGAGGTGGAGGAGGAAGATTGATCATCACTTGATTCTTCTTCTTCATCATCATCATCCTCATCCTCATCTTCATCTTTACTTGAGGAACTTGAGCTTGAGCTTGTCTCAACTTTCTTGCCCTTCATCTTCTTTTTCTCGCTACATGCGAGAGCTTTGCCTTTACTCGATGAAGAGGCTTCTTCTTGACCCATCTTGCGTGACATTTCAAATGCCACTATCTTGCCAATGACAATGCCCGGGGTCATGGTGCTCAAGTCCTCCATATTGTGAAGGATGGTGATGATGCTTGAATATTTCTTTTGTGGTAGCACGGAGATGATCTTCCTCACGATGTCCGCATCATCTAGCTTTAATAATCCTATAGAGTGGAGCTCATTGATAATTAGATTCAATCGAGAATACATATCACGAACAAGCTCATCTTCATTCATTGTAAAGGAATCATAATTTTGCTTAGCTAGACAATGTTTTTGCTCACGGACATTACTTGTGCCGTCATGGAGCTCTTGAAGTTTTAATCAAATTTCATGTGCCGTATTTAAGGTGAACAGTTGGTTAAACACATCCATGCTAAATGATTCAAACAAGCAATTCTTAGCTCTAGCATTAAAATGCATTTCTTTTTTATCACTCTTTGTGGGTTTTTCGGGATTCTTGATGGGTTTCATCCCGTCACGAGTGACTCTCCATACACCCAAATCAACTACCTTAAGGTGGCAAGCCATTCTAGCTTTATAGTATGGGAAGTTAGTGCCGTCAAATTATGGAGGCCTAGCGGTATCCATCCCAACCACTATATAAAAGCGTCGGCTCAACGGCGGTTAAGCCAAAGGTCCAAATATGAGCCAACCGGCTCTGATACCACTTGTAGGACACGTGGACGCCTAAGAGGGGGGGTGAATTAGGCAACTTAAAAATCTAACTCATGACTATGGCCTCTTTTTCTACTTCTAGCAAAACCTATGCAAAAGATAATATATCTAGATGTGCAACTACGGTTTCGCTAGTGTGTTGCTATCTCTACCGCAGATGATAATAATATGATCAATGTAAATGCGGAAGCTTAAAGAGCAAGATAGAGATATGCAAACTCCTGTCGATGACTCCGGTATTTTTACCGAGGTATCGAGAAGCGCGCAAGCTTCCCCCTAGTCCTCGTTGGAGCCCCTCGCAAGGAATCCCTCGCAAGGGCCAAGCTCTCGGTCGGGTAACTCCGTGGATAGCCTCGGGCCTTCCCCACGCGCAAGTGGGTCTCCGACGTGCCTTCCGGCAAGCCTCTCCCGGATGCTCCCCGCCGTCTTCACTATCAAGCTTTCGGCCGAAACGCCATGGGCCTTGTTCCCTTCGGTACACGGTGGCGGCCGCACCACAAACGCGGTTGGTGCAATCTCGCCAGACTTCAAGCCCCTCCGATGTACAACTATTGTGCTCGCAAGCATGGGGTGGTAAGAGGTATGCAAACCTCACTAAACACTAGGCATATACCTAGAGCAAGCGCATAAGCGGTGGTCTAATCAACCTAAGCACTTCGCAAAGCACCTACGCTAATCACCTGATGAAACACTAAGCACTATGCAAGTGGAGATCACTAAAATGATGTATCAACACCCTTGGTATGTTTCCTCAGCTCCACTCTTCTCAAATGGCCGGTTGGGGGTTGTATTTATAAGCTCCACTGAGAAAGTAGCCGTTGGGGTCGAACTCCCACAATTCTGCTACTGACCGGACGCTGAGATCGTCCTGACCGGACGCGTCCGGTCGTCCCGATCATTGTAGCCGCGAACTACCGATCGGACGCTGCCAGCGTCCGGTCGCCTGCCACCGGACGCGTCCGGTCGCAGTTTCGCGCGCCTGGAACCTCTCTGTACTCGATCGGACGCTGCGTTCCTACGTCCGGTCGGTTGTCGCCAACGTCCGGTCCTTGCGTCCAGTCGCCTGTCTGCCGAGCCACCGGTCCAGCGTCCGGTCACGCTTCCAGCGTCCGGTCCAGCGTCCGGTCGCCTCTGCGAGCTCGTTTCTTCGCGATCTTGCACACGGCTTGGTTTCTATCTTCATGCTTGGACTTTGCTTGACATCTTGGGTCTTCACTTGTGCTTCTAAAGTCTTGCTTGAGGTGTTGATCATCGGATCATCACGTCGCCTTCGTCCAAGTCACGTCTTGCACCCTATTGGACTACAAAACAAACACTTGCAAATTCATTAGTCCAATTTGGTTGTGTTGGTCATCAAACATCAAAATCCAAAGTAAATGGGCCAAGGGTCCATTTTCCTTACAGTGATGATGGATGATATTTATGAAATATGATAGACCTAACCTTGTGAGGTGCTTTCTTTCTTATCCCATTAGCATACTGATGCCCACTTTGTCTATGAGAGGCTAATCTCATTTGGATTGAGCGATCCGATCTTTGATAGAATAGATTTTGATTTCATCTAAATGTATCATTGACTAAGGCCTCTAAGATATCCTTTAAAGCATTGAGGTCCTCCTTTTTTACAGTTGTGAATATAGCATCACCATTTATTTGTAAGGATATGGTTACTATAGTTGTTCTTCACCAAGTAGATGATGAACCATTGAATGAATATTCCATTTATGTACGATCAAAAGTAATAGAAAGGTATGCCATATAGTTTCAGACTACAACATGATACTACAAAGAAGTGTACGTCTATTGAAAAACATATATAAAGGTAATGCATCAAGTCTTCTTAGTTTTCCAAAGATAAATCAATCTAATATTGTGTTAGCAAATAAACGACACAAAAACCACATAACTCGATAACTTGTATCCATTGCTTCTCTGTGCACGAATTCTAGGATGCTCTTAGAGTATAGCTCCAAGTGTGGTTTAAAATCAAACAACCATGGGATGCTCACTAAAGTATTGAACCATCAACATTGTAGCGCTTGAGCCAACCCTGTCAGAGTCTAAATTTGATTTTGCACATGAGTCGGGTCTACCTATTGTGTAAGCATCAACAAATTACTTTGAAATTGGGAGAACCTATTTTGTGGCGATTAGTATTAATCCGCGCTGCTCATAACGAGCGATCCTTCAATCTCCAGGCGAATGTGAGCAGGCTAGTTTGCTTTTAGCAAGCAAGGTCATATCAACCAAACACTTAGGGCATCTAGAGTGTTTAATACATCTAGGGACCTTAAGGAATGAAAGGATCACATAGGGTCTAGAGGAGGGGGTGTTGAATAGGCTGACATGCAAATTAAGCACTATCTTGAAAACAAGTTAGGCCACTTGCAGATAATCCACATAGATTATTGTCGATGCTTCGCAAGTTTGCATAGTATTCATAGGTGAGAGGTTGTCTGTTCACAACCCTACTGAAAAATTAGATCGACAAACTTTCCTAGGTCACCTGCAACTCAAAATCCATAGAGAAGTAGATTGGGCCTTCACTCTAAAAGTCAACGCTTTGCAAGAACTCATAGAACAAGTGGCAATAGAAAGAAGCCAAGAACACGAGAAAAAAGATTTATCCCGAGGTTTAGCCATTCCACTAAGGTGTACCTATGTTTTCCTTGTTGTGGAAGCCACAGAGGCTTAGTCTCTCCGAATCCTATTCTCTTGTCAAGCAGTTCACGAAGATCAAGCTTGAGGGTACTTACTAGAGTTGTCGGGGTAATAGAAACTTCCTGGAGCACCCACAAGCTTGGGTGCTTTGATAGGCAATGTCTAGCCTTCTAGGAGTGAAGCTCCAAAAGTAACAAACACCAATCCACGAGTTTGATGAAAATATGAGTGCTCAAGAAATGGAATGTCAGCTTACACCCCCTCAAGCTCTCACTCAAATCCTAGTCAAATATAAAAGTGGGCACATGGGGGAAGAGGAAGGCACCTTAACACTATAGAGAGCTCTTGTCTAGAGTTGGGTTAGAATTGAATTAGGTAACAATTAGAAAGGGTGGTGAGGTATAAATATCCACCCACCAAAAAGAGTCGTTGGCACTGTAAGGAAAATGGACCCTAGACCTATTTACTTTGGAGTTTGGTGTTTGATGACCAACACAACCAAATTGGACTAATGAATTTGCAAGTGATTATTTTGTAGTTCAATAGGGTGCAAGACGTGACTTAGACGAAGGTGACATGATGATCCGATGATCAACACCTTAAGCAAGACACTAGAAGCACAAGAGAAGACCCAAGATATCAAGTAAAGTCCAAGCACGAAGATAGGAACCAAGCCGAACGCAAGATCATGAAGAAACGAGCTTCATAGAGGTGACCGGACGTGGTCCTTATAGCGACCGGACGTGTCCGATCAAGATGCTCGGCAACGGCAGGCGTCAGCAGCAGCGACCGGACGCGACAATGACACTGTTCACTATCGCGAAAATAGCTCAGCACTGACCGGACACTGGAGGGTGATCGATCGGACGTAGGAACTGCAGCGTTCGATCGAGTCCAGAGAGGTTCCAGAGTGGCGCGCGACCGGACGTGTCCGATCGACAGTGACCGAACTCAGCACCGAGTCCAATCAACGCGCTAGCTTCAACGGTCGGGACCACCGGACGCGTTCGGTCAGGACGACAGCAGCATCCGGTCAGTAGCAGAAAAGTGGGTTTCGTCCCCAATGGCTACTTTCTCAGTTGGGCTTATAAATAGACCCCCAACCAGCCATTTGAGAAGTGTGGAGCTAAGAAAACATACCAAAGGTGTTAATACACCATTTTAGTGATCTCCACTTGCATAGTGCTTAGTGATTCATTAGGTGCTTTGCGAATTGCTTAGGTTGATTAGACCACCGCTTATGCGCTTGCTCTAGGTTTAGGCCTAGTGTTTAGTGAGGTTTGCATACCTCTTACCACTCGGTGCTTGCATGCACCATTGTTGTACATCGGAGGGGCTTGTAGTCTTGCGAGATCACACCAACCGCGTTTGTGGTGTGGACACCAGCATGTACCGAAAGGAACAAGGCCCACGGCGGTTCGACCGGAAGCTTGATAGTGAAGACGGCGAGGAGCGGTCCGGAAGAGGCTTGCCGAAAGGCACATCGGAGACCCACTTGCGCGTGGGGAAAGCCCGGGCTATCCACGAAGTTACCCGGCCGGGAGCTTGGCCCTTGCGAGGGATTCCTTGCGAGGGGCTCCAATGAGGACTAGGAGGAAGCTTGCACTTCTCGATACCTCAGTAAAAATACTGGAGTCATCTATGGGAGTTTGCATATCTCTACCTTACTCTTTAGCTTCTGCATTTACATTGTTTGCATAACTTTGCATAACTCCTTTTGCGGTAGAGATAGCAACACACTAGCAAAACCGTAATTGCACATTTAGATAGTTTATCTTTTGCATAGGTTTTGCTAAGAATAGAAAAAGAGGCCATAGTTTAGAGTTAGACTTTTAAGTTACCTAATTCAACCCCCCTTAGGCGTCATGGTTCCTTTTAGGCACAATCAATTTGCGAACAATCCACGCAGCTGCACAAATAATCTATAACTGGACACCCACTTGGATAATTTGCTCAGACCCCAACAAAGAGTCAGTTAGTGGATTGTCCACGCAAATGCATGGATAATATATCTGCAACTTGATGGATATTTACATGGAATATCCATGACACTTAGGTGTAAGGCTACATGGTTTCCATATGTGGAATATCGGCAAATGGGCAAATTACCCACAAGTGGACATAGTAAAAAATTTAGATTTTTTCAGCCCAACCCTAATAGTGCATGTGTTGTGTCAAGTGTATCTCAGGGATTATTAGTTCTTTTGAGCACTTTTGAATGTTAGTTTATGTAAAGGTATCTCTCCTGATAGTACGACATCCTAAGCTCAATTTTAAGCATTACAAAATTAAGAAAAATGATCTTTATGGGGGTATCCTTGCTTTTCTTTTTGAGGGGACTAAGTGTATATGCCTTATCCATTAGTGCTTAGAATCTGTTCATGGCTCAATAAATGCGTTAGATCCTGTTGACGAAATATGGTTGGCAATCTACCTAGGGGTATGCCCAAGGTAGTAGATTATCGACAGATAGATGCGCAAGCTGCAAACAAGATGGTGACGCAAGACAGACATGAGGTTTTATCCAGGTTCGGCCGTCGGGATGGCGTAATACCTACGTCCTACGTCTGATTGTATTGTTGTATGTCAATGAGAGATATTTTTTAGAGGAGTCCCCTGCCCGCCTTATATAGTCTAGGGGGCAGGGTTACAGATCTAGAACTAATCCTAACTAGTTACAATTGACATAGGTGGACGAATAAGGATTCCTATTCTAACCGACCAGGATCTTGCTTGATCTCCAAATCTGCCTTGATTCCTTGCGCGGGACTCCGAACAGATTGGCTGGGCCACGCGTTGTCTTCTAGTGGGCCAGACCCCTTGGTCCGGGCCGGCCCAAGCCTAGCCGTAAGGGTATAGGGGTTAATACCCCCACAGATCCTTAGTTAAGCATCATCAACACCAAAACCTACAATAGGGCTTGAATTCACTTTGAAGGCGGGTCCAATATTTTCTGAGGTCTTCTTCTCTTGTTTAGGAGACTAGTACTAGACCATAAGGTGGTTCTTGCTTGACAATTAAAAACACCATATGTTGGCCTGCTCCAGTTCCCCATCACTCGGTTATGTAAAATCATTGCCAGATGGAAGTTTCCTGATTTGCTCTATTCCCCACACTCACCCATGCCAAATCTACAACTTGTTTAGGAGTGTCGGTGGTCTCTTGCCACCGAGGGCTAAGCCCATGTACCCTCCTTATGGATCCCTTGCATGCCGCCATCATGGAGGTACTCTTTCTTAGCCAAATTGGCGGCAGCCATGAGCTTCAGTTGAAGTAGAATTGCACAATGGAAGCATTCTGGCACCCTCCACTAGCACCACGATGACATATAGCCTCAGTGCTAGAGCTCCACCAGCTAGAAATCCTCCATGCATGTGCATGCTCTTGCAAGCCTTCTTACCATGATCCACTACTTCTTCCCCAGCGGATGTGATGAGGGATTGGTGCTACTGATTTTTTATTCCTTGAGGTCGGCTCTAAGCCAATGGTCGAGTATTATGTGTTTTCGACTAAGTTTGACTCTTTGTTATGTATATGGTCGCCTCGATGAATGCCAACTAGGACTTAAGGCTACTCCTTATTTCCCACACTTTGGATGCCCTAAGCCACATAAAATAATTTATCTTGCACATGGCCTTTGTACACTACTCTCTTGTCAATGCTAGCGCCACTTGGAGCGCACCTTCCACCGCTCCCATGGTTGCAGTGTCCAACAATGGTGAGTGCATTGATGAGGTGCTTCTCCTCATTGTCAAGCGACTTTCGATGCTCACCAACATGTCAATGGACGAGCATCGCTCAATAGTGGGTGGTGTTTGTCAGCCTCCAAATATGGCAGCCACGATGAGCCTCCATGTGAAAGTGCAACCAGGGCACCACCTTCTCGATGGAAACCATGGCGAGGATCCATACCTCAACACACCTATCAAAGGCATCTGCACCACCGCATGCGACCTGACATCCAATGCTGCAAGAAATCTAATCAATCTGCTATAGCGCTCTAGAGCTTATTGATCGGTTGGATCCATGTCCAAATGAGCTAATATGCTTTGTTCTAAATCTAATTTCTGGATCTATGTCTACTGTCTAGATTGTTGGGAGGGGTAGTGAGGGGGTGGGGAGAGGAAGAATGGGGAGTGGAGATGAAGCTTGGCTACATGGGATAGGATTGATGTGAGAGAGCTTTTTTAGTGTATTATGGGTCCCACAAATGATGTGTACACTTCAGGAATCGAACTCTGCTTCTCATCGCTTTTTCATGCATGGTTCGCACTAGCATTGTGGATGCCCTTAGCTAGAATCCATAGAGGACAAAAGAATATGATAATGTGGAAGCTTGTTTTGTTATACATGTAGTTTGCCTTGGTAAACTATTGCATATTTCATGACGATTAGCTAGCAATGTATTTGAATTGTTGAGTAAGCATTCTCTAGTTGATCTAATACTTGCAGAGTGTTAATATGAGCTGCCAATTATATATTTATGTTGTTTGAGTAGAGGAGTGTGTCATGAGTGTTAGTCATTATTTGGTGCTATATGAAATTTGAGTAGTCGTTATTACTAGGATTTAGGGTGAGCTATTTTGGTGAAAGATAATTAACTGCGAGTAACGGACCAAGAATTACCCTAGACATTAAAATAACTGAATGTAAAATATAATGTGTCCATCCTTTAGGTATATTATTTCGTTTTTAGCTATATCCTATCAAATGAAACCAAGATGGCCAATCTTTATGACTTGTAGTGAATATTCTTCTTGGCAGCCGCTTGATTTTTTTAATAGAATTAGTTTACTCCTGATCGGTATGTAGCTCGAGCATGCATTATCATGATTATCCAATCTGAGTATGCATTATGTTAATATGTATTGTTAGTAATGTGATTATATATGTATTTGTGATACTGATATATGAAGAAACAAAGGTGTGCCAGTGGCGTGTATATGTGTACACATTACATGAGACAAATGTCTTTTGTCATAAACACACGCACACACTGTGCAGTTGTTGCTCTTTAAACTCTTTCACAAGATGACTAAACAATACTCCCTTCATTCCGAACTATAAGATGTTTTGGTTTTTTAACGTACATAATTTTTGCTATACACTTAGATATACCCTAGTCTAAATACATAGAAAAAAAACAATGCATGTAGGAAGCCATAACATCTTATAATTTGGAAAAGAGGAACTAGAAGTGAATCCCGGGCCGAGAGATGCGATTATTAGCAAAGCCATCTTTCCTCAGCGTAACATAGGAACCACTAATAAATTTGGAGTCAGATATGTCATATGTGCTCCACTGCAAGAAGCACTGCATTTGTGGCTTCAACTTTACATTTTTCAGTAGGCAAAAGTAACCCAAAGCACGACAAATTAGAGATTCAGTATATATAAAAAAACATACAAACCAAATAAACTGCTCAGATTCTGTGCAGTTACGTTAGCTAAAACCTCTGTTGTGCACTGCTTGCTTCTCAGAGCACCAGTTCTGCTGTTCCTACACTACTTAGGGTCCACAATCGCATACAACATTGGAAAGAGGTCGACGTCATCGTCGAAGCCATCACCATGGTGAGGAATCAGAGAGTGGATTGCTTCGACGCAGCGCTCCAACTTTATGGGTTCGTACCCCGTCAACTCCTTGAGCTCCCTGTTCCAGCGCGTTATCTGCCCGTACGTCGACTTCAGCGTCAGCCTCGCTAGGAACATGGCCGCCGCAGCCACGGCAGATGGGTTGTGCTGGAGGAAGCTATAGTGGAACAGCAACATGTCCGCGAAGTCATGCGCACAGGAGCGGAGCTCCAGACGCAGCTCCTCCTGGCCGTAGTGACGGGTGAAGTGCTCCACGAATGTGTACGCCATGGGGCGGCCGAGCCGGTAGTCGAGCGCCATGAGCAGCGCGCGCTCCATGTCTAGCACCTCCTCCTTGTTAGATTGATGTCTAATCCCGAACTGGGCCCAACGGTCCAGTTGGGCCTTTGATCCGCGCCCTGATTGGGGGCGCCCAGCCCACTATGGCTGGAGGGCCCCTGTCACACTACGCTATATATAGAGATGGGGGCCGGTGGCTCTGAGTACGAGGTTCGCCTGAGCCGAGCTCCCCACCGATAAACCCTAACCCGATCTAGTGAGGGGCGCAACCAGTGATGGGAAGCACCGCCACCACTGTACTGCACCGCCACCTGTCTTCACCGCCGGTCGCCACTGCCCATCACCATCACCGTCTTCACCGACCATCGCTGCCCTCGGGCAGACACCGACACAACGACCATGGCCGATGCCTCTGGATCGAATGCCTACGATGGTCGGTAACCTAACACTACTCCTCCCTCTAATCTCTATCTAGTTCACGTACTAGGACATGTTATCCATTTACAAGATGTACCCGGCTAGATCTATGACTATATAATCATAATAGATCTTAATAATGGTATCAGAGCCAGGTCTTCTAGGGCTTTTAGATTTAGATCGGCTGAACGAAAAACGAATCGGGTTAATCCTAACCCTAACCCTAACTGGGTGAAGGAAAGGAGTAAGAAGAGGGACTCGGCTTCAAGAAGAACCCGAATCCGAGCTCAAACCCACGAAAAACTCAATGGGGAAGATGAATAGTGACTCCATTGAGTCAAACCCTGACTCTAACTTGACTTAACCCTAACCCTAATCCCCAATCGCCAAAGCTCCGAGAAGAAAAGAAAGAAGATCCAAAAGAGAAGGGGAAAGGGGATGAGCTAGCAAGGCGGCTTACCTAATGAAACCCTAACCCTAACTCATGACGAGAAAGGGGAAGAGAGTGAACAGACAAGGGGAAGAAGCTCCTACATGGGGTCCGCCCGCTCCGTCTCCACCGCCGCCCGTCGCATAAACGTCGTGCGGGAAGTCAACCCCAGCCGCCGGGGCGGGAGAAGTGCGCCGCAGCATGATCTCCGCCTTGGGCTCGGGCCAAAAGGGCACCACCATGGTGCCGCTCGATGGTGCAGCGCGCGGCTCCGGCTGCACGCGTGCGTCGGCGAGGGGTGCCACGGCGGAGCCGCCATCCCCTACGTCGCGTCCACCTTGAGCTCGGTTATGCTCTGTCGCTCACGAGGCTGAGATAGAGAAGGGGAGAAGAGAAATGATGCTAGGGTTCCGGGGGAGGCAGCCGCGCGCCGATTTTCTTCCCGCGAGAAGCACGCTCAGTCGTCGGATTAGAACGGACGGTGTAGATTGATCGGGCCAACGATCGGCCTAGGTGGGCGCGCGTAGCCGCGTGGCTTTGGCGGCCTAGGCCCAGGTTGCGGCCTGGGAGACACAGCGTGCGCAAGCAGAGCAGGCCGGGCCAACTTTTGCTGCTGGGCCGAGCGTACAGTGAAGAATTGAATCAGTTTTTTTGTGTTTTTCTTTTTCCAGTAAATGTTTATTTCCTAGAAATAGATTAATGGCTCAAAGAAAATAGAAAAGAGATTTTTTCTGTGGGCAAAATTCATTAAATTGAATTAGTTTTTTCGCTGCTAAAGAAATAGTTTATTCTCTAGTTATTTTGAACCAACGTGATATTTAATTGGAGAAAAAGAGATTTTGACATAATTATGATATTGTTATTTTCTGACCAATGTTGTTAATAACAATATCGTAATTTTAATGATTTTATGCATTATTTTTATTTCTGCCCAACGGTGATGTAGATTTAATGTATAAACAGTTATATGTTTTAATTTTGACCAACGTTGGAATTAAGGCATGCAATTGTTGTTGTTATTTATGTTCTCACTCTATATGAATTGTGTCAGGCGGATACAACTTGATGGGTTGTATCAAAGAGATCCCCACTCTCAAAGGTGACAACTACATGGAGTGGAAGAAAAAGATTAACCTGACCTTCATCTTGGCTGAGGTGGACTAGGTAGTCACCTCACCATATCCCACTGAGCCTATGGCACTGGTGAGGGAGACAAACAAGGTTGTTGCCGCTAGGGCAACTAGAGAGAGGGATTTTGAATCCCAAAAGATGTCCTATGACCTTGAGCATAGGAAGTGGATCACTGCCAACAAAAAATGTTTGGCTGTGATAAAGAACACGATTGAGCACAGTAGAGAAAGACCAGTGTCTCTATTGCAAGAAGATGGGACATTATAAGAAAGATTGTCCCGATTACTTAAAGATGATCATGGTAAAGAAGGTGAGAATATTATTACGTTCATAAATGAATCCCTATATGTACAGTATTCGAAATCTACTTGGTGGATTGACTCAGGTGCAACTGTTCATGTTGCTAATTCCTTACAGGGATTCCGTTCGACAAGGACTACACAAAGAAGAGAAAGACACGTTAAAGTTGCAAATGGAGTCCGAGCAGATGTTGAAGCCGTTGGCAATCTTTCTCTAGAGCTTGCTGATGGCTTCACACTTTTACTTAGAGATGTACTTTATGTTCTCTCTTTACAGAGAAACTTGATTAGTGTTTCATGCTTGGACAATGATGGATATGATTGCCATTTTGGAAATGGCGAATGTAAGATAATATTTAATAATGCTTGTGTTGGTCTTACTATCTTACAAAATGAGCTTTATTTGTTATCACTACGTGATGATGTGAATGTTGTATGCGATGATGGGAACGTTGCGTGCGACAATGAGAATGTATCCTCGTCTGCGGATGTAAACAGAAAACGAAAGAGAACTCACGATGCGTCGTCGAAATTATGGCACTGTCGTTTAGGCCATATTTCGAGGGGGGAATAGAAAGACTAGTTAAGAATGATATTCTTCCTCCATTAGAGTTCTCAGATTTAGAACAATGCAGAGAATACATAAAAGGAAAGTATGTAAAGAAAATTAAGAAAGATGTCAAACGAAGCGCAAGAATTTTACAGATTATTCACACAGACATCTGTGGTCCGTTTTCTGTAAAGAGTGTGGATGATTATAATTCGTTCATAACATTCACAGATGATTACTCCTGTTATGGCTATATTTATCCAATCAAAGAAAGAACAGAAGCATTGGATAAATTTAAGATATTTAAGGCAGAAGTTAAAAACCAACACAATTTAAAGATTAAGATAGTCAGGTCCGACCGTGGGGAGGAGTACTACGGTCGGCATACCCCATATGACCAAGTTCCTGGACCTTTTGCAAGGTTCTTACAGGAGAATGGCATAGTAGCCCAGTATTCTACACCAGACGAACCTCAGCAGATGGAGTAGCTGAAAAACGTAATCGTACCCCGATGGATATGGTGCGCAGTATGATAAGTTACTCCACCTTATCGTTGAGCCTGTGGATGGAGGCGTTAAAAACCACCATTCATATTCTCAATAGAGTACCAAGTAAGTCAGTGCCCAAAACACCGTATGAGTTGTGGACAGAAAGAGTACCCTCACTAAACCACTTACGTGTGTGGGGGAGTCCTGCTGAGGCTAAAGTATTTAACCTAAACATTGGGAAGCTAGATCCAAAACAGTAAGTTGCCATTTTATTGGCTACCCAGAAAAGTCAAAAGGTTTTCGTTTCTACTGTCCAGACAGACATACAAAGTTTGTGGAAACGAGACACGTTGTCTTCCTAGAGGATGAAATGATGAGGGGGAGCATGGTAGCTCGAGAAATTGACCTTGAAGAGAAGCGGTGTATGCGCCCACTCCAATGATTCATGAGCCATTTTTCACTCTACTGTTGTCATTTGCACCGACAAAGGCAAGATACTGTGGTGCCAAAGACATGTTGTTATTCTACCCGTGGCAACAATGAATGATGATGAGGAACCTATTCTTCAGATTCAAGAGAACCTATTACCACACATGAGGGGAGAGCAACAACAGCCTCAAACAGAAGATGTGCCAAATGTGGCCCCTAGAAGGTCTCAAAGAAAAAATCAATTATTCCTCACGACTATATGAAGTATACAACACCGAGGAATTTTAAATGGAGGATGATCCCACCTCATTTGAAGAAGCCATGAGAAATGATCATTCATTAAAGTGGCTTGAGGCCATGGAAGATGAAATAAAATCTATGAATGCCAATAAAGTTTGGGACTTGGAAATAATTCCTAAAGGAGCCAAAATAGTAGGTTGTAAATGGGTCTACAAAACAAAACTTGACTCTCAAGGGAATATAGAGAGATATAAAGCGTGACTTGTGGCAAAAGGCTTTACGCAAGGAGAAGGGATTGATTACAATGAGACATTTTCTCCAGTCTCATATAAGGATTCCTTCATAATCATAATGGCATTAGTGGCACATTACGATTTAGAATTACATCAAATGGATGTAAAGACGACATTTCTCAACGGGACTTGGAGGAAAATATTTACATGGCACAACTGAAAGGTTTTGTCATGGAAGGAAAAGAACAAATGGGATGATGTAAAGACGACATTTCTCAACGGGGACTTGGAGGAAAATGTTTACATGGCACAACCGAAAGGTTTTATCATGGAAGGAAAAGAACGAATGGGATGCCGCCTAAAGAAATCTATTTATAGATTAAAACAAGCTTCAAGACAGTGGTACTTGAAGTTTGATCAGACAATAAGAAATTTTTGGTTTAAAGATAATGTAGAGGACAATTGTGTCTATGCAAAGTCTAAGAATGGGAAGTTTATCTTCCTTGTCCTGTATGTGGATGATATCTTACTTGCTACTAGTGATGTCAGTCTACTACTGGAGACAAAGAAGTTTTTATCCTCAAAATTTGATATGAAAGATCTTGGTGAAGCTTCGTTCGTTCTAGGGATCGTGATTCACCGAGATAGAAGTAAAGGGGTATTAGGACTGTCATAGAAGACATATATAGAAAAGATCTTAAAGAAAATCAATATGAATAAATGTATTCCCTCACCTGCTCCTATAGTCAAGGACGACAGATATGGGGATTTTCAATGCCCCAGGAATCAGTATGAAATCGATCAAATGAAAACGGTTCCATATGCTTCAACTGTCAGAAGCTTGCAATATGTTCAAGTATGTACGCGCCTTGACTTGGCATTTGTTACCGGGTTACTTAGCAGATTTCAGAGCAATTCTGAAACAGAACACTGAAAATTAGTAAAGAAAGTCTTGCGTTATTTGCAAGGAACGAAAAGCCTCATGATGACATATAGAAGATCAGATTCACTTCATATAGTGGGATATTCAGATTCTGATTATGCGGGAGATGATAGAAAATCCACGTCTGGATATGTATTCACTCTCGCAAGGGGAGCTATTTTATGGAAAAGCTCAAAGCAAACCATCACTACATCGTCCACAATGTATGTCGAGTTTGTAGCGTGTTATGAGGCAACGGGACAGGTGAACTGGCTAAAGAAGTTCATACCCGGTTTGAAGGTGGTTGACGATATCTATAGACCACTTCAGTTATACTGCGATAATAATCCGGCAGTACAGTATGCTCACAACAATAAGTCAAGTGGTGCTGCCAAACACATTGACATAAAGTATTATGTTGTAAAAGATAAAGTCCGAGATCATGTCATAAGTCTTGAGCATATAAGTACCAAAAAGATACTCATGGATCCGCTTATAAAAGGCTTATCACCCAACGTGTTCAGAGAACATGTAGCTGGCATGGGTTTAAGGGAAAGCCTATAATTCCTGAACAAAAGAAGACCTAAAGTTAAGTATCTATTTCAGAACAGAGTGGTGTGTTGTAGTTGTTAAATCTATCGGCAATTAACCGTGACGATGAAACATGCTCTATGCGCTAATCTATAATGAAATGAACAAAAGTAAATGATATGAAAATGAAAGATGGTAGAAAATAAAGGGGGATTGTTAGATTGATCTCTAATCTCAAACTGGGCTCAACGGCCCAGTTAGGCCTTTGATCCGCGCCCTGATCGGGGGCGCCCAGCCTACTATGGTTGGAGGGCACCTGTCACACTACGCTTATATATAGAGATGGGGGCCGACGGCTCTGAGTACGAGGTTCGCCTGAGCCGAGCTCCCCACCGATAAACCCTAACCCGATCTAGTGAGGAGTGCAGCCAGCCAGTGACGGAAAGCACCGCCACCACTGCACTACGCCGCCACCGGTCTTCACCGCCGGTCGCCATCGCCCATCACCGTCACCATCTTCACCAACCGTCGCTGCCCTCGCGCAGACACCCACACAACGATCATGGCCAACGCCTCTAGATTGAAGAACTACGATGATCGATAACCTAGCAGGTAACCTAGCACTCTCTCCCTTCAATCTCTGTCTAGTTCACGTACTAGGACATATTATCCATTTACAATGTATACTCTATCTACGACTATGTGATCGTCTTAACACTCCTTGCTCGCGGCTGTAGCTGGCGATCTCCGCGGCGTCCAGTAGCTCTACGGTTCCCTGGTCCTCGTACTTGGCCGCGGCGCCCAGGAGACGGAGCCGGTGCATGCCGACGTCCGCCAGCGGTTGCACGGAGAGGAACCGATCGGCGTAGGAGACGGCGCGGTGGAGCGTGCCGGGGGCGAGGCCGTAGCACTGGGTGAACCGTTTCATCCAGCCGACGAGGGTGGCGCGCGTGTCCTGGCTCATCCGACCCCGCTGCGTCGTCTCCAGGTAGTCCGGGGACAAGGCTTCGTCCTCCTGGGCCCGGAGGGTGGCCTCGATGTCTTCGTCATAACCGTCATAGGGACAGCAGAGCTTCGGAAGAACCATCGTGGAGTTGTCGTCGTAAAGGGTGCCGGCGCCGTCGCAGACCGGAGCAGCGGAGGACACCGACACGGGCTCCTCGACGCCCGGCTGGACGTGGCCATCGTCGTCGTCGTAGCATCAGTCCCACGGTGCTGGAACTGGAACCTCCATGGCAAGGGAAGCTGTACCGTCGGCGTCAAAGGGGTTGCCGTAGTCGTAGACCGGTGTCGGATTGAAGCCGGCGGGTGGTACTGGTAGCGCAGGGAGTTCGCCGACGGCGGGCACGTAATAATTGTGAGGGACGTCGACGTTCATTGTTGGAAACGGACCGAACTGGGCGGGCCGTGGAAAATAATCATCACAGAGATCGGACAAGCTGATCGGAGGAGGAGCAATGTCGAGCCCGAAGCTGAAGGGATGTGTCCTCCTCCCCATGTCGCCAATGGAGAAGGACCAGGAGCTGGCAGTCGAATATGGAGGCGCAATACCAAGGTCGAAGCTGAAGGGGTTGGTGTGCATCGTGGCGCCACCGCTGGAGCAGGATTCGAAGCCAGGCGGCGGAATCTGACGAACGAGAGGCCGCTTGATGAAGGCGTCCATGGCGCTGGAGCACGACTGCATGTGGGGTAGTGGCCGGCGGCGACGAAAGAGACGCGGGGCAATGGGGCATTGAGTTGGCAGCTACGTATTTATGCACTGACCTGAGCGAGTCCGAGTTGGCCTGTGGCATGCATCCGACTTTCTTTTTCATCGTTCCGTTTTTTGCGCTGTGTCGCCGGCTGCCCAACTGGAGTCTAGAACTAGAACCCGCGTCGGATTCGTGTCGCCGCCTGCCCAACCGGTTTCTTTTTCATCGTTCCGTTTTTTGCGCTGTCGAATCCTTTTCATTTTTTTTGGGCGAGAGTCGGATCCTTTTCATGTTTCTGCATGGCCAAACCGATGAAACATCCGCCGCTGCTACCAACATCGCCATTTTTTCCGGAGTCCACAACTGTCTCCTCCGTAAAACGCTGGCGATGGATCGGAGTCGGCCAACCTCTGATCCATGAAAAAAAAAAAAAAAGAAAGCTGGTTCAGATCATCGCAGAAGTCTTTTCTTGTAGCAATGTAGCAGTTACGATTGGGCGCAGCAGGAGTCTATTGCGGAGTGCGGACTCGACCGTTTGAATCTCTCAGCTGGCAACTCCGCAACTGGCAGCACATGCTTGTGCCCTTTTCTGCACCACTACTTCAGCAATATTTTTCAGCGAACGAATATTGTTTTCCTCTTATAATAAATTAGTATAAGCAGTAGCATAAGCCAAATTTCAGTGAAACAAATAAGGACCACTGTATTTGTCACCGATCTAACCAAGGAAACACAGATCGGGAGCTACGGTAGTAAGGGTTAGATACTCAGGACAGCGAATTATCGCCTCTGCCACCAGGGGCGCCTTGCACTCGGTCAGTTTTATTCGGTTTTCGGTAATGCTTGAGTCAAGACGTCTGTCCACGTCGAACGCTCCTTGATGGGCCTGTACGCTACCACTACTAGCTCAACACACCTGTGTACTCTATACGCTCCTCATCTCTCAAGAAAATATCTCCACTTCGCTCGCCTATCACGTGCTTCACCGCGCGAGGCCGCGACTGCGCTCCGCGACCACGTTTCACCGCGCCTCCCGCATGCCTTCCTCTCTACCGCACCTCTAGCCTGCCTTCATCTCCACCGCCACGCGCCCACACCGCTGCGGCGTGCTCCCCCACAACCGCACAGCCGATGTTGCCTCGCCGCACGAGGCTGCACCCACCCAATTGCTGTTGTCGCCTCCACCGCGGGTACCGCTTGTCTAGGGCACCGCACGCGCCCTATCACCAGGGGCAGCGCAGCCGCTCACCGGGGTCACGCAACCGCCCGCACACTACCATCCTCCTTCACCACCGTGACCGCACAGCCAGATCCCGCTGTGTAGTGCTCCACCCGCCTACCTGCCAGGTTTTGCTGAAAGCGCATGTTGCAAGCGTATGTTTCAAGTGTTTCAGATGGATGTTGTAAAAGTAGATCTGGATGTTGTATATGTTGCAATGGTTGTACACTTATGTTGCAAAGGTCTGTTACCAATGTTTCATCTACGTTTTTGGACGTATGTTGCAAGTGTGTTTATCTGGATGTTGCATATGTTTCATACATATGTTGCAAGTGTTTTATCTGGATGTTGCGTATGTTTGCAATGATTTTCAAGTGTTTTTAGGAGTTTTTTTCAAGTGTTTCAAAAGCATGTTTCAAGTGTTTCATCTGTCTTTTTTTTTATGTTGCAAGTGTTGCATTTGGATGTTTTAAAAGTAGATCGAGCGAGTGTAGTGGATCTCCATCTGGTTGGTGTGGATCAGATTTTCGGCGGTGTTTCTCGACTACACGGTGGTTAGTGGCGGCGGGCAGACCACGACCCTGCAACAGTGGTCAGCGGCGGCTTGAGGCAGCTCTCGGGCAGGTGCCTTCAGCACGCGGGCCCCATGTGCAGCGTATAAAATGGAGTGGAAGCGGACTGCAGGTGTGGGCGTCCGGACACTAGCACTTCTCTTCAGTTTTAGCATGCAAGACAGGTTCTCCACATCACAACCAAAGGTTAAGAAGAGACGTAACACAACAGAAACAATAAGCCTCGAAACTCAACTTCCATTCTGGGCGAGGAACTTCGGGTTGTGACACCTTTGGCGAGGCTCACACTCCTCTTGTCTTATGGGCATGGGCCGACTCCTCATCCGCTGGCGTGGTTGTGGCTGGAGCTGATGTAGGTGTGGAGCTGGAGCCGGTGACATCTCCCCGGACTTGAGAACCAGTTCGACCTTGGTCCCAAGCTGGTGCGCGAGAAAACTGCTGCTTGATCGCGCGATCTCGTCTTCCGAAGTTGCTGAGTGTCGAAGAAGAATTCAACCAGTGAATCAGCAACTGGGGCACCATCTTGTCGTGGACATGGTGAAGACGACGATCCAGGACAGCATCAGGGACCTGCAACTCATTAATGACATCAGGTAGAACTAGACTCACCGTGTGAGAAGAGGGCAAATAACTACTAAGATTACATGTGTATGCACTTTTGTAATAGATTTTGGATGGTTCAGAGTTTATAGTTCAGCAATAAATTATAATGGTTCAGTTGAATGTGCTTGTTGATTTTTTTTTTTTTTATGGGCGATTTCCCAATTTTGTATTTATTTTTGCTTTAGTTACATGCTTATTAAATTATACATGTTTTGTTTTTCTTTTTTAGCTAGTTGATTACACGTGCTTCCAAATAAGAAGGTCAGACGTGGTTCTGCCTCATGTGGTTTTGGTGGATGCTAGGGATTAACCAATTCCACGCGTGAGGGATAGTCCCCGACTACCTGTGTATATATATCAAAACAAAGCCTTAGCTAGTTAAAGCATCTCCAAGAGGTCCTTGACTATCTTAGCTGGTTTTAGAGTTTTAAGAAGCTAACCATTAGTAGTTGTTTTTTTTTTGAAAAGAAGCTAACTATTAGCGAATAAAATCAATATAGACCTCTATTTTTACCTTTCTGCGATGTTTTCTAATAGTTAGCTTCTTAAGACTCTAAAACTAGATGGGAGGAGGATGGGGGCGAAAAACGCAAGGAATGAACTATCCAGGCAGATTACACGCATAGAGTGCAAACACATATTTGAGAGTTGAATGGGAGATTTATCTTAGGAGTTGCTTTGCAAAGCTGTTAGAAATGCCTTAAAAAACAAATTAGAAAGTTGTTTTAAGGTGCTTTTAAATATGATCTGGCAGAGCAGTAAAAAACGCCTAAAATGTGCACTGTACACCGCAGTAGTGCAGTCAAAGACGTACACTTGTTTTTTTCCCCGAGGAATAAGACGGTCATTTCCATCTTAAAAGAAGAAACAAAAAGGAAAACCGTAAACCATCTATTCCATACGGAAACGGCAACCACCATGATCTGCACAGTGCATACCACACGCGGGCATGCCTGCCGCGCGCCGACCGGCGACCGGTGCTGTGCAGGTACCCAACCCACCCACCCCCAGCACCGTGAGATGCACGCACACACTGACACACGCGCGTGACATACAAGTCAGAGCTTGGAGTAGAGCTGAGGCGTGCGCCACTTGAAGAACTTGCCGGTGGGCAGGTGCTGGGGCGGGAGCAGCGCGAGCCCCGCGGCGACGCGTCCGGCCTCCTCGGCGGTGCGCTTGCCGAGTCCCCGCGTCATGTCGGTGCGCGTGAACCCGGGGCAGAAGCAGTTGACGCTCACCCCGCGCCCGGCCAGCCGCGACGCCAGCAGGCGGGAGTAGGCGTTGAGGGCCAGCTTGGACACGGCGTAGTCCGTCCACACCTCGGGCCACCCGCGCCCGCGCCAGGTGCCGTCCGCCACCTGCGCCAGGAACCGCGACGCCATCCCCTCGATGTTGCCCTCCGTCAGCGCCGCCTCGTCCAGGAGCATGCGCCGCAGCTGAGGGTCCTTCACCTTCTGCATGCCACAATCAAATCAAATGGCATTATTAGGAATTCCTCTGAATCCGACATCATATCAGATCGAATGCCACTAACTCGCTGCACTGATATGTCTGCAGTCTGCGTGCGTTAGACTGGCATGCATGCCGGTGTAGCGTTCATGTGGCTTGTTGGAGGTTGGCTCAGACATGTCATGGCTTGTGAGTTTCGACAGTTCATACATGGTGTGGAGTGTGAACGACACAGCACACTGTACACCGGGCACAGGGGCATCGGGCAGTTCTGAAGTGCTGGTATGGTATCATGTGCCAATGCCCCTGCATGGCAACGGCAAATCAAGTGGCGCTGTCTCTGCGATAGAGCGTTCAAACATTGTAGTCCATGCCTCTGAACAGAATGAGCCCATTGACAGCAGGCTACTTGCACCCTTAAGCAGCCTGCTTGCAGTATTCAGAAAATCTCAATGGATTGAGTGATTGACTGATTTGATCGGCCAGAAATAAACTAAGGTCAAGTCAACACAGACATGTGCCATCATTAATCTCTGCTACTGCCGGTGTATAGTTTCAACTGACCTGACATACAACTACAAGCATCAGACTGAAGATATATCGTTTGACAGCAGCAACTTACGTTGAGAAGACCAAGCTGGGAGCTGATGTTTAGGATGCGGCTGGTGGTGGGCGAGCGGCGGAAGAGTGGCAGCAGCGCCTCGGTGAGCATCTTGGCCCCGTAGAAGTTGGTCCGGAGGACCGTCTCCGCGTGCTCCACGGAGTTGGTGTCCATCTCGTTGAACGACACCCCAGCATTGTTCACCTGCAACCAACAAAACAGCGTGCAAAATCAGCCTCAGATTTCAGAATGAAGTACACCACCATCTCAACGGCATATCTCTCTCTCTCTCTCTCTCTCTCTCTGTGTGTGTGTGTGTGTGTGTCATCTTCCTACATATTCTCTGATTCCAGCGGTAATGCAGTCATGTATACACCATCTACTACTCTAGCTACTAAGCTAGTGCAATAACATATAGTGCTTTGGATTATTGTAGAGCGTGATGATCTGGATACCATAATGCGGTAACTAACTGCCGCCACTTTGCAATACTTAACTACATGCAGATCAATAGATAATCTGAACACAGCTTTATTAGCTCTTGTGGCTGCACGTACTGTGAGGTTGCATCGTCGTGCTAGGCACTGGGCAACAAGCTTAGCTTCTATATATATATATATATATACACACACACACACACACACACGGGTATGCGATAGTGGGAGCAGTTCGTGAGGCTAGCGTAAAATAGAAACCTGCGCGTCCATCCATTGCTTGTTTTGCTCGCTTGTGCGTTTGCGGTAGCTACTTTTTATACAACTTAGCGTGTGGCATGAGGTTCTTAAACTACGTTTTACTAATCCTAGTAGTTCATTGTTACTTGAACCGAATTCAGTGGCTTGTGCATATATATGCATATAATAAGCATGGAGGATCTCCGATCAAATGTGGGCGACTTGACTTCAATTCCAAACGACCGTAGTACACAGAATATTTTTGTGATTTCTGCTGTGAGTTTTCTATGCTATGGCTGAATTGAAATGCTTGAATAATTCCAAGTAGACTGGGTAGCTACTTATGTATCTCAGAAGTTTGACATCACCACCGGAAACATTTGTCACGTTATTAATTAGGGCATAATAATAATAATAAAACTTGAGCACCTAATATAATACTCCGGTCGCAAGAGATGACCGAAGAGCTAGCGAGCTCAACGGATTAATTGGAGGACCGGGTATAAGGCTGCTAGCGAGGTTATCCTAAATTAATTTAGTGAGGATGGTGATTTTGAAGTCTATATATCTTATGAATCGATGAGTGTGAGCTGCGGACTAGGTTCATGCGCGTCGACTCAAATTAGTCGCGGCCGGGCTACACACGGCGAAATGGTAAGGTCATCACTGCGCATAACGACTACCATGACCTTGTACGTATACTCCACCAACTGGACGTACTCCTGACGACATTGGCTTTGAACTTAATTGTGTGTGCGTGAGCATGACTTGTTCAGGCAAGACCGTATATGTAATAAAAGAGTGGTGACGGACTGGCGGTGGTAGACCACTACCAGTACCACGTTTGCCAAGCTAGCTTGCCGCAAACAAAAATATATATAGGTACATTTGACTTTATATAAGTCCAAGTGACGTTGGGTTCATATGACAAAGAAAATGGCACATGACTATTTTTTTTCGTGTTCTTCTTATATTTATATACGGAGTATAAGCATCCACAGTACACAATGTTAGGCCCTGTTTCGTTTGAACTTATCAGGCGGCTTATCAGCTAGAATTTATAGTATTTTTCTCTCACAACAAAACAGTTTCAGTCGGCTTATCGGCCGCCTGCCATGCAAAAAAAATAAAGGATACATGGGACTTCAATCGACGGCACGCCACAGTGTCACGCTCCCACATCCACTCAGCATGTTCGGTTGGCTGTGGCTTATCGTATACGATCGTAAATTTTCAGCCGAAATAGTATTTTTCTCTCATACAAAACCAAGCCGGCAACAAGCTTTTTTTATATCCATATAACGATAAGCACCACGGTGTCGCGAACGCATCCACTATCTCTACCTTGAGAAGTCAAACCCCACGGCAAAGCGAATCGAAAGGCCAAAAAGGAGACGCCCGAAACCCGAGGAAATTAAGGCTCACGGCTCACCAGGATGTCGAGGCCGCCGAGCTCGTCGCGCACCCACGACGCGAACGCGGCGACGGAGGCCGGGTCGGCGACGTCGAGGCGGCGGAACCGCACGGCACCGCGGAGTCCCCTGGCGCGGAGCGCGGCCGCAGCGGCCTCCCCGCGCGCCTCGTCCCGCGCCGTGACCACCACGCACAGGCCCTGCTCCGCCAGGTGCGCCGCCAGCGCGTGCCCGATGCCGCGGTTCGCGCCCGTCACCACCGCCACCGTCTCCCCGGTCCACCACGCCGCCGCCCTGCTGCATGCATGCCGCGCAGCGCAACAGATCAGGAATGAACTCTCGAGGAGCTGATCGAAGGCCGAAGCTAGCTAATGCTGGTTACACAACGAGATAGCACTACTCACTTGAGCGGTGGCGTCTCCTTGTCCCTTGAGGCGATGCAGTCCATCGACGACGACGATGACGGCATCGATCGAGCTGGTGGTTACCGCCGCCGCCTGATCTCCGTTCCAACGGGAGCTGGGGCTTGGAAAGTTGGAGTGAACGAAGCGAAGGAGATGGAGCAAGTTCTCTCGGGAGCTAAGCTAAGCGAGCTAGTTGCAAGTGATGGAAATGGAAGGGACAAGCAAGTAGCCAGCCAAGGGAACGTTTATATACAGGGACGGGACGGCCGGACGGCTTGTGAAACCAAAGCTGATGGAGAGCAAGTGGAGGTGGAGGTGGAGGTGGAGCGGAGGCCAGTGGCTGGCCAGTGGGGCATGCCCATCTCATGCATGGGGTTAGTTACGGTCAACGTAGCCGGTGGCATACGAGATGCGGCACAGGTAGCCACGTCTGAAAGCGAAGGGATACCAGAGTGCTAGCTGCTCCTCCGTTGTGCACTTGTACAGACAGCTTCTGACAATTATTCGTGTGTGATTAACAAAACGGAGGTACGCGCTTTATTAACGCAATGTGCTCAAGTCAAACTGTTTATACTTGAACTAAATTTATATTAAAAATATTAATATTTATAATACAAAATAAGCATCATTAAATTAGTTGTGAAATATATTTATTTAGAGATATAAATGCTAATACTATTTACTATAAACTCGGTCAAATTTGAGTTAGTTTAACCAGCACGGATTCCATAATCAGATTCTAATGTGGACGGATGGAGTACAAATTAATTTTGTTATGGCAGCCTCAACCTTTAAAACAATGAATGATTTTTTGTAGCTATCACATCAAAAAGTCATTTTCTAAAAACTCTGATATAGAGTTCGTAGTTATCACTCTTATCTTTCTCTCTTTCTTTTTTTTCCCTTCTGTTCTCTCTCCCACTCTCCAGCAACCAGACGCCGGCGATATGATGTAGCTCATGGGCGAGTGGCAACGCGGTGCGCGGGGGTCAGCGCGGCAAAGCAGCAACCTGAGTGGTCAAGCGAAACATGACGGCACGGCACTGGTGGTCGAGCGCGGCGGCGCGACACGAAGGGGTGAGCATGGCAGCTCAGTGGCATGGCACGAGCAGTCGAGCACGGCTGGGCGCACGAGTAGCACAGAGAGGGCGATCAAGCGCAGCGCGTGGGACGTGACCCTAACGACATATCGACGCGCATCGCTGCAGAAGTTTAGGTGAGCCTGTTGGCTTCCTCATATACGATCGTGGATTATAAGTTGGAATAATATTTTTCTCTCACACCAAACTAGCTAGCAGTAAATAATCCACGATCATTTACGACGAAACGAACCGGTAAAAAGAAAGTGTTGGTTGTTTCCTGCCAACACGAAAAGCCCTTTTGGACAGAGGATTAATACTACAATCCCTTTGAAACAAAGGATTAACCCTTATGAAATTCCATCATATTCCTATGGGGTGTATAAAATATTAAAATCATAGGAATTTGTAGAAAAAATAGCATGAGGTTGCACCTTATGAAAACTTTCCTTTATGTCTATACATCCCTCTTAGATTTTTTTGTTTTTCCCTATGTTGCATTCAAAGACCATAATGGAATCTGTCATGCATTTTAAATTCTTGTAGTATTGTAATTTCCATACAACTCTAATTTTACATGTTTCTCATTTCTGTGTTTTTTTCTTCTTCCCGTCCTGGGCTTAGTGGAGAAGTCAGAGGAAATCTTGCATATGACGGTTGTACGCTCGGCACATGCTGCTCTACCTCCACTTGTCAGCATGGTTTGAAATTGTGTTTCCTCCAGCGGAAGCAGTCATTCAGCGGCCCCTGCACGTTCACCAATCACACAACCACTTCACTAGGCAGTACTACTACGCCGTGTTCGTCGTGCATCCAATGGCGCGCGGTCATCAGAAAAGTATCCCAGTCCCACCACCACTAGTTCTCTCCAAAGCAATCAAACTTCAAAAGTTTCGGTCAGGTCAGACGAGACTGGCTATACTGCATTTCTGCTGGGTGGATCGGAATATATATAGCAGTGAAAACGAAAACACGATACTAAAAAAACTAACTATTTTAAAGGTGTTTTTTAAACAGGCAACTCCATCAAGATCCATCTCGATCGAGACCTTCATTGGCCTTAGCAAATACTCCATACTCTCTGAAAATTAAATCTATTTTTATATGTGAATAGTCCAGCCTCTCCATTTTTAGAAGTCATTGGTAAGACCATCCGCCTTCTGAAAATCGTGCTTCCAAGATCGTGAGGGCCCTTTTCAAAAGCGGTTGTAAACACGAGCTACCCCCTGTAAACCGATTTCCAGAGGCTGGTGATGTTTCCACTCGCATCTAGAAATAGCGTCCAGAATTTGAGCTGTCTCCTCCTTCCTGCTCGGGATAGAATCAGAGTCCAAGGAGAAGCGAAGCTAGAAAGGAGCAACTCTAAAATTACAAATCTAAGGGGGGAGATTTTGCTCTTGATTTCATTGTAGGAGGTGACTCTAGAAGGTAAGCTCATGTCATTCCAAACATCTTTTTTAAAGTTTAGTGCTAGATTAATTGATTAATTAGGTATTTAGTTCTCTCTCAATACATGGTTGTGGAAATAAGAGAAGACATTAGATCAGATCTTTAGAGGATCTAGGGTAAATTGAGTAGGTCAACAAAATTATTCCCTTATTTAGTCAACACGTCTTGATTTATATGGACCACTAATTGATTTTTGAATGGGGATTAAGTTTGGACCTAGAATGGTAAAATAATTTATTTTGTGAATTGTGTTGAATATTTATCGTTGCCAATTATTTTATTTCAATTTGTTGATTTTAATTATAAATTATTAATGTTTTGTTAGTTAAATTAATTAATAGCTTGATTAGGGACTAAGAATGGTACCTATGTAGTCACAGAGGTGGTAGGGTTTACTATTTTTTAGGGACATTGATGATTCAATTAAAGTTGATCGGTTTTATTTAGACTTGAAATAGATTGAATTTATGTTGCCACATTTGTTATATTAATTGATAATTTGTATGTTGCCGCATTTGTTATCCTAATTGTTAGTTCCTACATTGCCCCTGCAGCAAGCTATGTCAGTAAACGGGTCTTGCCTAGACCTTCGTTTATGTGGATGTTCATTTTAAAAGTTTAAAGACCTAGATGACACGTTTAGGAGCTAGTCAGCATTGCTAGTGCCAGCGCGGATCACCATGTCAGCAAACATGTCTAGCTGGATCTGTGACATAGCATAAGTCTAGCTGCCTAGCTCATCAGCTTGTTCAGCGGAGCAAGAAGCCGGCTTGTTTTTCAGCTTGGGACAGTGTTTTTCTCTCACAACAAATCAGCACGAACAGTGTTTTCCAACATAAACAATGTTTTTCCATACCAGCCAAACAAGCCGCATGTATGTGAATGTGCATTTTAAAGGCTAGTGTATTTTACTCCGGACTTTAGATGAGCATGTTACACCACAAGGAGCCTAACTAATTAAGCTAGGTACCCTCAGTTTGTTGTTACTAATGATTATTGATGCTTAAAAATACTTATTATAATCTACCTGCGCATACGGGATTCTGTAGTGATCCTTTGTTTAACTTAAGGCCACGTACAACGCCGCTGCTTAGCTAGGCGCTTATCAGCAGTTGCATCTTTATTTGCCACCATGGACGTTTGGCAGGGCGCTTAGAGTGAGCGTCGCTGCCTAGGCAAGCAGCCGGCGCCAGGGGATCTTTTGCCCCAGAAACTTACGGTTACACGCATGGTAGCGGCAGATTAGCATGCAATTCTAGCTTTTCCCATTGTAGGTTAAGGCTCTTAAGTAGTTTGTTGATTATTCTCTTTCCTTAAGCGCTTCTTAGGTTGTACATGCCCTAAGATGCCCTGCATGTACCCTTCCGAAACCGCAAGAAAATTGATTAGTATATAGTCACACAAAGACGCTGTCAACTTACGCCCTGTTTGCTTAGCTTATAAGCAGTACTTTTTATCCAATGAACAATATTTTTCTCTCACAACAAATCAGTCAACAGTCATGGCTTATCAACCAAACGAACTGGACATTAATATATAGAAGTATAGTTGCAGGACTATGAAATCTTTCTTGCTCTAAGATCGAGTCAGAGCGGAGCAAATAAATAAACAAACGAACCGAGACGACCAAATACCATCTTCAACGTGTGAAGAATGGATTCAATGCGACCATGAGATCCGATCCCCTTTTAAATTTAAAAACTAAAAAGAGCAATCATGAAATTCACGTTTTTCATGTAGATACGCATTACTAGTAGTAGTAGTAAGTACTCCTACTGATGGAATAAATAGGTTCAGGTGAAATTTCCGTACGTCTTACGAAATTAATAGCGCAGAATGCATTGGTTTGGTGCGATCAGGTTGTTCAAATCTCAGTTTATATATTATATTATATGTAGTGGAATAGGGTCAATTTCATTTCATTGTTTAGTAGTATATATATGTCACATTTGGTTTCATATGTGCTGCCTCAAGTTTCATGCCAAATGCCAAATGAGAACCGAGGTCCGCATGCCACATTATTGGTCAAGAAGGTTACCACTTACTACACATACACGTTGGCACGTTTGGTTGGTTGCCGAAAAAACTTACCACATGTATCTCGGACGTCCATTTTTGGATGCCTGCCAGGCATCCAACTAAACAGGTCAATAAATTATAGGAAAAATTGGCTGAGTATCATTAAAAGATGTCAACTTTAGCAATGTAACATTAAAAGATCACATCTTTGCTATCTAGCACCGAAAGGTCATCACGTTTTTGATTTCTACTATTCCGTGACCTTGGTTAACGTTCCGTGTATCTCCGTTCTTCGAGTCGTCTTCTTTCAAAGCTCTTCCCTCGTCTAATTCAACCTCGCAGCTCCCAGCCTCCCACTCGACGCGGTCGAGGGTCGTTGAGGACTTGGAGCGCGCGAGGCCCGCCAGGCGCTGTGCCCCCGTAGTCGAGCTTGACCGCGACCCCTCCAGAGAATGACGACGGCAGCGTGCCCAACATCTACCCCCTATGCTTGCTGAACTCAATCACGCCGTCCCTCACCGGCTGAGATGACGGCGCCGGCGGAGGCGTGGGCGCCGGTCCCGCTCTCAGTGGCCTGGCGCAGCACCAACATCTGTACGCGTGAGGATGGGTGGCGAAGACGGGGGCGCAGGTCCCTTCGCATCGGCTGCTCACACCGTCGCCACCGCGCCCAGCGTGTCGTCGCCATGGCTGGATCCGGCACAAGGTGTGTTGCCGCCGACGCTGTTTAACCACCCATGTTTTATCTGCTCATGTGGTTTCTACACCATGCTCCCGCTTGACTTTGCTTTGTAGTTCTTCGTCGAGACTCGGAGGCAACTAGCGTTGTTGACGTCGTCCTTGTGTGGAGCAGGTGGTCGCCGGGGCTCCTGCCAACCCCGTTGAACCTCTTGGACATGAAGAAGCTCTTGAGCGAGTTGTTCCTGGGCGCGTCCACCTCCACCGTGAAGACGGGGCAGACGGGGCGGTGGTCTAACAGCCGGACTCGTAGTGGCCGTACCGGGTCTACCTGAGCCCCGCGCCACGTCACAGGATGCGGTCGCACGGTCGCACCACATCGGCGCGTGCCGCTTGTTATGGACGCCGTGGCCCCCGGCAGCGGTGGCGCAGCCATAGTAGGCGTCGGAGTTGGGGTAGCACTTGTAGGTCGAGGAGAAGGTGATGGGCCCCTCGCTTCTGCCCTGGAACGCGCCGCCGCGGCACACCTCGGCACATAGCTGGTCGTTCGGCACACCTCGGCGCACATAGCTGGTTGTTCTCTAGCAGCGTCTGAGGACCTCGTTTACGTCGACCGAGGAGGCGGGGGCTACAAGGTTGAGTTAGATGAGGGAAGACCTTTAGGAGAAGACGACTTGAAGAACGGAGATACATGGAAAGCTAGCAAAGGTCACGGAAGTGGTAGAAACCAATAACGTGGTGATCTTTTGATGCTAGATAGCAAAGAGATGGTCTTTTAACGATACATTGCTAAAGTTGACATCTTTTAATGGTACTCAACCAAAATTTTCATAAATTGTACATATTGTATGTAGTACACCTCCCCGGTCATTGATAATTGAAAACTCTAATAAAGCGAAGCCGGTGGAGGTGGAGTCTGGCACACAAAGCCCTGAGCACATCAGGGCAAAGTTAGGCGTCAGACGAAAGCTCAGTTACTATAGAACTTAATCATGTAAAGGCGAGGTAGTCTCAGGCTTGAGACCGTGACATACTTAGGCGAATAGCGAGTATATATCCTATTGCTTTGTTTAGTGGCAACAGGACACCGACCACGTGAATCGTGATCGATTTGGAAATGCGAGTATAACATAGTGCGTGTGTAGCTAATAAACAGATGTTAGTCACTAAGCTTGATTAGGCCGGAGATAGATCGGTGCTTCTACTTTTTTCTGCTATATAAAACCTGTTTGAGCTTCGGCTTGCACCGCTGTCGGCCTCCCACGGGCCCATTGCCCAGTTTTACCTTTGAGCCCTATTTTTCCTTACCAAACATGTTAAAATATATTTATTGATTTTTATTGTCATTCGAGTTTTACCTTTGACTACTATTTTTCCTTATGTTAAAATATAGTTACATCTACCATTTATTTCGATTTATTATGTAAAGTTTCTAGAATGATCTTAATTTATTATGACTCGAGCTAACAGGATCATTATGTCCGTCCGATCACGTCACCGCTTCCTCCTGCCCGTCCGTCCCTCGCCCCATTGACCTCCTCTCGAAACTTCCACACACACCTCGCGCATGTCCTCCCCAAAAATAATAGATTTGGCGCCTCCCAGAAAGTTCGCCGCACGAGAGCAGCCCCGCCCCTTTCCCCTCTGCCACCGCAGCTTCCCTTCCGCGTCGCTGCCTCCCACACCCGCGCGCCTTCCCGCGGCTGGGGCCACCTCGACGCGACTACTGCCGCCGCTAGAGAAGCCGTCGGACACTGCAGCCCACCTGAGTCGCCCTCCTTCGCCAGATCTCCAGCACCTCCTACCCCGTTGTCGCGCCGCTCACCGGAGCTTCTTCGACCCTCGCGGCCGCCCTCCCCAAACTCGCAGCGCTCCAGTCCCCTCCGGCGCCCTAGCCTGCCCTCCGCGCCGCCGCCTCGCAGCCACACCGGCCTGCCCTCCGAGCCGCGTAGTGCGAGCGCCATCGGCGACGCCGCCCGCCTCTGCCACGGCCTGCAGGGCCGCCGTGGCCTCCGCTGCCTCAGCCTCCGTCCTTCATGTGCGTTGGGCTGCTAGGTGATCTCACTTTTTAATTTTTTTAACCTACTTATGATTGGTGTTCAAGAGTTCTAATAACTTAGCAACCATTCCCTTTCATCTATATACAAAACAAATGGCATTGCAGGGGTTTCTCAAACTCGATCTAGATCGAGTCTATGGCTGCCCTCAACAAAAAATTGGTTTGCAGGGTCTCTTCAGGTAACTCTATTCAAATAATTCATATGTCGATGAGTTACTGCAGTCCGGTATGTGCAAATGTGATATGAAATTAATGAGTTCGCATTCCAGCTTTTTCAAAGATGGTTTATATGTTCCATGCTTTATTTGGATTACCTGCATATTGATCCTTAATTGCTTGCGCAATAGATTACAAATTGATAGATTCATTTGTTGCTAAATTCTGTAAAAAAAACCTCATGTTAATTTCATCGCTATCCGAAATTTGAGCCCAATGTTCTTGAAAAGCTTTGTTGAGGAATGAAGTGTCCTGTGCCGCTGTTTTGTGTTAAGGTCTTTACTGCCTACATTTTCAGCCTCCGTCCTTCATGTGCGTTGGGCTGCCAGGTGATCTCACTTTTTAATTTTTTTAACCTACTTATAATTGGTGTTCCGGAGTTCTAATAACTTAGCAAACATTCCCTTTCATCTATGTACAAAACAAATGACATTGCAAGGGTTTCTCATGCTCGATCTAGATCGAGCCTATGGCTGCCCTCAACAAAAATTGGTTTGCAGGGTCTGTTCAGCTAACTCTATTCAAATAATTCATATGTCGATGAGTTACTGCAGTCCGGTATGTGCAAATGTGATATGAAATTAATGAGTTTGCATTCCAGCTTTTTCAAAGATGGTTTATATGTTCCATGCTCTATTTGGATTACCTGCATATTGATCCTTAGATTCATTTGTTGCTAAATTCTGTAAAAAAAACTCATGTTAATTTCATCGCTATCCGAAATTTGAGCCCAATGTTCTTGAAAAGCTTTGTTTAGGAATGAAGTGTCCTGTGTCGCTGTTTTGTGTTAAGGTCTTCACTGCCTACATTTTCAGACTGCATGGTTATGGGTCGTTGCCAATGTGATATCAAATTAGTAGGATACACTACAGAATGACACTATATCTAATAAGGGTACAATATTTTTTATTTTACTTCCTTTTCCTCCAGGAAAACTCATGTGATTACTCATGGTAAGATTTCCTACACTACCCATCTACACTCAACAGTTGGCACTAGCACGACGCCACCACCCATTGCTGATCCTGATGTTGCTACAGCCCCAAGGGTAATACAGTTTGTCGCTTTTTAACAATACCTTTGCTGCTGGCTAACTTAGGTGCTGTTACACATGCATCAAGAATAGGCCACTGAATTTTATGGTCAACTCCTTCGTGTTCTAGGGAACTAGCAAGTATGGACGTCCATGTACAAACTTCCATTTGAAGCAAGATGGCGTTAATCCAGCATCAGTTGGACCCGGTAACTATTCGATTCTTCCTTAATGACAGGTGTGCAGTTTGTTTAAAAAATCTCTGCTAAATGGCTCTCAAGTTTGTTTGGCTTCATGAAAACATTCACTACAGTTCATTACTATGGGCTTATTCTTCGACGATCGCCTGCATGTTATCCATTCTAAAGGGCTATGCTAATTCCCCCTCCTCGCTACCACAATCTAAATACTTTGGGCACAATAATCTCGTGGCTATCCATTTTAATCACTGAAGGGGATTCCAAATTCCGTCATTATACTGTTTTTAGCATCAAGATGTCTACATAGACTTCCTATTGACTATAGCCCATACTGATTGCTGCATGACTTATGAATGCCATTTTCTGTTTGACAATTTACATGAGAAGGTAAGAACCGCAACAACAGAACTAATCATGCTTTCCATTTATAGGTACCAAACAACAAGGGATATATCATGTCCAAATATTCTGCGTTTGAGACAACACAATCCAGGGTGACATGGGTTTATTGTTCATATTCTTGGATCTACTTAAATTCCTAATTTGAAGGGATATTTTTATGCCCCCCAAAATTATGAATACTACCTTCAGAAATTTTTGTGAACCTTCATGATGCAACCCAGTAGATGATTTCAATGTATTCATCTTAGTCACTATAATTTCTCTTACTTCTTTCTTATTAAGTTGTAACTGCAACACTGTCGACAAAAGGTGCTCGGTAGTCCACCGAGGGGTATCCTACGATGGTAGATTTGTCGTAGAGGTGCGTGTAATCAAGAACAAGAAGGCAATAGAGACACAGGGCCATCAGCACGACGTAATATCCTACTCCTGTTGGTTTGTATTGGCGATCGTATGATGTTGCGTGTGTTTTGAGGGGTCTCTTGCCCGCTTTATATAGTCCGAGGAGTAGTGTTACAAGTCGGTTAGATTTAGGATATAACCGGAAAAGTAATAACAGATTACATGAATTATGGGATTGAACCTATCCTAATAGATCTTATATTATCTTTAGAATATATTTCTGGTATCTTGCGGGGCGCGTCGAGCAACGCTGTGCTCCGTAAGGATTTGTCTTGTGGGCTGGACCATCTGTAGCCTGATTGGCTATCGGGGGTCGTAAACCAACCCCCCCCCCAGACACTTCCCCGCGGCCGCGGGGTACTGGCTAGTTATCTAATAATCATGTATTACGAAGGTAATATAACTTACAAGACAAAACTACGTTTAACGTCATGCTCCCAATAAACAAAATATTTTGAAACTATCGGCGGTCACAAGTCTGGCCCGTATTAATCAAAGTGTCAAGTATTTGTGTCTAGATGGCGAACAGAGTGGTATTATTTTTCTCGGCTCTAGCTAGCCTTTAGTGTTTGTTTTTTTTAGAGGAGTTTGGTTGTTAATTATTTGGTGGTGTGTATGTACTGCCTTTTTGCAACGTCCACACTACAGTGACATCACGTACACCCTTGACAGTGGTCAATTAATAATATTCCAAGTAGGACAATAAACAACGCCTCTCACAACATATAGTCTGCCGCTGTGTCCACTGTCCATCGTCCTACTTCCTCGGTCCGGATCTCATGCGGCCCCATTCCCTCAAGAGGCCCGTTTCGTTTGTGGGCTTGCATACACTTACACAGGCCGAGGCCCGAGGTCGGTTAGCCTAATTTGGCCCACTACTGAATTAGACGTAACTATAGCTATTGTGTTTGTTAGGCCCAATTCGATGGATCTCTGGCATGCTGCAGCTCATGTAGCTACACTACAGCAAAGATTTATTTTTATCTCTGCTCTCAAAATGAACAACTATTTTTTGCTTTACTTACTACAACACCTCCGCGACTGTAGTAGCAAGCTACGCCAAAGATGCCTTTACTCTCTCTCTCTCTTCTTCTTACTTTTCTAGCATTATTAAAAACTAGTACATCATGCGCGCCATCGCGCGCGCCGGGCAATTAAACGGGAAATCAAATGGTATAGGTAAGCATAGCAAGTACCGGTAAACGCAGCACAGTGGTACAAATTGTATTTATATTACATGGATGGATGTCATGAAGCCAGCAATCTTTCAGAGTTGGAATGTTAGGGTAGTGTTACTGACATACTACAACAGCTCACGCCATATGTCCAACGACAGTTATATAAATAGAGTCTGCACAAAGGCAAAGATTAGCAAGTAGGATTCGTAGTTTTATAACATTAGATAGTGGGATCCTAGACTATACAAGAATGCTGACAACGAGGTTCAAAAGCGCCCAGATTGCATGCCGGTATAGTAACTTAGGCAGCCAAGTTTTGAACCGGCGTTGTAATTACACTGTACATTGTGTTGAAGATGAGCTTGGCTGTAGGCGTTGTGACGGCCATGTACAAGGCGATGCACCAAGGGGTTTGACAAGCTGTACAAAATATCAGATAGGTTGAGGTGATAATAGCAGTGTTGAAGAAGGTGATTTTTAAAAACTATGGCAGTATGTATCTAAAAACCTGTATCATTTTTTCTGATTGCCTGATGATGATTTGCGTCCACCAGATTTGGCATGTGGTTTAGTATCCTGAGCTCTTGGCCTGCAAGCAGAGCATATTTATTATTGTTGAGAAGTTGCATAGAAGGATTATATGCTCATGTTGTAACTTATCACTTTAAACAGTTTTGTAAAAACGTGAATATCCGATTTATAGTTAGTGTTTAATACCTGCATGGGAAGTCATGCCACCTCTTTCTCTAAGAATCCCAGCAGCTGCGTGCATGCCACCAACATCCTCAGGGCTGGTCTCCGCCCTTACCAGAATAGCAGCTTTCCCTTGGGCATGCCATGCTTCAGCATCCTCATCAGTAAACAAAATCTGGCCCACAGCAGCCCCAGGTGAAGCTGGTAGGCCCGTGGCAATAACTTGATCCTTGTATGCCGCTGCGTTCTCAAACTGGTTTTCCATAAAACGAGAGGGGGGAAAACCGGTATCAATGCATGCATATCAACTTCTATGAGTTCCTGAGAGGTCTCAAGATCAGGTTCAGTGAAGGTTGTTTGATCCTATAGGAAAAGTACGTGATTGACAGAGGTCGCTGAGCATAGTTAATAGGAAGTCTGTATTCACATTTGTTATGTGTGGGAATGCAGGTCTAGCATCAGTATGTGCGGTGTACAGTTTAGGGGGAAAAAGATATGTTTTGTGGGTACAAAGAAGACAAACCTCCTCATGAGTAGATTGGTCCTCAAACAGCTTCCTCTTTGCAGGTTTCTTTTCAATATGGGTTAATTTACTTTTGCCAATATAGCATGAGAAATTACGAATCGGCAACTAATGTTTGATTAATTAATCAAATTAAGTGTGAGCTGTAGTACTTTAAATATAGCGAGCATGTATAATATTCAAAGGTAGTAGTGCACAATGCAGAACAATATAGAACAAAGCGATCCGAAGCAATACTAACTGTGATGATGAAATAAACACAATTACACAATACTACTACTTTCATGTCACCAGAAGAAAAGGACGGTTGTATGTACAAGGATTTAAATTTATCAATGTGCATTGACCTGATGGTTTCATGTCATGTTATCGATGATTCGCACGACGATCTTACACTACCAAGGTCAGTAGCTTACTAATGTCCCAGTAGTAAGAAAAATCTGTAGTAATCTAATTTTTAGTGACTTACTGAGTGTAATAGGAAGATAGCAAGAACAATTTGTTTTCATATATTCTGAGTGCGCTAATTTTGACAGCATAGCGTAAAATAGGTAACTCATGGGAAAAAAACAACACACAGTTAGATATTTCTGACAATGAAAGTGGTAAAGTAATTAGTAATTGAGTTAGGAAATGGCAAGTCATGACCATTGTGACAGTAAGGCTGACACAAGAAAGAAGTCCAGATGTCTTGGTTGAATTTCACAAAACTTTTAAAGGTATGAACACTAATTCTCAGAGATACCATATGTCAAGCATCCTTCAGAAGGTCAGATCAAACCATCTCGTGGACTATATAAACCATCTATCATTCAAGCTATCTTGTACAGCCATTGTTAAACAGTGGGCACGTTTAGAAACGGATCTAAAAGTGAAGCAAAGTAGGAAAGGAGATACTTACATTCTAAACAGTAGCCATTGTTAAATAGCTATCGCGCGCGCCGGCAAGGTAGGAAAGGAGATACTTACATTCTAAAGACCACACGGGTCTTACAGAGAAATGTTAAATTTGCCAGTGCCTAATCATATTGGGAAAACCACAACACTTCATAAATTTCGTGCAACGATATTAATTCTCGTAGAAATTTTACTCACACATATGCATGTCATAGGAACTTTAATGATTTCAGCATATATATATTAGTGTTAGCCACCTTGTCAGCTGATAATAGATAAAAAAAATTGAAGCTCCAGAGCTTGATAACCTGATGGTAATTAACTCAGCGAGCAAATTGCAAGCCAAAGCTATGATATTCACAAAATATATCATGGCATTGCGCCGAAATGGCAAGCGACATGATGAGCATTAATTGTGACCAATTTTAGCCTCCTTACAACAATAGAAGCTAAGCAAACAAAACAACTACCAGCACCAACAAAATCCAAACACATAACGCCATTAACAAGGCAATCACTTGACACCTCTCAAAAAAAGTCATCAACTTGATTGGAAGAGAAATGGACTTGTCCCTAATTTCAAAAGGTAGAAAACTACTAGAGCTCTTCTTTTCATGTTCTTTTTAAAGTTCAAAGTGATCCATAGAGGCTTACTTGCACCCAATCAAAGAATTCATTTGGAGTTTTTAAAATGGCAAACTTGTTGCTAAAAATCGCAACTCGACTCTTCAATATGAACACACAGGGAAGCAAAGAAAACGATCGGTTTACTCCGATTAGTCCAATCCACCCAACCAATGTAGACACGCACCACAAGATTTCTTTGATCCAATTAGAGACATTCCACTTAAGTAGCACAACCATCATTATAAAATAAAAAGCACAGCCATAACCAATAAGCTAAGTATCGAATGGAAAATACAGACCTAACGACATAAAAAAAAAAACATGTAAAATGAAATGGAAAACTAAATAAGCTTAGCATGGAAGTCGAATGACTCACCCCGCATATGAAACAAATTTAGGGATTTTAGTCACATTTTTCGGGTTCATAGTATACAATGCACCAATGAAGATCAATTTCGAGACTTGTGAAACCAAGCTTAAATTAGCTAATTGGAATATAAAACTCTCAAACTTGTAAGATCTGCTTGTATGAAGGCTTGTGGCATAGTAGTCAAAATTCACATGAAAGGAAGCACTACAGATACCTCGGTTTAATTTCTTGTATTACTCAGTAGTCTGCAGTACTAAAGAAATATAGACAACAAAACTATTTTGAGCATGTACCGCCTCCGGGTAGTTGATCAAGAATCAATGGCAACAAAGAAGCACCAAGGTGGGCCCGACTAACACCATAGGGCTTTTGATGTGTATGATTTCCAAAATACACATACAAGATAAGTTGTAAGCGTCACATCACTTTGTAACTAAGAAAATAACAGATCAATGTAAACATTAGATAGTAGCGTCGGTTCACGACAACTCGACAAGAACTGGCTGGTCTTAATTGGCTTTGTCTGTTAGGCATAGGAGAGGAGCGGTGGGAGTGGTGTTCATACTTTTTTTAATGAAAAATGATAAGCAGCTCTCCTAGGTGTTCGAGAAAAAAATACAAAAGTGGAAAATAAACTGAAACTATTGTAGCAACTCAGGAGGAAATTGTGTATTTTATAACATGCCTGATAAGGTCGGTGGTTCAGTTATTCTCATGCTAATTAAGTTGTTACTCTCATGCTAAGCAAGCTGATGAAATCAGGTACTCTAATACTCTAATGTTATAAGCAAGTTATTCAAATCAGCTACTATCAGTACTTGAGTAGCATTCTAGCGTTTGCCATATTATAATGCTCTAATGCTATAAGCAAGTTGTTCAAATCAGCTACTATCAGCACTTGAGTAGCATCCTAGCGTTTGCCATATTAGAATTAGGAAATTAGGTCATCACAAGGAAAAGTACACACAATGTGCCAATTAGCAAAAGGTATAGATAAGCGAAAGATGACGAACAGGGAGAGCAGCGGCGCTGGGTACCGGAGATGGCGTGTAAGTGGTAACCCTAGCGCTCATGGCGTCGCTCGACGACCGAGGTCGACGGAGGGGGCCCGGCGGCGGATCCGCCAACCAGTTAGATCCGGCACCCAACGGATCTTGCGGAGACGGGGAGGGCTCGCGGTGGATCCGACTGGTCGCCGTAGATCCACCGCCTCCGTTGCCTGCGCGAGGTCGAGGCCGTGCTCGAGACCAGATGTACCGAGAGGTTGCCTTGGCGACCTCCCGTCGTCATGCACGGCCACCACGGAGGTTCCTCCGCCGCTAGAGGCCTCCGTGGCGTGAGGCTTCATTGGTAGGCTGCGCCGTGGGGACGACCGGCACGGAGGGGCGAAACCCTAGTCCATGACGACCGGCTTTCGGAAGTGGCGTGGTGGTGTTGTTGGTGGTGGAGGAGAAGGAGGAGGAGGGACGCCGCCGCCGCGCGGAGGTCGGGCCACCGCCGAGGTCGTCCCGCGTGTTCGCCTGAGCCGCGTCGCGAGTCGGGAGGGAGAGAGAGAGAGAGAGAGAGAGAGAGCGGAGAGGAGGAGGGCGTCGGTGTCGGTGAGAGCCGCCGAGGGTTTTGTAGCGGGCCCGGGAACTGTAGCGAGCGGTGGAGAGAGCAACGGCCGTCGATCGGAAGATCGGACGGGCCGGGGAAATCGGGCGACGTGGATACCCTGAGGAGCGGCCGAACCTCCCTGCTTTGATAATAAGAAATAGATACAAGGCCCTCACAGCATCACTGGTCACAACGAACGATGAGCTTTTCCACTAGATTTTCACACGATCAGCGTAACCATGGCCAAAGAGGAAAATAAGACCAAAAAATAAAAAGATTACAAAGTATAGCTATTTGCTCCAAAGAGAGGCCAAATGTTCCCAAAATAACAGAGAGGTGTGACAGAAAGAATTTAGTAATGATGGAATAAGCAAAAATTCCATCTGCAGTGCCTTGAAAAGAATTTATTAATGATGGCATAAATAAGCATTACAGTCTCTGCGTCAGCGATGCATATGGCCACTTATTCCAACAAAGTTTTAAACATATTGTAGTTCAACAATGTAGCAAACAACACACCTCAACATTTACACCAATAAGAAATTTACTATTTATGTGAGGACTGCGTGCATCTTATGAAATTCTGAAATGCATCTCTCAAATTCGTAGATCTGAACCAATCGCACAAAAGTAAGGGTGGCAAAGGGCTGTGTTCGTGTTAGCGCCTAGCAGGATATCAACTCTTTCAACCTAGAAAAGATCGGTGTGTAAGCGGTACAATTAGAGGAGAGAGAGGGTTCATATGTGCCGCGTAGACCGTGTCACCAAGGCATGGTTATAAAAAAACGAAAACGCCCCTATTTCATTAGGCACAACAACACCCGTTTGTCTTTGATAGCATTATAGTCAATGGTTCAATACATATTCGATATCTTCTCTAACAACCAGACTTAAAAGAGAATTTTTTTTGTAAATGGGTTTCTAAAGAGATGATGTTCATATTTTGGTTGTGCCTCTCAGGTAAAAAAAAAGATCTTCTATCTAGATATTTTGTTGGAGGCTGATTTTAGATTAATTTTAGGTTTAGTTTCTCGTATATGGTTTTTTATCGGAGATCGTCTTAAAAAAACGAATCTCGTGAAACTGAGGTGACAGATGGTGCCCACTCGCAGCCCATCTCGATCGCTAAAGCATCTTGACTGCCGTTAGTCAAACTGACAGAAACAGGAAAATATCAAAGAAATTTCTGGGCCGTTGACGTTGACCTCGTCCGTGCTATATTGTACGGATACTTTATTATGTTTCGATGTCGTGTGATGGTGGCCACACGGCTAATCTATCTTGTCAGATTTAATTCTCCATTTGACTTGGTGCCGGTTTAGTTCCCAAAATTTTACAAATTTTTTTAAGATTCTCCATCACATCAAATCTTTAGACGCATGCATGAAGCATTAAATATAAATAAAAAATAAAACTAATTACACAATTTAGATGAAATTCACGAGACGAATCTTTTAAGACTAATTAGACTATGATTAGACATTAATTATCAAATAACAACGAAAGTCCTACGGTACTATTTTCCAAAAAAATTCGCAAGTAAACACGGCCTTGCTAATCCGGCTGACATAGTGGTAGAGTAGCAACTGATTATTAGCTGGAAAGATATTTTTGGCGGCCCCCGGTTGTCTTTCCATTCCATCAGTTGTTGGAGAGGCAGAGCGGTGTGACATTGCAGGATGCATAAACGCGTGGTGTTGGTGAGCGCGGCGGTGGCCGTGCTCGGCCTCGCCGCGGCCGCCTTGGGGTTCGTTGCGGAGAGCACCAAGTCCAAGGCGGGCTTACAGTTTGCACCTGGTTCGACTTCGATCCATCGATCGATCGGCTGCGCAGGCTTTCGTAGGCTTCGACGGGCAGCGCTGCGTGTACCAGCGCACGCCGGCGCTCGGCTGCGGCGTCGCCGCGGCGCTGCTCGCGCTGACGGGGCTGGCCATCGCCACCGCGGCCAGCGGATGTCTCCGACGCGACGCGCCCGCGACCGGCCGCAGGCGCGCCGTCGCTGTCAAGCTCTCCACCATCGCCTGGTACGCCGCCGGCCGCTCAATTGCTTGTTGGTAGACATCTTGGTTGTGGTTGGTCGTTATACATATCTATGCCTCCTCGTCAGGGTGGTGGCGGCGGTGGCGGCGGTGATGTTCCTTTACGGCGCGGCGATGAACCGGGGCGGGACGCGGGACCTCTCGGCGAGGAGGGAGGGCCGGCGCTACGGCCGCGGCTACTACTACGGCTGCACCGTGCTCAAGAGCGGCGTCTTCGCCACGGCGTCCATCTTGTCCGCCGTGGCCACCGGGTGCGCCATCGCGGCCTACGTCTACTTCCAGCGGACGGACGAGCCGGCGCCGGGCCACTTCGTCGCGCCGGGCGTCGCGATGGGACAGCCGCAGTGGGCGCAGCCGTATCCTCCACCGCCCTACCCGCCGCCTATGGCTTACCCTGCTCCTCCCCAGTACGGGCACGGCGGCTACGGCCCCAAGCAACCTGCGGGCACAGCTTGAGCTGGATGCATCGTCAGTTCCGTTCCGTGGAGTTGCGCGGTGTCACCATTAGCCGCTCATGGTTTCCACCTTTTGTGCTTTTCTTTTGTCTATATATACTAAGCATGATCCGCCCGTTGCTACGGCTTAAAAATAAAATCGTTGTACGTATGAATTAGACATATATATATATATATATATATATATATATATATATATATATATATATATATATATATATATATATATATATATGAAGTCGTCCTTCGAAAACCAAGTCTCCATATTATCGTGCCGAGGAAGTTACTACGTCGATTGGTCGATGTCATCCTCATCTTCAACAAAGTTGCTATGGAAAAAACGAATCCACCTTGCCCTCGCCATCGCAGGGAGGAGGAGGAGGATCTCCGGTTAAAAAAAAAAACTTGCATTGAGAGATCCTAACCTTAAAGGACTCGATATACTAGAAAACTTATTAAAACAAAGGGTCCCCACTCCCTCAAGTCTCCAGTGAGATACGGGGAGGAAGAGAGGGGGCAACAGTGGTGGAGGCGGGGGTGGCGGTGGTTCTCGCTAGGGCTTCAACAAAACGACTCTAGTTGGCCTCGCTTGTGCGGCCTATTGCAGCCCATGTAGCTAAACTGTAGCAAAGATTTATTTTTATATCTAATCTCAAGATGAACTAGAAGCTGGCGAAAACTACTCTATTCTAAATTATAAGATATTTTTTTGTTCTTTTCAGATAACATGACTTTTATTATGTATTTAGATATATATCACAAAACATCTTATCATTTAGAACGGAGAGTACTATTTTTTTCTCACTGGCTATGACTCCACCACGCACTGTAGTAGCAAGTGACGCCAAAGATGTCTTCTTCTTCTTCTTGGTCGTGATGATGATGATGATCATGTTGTTGTTGTTGTTGTTGTTGTTGTTGTTGTTGTTTGTTGTTACTTTTCAACATATTACAACCAGAGATATAAGGCCCTCACTGATCACAACGAACCATGAGCATTTCCACTAGGTTTCACACGATCATCATAATCACTTAATCATCGCAAAAATTGGAATAGACAAAAAATAAATAAAAAATACTGGGTCCATACAACAAAGCACAACTATTTTCTCCAAAGGAAGGCCAAATGTTCCCAAAATGACAGAGAGGCAGTCAGAAAAAATTCAGCAGCGATGGAATAAGCAAGCAATTCATGAGCAGTGGCTTAAAAAAGAATTTATTAACGATGGAATAAATAAGTTTTAAACATATTGTAGTTTAACAATGCTAGAAAACAACAAACCTCACCATTACACACCAATGAGAAAATTACTTTTTATGTTAGGAATGTATGCATCTTAAGAAATTTCTGAGATCTAAACAGATTGCAAAAATTTCTGAAATGCATCTGTGAAATTCGTAGCTCTGGACCAATCGCAGAATATAGCAAGGATGGCAAAGGAAAGATATAGCTTGCATTGTGTTCATGTTACCGCCTAGCAGCGTGATAGGTCGAGACGGCCGACTAAAGAGAGCGTGTAAATAGTCATTTCTAAAATTTAATCGCACCGACTAACTAAAACAAATATGGAATTACACTACTCGGTCTAGCTAAGACTACACCCATTTATCTATGTGCCGGTGCGAAAAGTGACCAACAAGTAAATATTTATCGTTTTGCCGTACGTTGTGATCGGATGTGGCCTAACACTCAATGATACAGGGTTTATACTGGTTCAGGCAACGTGCCCTACGTCCAGTTTGAGTCGGTCGGTGACTTTATTCCTGAGCCCAGGTGCTCGAAGTTTGCTGTGGGGTTACAAACGAGTGGGAGTAAGATGGGGTTGTTAGAAGTCCGGTCGGACTCTGGACCGAAGGGCCAAGAGTGATGGGAGCTCCTACGTGCGATATGTATTGGAACGTATGCTGCCTGTGTAGCTTTATAATGTCTAAAGCTAGTAGAGAGTGAGTCGGAATGATCCGCCTGTTGTTCGTCCTTTGTTGTCGTGTGTTGTCTGCCCTTGTTGGGAGAGGGCGTATCCCCTTTTATAGATGAAGGGGATGGCCTTACAAGTGAGAGAGAGAGTGAGAGAAATAGCGTGTGTGCTATTAGTCTTGTTGCCCACGCCAGTCGGGTACAAGACGGTTTGTCGGCGCCCACAATACTGTTGATGGCCAGATGCATGTGGTAGGTTCCACCGTGTTCTTCTGGCATGGCAAATGTCAGCGCCTACCATACTGTAGGACAAATGTCGGCACGCCACAACACTGTTTGTGTTCTGACATGTCTGAAAAGTTATAAAGTACCGTTCTGACATGACCCGACAATACTATCCTGTAGATGTGCAGGGTACGGTCCTCGGTATTGCGATTGACTTGAGCGCCCTGCCTTACTTGCTCTGCCTGTTTCTTTGGGTCCTTACCGAGTGGGCGTCCCCGTTCGGTCGTTTCCCAGTCGGCTCCGACCGCGCTGGTCGGAGAAGAGCTGTAAGCAAAGGTTCGGTGTACTCTCGGTCGGAGATGTGGGTTGGAGTCAGAAGTGAGCGTCGTCCCCTCCTTGGCCAGGCCTTCCGGTCGGAGAAGTGGGTCGGAGTCGGAAGCGAGCGTCGTCCCCTCCTTGGCCAGGCCTTCCGATCGGAGAAGTGGGTCAGAGTCAGAAGCAAGCGTCGTCCCCTCCTTGGTCCAGGCCTTCCGGTCGGAGAGTGGATCGCTCTTCTAGCCTATCGTTTAGGTACCTAGGCCAGCCCAGGAGTTACGCGTTGTTTCACAATGTTGTCTGCTGGGCCAAGCTTTTGCTGGGAAGCAGTCCCATTAGGGACCTTGGGTTTATGAACCCGACAGGAGCCCCCAAGCCCTCGGTTGATTCGGGTAGAATCGTCTAGGGGATTTTTTTGGTTTGACAGCGGGTGCGCGCGAGCGCACCCGGTGGGTGTAGCCCTCGAGCGATTTGGGTAGAATCATCTGGAGGATTTTTTGACATGCCAGCGGGTGCGCGCGAGCGGACCCGGTGGGTGTAGCCCCCGAGCGATTTGGGTAGAATCATCTGGAGGATTTTTTGACTTGCCAGCGGGTGCGCGCGAGCGCACCCGATGGGTGTAGCCCCCGAGCATGCGTCCGATTGGAGAGTCGATTGGAGGCTAAGTATCTTGGTACTTCTTTCCTAGGACCGCAGACTCCTGTGTTTCTACCGTTCGGGGTGTTCGCCCATGTTTGTCTCGCCTGTGACCTGTGCAGTCGGTTGATTTCCTGAGTCAGTGTGGGGCGACCTGAGCCCTTGAGCCCCGTTGGGCTCGGTAGGGGTTGGTCTTGTTCCGTGCGTTACCCCGTCCATGGTCTCCGCAACTAGAGGGGTTGAGCTAACGTCGCTTGCCTCGACGGCTCGAGTGACGCGCTCGGTGAGCTCGCTAACAGGCGTGTTCGAGCGGAATTCGGGTCCATCGTTCATGACAGGGTCGGCATAGCCCTCATGTGGCATTCCACTGCTCCTTAACCCGCCTCCCGATAAATGCCTGGGTTGTTCCGAAGACCAACTCAGGTGGCCCGCTGGCCTCCCCTCGATGGAGATTCTGTGGGCATGGCTCGAGGTTAGGATCGAACAAGAAGGTTGAGATGACCCTGTCTGCTTCTGATCATACCGGGCGAGGGCCGCTAGGGCTCATCTATGTTTTCTCCCCTGGCTCTGTTTGGCGTGAGGCGGCCTCGAGCCCTTTGAGGGCTAGCCTTCGAACCCCGATCGATCGTTGCTCATGTTGAATGAGGCAACTACCGTTTCGTGATGCAACACGAAGCGTTGTGATGCATTAATTGCATATCCGATGCTTTGGTTGTATGGGATGAATGAATGATTGTATGAATGAATGTGTAAATGCGTGTATGAGAATGAATGATTGAATGAATGATCATGCATCAAAAAATAAAGTAAGAACGTTTGGTATAGTTACCTTGATGACCGAGTGATGGGTTTGAGGAGCTCTTATCGGATATGTCCAAACGGGATCCATGTCCATCGTTCGTGGCGGAGTCGGCGTAGCCCGCATGGGGCATCCCACTGCCCCTTACCTGTCTCTCGGTAGTCGCCTGAGCCGTCCGATCGACTCAGGTAGCCCGTTGGTCTCTCCTCAATGGAGATTCTATCGGTGGGCCCTTCCAAGCCCTGTCTGGGAAGGCGGAGGGACGTTCACATGCTATTGCGCCTTGTTTCCTGCGCTCGGCGTGCGGTACTGGTGGGCCATGCCCAGGCCACGTCCTGTTTAACCAGTGTCATTTCGTTGGGTAGGGCGTGTCCCATCTATCAGGACGCGTCCCACCGCATGCCTATCCGCATTGAATAGGGGAAGGGAGAGGGTTTTTTTGCCCCAATCCTTCGCCTTTCTCCAACTACTGCCTTTCCTCCTTAAATAGGGGAAGGGAGAGAATTTTCATCCCATTCCTTCACCTATTCTACAAATGTTGCCTCTCCTCCTTCCCTCTCGCCAAGCATGTTCGTGTGCCGTGGCGGTTCCTAGGAGAAAAGAGGGTAAAGCGAGGGAGAGGAGAACTCACAAATCCGTTCGTGAATTCGGAGCACAATGTCGAACTGGAGGCCATCCAACGTAGATGAGGCGGTGCTAGCCGCCTTCGCCGAGAAGGGGCTGCTTCCGCCAAAGGAGGTGGCGCACTGGAGGGCTCCTGCACCGAGGGAGGCTATTCTGCGACCTTGATCCAACGAGGTCATCTCCTTTCTTGCCTTCCATGAGCGCGGGCTAGGATATCCCACGCACTGGTTCTTGCGCGGGCTCCTCAATGAGTGGGGCCTAGAGCTGTAGCACCTCAATTCGATTAGGGTGCTGCACGTCACTGGCTTCATCATCGTCTGCGAGGCCTTTCTCTGGATGGAGCCGCACATGGACTTCTTTCGGCGAGATCTTCATCGGGCGAGCCTTGTTGGAGGGGAAGCCGCCCAGGACCATGCCGGTTGGGGGCTTTGTGCTACAGAAGAAGCCAAGGCTGCCGGTCTCCTACCCCGCGTACTCCCCCTATGACTCCAATCGAGGGTGGCATGGGGAGTGGTTCTATATCAGGAACCCAGCGGAGGCGCCATTCCCGCCGTTCACCGAAAGGAGGCCGGAGAGGTGGGAGAGCTGGTCATGGGGGCCCTCCAGTCGACAGAACAAGCTAGAGGTCAGTGAGGTGGAGCTCTAGAAGCTGGTGCAGCATGGCCTTGACGGGCTATGGGTGTTCCACACCTTCTTCCGCCATTGGGTCGCCCCTGCTAGCAGAGAGGAGGTGGCCGATGTGGAACTACTTGGGCCCAATAGATCCCAACCATGCGTCGCCGAAGGAGTTGGCGAAGGACGAGGTCTGGAGTCGGCTCTACCGGGTGCTGCTGCTGAGGGCCCAAGAGTCCCTCAAAGGAAAGCCCAGACCCCTCCACACCGTGAAGCTATCCACTCTAGTTCGCTCCCCTCTCCTTATTCTATGTTTTTCCCTTTTGCTCTCCTGTATTTTGTCTTCGAGTCATCCGTTTCGTAGGGACTTGCCGGCTACAAATCCCGGCCGCATCTTCCGAGGGGGCCGAAGGGCGCAGCTCAACAAGCTGCCCTGAAGGAGGTGGCGAATGTCAAGAAGAAGAAGAGAGCTAAGAAGGCTTGGAGGAGGCATGAGAAGGAGAAGGAGATCGCTCGACGGGTGTGGTTCGGCAAAAACCAGAGCGACGTGGAGGCGGAGCTCGAGTCGGAGCAACCCACGGAGATGGGTGGCGACGTGAGCTCCTTCGAGGACGACAGAGATCGGGGTGTCGTTGCGACCTCGGTGGAGTGTCGTGCGCTTGCGGCCACGTCCACCGGTGGTGGGCGGAATATGGAGAGGCGCGGCGACATTCCCGCGTCAAGGAAGCGTGCCGCGAGCTCGGATGCCGCGGGCGAGCGAGAGGTGAAGCAGGCGCGTTCACCGCGCCCTTCGGAGGCATTGTTGGCGTTGTCCCCCCTACTCCAAGCGTGGTGGGGCATGCCAGCCGATCGGAGGAGCATGCCCGTACCCCTGCATCTTTGGGGTCAGCGCGTGCGTGCGAGCCACAATGGGGAGATGCCCCGTCAGCTGCCTCGGCGGGTGCGCCATGAGCCGGTGGTCGCGGTGACTCGTGTGCCGATCAGGAACCAGCCAGGTTGACTCCCCCCTTGGTTGATGTGAGGGGGTGTGGGTGAAAGGTCCTAATATGGCTAGAGGGGGGTGAATAGCCTATTTAAAAATCTATAAAGCAACTAGAGCAATTTGATTAGTATGACAAATAGCGAAATACAAACTTGCTCTAGCTCTACAAGGGTTGCAAGCCACCTATCCAACAATTCTAGTTGCAATGATTACTAGGCACACAACTTGCAATGTTACTACTCACTAAGAGCTCTCAATCTTGCTACTCTAAAGAGCTCCGCTAGATGAACTTAAAATAACAAAGCAAGCTCTCAATTCTAATTACACTAAAGAGCTTGCCGCAACTAGTTTGCAAGAATATAAATGAGTGGGTAGGTTGATTATACCGCCGTGTAGAGGAGTGAACCAATCACAAGGTGAATATTAAATCAATCACCGGGAGAATACCAAATGCCAAGAGACAATCAATTTTCTCCCGAGGTTCACGTGCTTGCCAATCCGCTACGTCCCCGTTGTGTCGACCAACACTTGGTGGTTCAGCGGCTAAGAGGTGTTGCACAAACCTCGTCCACACGATTGGACACAGCAAGAACCTACCCGCAAGTGAGGTAACTCAATGACACAAGTAATCCACTAGAGTTACCTTTTGGCGCTCCTCCAGGGAAGGTACAAATTCCCTCACAATCACTGGAGATGGCCACGAACAATCACCAACTCATACCAATCCTCCACCACTGCACCAAGCTGTCTAGGTGATGGCAACCACCAAGAGCAACAAGAGAATCCCGTAGCAAAACACGAACACCAAGTGCCTCTAGATGCAATCACTCAAGCAATGCACTTGGATTCTCTCCCAATCTCACAAAGATGATGAATCAATGATGGAGATGAGTGGGAGGGCTTTGGCTAAGCTCACAAGGTTGCTAAGTCAATGCAAATGGCTAAGAGAGTGAGCTTGAGCCGGCCATGGGGCTTAAATACAAGCCCCCACGAAATAGAGTCGTTGTACCTCTTCACTGGGCACAACACGGGGTGACTGGACGCTCTGGTCAGATCGACCGGACGCAGGACCCCAGCGTTCGGTCGCCCGATGCTTGCCATGTGTCATCTGCTTTAAACGCCGATCGCCTGATCTCAACGATCAACTGATGACCGGACACATCAATTAGAAAGTGACCGGACGCTGGACCTCAGCGTCCGATCATTTCTAGTAAGGTTCCAAACGCGAATTTTCAGGACCGGACGCGTCCGGTCATGCTCGACCGGATGCACCCAGTGTCTGGTCACTCAACGTCTCTTATGCGCCCCCACGTCAACGTACGTCAGCATTGACTGGACGCACCCTGCCAGCGTCCGGTCACTTTTAGCGCCAGCGTTCGGTCGAAGACCGAGACCGTGCGCTCACTGTTGCCACTGACCGGACGCGCCGGTCCAACCGAGACCAGCGTCCGGTCACTTACAGTGACCTTCGCCTTTTCTGTAAAGAGCGCCGATCTAACTCTTGCTCAAATGTGGCAACCACCAAGTGTATCACCTTATGCACATGTGTTAGCATATTTTCACAAATGTTTTCAAGGGTGTTAGCACTCCACTAGATTCTAAATGTATATGCAATGAGTTAGAGCATCTAGTGGCACTTTGATAACCGCATTTTGATACGAGTTTCACCCGTCTTAATAGTACGGCTATCGATCCTAAATGTGATCACACCCACTAAGTGTCTCGACCACTAAAACAAAATGGCTCCTACTATTTGTACCTTTGCCTTGAGCCTTTTGTTTTTCTCTTTCTTCTTTTCCAAGTTCAAGCATTTGATCATCACCATGCCATCACCATCATCATGATCTTCGCCATTGCTTCATCACTTGGAGTAGTGCCACCTATCTCATAATCACTTTGATAAACTAGGTTAGCACTTAGGATTTCATCAATTAACCAAAACCAAACTAGAGCTTTCAATCTCCTCCTTTTTGGTAATTGATGACAACCCTTTCACAAAGATATGAATTATAATTTAATTGAATCCATGTTGCTTGCCCAAGCATATTTACCATGTGTAAAAGAATACGGACAAGTTTCATGAATCCCAAATGGTAGCAATTGCTCCCCCTACATATGTGCTAAGAGTTTGGATTGTAGCTTGCACATATGCTTAGATAGGAAATATAGGAGACAATTTCTACCAAATGATGCTAAGGTATAAGAGATGGACCTTTGAAGCGTGATACCAATTGGAGTGCACCAATATACCATCCTTAGCACCATTAGTAACTAGACATACACAAAAACTAGAATACCCCATGAGATCAATATTAAAAGCAAGGATCTAGTTTCCATAGAATGAACATAAGTCTAGTTACTTTAGCCTATGCATGCTAGTTTTTCATTTCAACATTCAAACCTACAACTAGCATACACCACACAAGCATGGATATTGAATTTTAGAACTTGTACCATGCAAGCAAATGTATGAAATGCACATTCAAATGCATCATACAAGTTTATGAGCTTGCTCCCCCTACTTGTGTGCAATTTTGATTGATCCCCTTACAATGTCATTTCATTTGTTTGCTCCCCCTATCTTACTATCTTTGTGAATTTCTCTCCCCCTTTGTCAACAATTAGCACAAAAAGAGGGCTCAACTTTTAGATAGGTTGGGTGAAACCATGTGAAGTGAGGATCATTTTCCCAAATTGGTTCAATCTAGATTACTTGCAAAAGTTATTTAACTTGGTTTGATTTAAGGACAAGCTTCTTCACACCTCCAAATAAGGGTTATCTTGTACCATGTTGAGTTAAACACTTATAGCTCATTTTATAGATCAAACACTAGGTTTACAAGCCCACAAACATGTCATATGCTACCACTAGATCATTTCAAACATACAAGCATAGTGGTACCATACAAGCATCAAATTCATTTGATTTTCATGAATGAGCCTATTCAAATGTGAAATATGTCTAGATGCACTAATCATGTCCTTAGCAAGGATGTATGCCATGCCAATCAACTTTTACCTTGAATTGCTTGAAGAAGAGGCATGTCATATAAATTGGGGGTGCATCAACACATATTGGAGAAGTCAAGTATGTTCAATTCATTCCTTAGCTTGCAAAACCTCTTCTCATCAAGTGGCTTGGTGAAGATATCGGCAAGTTGATCTTCGGTGCCCACACTCTCAATGCAAATGTTCCCTTTTTGTTGGTGATCTCTTATGAAATGATGCCGGACATCAATATGCTTTGTTCTTGAATATTGAACCGGGTTGTTGGTGAGCTTTACGACACTCTCATTGTCACATAGCAATGGCACTTGCTTGAATTTGATTCCAAAGTAATTGAGCACAACAACTACCAGCCAAAATATACTCCGCTTCGGCGGTTGAAAGTGCTACACTATTTTGCTTCTTTGATAACCAAGATACAAGTGATCTTCCCAATAGTTGACATGTGCCCGATGTGCTCTTTCTCTCAACTTTGCATCCCGCATAATCGGAGTCTGAATATCCAATCAACTCAAATCTTGCTCCTTTGGGATACCACAATCCAGCATTGTGTGTATGCTTCAAATACCTCAATAATCTCTTTGTTGCCTTTAAATGACTTTCTCTTGGTGATGCTTGAAATCTAGCACACATACATACACTAAACATCACATCTGGCCTTGATGCGGTCACATAGAGTAGACTTCCAATCATAGACCGATACATCTTTTGATCCACCATGTTGCTACTAGCATCACTATCCAAGCTTCCACTTGTCCCCATTGGTGTACTAATATCTTTAGTATCATCCATTCCAAACTTCTTGAGCATGTCCTTAATATACTTGCCTTGACTCACAAATGTGCCATTCTTCATTTGCTTGATTTGAAGACCAAGGAAGTAGCTAAGCTCTCTAATCATGGACATCTCAAACTAACTTGCCATCATCTTGCCAAACTCCTCACAAAAATCTTGATTTGTTGACCCAAAAATGATATCATCAACATAGATTTGCATTACAAACAAGTCATTTCCAAGCTTCTTGGTGAAGAGAGTGGTGTCAACCTTTTCCATCTTGAATCCCTTAGAGAGTAGGAAGTCCCTCAATCTCTCATACCATGCTCTAGGTGCTTGTTTTAATCCATACAAAGCCTTTCTCAACTTGTAAACATGGTTGGGTTTCTTCTCATCTTCAAAACTGGGAGGTTGCTCAACATACACAAGCTCATTGATGTACCCATTGAGAAATGCACTCTTCACATCCATTTGATACAACTTGATGTTGTGGGCACAAGCATAGGCTAACAAGATCCTTATTGCTTCCAATCTTGCAACCGGGGCATAAGTTTCTCCAAAGTCAAGACCTTCAACTTGAGTGTAACCTTGAGCCACTAATCTTGCTTTGTTCCTTATTACTATCCTATCTTGATCTTGCTTGTTCCGAAAGACCCACTTTGTTCCAATCACATTATGATCCTTAGGCCTCTCAACTAACTCCCATACTTGGTTTCTTGTGAAGTTGTTTATCTCTTCATGCATAGCATTGACCCAATCAACATCTCTCAAAGCTTCATCTATCTTCTTAGGTTCAATGGATGACACAAACGAGAAATGCTCACAAAATGAAGCCAATCTTGATCTAGTTTGCACACCTCTTGAAATATCACCAATGATAGTGTCCAAAGGATGATCTCTTGCAACATTAGTTTGTTGAAGCACTTGCACTTGATTGCTTGCATTTGATAGATCACTTGGTTGAGATGATGAACTAGCCACTTGTTGTTGATCTTGCATTTTGTTATGACTAGTACTTGCTTGAACTTGATCATGGGAACCACTAGCTTGCACATTTGAGTTAGAGAGCACTTGATTCTTGTCATCTTCAACATCAATTACCTCTCTAGGCCTTATATCACCAATGTCCATGTTCTTCATTGCATTGACCAATTGAGTGCCTTTTACATCATCTAGATTCTCATCTTCCTCTTGGGAACCATTTGTTTCATCAAATTCCACATCATGAACCTCCTCAAGAGTACCACTAGCCAAATTCCAAACTCTATAGGCCTTGCTAGTAGTGGAGTAACCAAGCAAGAAACCTTCATCACATTTCTTTTCAAATTTGCTCAATCTAGTGCCTTTCTTCAATTTGTAGCATTTACATCCAAAAACCCAAAAATATGCTATGTTGGGCTTTCTTCCATTCAATAGCTCATATGGTGTGTTCTCCATCATGGGGTGACAATAGAGTCGGTTGCTATAGTAGCAAGCCGTGTTGATTGCTTCGGCCCAAAATAAATGACTCACATTGTACTCACTCAACATTGATCTTGCCATGTCAATCAAAGTTCTATTCTTCCTTTTAACTAAGCCATTTGATTGAGGAGTATACTTGGCCGAGAATTGATGTCTAATTCCAAATTCATCACACAACTCATTAATTCTAGTGTTCTTGAATTCACTACCATTGTCACTTCTCACTTTCTTAATGGTTGTTTCAAACTCATTGTGAATGCCCTTGATAAATGATTTGAATGTTGCAAACACATCACTCTTATCCACTAGAAAGAATACCCATGTGTATCTAGTGAAATCATCCACAATCACAAATCCATATTTGTTTCCACCAATGCTAGTGTATGTGGTTGGTCCAAATAAGTCCATGTGCATCAACTCAAATGTCTTAGATGTGCTCATCATGCTCTTCTTAGGATGTGTGTTACCAACTTGTTTTCCGTCTTGACATGCACTACATAGCTTATCTTTCTCAAAAGTGACATCTTTCAAGCCTCTAACTAAGTCATGCTTGATCAACTTGTTTAATTGTTTCATTCCAACATGACCAAGCCTTCTATGCCATAACCAACCCATGCTAGACTTAGTGATCAAACATGTTGACAATTGAGCCTCTCTAGCATTAAAATCAACCAAATATAGATTCTCATATCTAAATCCTTTGAATATCAAGTTAGAGCCATCTACACTTATGATCTCTACATCATCCACACCAAATATGCACTTGAAACCAAGATCACATAATTGAGCTACCGACAATAGGTTGAAGTTCAAGCTCTCTACTAGTAGCATATTGAAAATGCTCAAGTCATTGGATATTGCAATCTTACCAAGACCTTTGACCTTGCATTTGCCATTGTCACCAAATGTGATACTATCAATCCCATTGCTCTTGTTTTCATTAATTGAATTGAACATTCTTGGATCACCGGTCATGTGTTGTGTGCACCCACTATCAAGTACCCAATGCCTTCCTCCAGCTTTGTAATTGACCTACAAAAGAAGATCAATTCTTTTTAGGTACCCAAACTTGCTTGGGTACTTGAATGTTAGTTACCAAGGTCTTTGGTACCCAAATGGCCTTCTTCTTTGGGCCCACAATTTGTGTACCAATGAACTTAGCCTTCACACCATTGGCATCCTTAAAAAGCATGTAACAAGAATCAAATTTGATTGAGGATACATTAGGTAGCTTGTTCTTGTTAATCTTGCAATATTGCTCTACATGCCCAACTTGCTTGCATCTATTGCAAAACCGACCATTGCCCTTCACAAAGCTAACTTTGGGAGTGACAAAGGCTGCCTTGCCTTTCTTGGGGGTATAGCCTAATCCCTCTTTGTTGAGAGAAAACCTTTGGCTACCCAAGCATTTTAGCAGGCGGGCATCTCCACCATAGGCATTGCCTAAGGCACGAGTGAGCTCATTCACCTCCTTCTTGAGGGTCTCATTTTTAAACCATTAGTGTGGCATCATAAGTGAGACCATCACACAAAGGTGAAATAGAAGTAGTAGTGCTACAAGAAGTGTTAGTGGAAGCAACTACAATGGGCTTATAAAAAGATTCATCAATAAAATCACATGTTAGTCCCACATCACAAGACACGATCACTTGCTCCTTCTTGGCTTCCTCCACTTTGACTTGCTCGATAAGAGAGGAGTGAGCCTTTTCAAGCTTAGAATGAGCTTTGCCAAGCTTCTCATGGGCTTCCATTAGCCTCTCATGAGTGGCATTGAGCTCATCAAAGGATTGCTCAAGAAATTTTACTTTCTTGCGTAATTCTTTGCACTCCTTTCTCTTCATCTCATTGCAAGTGTGCACTTGCTCACACATGTCCAAGAGTTCCTCTTTGGTGTACTCCTCATCATCATCATTATCATCATTCCTACAAGCATCACTTTTATATTCATCATCATCACTCTCATCATATTTTACCTTGGTAGGCTTTGTCATGAGGCATGTCGATGAAGTATCGAAGATGGAGGGCTTGTTGTTGATGGCGATGCTTGCTAGTGCTCTCTTGATAGATTTCTTGTCATCATCACTAGAGCTATCACTATCCGAAGAGCCATCACTATCCCATGTGACCACATAGCTTCAACCTTTCTTCTTCTTTTGGAAGATTATTCTTTTCTCCTTTTCTTTCTTATCCTTTTTGAGTTTCTTTTTCTCATCCTTATCATTGTCACTATTGTAGGGACAATTTGCTACAACATAATCGCGGCTCTTGCAATTGTAGCATCTTCTCACATATTCCTTGCTTTTGGTGTGATCTCTTCTCTTTCTTGCACCATAGCCCTTCTTCTTCATGAACTTTCCCATCTTGTGTACAAAGAGGGCCATAGCTTCATCATCAATATCACTAAGATCATCATCATCACTTGATTCTTTCTTGGACTTGCCCTTGTTCTTGGATGATGATGAGCTAGCCTTGAATGCTATACTCTTCTTCTTCTTGTCTTCTTGTCTTCTTCTTCCTTCTTGTCATCCTTGTCATCCCCCTCCCTTTCCACATGGTATGTCTCTTGAGTCATGACATCACCTAGTACTTGGTTAGGGGTAATCTCCTTCAATCCTCCTTTTATGATAAGCAATCTCAATATCTCAAATCTTGGAGGCAAGCACATCAAGAACCGATGAGAGACATCATCATCCTTGATCTTTTCTCCTAAGGCCTTCAAGTCATTTACAATCACTTGCAACCGATGGAACATTTCCGGAATGCTCTCATCTTCCTTCATCTTGAAGCTTGTCAACTTATCCTTGAGAATGTACAACTTAACACTCTTTACCGCCGGTGTGCCCTCATATGTTTCCTCCAATCTCCTCCACACCCCATTTGCTCTTTCACAATCCTTGATTTGCTCAAACACCTTGGAATCAATGGCATTGTATATGGTGTTGAGAGCCATTATATTGCATTGCTTGTTGGTCTTGTCTTGGTTGGTGGGGTCATCGGGATCAATGATAGCATAGTCATTCTTGGTCACTTCCCATACTTGATCATTGATTGAACCAAGATACATCCTCATCTTTCTCTTCCAATAATCATAGCATGTGCCCTCAAAGAACGGTGGTTTGCCCCCCACATGGTTGAATACAACTTGAGCCATAATTTGACACCGAGGTTGTTAAGCCTAATAAAAATTTCTACAACAACACTTAACAAAAGGATTAGACAATTATGAGGCAAAGCGAGTTTTGTGCTAGCCTACTTAAAAATGCAAGACACCTACCACAATTCTAGTTTAGGTAGAATCTATTCACACAATAGCTATGACACTACTCTATGTTAGTGTGCTCTCAAAGGCTAGCTAAAGAGCTACACTGTAACGTCCCGCGTCCTCAAGGCCAGGCCCGCTTACATCTGATAGCTTTCCTAGGACATAGATTGCCCTCACAGACCAACACCAGTCTTTTCTGCGCACTTTGTCCTCACTCATGCGCCCCCGGAAAGAACTTCCCGGTCGGTCACCCATCGCTCCAGGCCAAGCACGCTTAACCTTGGAGTTCTTAAGAGATGAGCTTCCAAAAAAGAAGTTGCAACTTATTGGTACGAGTATCCTATTAATCCCTGAGCCGGGGTGTTACATACACCAACCAAGCAAGCAAGCTCTCATAACTAGCTACACTAAAGAGCTTGACAACTAGTTTGTGGTAATGTAAAGAGAGTGATCAAGAAGGTTATACCACCGTGTCGAGGAAGGAGCCAATCAATCACAAAGATGAATAACAATGAAGACCAATCACCTCGGAATCAAATGATGAACATAATGATTTTTACCGAGGTTCACTTGCTTGTCAGCAAGCTAGTCCTCGTTGTGGCGATACACTCACTTGGAGGTTCACGCGCTAATTGGCTTCACACTCTAAACCCTCAATAGGGTGCCACACAACCAACACAAGATGAGGATCACACAAGCCACGAGCAATCCACTAGAGTACCTTTTGGCGCTTCGCCGGGGAAAGGTCAAGAACCCCTCACAATCACCACGATCGGAGCCGAAGACAAGCACCACCGTCCGCTCGACGATCCTCGCTGCTCCAAGCCATCTAGGTGGCGGCAACCACCAAGAGTAACAAATGAAATCCGTAGCGAAATACGAACACCAAGTGCCTCTAGATACAAACACTCAAGCAATGCACTTGGATTCTCTCCCAATCTCACAAAGATGTTTAATCTATGATGGAAATGAGTGGGAGAGCTTTGGCTAAGCTCACAAGGTTGCTGTGTCAATGCAAATGGCCAAGAGAGTGAGCTTGAGCCGCCCATGGGGCTTAAATAGAAGCCCCCATGAAATAGAGCCGTTGTACCCCTTCACTGGGCACAACGCGGGGTGACCGGACGCTCCGGTCCGATCGACCGGACGCGTGATTCACGCCACGTGTCCCTTGCTTCAAATATTGTTCGTCATATTTCAACAGTCATATGTTGACCGGACACGTCAGTGAGAAAGTGACCGGACGCTGGACCTTAGCGTCCGGTCGTTTCCAGTAAGGTTCCAAACATGATTTTTCCCGACCGGACGCGTCCGGTCATGCTTGACCGGACACAGCCAGCGTTCGGTCACACAACGTCTCCTCTGTACGCCCTACGTCAGCGTACATCAGCACTGACTGGACACACCCCGCCAGCATCCGGTCGCTGAGCGACCCAGCGTCCGGTCATGAGACCAAAATGCACGCCCTCTACTGCCACTGACCGACGCGCCGGTCCAACCGAGACCAGCATCTGGTCACTTACAGTGACCTCCGTCTTTTTTGTCTAGGGCACCGGTGGCACCGTTGGACTGTCCGCACTCTACGGGCGGACACTCCGCCGGTGGAGTTTCTTACCCTTGCACCTAAACTTCACCACCCTTGATCAATGTGCCAACCACCAAGTGTATCACCTTGTGCACATGTGTTAGCGTATTTTCACAAACATTTTCAAGGATGTTAGCACTCCACTAGATCCTAAATGCATATGCAATGAGTTAGAGCATCTAGTGGCACTTTGATAACCGCATTCCGATACGAGTTTCACCCCTCTTAATAGTACGGCTATCAAACCTAAATGTGATCACACTCTCTAAGTGTCTTGATCACCAAAACAAAATGGCTCCTACAATTTATACCTTTGCCTTGAGCCTTTTGTTTTTCTCTTTCTTCTTTCTAAGTCCGAGCACTTGATCATCACCATGGCATCACCATCATCATGTTATGATCTTCATTTGCTTCACCACTTGGAGTGTGCTACCTATATCATGATCACTTGATAAACTAGGTTAGCACTTAGTGTTTCATCAATTCACCAAAACCAAACTAGAGCTTTCACCATGGGGCTTAAATAGAAGCCCCCACGAAATAGAGCCGTTGTACCTCTTCACTGGGCACAACACGGGGTGACCGGACGCTCCGGTCAGATCGACCGGACATAGGACCCCAGCGTCCGGTCGCCCAATGCTTGCCACATGTCATCTGCTTTAAACGTTGATCGCCCGATCTCAACGGTCAACTGATGACCGGACGCGTCAGTTAGAAAGTGACCGGACGCTGGACCTCAGTGTCCGGTCGTTTCCAATAAGGTTCCAAACGCGAATTTTCAGAACCGGACGTGTCCGGTCATGCTCGACCGGTTGCATCCAGTGTCCGGTCACTCAACATCTCTTATGCGCGCCCCACGTTAACGTACGTCAGCATTGATCGGACGCACCCTGCCAGCGTCTGGTCACTTTTAGCGCCAGCGTCCGGTCGAAGACCGAGACCGCGCGCTCACTGTTGCCACTGACCGGACACGCTGATCCAACCGAGACCAGCGTCCGGTCACTTACAGTGACCTTCGTCTTTTCTGTAAAGAGCGCCGGTGAAGTTTCTAACCCTTGCTCAAATGTGCCAACCACCAAGTGTATCACCTTGTGCACATGTGTTAGCATATTTTCACAAATGTTTTCAAGGGTGTTAGCACTCCACTAGATTCTAAATCCATATGCAATGAGTTAGAGCATCTAGTGGCACTTTGATAACCGCATTTCGATACGAGTTTCACCCCTCTTAATAGTATGGCTATCGATCCTAAATGTGATCACACTCGCTAAGTGTCTCGACCACTAAAACAAAATGACTCCTACTATTTGTACCTTTGCCTTGAGCCTTTTGTTTTTCTCTTTCTTCTTTTCCAAGTTCAAGCATTTGATCATCACCATGCCATCACCATCATCATGATCTTCGCCATTGCTTCATCACTTGGAGTAGTGTTATCTATCTCATAATCACTTTGATAAACTAGGTTAGCACTTAGGGTTTCATCAATTAACCAAAACCAAACTAGAGCTTTCAGCGGGTCACAACCCGTGAGCGGTCCTCGTCCGGTGGTCTTGTTGCCAGTGGGTCAGGGCTTCAGGGCCCTACCCCTTTCGTCTAGGTATCTACCTATGTTTTTTTATCTCACAGTTGAATTCTTTGAGCGCGACTGACCTGTACTTTTTTTTACAATGGCCAGGGATTGATGGGATTGAGCATCGCCCCACCTCCTGTGCGGGAGGAGTGGAGACCTAGCCTGCAGCGAGTTGCGATGAGCGGCAAGGAAAGCAGGCTGGAGGCGGTGCGTCCTTCCCTTCTGGGGGCTGCGCCCTCCCGGCCGGTCACGAGCACGGCGGCAGCGGCGGCGGCGGTGATGGCGGCGATCCCGTGGCGACAACGAAGGCTAAGTTGGAGGTGACCCTTGCGATCCCTTCTTCACCAGCTACGGCGGAAGAGAGGAGGGAGACCGGGCTCCCTGCCTCGCTCGGTGGAGGGACGCATGGCTCGCCCTCCTGGTCAGAGATGGGGGTGTCGGGAGGTGACACGGCTAGGCCGAGAGGTAGAACATCTACCGGTGGGCAGCGGGGTCGAGTTAGTGGAGATCCCCTGCTCCAACGAGGCAGGCTCCAGGGTGGAGCCGTCGGCCATTCTGCCATCGCAGGAGCTGGCGGTGGTCTAGTCATCGCAAGATGTTGTGGTGGCTGGATCTTCTAGTGGGTTCAGGGTGACCCGTGAGCTAGTGTGGCCCTGCCCTGGTGACCCAAGGAAGGCTCGGTTCATGCTTCGCGACGACGAGGAGGTGGCACTCTGGCACTTCCTGGAGGAGAGACGGTTGTCGATGGAGTCTGACCTTGCCCAAACCAAGGCGAAGCTCAGGGAGGCCTTGGAGCGGGTTGAGCTCATCCATCAGGCGGTCTCAGTTGACATGCCATGCTTCGCCGAGGTAAGCCTTCTATGTTTTTAGTGTTTGTCCTCAACTCCTTGGTCTTCCGCTGGTTTTGTCAGCGTGCTTGCTTCTTGCTTTATAGGAGTTAGAGGCGAAATCGATCCGCAAGTCCTGTTTCCTCTCGGAGGAGCATGGTCGTATGGAGTAGGAAGCCGTGATGTCACAGTGGGTCGATGAGCTTGAGCACCAGCTAGAGTTCACCGGCTGTGAGTCCCAAGACTGGGCGGCTGAGGCGATGGGAGCGTGGGTGGCGGAGCTGCTCGCGGCAGAACGAGCGACCGTGGCCGAGCGGGGACTCGCGGCGGCAAAGGTCCACCTGACGAAGACCGAGGCGGCGCTCTAGAAGTCCTTGGAGACCCTGGAGACGGAGCAGAAGGCCCAATCGGAGGTCGATCAGGAAGTGCTTGCGCTCCGGGGGCAAGTGCTTGGGGCGAAGGAGTTGAACGCTCGGCTACTCGAGAAGGTGACCCGGCAGGAGGAAGGACTCTGCATCCTCGAGAACACCTGCCTCGGTACGTATCTATTCTATCTTTGGTTGATGCCTTGCTTTTTCCTTTCCTTTGCTTCTGAGCTTGTCGTCCTTCTTCTGGAACTGGGCGGAAGGATTAGATCGCTGGAGCGGGAGCTGGAGATAGCTAAGGCGGCGATCGGCTAGAGCGCGGAGGTGCTAGCCAAGTCCCTTGAAGAGTGACGTGCTCTCGAGGGGGAGCTCGACTAGATCCACAATGTCACCCAGGTCGTTGTTTTAGAGGTGTTCGGGTCGGCGCCGAGCACCAGCACGCCCACCATCCAGCTGGCGGAGGTCCTGAACGAGGTTTGGGCGCTCATCTCCAACGGGATGTTCTACAGGACGTCAGGGGTGCTGACCTTAGTGGCAGCACACCACCGGACCTAGACTTTGCTGCCATTTGTAGGGGGTACACCGATGGTCGAAGCGCGGACTCCATCCACGCGCTCTGGGAGAGCTTGGTGCCATGCGCGCAGATGGTTGCCAAGCAAGTCTCCGCAAAGTGGGTGATGGAGGCTCGCCGTGCAAGCGTGGCTAAAGGCGTCCATCATAAAGATGTCATCCAACCTGCAGATGGAGTGGAGGCCGGGTTAGAAGCGAGCGTCGTCCTGCCTCTGACTGAACCGAACATCGCCCCGTCGGAAAACGAGCAGCCCTTATCTTCGTAGGTCACGCCGTCAGCCGATGCCACCGGGCTGCCACAGTAGAATTTAGAGTAGAAGTAATTAGCATATGTAAAGGATAAGTTCGTGGGGAAGCCCCCGTGTGAATAGTTTGTATTCATGAACACATGAATTTCGTTTTGTGATGGAATCACTTCGTAAGGGGAAGCTTGTCCCATTTGTTCTTTGTTTTTACCCTAGCATAGCTCTATTTTTTATCCTTTCTTTTTCGCACCTGCTTATTTTGACTTGTAGGCTGCAACATTAAGAACGCGGGTGTGGCCCGCGAGGCTCAGCTGCTTGTAACCGTAGGTCATGGCAGGGTGTGATCGGTCGGGAGTTTAAAACAAAGTTACGTAGGGTAATTTAAAGGAACGGACTACCCTTTCGTTCGGGTAAAAAAGTTTTACTATAAGATAGTAAAAAAGAGAGGTGGTATCGCACCCTCGTAGAGCCTCCGAGCGAACCGGGTCGAAAGTGTTTGGGCTGGGGTGCTTTGTAGGAGCAAACATTGAATGAAAGAAAGCGGTAAGATCGAATTTTTAGGGGAAGAAACAACGTAACTGTTTGATGTTCCAAGTATTGGTGAGAACGTTGCCGTTGTCGTCCTTCAGTCAGTAGGCGCCTGGTTGGATCACCTCGGTCACCGTATAGGGTCCTTCCCATGGTGGAGAGAGTTTGTGTTTCTCCTTGGTTGATTGAGTTCTTTGGAGTACGAGGTCTCCAACCTCGAGGATCCTCCCTCTGATTTTCCTTTCATGGTACTTGTGGAGAGTTTACTGGTATCGAGCAGAGCAGATGATGGCTATCTCGTGAGCCTCCTTGAGCGGGTCGACCGCATCCTGCTAAGCCTCCGTGGCTCGGTCATGGTCGAAGGCCTTCACTCTTGGGGCACTGTGGTAGAGGTCGAAGGGCAGCACTGCTTCAGCTCCATAGGCCAAGAAGAAGGGTGTGAACCCTGTGGAATAGTTCGGGTCGTTCTTAGGCTCCAGAGGATCGCTAGGACCTCTAGAACCCATCGCCCGGCGTACTTATTGAGTCGATCGAAGATGCATGGCTTGAGTCCTTGGAGTATCATGCCATTGGCCCGCTTGACCTGACCGTTAGTACGTCGATGTTCGACTGAGGCCTAGTCGATCCTGATGTCGTATCCATCACAGAAGTCTAGAAACTTCTTCTCGGTGAAGTTAGTTCCATGGTCAGTGATGATATAGGTAGGAACACCGAAATGGTAGATGATGTTGAGGAAGAACTTGACCGCCTCTTTTGAACGAATGTTGGTGATGGGCTTCGCCTCTATTCACTTGGTGAATTTGTCTACTGCTACGAGTAGGTGAGTGAAGCCGCCTGGGCCCTTTTTGAGGGGGTCCTACCATGTCGAGGCCCCAGACCACGAACGGCCAGGTGATGGGGATGGTTTCAAGCTCCTGTGCCGGCAAATGAGTTTGCCGAGCGTAAAACTGGCATCCCACACACCTGCGGATGACCTCCTCTGCATCTCGTAGTGCGGTGGGCCACTAAAAACCTTGGCGAAAGGCTTTTTCGACCAGCAACATCGAGGCCACGTGATGTCCGCAAATTCCGGCATGGACCTCGAGGAGGAGCTATTTCCCTTGGTTGGTAGGGATGCACTTCATGAGTATTCCTGACGAACTTCGCTTGTAAAGTTCGGTACCGAATGTGATGAACATCTTAGCGCATCGAGCGATCCGTCGTGCTTCGGTCCTTTCGGGTGGGAGAACCTCCTCGAGGAGGTAGGTGAGTAGTGGCGCTCGCTAGTCAGCTTGATCGAGTGCTACCACGGTGACATCGGTGGGCTACGTTGTCACGGAGGCACCGAGGTCAAAGCCCTCGAGCGCCAGGTTGGCATCAGGGCGTGTCTGGATTGGACCTTCTAGGATGCAGGCGGATAGCTCATGAAGGTCATTGATGAAGACCCCATCCGGAGACAGAACCCGCCTAGCAGCCAATTTTGTGAGAAAATCAGCGACATCATTGTCCTTTTTGGGGACATGATGTAGTTCGATCCCCTGAAATTTGTCCTCGAGCTTGCGCACCTCCTGGCAGTATGCTGCTATGAGGGGGCTTTTGTAAGAGGACTCCTTCATTACTTGGTCGACGACCAACTTCGAGTCATCATGGACATAGAGCCGCATAGCGCCGAGCTCGATGATGATGCGTAGTCCGTTGATGAGGGCCTCGTATTCTGTGGCGGTGTTTGAGGCCGAAAAGTGGAGGCAGATCGCATAGCGGAGCCTGCTCCCATCTGGGGAGATCAGAACCACTCCTGCCCCCGAGCCGGGCACCATCACCGACCCGTCAAAGTACATCGTCCAGTACTCATGGGTGACGTCTGGGGTCGGGAGCTGGACGTCCATCCATTCAACGACAAAATCCGCGAGGGCCTGAGACTTAATAGCGGTGCGGGGGATATATCTGATGTCGTGGCCCATTAGTTCGAGTGCCCACTTAGAGATCCATCCTGTGGCGTCGTGGTTGCAGATGATGTCTCCCAGCGGGTATGAAGTGATGACCAAGACTTCGTTGTCGATGAAGTAGTGTAGGAGCTTCCGGGTCACCATCAGCACAGCGTATAGAAGTTTCTGCACCTGGGGGTATTGAACCTTTGCGTTGGTGAGTACCTCCCCGATGAAGTATACGGGCCGTTGGACCTTAAGGTGGTGTCCTGGCTCCTCCCTCTCGATGACTAGGGCGGCGCTTACCACGTGGTTGCTTGCCGCGACATAGAGGAGGGGGGGTTCTCCCCGTTCAGGAGCGACGAGGATTGGGGCTGACGTCAGTGAAGCTTTGAGGCTCTCCAAAGTCTGCTGTGCTTTCTCAGTCCAAATGAACACGTCCGTCCTTTTGAGAAGCTTGTAGAGAGGCATCCCCCACTCACCTAGCGGGGAGATGAACCGGCTCAGTGTGGCCAAGCAACCGACGAGCCTTTGTACGCCCTTGACGTTGCCTATAGGGCCTATGTTGGACATGGCCATGATTTTTTTGGGGTTGGCCTCGATACAGCGTTCGGACACAATGTATCCAAGCAGCTTCCCCTTTGGAACCCCAAAAATACATTTTTTGAGATTCAATTTGATGTTGAACCTTCGGAGGTTCGCGAATGGTGCGGCAAAGTTCGTGATCAGGTCGCAAGCTTGAGCCGTTTTGACCACTATGTCATGAACATAGACGGCGATTGTTGGTTTTGGCCGCTCAACTTGGTCAAGCTAGTCGAGCGAGTTGATTTGATTGGCGAAGCATTGCTGCATGCATCGTTGATAGGTGGGGCCAGCGTTCTTCAGACCGAAAGGCATGGTTACGAAGCAGTACGAACCATACGGGGTGATGAATGAGGTTGCGAGCTGGTTGGGCTCTTTCATTGTGATCTAGTGATAGCCTGAGTAAGCATCTAGAAAGGAGAGGATTTTGCATCCTGAGGTGGAGTCGACTATCTGGTCTCTATGCGTGGCAAAGGAAAATGGTCCTTTGGGCACGCCTTGTTGAGGCCGGTATAATCAACGCACATTCTCCATTTCTCGGTCTTCTTTTTAACAATAGGATTGGCAAGCCAGTCAGAGTGGTATACCTCCTTGATGAATCTGGCTGCTAGGAGTTTGGTGACCTCCTCGCCTATGGCCCTACGCCTCTCATCATCAAAGCGACATGGGCGTTGCTTGGCGGGCTTTGAGCCTAGGACAAGGCGTAGTGCGTGCTCGGTGACCTCCCGTGGTGTGCTTGGCATGTCAGAAGGTTTCCATGCGAAGACATCACGATTGGCGCATAGAAAGTCGGTGAGCTCGCATTCCTATTTGGCCGTGAGCTGGGTCATGATCCGCACCATCTTGGTTGGGTTGGTGGGGTCGATTCCCACCGCCTTAGTTTCTTCGAGTGAGCGTAAGGCACTCAAGGAGGTTGGCTTGTTGCAGTCCGGGACTGCTGGGGTCGATGATTCTCCTAGCCGAGGGAGCTCGGCTGAGTTGATGACGGCAATGGCGAGCTCGTAATGCTCGCGGTCGCACGTGTAGGTGTGCGAAAAGGTGCTACCCACAGTAATGACGCCGTTCGGTCTCGGGATCTTCAACTTGAGGTAGGTGTAGTTGGGGATTGCCATGAACTTGGCGTAGCATGGCCGCCCCAAGATGGCATGGTAGGACCCTGGGAAGTCCACCACTTTGAAGGTGAGGACCTCTGAGCGGAAGTTGGCTCGGTCGCCAAACGTGACGGGTAGGTCGATTTGCCGGAGCGGGTACGCCTGCTGATAGAGCTGGAGTGCCCGATCCTTCGATGAGTGGAGGATAACTACGATTTGGTGGGTGTCGACCCTCACGATCCGACTCTGACGAACAAGTCCATGGCGCCTTAGCAATCGTTGAACCAACTCCCGATGGTTATTGACCTTGCTGGTGCTAGATCAACTTTGATCACGAAGATCAATTCCTGCTGGCAATCGAAGAACAAGCAAGAATCGAGGCGAGCAACCCCGAATATTACTCGAAGGTGGGGTTCAATTACATGAAGACGAAGCTTTGGAAGTAGCAATGGCTAACTTAAGCAAAACAAAACCCAAGCCAAAGAGGGGCGCAGCACAGCTAAATAGGGGAGGAGGGAGGAAGGAGGACGCCTAGCCCGCCCACAAGGCGAGGGAATACGCGCCAAAACAGCCACACACCATCTCCTTGATCCCTTTCCTAATTTAGGTGGCGCGCAAGACCTTCCCAGTTATTTCTTGACAAAACTAAAAACACATAGGTGGCGCAACACCTAGACATTATTCGGTAGGTTCATCATGAGCATAGATGGCGCATGCACTTAGGAAACTTCGGTCCTTCATTCTTCAAAATCATCACGAAGTTTAATTCACGTGCACGAGCTCGAGTGAGTGGTCCCGGTGGCGCTTTGTCTTTGGTTTAGTTGGAGTAGCCATTCCCGTGTCGGGGTTGATGTCCTCATCATCCTCCCTTCTTGAATCAAGTCATCCTCGATGGCGGCTCCTCAACCTCGCCCACATATGGTTTCAAATCTGCAACATTAAAACTAGAGGAAACACCATATTCTACTGAGCGGTGTCAAGTATATAAGCATTATCATTAATTTTCTTTAACACCTTGAAGGGACCAAAGACGGGGCATCGGCTTAGACCTGCATGCAAACTAGGAAAGTGATCCTTGCGCAAAATGCAACCAAACCAAGTCACCGGTTTCAAAAGTAACAAGTTTACGTCCTTTACTACCAATGACCCAGATTTTTAGCATTAGTGTGCGCAATGTTCATTGTGTGTTTGCTCATGGATGTCCAAAGATTTGTTTAACACGTGCAACAACATCTACATGTGGGCGTCCAAAGGATCAAAGGACAACAAGTCAATTGGCGCCCGTGGAATGTAACCATAGACAACTTTGAAAAGGAGACATTTTCGTGGAGGAATGTGTAGCACGATTGTAAGCAAACTCGACATGGGGCAAACAATCCTCCCAAAGTTTCAGATTCTTGTCTAACACAGCCCTAAAGCATGGTAGATAAGGTTCTATTCACAACCTCGGTTGCCCATCTGTTTGTGGGTGACAAGTGGTGCTTTGAAAAGCAATTTAGTTCCTAGTTTATTCCAAAGAGATCTCCAAAATGACTTAGGAACTTAGCATCGCGATCTGAGACTATTGTATTTGGAACACCATGTAAACGAATAATCTCATGAAAGAACAACTCAAAGAACGCCGCTAGCATCATCGGTTTTATGACATGGTATGAAATGAGCCATTTTAGAGAATCGATCAACAACCACAAAGATACTATCCCTCCCTTCTTAGTTTGAGGTAAGCCCAAAACAAAATCCATAGAAATATCTAGCCAAGGAGAAGTAGGGACAGGTAACGGCATATACAAACCGTGGTTGTTCAGTGTGACTTAGCTTTACGGCACGTGGTGCGGCGTGCAACAAAATGCTCTACATCGCGCGCATCTGGGGCCAAAAGAAGTGTCGCGCCAAAATCTCCTGTGTCTTGTAAACGCCAAAGTGTCCCATGAGGCCGCCACCATGCGCTTCCTACAACAAAGAAAAGACGAACCGAGCTTATGGAATACATAGCTTGTTAGCACGGAACAAGAACCCATCGGTTACATGGAATTTACCCCATGGTTTACCATCCTTGCAATGCATCATGATGTCCTTAAAGCCGGGATCATCGGCGTATTGTTCTTTCACAGTTTGTAAACCAAAAATTTTAAAGTCTAACTGGGACAACATGGTGTATCTACGCGACAAAGCATCAAAAATAATGTTGTCTTTCCCGTTCTTGTGTTTGATGATGTAAGGAAAAGACTCTATGAATTCGACCCACTTAGCATGCCGACGGTTCGAGATTAGTTTGGCTACGAATATGTTTTAATGCCTCATGATCGAAATGAATTATAAACTCATGAGGCCAAAGATAGTGCTACCATGTTTGAAGTGTGCGAACCAAAGCGAAAAGCTCCTTATCATAAGTTGAATAATTCAGACTAGCACCGCTTAATTTTTTTGCTAAAGTAAGCAACCGGGCTTGCCCTCTTGCAAAAAAACACCGCCTAAGCCAATACCACTAGCATCGCATTCAAGTTCAAACATCTTATTGAAATCGGTAGTCTGTAGTAAGGGGCATGTGTCAACTTATCTTTTAGAATGGTGAATGCCTCATCCTGTGCGCACCCCAGGAGAAAGGAACGCCTTCTTGGTGAGCTCATGCAGCAGCGGCAATGGAGCTGAAGTCACGCATACGAACCATCGGTAGAAACACGCAAGCCCAAGAAAACTCGAACTCTGCGTAACCATCGTCGGTGTGGGCCAGCTCGGATGGCGTCAATCTTGCTGCTGTCCACTTCAATGCCTGCGGAGTAACAACATAGCCAAGAAACGAAACACGTTGTGTGCGTGAAGTCGCACTTGTCCAAGTTACCAAACAAGCGGGCAGCGCAAGCAAGCATCAAAAATAGCATGCAAATGTTCCAAATGCTCTTTCATAGACTTGTTGTAAATTAGAATATCATCAAAATAAACAACCATAAACAATCCTATGAAAGGCCTCAAAACTTCATTCATTAAGCGCATAAATGTGCTTTGGGAGCATTAGTCAATCCAAACGGCATAACTAACCATTCATATAAGCCAAATTTTGTTTTAAAAGCCATTTTCCATTCATCCCCAAGTTTCATTCTAATCTGATGGTACCATAGCATAAATCTACCTTGGAGAATATAACAAAGACCGCTAAGCTCGTCAAGCATATCATCAAGGCGAGGTATAGGATAACGATAACGAATTGTGATATTGTTAATCGCTCGACAATCTACACACATGCGCCAGTACCATCTTTCTTTGGGACAAGTAGTACAGAATAGAGCAAGGGCTAAGAGACTCATGAATGTAGCCCTTATCAAGTAGCGCTTGGACTTGGCGCTGAATCTCCTTTGTCTCATCGAGGATTGGTACGATGACGGGCACGGTTGGGAAGCTAGGCGCTCGGGATGAGATCGATCTGTGCTCAATGCCATGAATGGGAGGAAGACCTGGTGGTAATTCCTTCGAAACACATCGGCAAAGTCCTGCAAAAGCTTAGTAACAAAGGGGGGTATATCCAAAGATGGTGCATCATCGAGTGAAACCAAAGACATGAGAACATACAAAGCGCATAGCAAGGCATATTATCAACATGTAGTTCATCAAAATCAAAGACGTGTAGCAAGTAAAACAGAGCATGTAGCTTAATCTCTTTAGACGCTGGTGGTTGTTGTTGGCATTGTTGTAATGCTTTAGTAGCTCTAGCAATGTCATCTTTCATAATGCTGTCGGGGTCATTGGATGAAGAATAATTTTTTGCCCTTAAACAAGGTAATGAATAATGATTTGTGCGACCATGATGTAAACAATCGGTATCATATTGCCACGGCCTACCAAGCAACAACGAACATGCCTCCATAGGAACAACATCGCAATCAATCGATAATAATCGAATAAGAACCCATGGAGAAGTGAACACGCACTCTGAAGCGTGTTACCTTGAGTTTGCCACCTGGTTGAGCCATTGAATGTGGTAGGGATGTGGATGTGGACACGCTTGAAGAGACAACTTCTCTACCAGATCCGAACTTGCCAAATTGTTGCAACTACCGCCGTCAATGATGATGCGAATGGATCGTTCTTGCACAACGCCTTTGGTGTGGAACAAAGTGTGGCGCTAGTTCTCGCTTTCAGTCATGCAACCTGTGTGTGTTAAGGACTCATTGCACAACAAGACTCTCATACTTGTCGGCGTCGATGGCGCCCACATGTTCTTCCGCATGTCCTGAAACGTCGCCACAAGCATAGCATATATAGGTTCATCGGAATCACTAGCGGAAGAATACTCACCATCGTCACGTATAATCAACGTCGACGCTTGTTGGGGCGATCTGTATCACATGCCCATAACCTTTACAACGATGGCATTGAATGTCCTTAGTGCGGCTAGTGGAAGAGGAGGCGCTCTTATTAGTCAAGGGGTCTTTGGAGGTGGAGCTGCTGCCTTGTCACGAGAGGGCCGTAGGGGCTGAATGGGTCAAGGTAGTGCGACCTACAAAAAAGTTAGAATGGGTCCTTATGCGCGTCGTCCACACTTCATGTTCAGCTTTGCAAGCAAATGCAAACAAAGTAGTAATATCATCATAGTGCTTATAATCAAGAATATCCTAAATGTCACGGTTCAAACCACCATGAAATCATGCCATCGCAGCGCAGCATCATTAGTCTCAACTAAACCACAATGAATCATGCCGGTTTGCAACTCCTGATAATACTCTTCTATAGATTTGGTTCCTTGCTAAAACGCAGCATTTTATTAAGCAAGTCTCGTGCATAATAGGAAGGAACAAATCGGTGTCGCATATGACGCTTTTTAATTGCTCCCAAGTTGTGGGAATGTTATTAGGGTGTTTCTTTGCGATGCTCACGCCACCAAATGGATGCAAAATCAGTAAACTCACTAGTAGCAGCCCTAACTTGATATTGTGCAGAACATCATGACAATGAAATTTCTGATCTACCGCAAGTTCCCAATCAAGATATGCACCCGGATCATATTTGCCATTAAATGAAGGAATCGTGAACTTAATCTTAGTAAATGAGTCGTTTCGATTACATACCACGCTACCACCACGGCGGGCTGCGGTGGCACCCTCCATGGCGGTCCCGGTCGTCGATCTCGGTATCGCCACCAAAATCAAATTCCATACGTTGATCGACAAGTTGTTGTACCAACTCATCAAGGCGTGTAGTGAGCATGGCAAGGCTTGGTGGCGTGGGCAGATTGTGCTTCTTTGCATCTTCGTGGCGTAGCATTTGTGGCCATTTGAGCGTCCTGAAATTGACCGACTTGCTCGTTGGCGATCCTAATCTCCTCTGCCAAGCCCTCCACATGCTCGTTCATCTTACGATTGAAGTGGTGAATGATGCCTTTAGTGCGTGGGGACCGAGGCATGGTGTCCCCGATCACCGGCTCCCTCCATCATTGTTAGTGGAAAAACAACAAACACGAAAACAAGTATGTGCCCTAAAGCTTATAGGATGTGGTGCTGATCAAGGCACTCAAACTAAAGTCATTATCAAACTCTTACCCGTTCTTACCAAGCTCATGAGGGTGACTTGCAACCAGCGGTACAACCTTCTAAAGATTGAATGGAGCGATTGCGGAGGACACAGAGCTTGATCACTTTAGAGAAAAGTTGTGGAGTTCTAGGAAGGCTACACTCAATTTCAAGGGTTAGCACAATCAAACAAAGAATGCAAGGTTGAATAATAGTGCTAAACACGTCGCTATGTTCTTTGGAAACAAGTGTAAACGTGAAAAGGAAGCAAAACCAAGAGGGAAGGCGCCTGTGTGTTCCCGTCCAAAGAGGAAGACCAAATACCCAAATCGGGGGCGACAATGATGAAATCGTCTTTCCAAAACTTGACGATCCGAAATAAGGAAGAATATTGCACCAAATCCCAAAACAGGAAGGGGGGGATGTATGCCAATGTGGGAAAGGCCTACCTCACAAATGTAATTCTATTGCCTTGTATGGTGCGGCTTTTCCTTTCCTTCTTTTTTTTAATATATTGGCACCTTGCCCTTTTTTGAATAGATTGGCACCTTGCCTTTTTTTCTGGATACTTTCCCTTTGGCGCAAAAACTGTCCAAAATGTGGCGGAGGGGGGCGCCAGAAGGAAAACTGTGGTAGGAAGAGGGTGTGCACCGGGGAGGGGGAAGATGGTGAAGAGGGCGGCGTGGTGGTGGTGGGATGAAACTTGACGATGAAAAACAATGGCGACGAACACAAAGTGACCAGCAACTATTGACGCAAAGCACACAAATTCAACAACGCAAATTATTGAATGAAATGTGCAAGGCTCAAAAGGTCTTTGGGACAAAGGTCGAACCTGATTGTTGTTTTGGTTTGGTGGACAATAGGACGATGAACAATCTGGAAACTAAAGGATAACTCGATAAAACTCACCGATCAACTGAATTTTGATACCACTTGATAGAGCTGGAGTGCCCGATCCTTCAAAGTGAGTGGAGGATAACTACGATTTGGTGGGTGTCGACCCTCGTGATCCGACTCACTGACGAATAAGTCGATGGCGCGCTTTAGCAATCGCTGAACCAACTCCCGATGGTTATTGACCTTGCTTTGGTGCTAGATCAACTCGATCACAAAGATCAATTCCTCACGGCAATCGAAGAACAAGCAAGAATCTGAAGCGAGCAACCATGAATATTACTCGAAGGTGGGGTTCTCAATTACACGAAGACGAAGCTTGAAGTAGCAATAGCTAACTTAAGCAAAACAAAACCCAAGCCAAAGAGGGGCGCAGCCCCAGCTAAATAGGGGAGGGAGGAAGGAGGACGCCCACCTACCCACAAGGCGAGGGAATACACGCCCAAACACCACACACCATCTCCTTGATCCCCTTTCCTAATTTAGGTGGCGCAAGACACCTTCCCCAGTTATTTCTTGACAAAACTAAAAACACATAGGTGGCGTAGCACCTAGACATTATTCTCAGGTAGGTTCATCATGAGCATAGATGGCGCATGCACTTAGGAAACTTCGGTCCTTCATTCTTCAAAATCATCACGAAGTTTAATTCACGTGCACGAGCTCGAGTGAGTGGTCCTGGTGGCGCTGTGCTTTGGTTCGGTTGGAGTAGCCATTCCCGTGTCAGGGTTGATGTCCTCATCACCTGCGTCCCCGGGATCACACCATGGAAGGGAGAGCTCACTAGACGGAGCTCTGACCGGGGGATGTGCATGGCATTAGGGTGTCGACATAGAGGATGTTGAGGTCACTGCCTCTGTCCACCAGCACCTTGGTGATGCGCTTCTTGTGGACAATGGGGTCGATGATGAGCGGGTAGCGACCCGGTCTGGCAACATGTGAAGGATGGTACCTCTGATCAAAAGTGATCGGAGATTCTAACCAGCTAAGGAAGGAGGGGATGGCCGTCTCGGCGACGCATGCCTCTCTATAGCGCACTTTGTGCTGGCGCTTGGAATAGATGGCATCGGATCCGCCGAAGATCATGAGGCATTCCTCGGGATCGGCAAAGTTGTCCCCATCCTTACCCACCATGCCTCCTTTCTTGGCCACTGCCTCTTTGCCCTTTCCTTCTTTCGGTCCGCCGGCCTATCGCAAAAAGCGCTTGAGGAGTTCACAGTCCTTGTAGAGGTGCTTGATGGGGTAGTATTGGTTGGTGCATGGGCTCTCCATGAGCTTGTCAAAGTAGTCGGGAGGCCCTACTAGGGCTACTTGCCCGCACGATCGGCCGTGACGACCAAAGCAGAGTTGGTCGGTCGGTGCTGATCCTTCTTGCTCTTTTTGCCCCTTTGTGTGGAGGAGCCCTTGTCCTGGTCCTCATGCTTGACCTTGCCCTTGTCCCGGCCTCCACTAAAGACCGCTCCGATAGCCTCCTCACTGGAGGCATGGTTCATGGTGATGTCGAGCAGGTCACGGGTGGTCCAGGGCTTCAGACAACCGAGCTTGTGGATCAGGGACTCACAGGTTGTCCCGGAGAGAACACGCTGAGGACGTCCGTGTCAACGACATCAGGAAGGAAGTTGCATCGCTTCAAGAACCTACGGATGTAATCCTGTAGGGACTCGTCGGGCTCCTGCTGGCAGCTCTTGAGGTCCCAGGAATTCTCAGGGCAGACATACATCCCCTAGAAATCCCTGATCTAGATCCTCTTGAGATCCACCTAGTCACGGATGCTGTCATGCGGGAGGAATTCGAGCCATGCTCGAACATGTTCCCCCACGCAGATGGGGAGGTATTGAATGATGAAGTGGTCATCATCCACCCCTCTAGCTCGGCAGGCAAGCCAAAAGTCTTCGAGCCATATACCGGGATTCGTCTCCCCGGTATATTTGGCGACGTTGGTAGGAGGTCGGAAGCGCTGTGGGACTAGCGCTCTCTGGATGCGACGACCAAAGGCCTACGGTCCCGGGCCATCTGAGCTGGGACTCCGTTCGTCTGGTTGGCGACCATGCCTAGGGCACGTTTCCCCGCTCCCCTCGATGGTCCGGCCAGGACCCGTGCCGCCTGCTCTCACCGCCCTCGATGGGCGTCATCATCATGTCGGGCTTGACACCAATTGTTGATGATGCTGCGAGCGTCTCGGTTCGGCCCGAGCCATTCATGCACAGGCGGTCCATGTGGAGCGGGCGCCGGGTCAGGCCATGGTGCAGCTATGTCCTCCTGTTCCGCACCTGGCGACTATAGTGGTGAGCAGACGGAGCGGTTTGACTAGTGCGCCCCCATTACCCCAGTGGGGAGAGAGGCCATGAGTCGGTGTCATGACGCGGAGCTCTCCGCCTGTTGTACGGTGGCGGTTTCCACCAATGCCTGGAGGTTCTGGTGGACCGCCTGCTCCTGGGGGTCGATAGGCTCTGGAAGGCCATGCAGAAGCATCACTGCAGCGGCGATGTTCTGGCCAGCTCGAGCAAACTATGGGGGATCGTTCCCCCCATCCATGATGTTGCGCTGGACCTAGCGGGCGCGACCTCGGGCGACGCTCATCGGGTTCTGCTGCGCGTGGCGACTATAGTGGTGAGCGGTTTGATTGGTGCGCCCCATTCCCCCGGTGCAGAGAGAGGCCGTGAGTCGGTGTCGCGGCGTGAAGCTCTCTGCCTGTTGTACGGCGGTGGTTTCCACCAGCGCCCGGAGGTTCTGGTGGACCGCCTGCTCCTCGGGGTCGACAGGATCTAGAAGGCCGTGCAGAAGCATCACCGTAGCAGCAATGTTCTGGCCAGCCCGAGCGAACTATGGGGGATCGTTCAACCATCCATGATGTTCTTTTTGACTGGCGGGCGTGACCCGAGCACCGCTTCGCTGAATTACGTCTTGGCAGTGCGGTGCGCAGTGGCGGTAGCTCTGCCGCCTTTGTTGTATCTCCTCGTCGTGCCCCTGCGCACGCGTGAGGGCCTCCACGTGAGGGTCCGAAGGGGTGTGAGTCTATAGGGACTCTGCTAACACCGGCGGCTATCCTAGAGCGTCCACCATAGCGCACTCCTAGGATAGATGGTGTCTAGGTGCCATGACATCGCTTATGCTGGAGCCATCGCTTTCAACCTCGTCATCCATGAGGTCATGGAAAGAGGCGGGAGCATAGCCCACCATTCCCATGAATTCAGATGTGAGAGGGGGGCGGCGTCAGCATCCATCGGAGCCCCCTTGCATACATGTCCATGGGGGACGCGAGGCCATAGGGGAACCGGTTGCATGGTGGTCGTGGTGGGGACAACGGGGTCTCTCCGGAGAGTTGGTGAAAGATATTAAATAGCGAGTAAAGAACAATATGTACGCTACTCCTAGTGAGGTTTGAGCCAAGCGTGGGCTCGGAGCGGAGCGCAGGCGCCTCGTCGTTGTGGTCGATGGGTGGCCCGAGAGTCGATGGAGGGCGCTCCTCCTCCGACGGGTGCCGGGACAAGTGCCTCCTCACAAAGGCGAAGCACACCAAGCTAGTCGACGACGAAGTCCAAGCTTCCGAAGAGGAAGGTCTAGGATGGCTCGAAGACAGGAGGAACCCACATCCCAACAGGTGGGAGTATGGGAAACTCCAGCGAGACCAAAGCGAATCATATCGCTCGAGCCCGCCATGACGGAGATGGCGGAAAGGTGGGCCATCCGATGATCAAAAGCGTGAACGTACGGCGTCCTCCCCATGGACGATGCCAACTGTCGGTGCGAAAAGTGACCAATAAGTAAATATTTGTCGTTTTGCCATACGTTGTGATCGGATGTGGCCTAGCACTCAATGACATAGGGTTTATACTAGTTCAGCCAACATGCCCTACGTCCAGTTTGAGTCGATCGATGACTTTATTCCTGAGCCTAGGTGCTCGAAGTTTGCTATGTGGGGTTACAAACGAGTGGGAGTAAGATGGGAGGTGTTAGAAGTCCGGTCGGACTCTGGGCCGAAGGGCCAAGAGTGATGGGAGCTCCTACATGCACTATGTATTGGAACATATGCTCTGTATAGCTTTAGAATGTCTAAAGCTAGCAGAGAGTGAGTCAGAATGATCCATCTGTTGTTAGTCCTTTGTTGTCGTGTGTTGTCTGCCCCTGTTGGGAGAGGGCGTATCCCCTTTTATAGATGAAGGGGATGGCCTTACAAGTGAGAGAGAGTGAGTGAGAGAGAGTGTGTGCTACTAGTCTTGTTGCTCACACCGTCGGGTATAAGACGGTTTGTCGGCGCCCACAATACTGTTGACGGCCAGATGCATGTGGTAGGTTCCACCGTGTTCTTCTGGTATGGCAAATATCGACGCCTACCATACTATAGGACAAATATCGGCACCCACAACACTGTTTGTGTTCTGACATGTCTGGAACCTTATAAAGTACCCTTCTGACATGACCCGACAGTACTGTCCTATAGGTGTGCAGGATATGGTCCTCGGTATTGCGATTGACTTGAGCGCCCTGCCTTACTTGCTCCGCCTATTTCTTTAGGTCCTTACCGAGCGGGCGTCCCCATTCGGTCGTTTCCTAGTCGGCTCCGACCGCGCCTGTCGAAGAAGAGCTGTAAGCAGAGGTTCGGTGTACTCTCGGTCAGAGAAGCGGGTCGAAGTCAAAAGCGAGCGTCATCCCCTCCTTGGTCCAGGCCTTCCGGTCGGAGACTGGATCACTCTTCCGGCCTGTCGTTTAGGTACCTGGGCCGGCCCTAGAGTTGCGCGTCGTTTCGCAACGTCGTCTGCTGGGTCGAGCTTTTGCTGGAAAGCAGGCCCATTAGGGACCCCGGGTTTATGAACCCAACACTATGTTTTCAAGCACCTTACAAAGGTGTCGGGCAAGGTACAACTCACTAACACAATTCTAGTTTGCAATGTCACACAAACCTCTACAACCAGTACTCAACCAACCGGGAAGCTTACACATGCTAGTATGCAAAGCGCACAAAGCCTAAGCTCACCAGCACTACTCGATAGCAAGACTACACAAGGTAAACTAGAGATCTCAACAATTACTTAGCTACACAAGCTAAGCAATATAACTAGCAAGGCTACACAAGTCAACTAGTTACTTAAGAGAGCTACTAGTTCGCTACACAAGCAAACTAGCTACACAAGAGCAACAATACAAACACAATATATGAATGAATAAATACAAGCTTGTGTTGGGAGTAAACAAACCAACGGGATGAACAATGTAGACACGGTGATTTTTATTCCGAGGTTCGGTGACTTGCCAACCACCTATTCCCCGTTGAGACAAGCTCAAGGTTGTCGTGCGGTGCTCTTGCTAGTGGTGACCCACCGGTCACACTCTTCCATGTGGAGTGCTCACCATGAACTCTAGCGCTCGACCCAGCTAGAACATTTGACGCTCTTCACGTCTCGCTCAACTAGAGTTGCTCTTTACGTCTCCTCATAAATCCTTCTCCAGAGCCACTCACAATCACCACACGGGCTTCACAACGGAGACTACAATCTACCAAACCATCTAGGTGTTGACAAACACCAAAAAATAATAAGAACTCCACAAATCACAAATATTTTCTAGCGTCATCAAATACAATCTTCAAATCTCTCACTCGAATTAGCACCAAGCTTGAGAGTGGGATGAAGGGAGGAGGCGAATTAGCTCAAGGCTCCATATATATTGTACGGATACTTTATGTTTCGATGTCATGTTATGGTGGCCACATGGCCAATCTATCTTGTCGGATTTAGTTCTCCATTTGACTTGGTAAGGCCCTGTTTGATCTCTTTTACTAACTACTAGTTGCTAAACCTTAACTCAGGATCAAATAGAAGGACTAGTGGACGAGGTTAAAGTTTAGTCAAAGCTACACCTAGTTGCTAACTCACTCCATTGTGGTAAAAAAAAGTGGCTCTTAACGGCCGTTTGGCTTACCTTATATCCAGCTTGTTCAACTTCTTTTTTAATTCGAAACAGTATTTTTCTCTCACAACATTTTAGCTTAAAACCGTGTTTTTCAGCCAATTCAGCGAGTCTAACGGGGCCAACCTCGCAGAGCTCGGCGCGGCCACGTTCGGCCTCCAGGCATGTCCATCGACGCCCGCGCCCGACGCAGACCAGCTGCAGCATGCCAGCACAGGCAAGAGCACAGTGCATTGACCAGATGACCAGAAGGGTTGCAGCACGCCTTGCGTCATTGTCGCATCTTTTCAGAGTCAATTCAGCCAAGCCAAAGGTGAACAGCGGCAAAGATTTTGGAAGTCTAGGGCACAGCCGTGTATGTACAGCAGCTGAGCGCGGGCACTGCACCGTTTGTTTTCACACCAGACGTTCGTGGTAGAGTAGCAACTGATTAGCTGAACACATATTTGGTGGCCTCCCGTTGTCTTTCCATTCCATCCGTTGTTGTTGGAGATGTAGAGCGGTGTGACATTGCAGGATGCAGAAACGCGTGGTGTTGGTGAGCGCGGCGGCCGTGCTCGGCCTCGCTGCGGTCGTCCTGGGGTCATCGCGAGCAGCGGCGGCCAGAAAATATTTTAGGGGGACTGAACAACACGTACTGCTCGATTTTAAGTTTCAGCCCTCCTACACTATAGAACTTTACCTAAAAATTAATGGGGCTCTATAGGGTTTTCCACAGCTCCGGTATGGGGGGGGGCTCGAGCCCCCCCCCCACACACACACACACACACACACACACACACACACACCGTTGGATCCGCCCATGGTCGCGAGCAGGAAGTCTAAGGCAAGCTACACACTCCATCCGCCTTACCCTTCGAATCTGAGTTGTGCAGCGGGCTCACTGCTTGTACCTGTTTCGACTTCGATCCATCCATCGATCGGCCGCGCAGGGTTTCGTAAGCTTCGAGTCCTTCGACGAGCAGCACTGCGTGTACCAGCGCAAGCCAGCACTCAGCAGCGGCGTCGCCGCGGCGCTGCTCGCGCTAACGGGGGTGTCCCTCGCCACCGCGGCCGGCGAATGTCCGGACCCGACGCGCCCGCGACCGGCCGTAGGCGCGCCGTCGCCGTCAAGTATTGCAAAAACACCTGGTACGTACGCGCCTAGATCCAGCCACCGCATGTGGTGAACTCACATGCAGCACCTTGCGCCTGCCGTTCTGCGCGAGGCGGCCGATGCTCAATTGCCTGTTGGAAGACATCTGGTTGTGATTGGTCGGTACATGTCTATGCCTCCTCGTCTCGTCAGGGCGGCGGTGGCGATGGCGGTGGTGATGTTCCTGTACGGTGCGGCGATGAAGCGGGGCCTCTCGACGACGAGCAGGTCGGGCTGGCGCTTCAACCACGCCTACTACTATGGCTGCACCGACCTCAAGAGCGACATCTTCTTCACGGCGTCCATCTTATCCGCCGGCGCCACCGGGTACGCCATCGCGGCCTACGTCAACTTCCAGCGGACGGACGAGCCGGCGCTGGGCCAGTTCATCGAGCTGGGCGTCGCGATGGGACAGCCGCAGTGGGCGCAGCCGTATCCTCCGCCGCCCTACCCGCCGCCTATGGCTAACCCTGCTCCTCCCCAGTACGGGCACGGCGGCTACGGCCCCAGGCAACCTGCGGGCACAGCTTGAGCTTGATGCATCGTCAGTTCCGTAGACTTGTGTGGTGTCACCGTTAGCCGCTCATGGTTTCTGGTGTGTTTTTCTTCATGTTGTTATTCATCTACTGTGGTAGTCGTTAACGAGCAAAACAAACATATTGTCCTGTTCGCTTAGCTCAAAAGTCATGGCTGATAGTACTATTAACTATTTTTTTTGAGAGAAAAATATTATTCGTTAGCTGAAAAAGATACGACTTATAAACCAAACGAACAGGACGCTAACCAATCACGCACATGCAGCCGTGTCTTGCTGGAATCCAGTGCTCATTTCAATCATTGATCCATGCTCTTGTCGAGTGTTTATTAAATATTCCGGGGTCCTTAGTGCAAAGCTTGTCTTATGTAATAGTGCTCAGTGACGCCGCGTGATAATCTGTTACGTTGAGGGTTTTTCTGTAAAAGGTGTGAGGGTGCGCACGGGCTCCCCGTCGCGGGCCACTTGTTGGGCCGGCCTGCTACACGCGCGGGCTCCCCGTGACGACCGTTTAGGTTGCTGGGCCAAACCGTTTGGCCACAGGCCCTTTTTATTTTCTCAAGTATTTTCTAATTTAGTTCTAAGACAAACTTATAAATTCAATATCAATTTGTGTAGCTGACCAAAAATTATGAAACCAATTTTGTTAGGTTCCTAAAATTATGATCCGTCTACTAGTATATTTTGTTCACATAAGTTTTATAATATTCTTAGGAGCTATATAATTAATTTGAGATACTTAATATTGTCCAAACAAAAAATTGTAGGAATTATTGTGATGAATTGGTATAAGTACTGGCACTAAAATTTATACATTAGATGTCTAACAATATTAGGTGCTCACTATAATTTTTGTGGCCTCATAGGAATTAGTTTGTTAAGGTAACTAAATGAGCCATAGTCCGAAAATATATAGTTAATCAATCAAATGTCAAAAAATAGTTGGGGATTTGTAGAACGAAAACATTTTTTCCGGAAATGAGCCTCACTTGACCACGTGGATACATGGCTTAGCATGTTAGTCACTAGAGCTAGCTCGTTAGCTTGCGAGACGTAATTGTATTTTAGAGTTGCGGATGCCGTTGATTAGTTACGTCACTGCGTTGCATCCACGTATTTCATGATAGGAGCGATGTTGGATCGGGAAGTCATCGGGAGTAGCGGAAGCAGATGGAGACTTGATGATCATGCCACCAAGATGAAAGCTAACTTGGTTATATTTTACCTAGGTAAGCCCCGGTGCATAACCCCTATTATTCTGCACCTTGTTATATATTGCTATACCAGACTTGATGTGCTTTAATGGGAGGCATCTTTTATCATTATTTTTTAAAACTTCCTCAATCTGGTTTAACGTGTGAGCGTCTTCTCCTTTTTTTTTTTGTGTGTGTGAGCATCTTAAGCTGAGTAACGGCTGCAAACATACGCAATTCTCTTAGTTGCTGCTTTACGGAGTAATCATGATTAGCACTTGCATTGGACAGTTAACATGGCACCTCTCGCTTTCAGATCTGAAATCTAATTGACTGTACTTTGAGCTGCCGGGAACTCTGAACAATTACCAGAAGATCGGAATCAAAACTAAAGTACAGGTAAACTAGGTCTCAGAACAATCGGGTGTTGCTGCCCCACCGTTTGCTGTATGAATTAAGATGCTGCAAACATTCGTATACATGAATACACTGGAATCTGAAGGATGACAAAAATGTGCCGATCGCATTAAGTTTAAGGAGTTGAATGAAACCCACTTGCATATATATATCCTTATCTTATGAGTTTTACTAGTATGACAGGATCGTATATATTGCTATGCTACAGGACTCCGGTAGAAGTCGAGTGATTGCCTGTCACTCGCGAGAGATAGGAAATATATTATTGTTGTTATTATATTACTATCACATAGAAAATATATGAATAATAATTGGAGACCCGGCTGAATAGTACTTAGATCTGGACTTGGTTTGGCATTCGAGCGAGGCTCGGATTGCGCTTGTTCCGCCTATGTCGGTTAAGGACCGTCCGTTGCATTGGATTCTAGTCAGGTCACATACTTATTATCCTTAACACATACTTGTTTATGGGAGCAGGGAAGGCTCATTGCTCTCTTGTCGTGGGTTCCGGCTCTTTCTGGATCGGCTGATTAGAGACGGAAATGGTGGAGGTCTAAACACCACACCGAGTCCGAGACTCAGGTGTGAGGGCTTGGAGTCCAAGTTTGGACAGGGACCTGGACCCCTTGATAGGAGAGTGGTGGGTTGGTCCTGCTTGTGCTTGGAGTACAAGCGGGGCGTGTGTTTCAGGGTACACAGGTGGGCACATTGATTCACGAATCGCTGGGTAATCCGGTACGACTTGTCTACAGTCTAGCACCGTAGTAAGAACTAGAATATAAAAGATGGTAAAATGGTTTTGATTGCTTACCACCTACTTGAAAAGTAGCACAGGTGCTTACATAGAATGGTTAGTTAATGAACTAATGATGACTGCTAATGAAATTGAATATAAGGACGCACGTTTAGTAATGCTTTCTGCAGATGCAATAAACCACAAGCCAGATAGCCTTGTATATTCTTGAAGTCTTTTCTTTCCTCCTAGCGGGTAAGTCTTGCGGAGTATAATTGAGTACTCAGGGTTTGTTCTACCCTGTTGCAGGTGACAGGGACATATGGAGCTGACACTTGTGTGTGGAAACCTCCTGGTGGGCTCAGCGAGGATTTCCTTAACGTTGCGGACATAGAGTTTATTTAAAACTTCCACCCAAAATGTTTTACAATGAAAAACTTATAACATGTTATGATGTATATAACAGATCATCATGTTAATATTTAACTTGTCGTTAAATGATTTTATTTCCGCTGAAACTCTGATAGCATGGTTATATTCCACTGTTAGAAACCATAAATATTATACTCTGGTGTTGCATGGAAAGTCACGTAAGAAATGCCTTAAGAAGGTTGTAAGCTTTATTCTCTCATTTGTGATCTTGATGAAAAAATATGGATTTTCAGGTTCTCCCTTGGGGTGTGCTTGACGGAATTGCGTAATTTAGTGTCCTCCCTTAAGTACTTAGCGTTTAATATAAAACAAGTACTCCTGTGAGGTATTAGATTAGGCGATTCTACCACACTCTGTATCCTTCCTAATTTCTAGGAATAGAGATTTTGGTGAAAAACTACCATCTAATAGTTTCTCTGAATGATTATCCAAATATAGCCATCTTCTATTCTGGATTTTTCGCTAGCTAAAAATAGAAGACGAGAATGACTATCTAGAGTGCGCATGAGATATAGAAAATATGTAAGAGAGTTAAAATATATAGAAATCATTTTTATGCAAATGACTCTCTAAATGATGATTTAGATAGTGGAATTTAGAAATGCTCTTTGAGATGCTTTAAGATAGGGAGTTGTTGGAGAGCAGTGTTTTTTAATCTTACCAAAGAAATCAAGATTGAGTGGGTTTTGAAACTCTTGGAGATACTCTAAGGTCCTATTTAGGAGGGATACTCGCTCCATAGTGGCTTTGGTTTCTAAAGTAATCTTACGCTCTAAGAGCATCACTAAGAGTCATTTTAAAATTTTCTCTCTAAATCATCAACTAGAGAGTCAATTGAGTAAAAGTCGCTTTCTATAACTTTATATCCAGCTTTTTTATATCTGGTGTGCACTCTAGAGAGCCATCCTCGCTCTGCATGGCTAACGAAAAAGTCTAGAATAGATGATGTCTATATTCAAAGAACCAATTAAAGAGGCCATTAGAGGGGTTTTCACCAAAATTTCCATTCCAATAAATTAGAAAGGATATAAAGAGACTCTTGAAGTTGCTCTAAGCTATTTCTCTTTCTCTTTTTAAAATACACTAGAAGTCAATAAACTCAGAGACCAGAGAAGTTCTTTGTGTTGAACTATAAATCTTTCAAAATATAATTTGGAAAACTACGCAGGTTGTGTTGAAAATGAAAACCTTTTCACATTGAGTCAAACCATCACATAAACCTCATCAATTGTATTTCAATTATCTTTTGTATGAGAATGTAATCGTAAATTCTAGGCCCACCGCCATCATCGACCCACCTTAGTTTGGTCACCAATTTGAAGCCATGCCTACTTCACCGAAAGCCCAAAATCGTTCCTCATCGGGAGGCCTCACCCTCCTCCTCTACCTAGCCTTCTACCTACGCTAGTATAGTGGAGATCTATCGGAATCTATATCAATTTCTTCTTCTTTTAGAGCTTGTTTGGATGTCCATATTTCACCTTAATCTATGTAAGTTGGGTGGGCTGATGTGGAATTTAGTGAGCAAATCTTGGATCCATTTGATTTGGAAATATAGCATTAGATTAGATTGGGAAGGTGATATCATCGGGGGCTGATATGCGCTGACCAGGGTGGCACCCAGTCACGCGCCGACTAGAAAATAATAATGCTTACGGTTTGTTATAGTAGGTCTAAAGACTATACTTGGGCCGCGTAAAAAAAGCAGGCCGCTAAGCAACGCGTGTACAGAGAAGGCACATGCAGGTAAATACTTTTGCTGACATCATCCATATCGTGTTTCAAAGTTTTAAAAGTTGTATTTCTTAAACCAAATTATAAATTTAAATTACAATTACATTGTGATGTTTCTTACGATAAATTCTCCAAAATAAGATCTCACTTGGTATATTTAAAAAATATTAAATAATTTTTTTGATGAAGATAGAATATTTTTTATAATTATATACGATGTTCTAGGTCATCTAAAGACAAATGTTCTAAATTTAAAAAATAAAATATTTCAGAGCATAACAAAATACATGATATAAGACAGATGTTCTTTCATTAAATCTCACTCAAAGATAATTACAGAACATCACATTTGTATAATGTGAACATAACAAAATACGTTATAGGACATAACATATATATACTACGTTAACATTGCACCAAAAGACATAAGACGACGACAACAACAACTAAAATACATAATAAAACATCATGTGTACTATGTGAGCATCATAAAATATATCATCGAACATTAGATATATACTGCATACTACTGAACATCTCGGGTGTGTTTGGTTCCCTAGCTTAGCCCTTGTTTAGTTAAAAAAAATTTGGATTTTGTGAGATAGAACATTCGCTTTTATTTGGCAAAAAGTGTCCAAACATTGATTAATTAGAGCATAAAAACATCATGATCTATTTCCCACCAAACTGCAATTAGTTTTTTTTTCTTTTCTGGACATCCATCCGCAAACATTCGGACGTTTTTAGATTTTAGGGTCCAACTAAACAAGAACTTAAGCCCTTAGCCAGACTTGTATAATGCAACCTGGGTCCGTTTGGTTACTGTAAAGCCTGCTAGCCAGGCTTCCACAAGCCCAATCTGTACGGCCAGGGTGGCTTCCTGGAAACGCCTGGAGCCAGGCTTGGCTTAGCGTTCGTCTTGCTCAGCTCACCTCCCGCGCCGAGCACCAGCAGTTCGTCACCTCCCGCCCCGACGTCGCCTAACCTCCCGCCGACGAGCTCCACCTCCTGCCCCACCGTTCCGGCCCTGATGCCGCCTGACCTCCCGCCGACGTGCTCCACCTCCCGCCCCGCCATTTCGGCCCTGACGCCGCCTGACCTCCCGCCGACGAGCTCCACCTCCCGTCCCGCTGTTCCCGTCCTGACGCCGCTTGACCTCCCACCGACGAGCTCCACCTCGAGCAGGACCCCAATCCCCCAAATCCTCCGCCTCCGACGCTGCTGGCGCCGACCGCATTTGGTCGGAGTTCGTCGAGACGCCACCACCACCACCACCACGAAGCCTTCCTCATCCTCGTCGGCCTTCGTCCAGCTCCGGCGGGAGGTGGTGGAGCTTGACCTGTGGCGTCTTTGCCCCAAAACGGATGGAGGCGTCCTTGCGCCGAAGCAGAGTAGTCCAGCTCTGCGGCGTCGGTTGGCTGGATCCGTCTGCAAGGTGGGCGAGGCAGAGCTCGTCTACATCGTTGGCGAGGCAGAGCGCTGCCACCTCCTGGTACTGCAGTGCGAGGCTGTCCTCCTTCTGGGGCCGTGCTGCTCCTTCGGCCCTCGCAGTGCTCCTCCTCCGCGCCCCTTGCGCTCCTCCTCCTCTGCGCCCTCACGACGGCTGCGGCAATGAGCTTTCCTCTCTGGTGTGGTCGCTCGAGGTTTCGGTGATGAGGGTAGAGGAGCTCGAGCTGATGCTTCGCGATGATGGTGGAGGTGACGCGGAGTTGCTGCTGCGCTCGGAAGGTGTTCGACGAATTGCTTCTATCGGGTAAACTTACCCAAGTCTAGATGCGGTGATTCTATCTGACAAAACCAACTAACTAAATAGGAACTCGCCGCAGCCAGCCTCATATTCGCACGAGAAAATCGGAATTTTGGGCTTCGCTCTTCGCTCAAATGCCATTAATTTTGTGGGCTTCGGTGAAATATCCCTATGAAACGAGTTCAACATTATAATATCATTTTAAGTTTTAAGTCTACTTTAAAAAAAATCAGCCAAAATTTTAGCCTTCAGTGACCATTTTGCCCCTGAGCTCGTTGAATTGATGGGGGAAAGTGAGCAGAGAGAGAAGTGCGGGCGGTGGTGCTACTCGCCGCCGGGCACAGAGAGAGATGGTGGGAGATAGAGAGGGGCTTGAGCGGTGGAGCCGCCACCACGAAAGTAGAGCACTAGGTGAGCGGCCGGTCACCGGACTCAGGCGCTTGGGCAAGTGCCCACTGACCGAAAGGCCGCTCTTCTGGGCGCCGAGCATGTGGCTCTATTGCTCGGCCTCCCACGACGAAACAAGGTGAAGAAACGAAGAACTGGAAATCTAGAACAGAAACCCATGGACCACAAAATCAACGAAAAACTGGACCAAATCAAAACAAATCGCGACCAAACTTTTCACAGGCCATCACAAGGGAGTTGGTGAGCATACTCTAAGAGATCATCGCCCAATTTCAACCCAAACTCCAGGAAAATTAGATCACGGCTAAGAACACAAAAAACTCCCCAAAACGAAATTCGTTCAATTTCTTCATGCTCGACTCGATTCAATCAAATTCACTTAAGGGGTAGCATAAACTCATGTCATAGCACGAATCTGAGCAAAAAAGAACGAACTAAATCGGTCTCAAAATGAAGAATCAAAGCAAGAACGGGGGAGGGAAAAACTAAGAAAAAAGCTGCAAAAATAAAATCACAGACACAATCCCTAGAACACGAATTGGTAGTGTCATTGCCAATTGGTGCCGTCCTTTCACAGATAAACACAGAGAAGGCAAATATTGGAACAACAGGCATTATAGGCTAAACCCTAGAACACGAATCAAGTCATCAAGGGACGAATCGAGAGCAAAAGCAAAATCCTAAAATACAAGAGGAAACGGAGCACTGAGATCGCTCAGGCCAACTCACAACACCGCCGAGACCCACCGACACACGGCACGAGCACCATGAGCGCCACAGCAGGAGAGAGAGGAGAGGGGAAAGATGAGGACGACCGGCTCGCAAGGCCATGCCTCCTCGCCTCGCCTCTGCGCCAAGCCACGCCATGGCCCGGGTGGTAGATCAAGACGGATGGAGAGGCGAGAGGGAGGGCCACCACAGCACACCACCACCTCCTCGAGAGAGAGGGGGAGGGAGAGAGGAAGGGGAGGCGACGGGAGCGAGAGAACGAGAGGGGGAGAGGGAGAGAGGAAGGAGAGGCGACGGGAGCGAGAGAACGAGAGGGGGGGAGGGAGAGAGGAAGGGGAGGCGACGGGAGCGAGAGAAACGAGGGGAGATGAGAGAGGCAGGGTCAACAAGCTCGGGGCAAAATGGTCACTTTGAAGGCTAAAATTTTAGCTGAATTTTTAAAGTAGACTTAAAACTCAAAATGGCATTACAGTGTGTTGGACTCGTTTCATAAGAGCAATTCAGCGAAACCCACAAAATTGATGGCATTTGGGTGACTCCCACCCCTCATGAGGGCAAATTTCCGATTTTCTCTATTCGCACTCAACCAAACAAACGCTGGTTGGCTACATGGGCCAGGCCTGGGCTGCCTAGGCTACGTTTGCTGGGATATTTAACTTTTTACCATTATAATGGATGTCATCTCTTCAGATAGTACTCTTAGGCCCTGCTTGACAGACTTCTCCACCAAATTTCTAAGTCGATTGGGAGCCGTTTTATTTAAATTTTACCATTAAATAACGGATGGTGAAGCCCCTCTCTTCACAATGATTTGGGGTGGGATGGGGCAAAAAAAAAAGTACTTCTCCTGCTCCTCCTCCAGTCCCCTAAAAACATGCTCTCACAGAAGTCATTTTGCCAAACGAGAGAGCAAAACCGCCTTGACTCACCGGTGGAATTTTTCGTGGAGTCAAGCAAAAAAATGGCTTACTAGTGAAGTGAAGCTCTCGCCAAATGGGGCCTTAAAATTGCTCATACATATTTACCATCGAGAGAGAGCATTTAATACATTCTTGCAATTTTTGTCGACGTAGCACGCCTCGACCTAACAAATATAAACAAAAATGATATTTTTGCCCTCATCTATTTCTCCCACCTCTATCCTTTCCTCGCTCGAGCTCCGCCATGGCCGACGATGGGGTCCATGGCGGTGGCTGGCAGGACATAGGGGAAGTTAGGGCGAGGTAGCCGAGGCCACTACCAGAGGTCCACGGCCACGCGCCGACGCCGGGCGACAAACATGGCGGCACTTGGAGCAGACACAGGAGCACGGTCTCCTCGGCGCCAATGACGAACATGGCGGCCCCGTGCCTCCTCGTGCTCGTGCTCCTCTACTTCCTCGCCGGTGGAGGACGTGCATCCCGACCACGCACGAGCCAAGTCGCGCCTCTTTGTGCGTGGTCGCCGCTTGCATCGGGCGAGCCAGCCTTCCCGGCGGCGATTTAACATGGTGACACCTCGTCGGACCTAGGAGCTCATACGGCGGAAGGGGAGGAGCGGCCGTCGGGGATGGGGGAGCAATGGACCTCACGCGTCCCGACCATGGGGAGGCACGCCGGGATGGGACGACGCAGCAGAGCCACGCCACGGTAGAGCCCACGCTACATGGATCTCGTGTCTGCGTTTGCCATCGAGCAGCGCACGCTAGCCTGGGGGGGTGCGCGCAGACCTCGCGGCCGCCGGGCTTCATCTCTCTGCTGCTCGCTCGCGTCTGAGAGGGAGGAGGAGGGGGGAGCTGAGAGGCGCGTAAGCCGAGATACATCTTTACCAAGCGATGAGGATGAGACGGATGAAAAAAAAATAGATGAGGGTAACAAAGTTATTTCGCATCCCATAGACACGCTGGCTTCCCTACGTGTCCTACCACGTATACAAAAAATAGCTTAAAGTTATGGATTTTTTCTTCCGATGATAAATATGTAGGAGAATTTTAAAAATGTTATCTAAAAGACGTGCGGTAAAAAGTTAAATATCACAGACCAACAAACCAAACACGCCCCTCGTTTCTTTATCCCATCCTCTTCCCGCACCCTCTCGCCGTCGCCTCTCGCATCCCGCCGCCCTCCGAACCCCCGCGACTCCGCCCTCCGACCCCCGCGACCAGCGCCGCCGCCCTCCGACCCCCGCGCCTCCGCCGCAGCCGCCCTCTGCACCGTTATCGCCGCGTACCCCTGCGACTCCGACCCTGGCCCGCAGTCTGGCTCGCCGCCAGTACTCGGAGCCCGCAGCCGCCCGCAGCCGAGCCGGAGGTCGCCAGCGCCGCCAGAAGACTTGCTTCGAGGGATTTCCCTAGGGTTGGTCTTATTCTGACGGCCTTTTGTTTGCTAATTTGATTGCTGCATGGTTTGCCTGCTTACTGAATCCCGTTCAGTTTATGGTATGAATCTGTTCTTCCTCTTCTTCAGGGCACAAGGTCAATCAGGTGTGGTTGCACTTTTCCATTTTTAGGGTTCAGCTAAACTGAACCCTCATGTCCCATGGTGTGCCCGCCCCCATGTTAGAAGAGTTGGCGAGGGAGGCAACACTCGCCGATGTGTCTATTATTGTGGATGGGAATGGCGCAGAGCTACATGGCAATGGCGCAGAGCTACATGGTAATGACGCAGAGTTACATGGCAATGGCGCAGTGCTGAAAAGAGTTGAGGTGCCCCAGGTTAGAGAGGTTTAGGTTAGTTTAAATATTTATTTTTGGTGCTGACTGCTATGGAAACTTGTAATGCTTTGCTTTGTTCACTAGGATTTGGGAGGGATTTCGCCCAAGGAGGTGCTGCGGCATGAGGGCAAGGAGGTGATACTTGTGGATGATAATGACAGCGGGCAGGAAGATGGTGGGGAGGGTAAAGTGGATGAGAACGCACCGCGTGTTGGGCTGAGATTCAAAACTTATGATGATGCTCTCAAGTACTATAAACAATATGCTGAGGATTCTGGGTTTTCAGCGATCATTCTGAAGTCATCGTATTTAAAGTCAGGGGTGTGCCGAAGGTTGGTGATTGGATGTAGTCGAGCTGGGAGAGGGAGAGCAAATGCGTGCTATCTATCGAGAGAGTCGACCAAGATAAATTGTCCAGCAAGGATCTCTTTGAAGTTAAGGCAAGATAGATGGCTTCATATTGATGATGCTAAGCTCGAGCACAACCATCCACTAAACCAGTTCTCTACATCACTCATTAATTGTTATAAAAAGCTAACAGATGCCAAGAATGGGGGATCTGCCTCACGACTGAAGGGTCACAGGAACATTCCAGCTGAAAAAGAGCAAGGTAACTTCACAGAGATAGGAAGGCTTAAATTTGGGGAAGGAGACGATGAATATATCCAGAAGTTTTTTGGGAATATGCAGAACAAGAATCCTTACTTCTTCTACTTAGTAGATTTGGATAATCAGGGCCGATTGAGGAACTTATTCTGGAGTGATGCTAGGTCACGGGCAGCGAATGATTACTTTGGTCATGATGTTGTTTACTTTGATACCTCATACTTGACAGAAAGATATGATTTGCCACTTGTTTTCTTCACTGGGATGAATAACCATGGTCAGCCTGTTCTGTTTGGTACTGGTTTACTGTCAGATCTAAGTGCTGATAGTTATGCTTGGTTATTTAGAGCATTTTTATCATGTATGAAGGGTCTCTGCCCAAAGGCAATCATCACTGAACATTACAATGCTATTTTAGATGCTGTTCAAGAAGTTCTCCCTGAAGTTAGACATCGCCTTTGCCTGTATCGTATTATGAAAGATGTAGCAGAGAACTTGAAAGAACATGCAGAGTTTAAAACAATCAAGAAAGCACTGAAGAAAGTAACATATGGGTCTTTGAAGATCCCAGAGTTTGAAACGGACTGGAAGAAGATTATCGAGGAACATGGACTTGGAGAAAACGGGTGCCTCAGTTCCCTTTATGAGCATCGCCAACTCTGGACACCTGCATATCTGAGAGATAAATTCTGGGCAGGGATGTCTATTTCACAGCGTGGGGAGTCTATTTCCTCGTACTATGATGGGTTTGTGTACCCAAAAACTTCTTTGAAGCAATTTTTCAGTAAATATGAGATGATATTAGAGAACAAATACAAGAAGGAATGGCAAGCAGATGAAGAATCTTCCCATAGGTCTCCATTGACTGTAACAAAATTCTACATGGAAGAGCAGCTGGCCAAAGCCTACACAATAAACATGTTCAGAAAATTTCAAGATGAGTTGAAAGCAACGATGTATTGCGATGGTATGCCAATTAAAGTTGATGGCCGACTTGTTACTTTTGAAGTGAAAGAATGCTCATACATGGAAGATGGAAAGGACACAGAGAGCAGGACCTATGAAGTTTACTTTTGTAAAGAAGAGCCCAAAGTTGAAATTGAGTGTGAATGTGGTTTCGTTCAGTTCACTGGCATCCTGTGTAGACATGCACTGTCTGTGTTGAAGTTGCAGGAGATATTTGAGATCCCAAAAGATTATGTTCTTGATCGCTGGAGAAGGGACTATAAGAAATTATATTCTAATGCAAAGAAACCTAATGAAATGCCCCTTAGTGACATTGTTGAGCGCTCTGATTATTTGTTCACACAATGTAGTCAGCTGCTCAATCTAGGGTTTGTATCTGAGAGTAGGTACCTTGTTGCTCTGAAGTTACTTAGAGAAGCGGAAAGATCTCTTCTGGATGATGGACTGCCTGCTAGAGACAGGCAGCCAATGCTTCTTTCCTTTGAGGCTGATGCACCAGAAAATGGTCAAGGCCTTTTTAATCCTCAGTTTTCAGAGGGAGTAAAGAATTCTCAGTCAGCCCATGCAAAGCGCTGTGGTCGGCCACCGAAGAAAGTGACAGAATCTAATGATGATACCGTAACACAGCCAAATAAAGAACAGGTCAGTCTTAGTTCCCTTTTTTCTCGAGAGTATATTCATGAGCCTCAGACCCACACTTCAGTTGATATAATATGAATATACCTTTTGTTCATGGATATTCTTGTTGAGCAGGATTTCCTACGGTCATCATTTGTCACAGACAATACAAATATGATCCAAGGGCCGTCTTCTGCCTCCCATCTTGAAGGTCCTCACATGGGAGTGCAAGGAGGCATTGATTTAATGGTACACATTATTATTTTTGTTTGCCGCTGCTATTAATACTACATATATTTTAAAAAGTCTTGCTGCAAACTTACACAGGAAGGAATACCAAATCTCTCATTTGGTAATCATTTTGGAATGGATATTAATCACCAACATCAAGTGCCCAGCCACCAAAGGATGCAGCAGAACAATTTCATACAGGTTTCTGTCATACGATTGGCCATGTCTTGATAATTTTGTATAGTCGTCTTTGTTTGCAAATATTTTTTTTTTGACACCTTGTTTTTTTAGGTGCAGGCAGAACCACATGGGTTTGGGAATCAGTGGGTTTACCACCCAATGTTGCAGGTATTTCTAGTCAATCTTGGTTCTTGACTTTGAAGTTTATCTATGGATATCTGTCTGAAAATGACTCATATGGCCATGTTGCAGGATAATCCAGTGCTAAGAACTCCTACGCGAAGAGCAGGGTAGTGCATATTCATTGCTCCAATTATTTCAGTTAAACTTCAGGTAAGGTGTCAGCCTTTTCTTATCCATGTAGCTATGTGTCCCGTTTAATTTTTCCATCATCCTCCAAGTTCCAACATTCAAGACTTTTTATTTTTCTAAGTTCAGAATTGTGCCCATGCATATATTCTGTGAGAAATGCTATTCCTTATTTACTTTGATATATATAGGTATTGGAGTTAACTTGCATGGGTATGCCACTTGGGTTCTTGAAGAATTGAGTCCCACACCTTAACTGTATTAAATTGTCAACGGGGTTCAAAATTTGCTTAATTGGTCTTGACATAACATCTTTGGTTCAATCTATATTGCTTTTTTTTAGAGTTTTCAATCTATCTATATTGTTTTCTGACCGATGGTCATCGTGCGGAATAAATAATGGTCATCGTGCAGAATAAATAGAAAAACCGAACATCTTTCAATGTGGACAGACTATTACATGTTTTTGGTAACAGCGAAATGCAATTGATAGTTAATAATTTAAGTTGGGTTTGGACTTGACACTCCTTTACAAGATTAGGGACCTAAATACGATTTCTTGTTTGAAGGACTTGAACAAAACACCCATCAAATTTAGTGAACTATGATGCATTTTCCTCACTCGTTCTAATAATTTTTGTATACACAAACTCAGTAACATCAGGATTTTTTCTCACCCCTTCTTTTAATCAAGATCAGAGCCCTGTTGTTTCATTAGAAAAAACTACCACTTCAAGTTTATTTTGCATTGCTACGAAAGTACTGTGCTATATGCTATGTCACTATGTGTAGGGAGGGTGATAACTGTGGTGTCTGGGTCACACGCTCACAGATGTGATGAGAGAAGAGATCCTTGTAGTTTCTTTAATTTTTTTCAGGCATAGAGCCATATAGCTTATTTCAAACTGATCGCTGTGGTTTATCACATGATAACTTTACTATTTTGTATTACCTACACTATTTGCTGCTGTTAAGTGTTATACCATCTATTGCTAGTTATGGTAGTCGTGCATCTCTAGACATAAATTCTTACCGTGATAATTTCTTTACACCTGAGTTCAGCGATGATTTCTCAGCTTCACATATAGTTATGACCGTACAGATGCAGTCACACACTACGGCATGATTTTTGAGCCTGATTGCTGTTAGTACCATAGTGTTGTTTTTTGCCCAAGGCTTTATTTATAACATGAACTCTGATCATACACTGTACCCTTGTGAAAATATGGATCTGCATGGAATACCATTGTTTCGATTAATAATTAACATATACTGTGCCAATGGTTCATTGGCTTGGTAAGGATGCATGCATTCCCAATATGTATCAGATTTTCATAGCCAGTTCCTGCTTTAAACTGATTCCAAAAGCAGAAACACAGTAGTTTGCTTTCTTAGAGAATAATTTACAATTATATAAAACATATATCTGCAATGGTTCTTACCAGCTATGCGGTAGCATCGATGTTGTAAATAGTTGGCTAAAGTTGCGCTATAGCTGATCTCTAAACTTGGCTTTTACAGCTGTGAAAACTGCGATTTAAAACCTTGGTTAGCACCAGTACCAGTATACCAGCTATCCGTCATTAACAGTTAATAGGTTTCCCTGTGTAATTTCAGGCACCATGACTTCTCAGGCTCCTGTAATGACTTCCTGAGTCCTGAACTGACAGAAGGATACCGAGGCTGTGCGTGGCACTGGCACTCCAGATGGCAAGAACTTGGCAGAGGGTCCCATGGATCCAAACATTTTTGTTACATGATACTGTTAGCTGCTGTCGCTAGGATGAATATTCAAACTGTACATAACATTGGCTCTATAATAGGTTTTTTTTTTTTTGCCTGATGTGCGCCAGATTTGATAATGTGGCAGAGGACGCGTATTGTTTAGCTTATTGGTTAGTTGCAGACAAAAGTCAGACTAGTAAGCCTTCAAAACGAGGGAGCGGAAGTAGCCCAAGACCTCGACGTCCTCGCTAGCACCGTGTATCTCATATTCCGCCCCTGCGCGTCGTCCTTCTCCGTTGCCTCCCTATCCATCTGCATCCTGACTCCATCGATGTGGCACCTCATCTCGACGCATACAAATAGGAGTGCACTTTTTTTTTTCTCTCTCCCATTGTTTGACCATGCCGGCTGCCAATATGTTACGAAACGGTGTCGGCCAACAGACATCTATTCATCAGTGATCTCATCCAATTAGATGTGCAGTTAGAGATAGAATTAGAGATTAGATTTATATTAACTGTGTCACCGAAGGGGCATGTCTTTTGATGACGAAATGTAACTTCTCGTTGTGTCCTTTGGACACATCCCTTCACTTATATATATCTAAGAGATCAATGAAAACAACGGTTGTTTCCAAATCATTGTTCATTTTCATTCACTTTTAACACGTTATCAGCCATGTTGCTCTTCTGGACAAGCGAAAGAGAACGACAGAGGCACATGCCCCTGAACCCCCACCGGTAAGCATGGCAAGGATCGACTTACCGTCACATGTTGTTCGTCAACTGTTCTTCGCCCTTCGCCACGTCGGTGGAGTTCATCGTGGCCCGATCCGCCACCACGGCCACCATGGACAATGCCGCAGCGTCTTCGAGCACCTTGGGCCTCGTGTTCGCCGCAACATTTCCCATGGTCATGGCCATGGTCCTTTTGGCCGCCTCTTCGACTCCGCTGTTCGTGGCTTCCGTTCCAATGCAGTTCCTCGTCGTCGATGGACTCCTGTTCGTGGCCGCCATGCTTCTCCTCCGCGCGGTCTTCGTCTGCAGAGCCAGCCACCATCTCCTCGCCTTGGCTTGGACGGTGCCTCCAGCGGTTGAAGCCCCGGCACCTCCAGCGGTTGAAGCCCTGGCGCCGCCCGTTGATGAAGTGGTTGTCGAGCCCGTCGCTATACCTGCGTACGTCCCCATGGAGCCGATGTCGCCAGCACCGGCACCACCTTGCTACTGGTGTGACTTTTGCAAGGAGTACGCGCTGATGCCACACACGCTGGAGTACAACTACACGCTGCCATCGCCCACACCGATTGATCCGACTCAAGTGGCGGCTGACAGTGGCATGCTCGGCGGCGTCCTCAATCCTTAGATCTTCAACACCATCGCCGCGCCGATGCTCTAGCAAGTGAAGACCGAGGACAAGGACATGGTGGCTGCCCCCGGCGTCGGCAACCTCTTCAACCCCAGCGGCACGCGCGTGGCCAGGACCGGCGTCCCGCCGTACACCTTCCTCAATGCGGCTGGCCCCTCGGCTCCTCCTCCGAAGGCGACCTCGACACCGAGTTTTCCGATCGCGACTCACGTGGAAGCCGCTGCTTGCATGAAGGCGAAGGCCCTCCTGAGTCCTCCTCCGCCGAGACGCTACCGACCCCGACGCTCCGACGCCTCCTCGGCCGCAAGACGGCGGCAGTGGACAGGCGCCCCGGCCTCCGTCGCACCGGCGCCTAGAATCCGGTGGATCTCGGCCTCCCGAGCGCGGAGGTCCTGAACATGGCGGTCAATGGTGGTGGCTTCTACTCCCCCGACGAGGGGGAGTCCTCTTCCAACTGAAGATGGCGGCGATGGCGGCCAAAGACAAAGGCGAGCAAAGCACAAGATGGAGCGCGGTGGCGAGGAGACTACCAGCGGCGGCGGCCTCCGAGATGGCAGCGGCGGCGTGTAGTTAGGGGCTGAAACCCTAACTGCCGACCGACCCCTCTTTTATGGGCTTCACACATGACGATGGGCCGCCCAAGGCCGGTGCCCTACCTACCCTCCTCTCTCCCCCTGTGCATGCCGACTAGACCAGATGGGCCCAAAATGGAAATGGCTTTTCTTTGGCCTGGCTTTCTTATCTATTTTATTTATTTTTCAAAGATTAATTCATCAATGACTATGTTAGTCTCTTATAATTATGTGCTGTAAAATTAAGTACTCTTATGTTTAGTCGCTGACTTTAACTATAGTTGTACTTGTGATATTTTATCATTGTAAAATATCCATTTATGATATTATTCAAAGTATTTGTCCCCGTATGTATGGCAAATCCAATAAATAATATCCTTGTTATTATGACCATGATGTTGCAAATTATTTATTCATTAATCACTTTTGCAATCGATCATTTTATTTAAGCCCCTTTTATGCTTTTTGACTTTAAAGCACTACGCGCTTAAATAATGGATGTGATATTTTATGTATATTTTCTCATCAATTGTATAACGCGCATGTTCCCTATTTGTTTGTTAGCCATACACAAGGTAGCACCACTGTTGCTACCGTGGGATCTACACTAAGTAAATACTCAGTGACTATCCTCAACATGCGTACCCAACATCATAAATAAGAACATTTGGTCTACATCTTTTCATAAAGATGACTACCATTAATTCGCATTTCTATTGGCCATACACAAGGTAGCACCATAGTTGCTACTGTTGGATCTACACTAAGTCCACAACTTAGTTACTATCCTCAACGTGCGTACCCAATTCGTTTGCAAATTGACTAAGGTCTAAATCATTCTTGATGACTACCTTAATACGTGTTTATACAACTTGCATAATTACTTGGCATCTACTGTTAATACAGACTATGCCCAATTTGAGGTCTACACTTTTATGGTGACTACCTCCATTATTTCATTATGCACATGAGATCTTTATAGCATTAATAATACAAGATTTATCTTATCTCTATTTTGCATCCCATAATTACAACACACCACAACATTTTAATAACTTAAAATGTTTTGATGGTTTGTCTTGTGGAGGATCAATGACCATCAAAGAGTTTGATTTGATTGCTCTAGACGGCCACAATTATTCCACATGGGCTGTGGACGTAAAGGTTAGTCTTGCGTCCCGTGGACTTTATCGAGCTGTGTTACCACCCGAAGAGGGTGTTGCACCACTTGAAGATAAACATGTATACACAGCCCTATATCTCATTAGGAGCCATATTCATCCTGACCATAAGGCTGAATACTTGTTGGAAGAGAACCCATGAAATCTATGGAATTCTCTTAAGCAACGCTATGAACAACAAAAGGCGCTTGTCCTGCTTGCGGCCAACTATGAGTGGACGCAGCTTCGCTTACAGGATTTTAAAACTGTGAGTGATTACAACCATGTTGTTCATAGGATTTGCTCAAAGTTGTAATTCTGCGAGAAAGAACCTACAGATGTGGATAAAATAGAAAAGACTCTGTCTACTATGCTTCCCTCTGAAAGGATTCTTCAACAACAATACCGTGAAAGGCGTTTCCAGGTTTATTCTGAGCTTATACAAACTTTACTTGAGGCCGAAAAACATTCTGAACTTATGGTTTGGAATAATTAGCAGCATCCTGTAGGATCTGCTCCATTGCCTGAAGTACATGCCTACACTCAGAATAAACCCAAATTTGATGGTGGATTTTCTAATACCCATCCTCAGGGAAATTCCAAGAAAGGTAAAAAACAACACAGACGCGATAAGAAATCCCAAACTCGTGTTTCCAACAAGGGTAAGAACATTCCCAAACACAGGAATGACAAACCTGTGTGTCAGAAGTGTGGTTGTTATAACCATATTACAAAGAAATGTCGTATCCAAGCCATTTTGTTGATCTCTACTTAAAGTCTGTGGGTCGTGGACGTGCTGCACCAGGACAGAAATATGAAGCCCACTTCAACATTCGACCTAACACCACCAGGAATGAGGCTGGTTGTTCACAACAAGTTCCAATGGAACCAAGCAACAACAACATACGAGGAGGCGAGGATCCTGCTGATACGGGGAATATGATCGTGGAATATGCATCCAACGACATATTTGGAGACTTTGAATAGGCTCCCAATCCCTTAGATTCTCATGTCTTTATGTCATAGTGATTATAATAGTTAAAATAATTTATGTCTTATGTGTTGTAAATATTTAATAATGTCATCAATATTTAGTTTGAATACCAAATAAATGTATTGTACACATTTGATGCATTGTACACATTTGATATTCAATAAATAAAGTATGTATTCTATATATCATCAAAGAGTTTTATATCAAATTCTTTATTTAATATAGTTTCTACGGGGGTCAATCTGATGGAGGAGGAATTATGCCTAGTGGACAGTGGTACCACTAATTCTATACTTAGAGAAACAAAATATTTTCAAACTCTTACAAAAAGACAAGGAAATGTTTTGACAATCGCCGGACGCGATGCTACAATAGTTGGCTCTGGTCGTGCCACTATTGTACTCCCCATAGGTACCCAAATTACAATTGAGGATGTATTATTGTATCTCGATTCAAAGCGTACCTTATTAAGTTATAGAGATATCCATCAAAATGGTTTTCATATAGAAACCCGTGATGACAATAATGAGGAAATTCTCCTTGTTACTAAAAATAGCAGATATGGCAAACGAATTGTTGAGAAAATTCCCTCTTTTCCGTCAGGATTGTACTACACATACATCAAACCCGTACCGCATGTTGCGTACAAGGTAATTTTTCAAAATGTTGACGCATTCAAAATTTGGCATGAACGCCTTGGTCATCTTGGTATAGGGATGATGCAAAAAATTATCAGCAATTCTAAAGGTTATGAGTTAAATACTGTTAAATTCCCAAAATCTTCAGATTTTATGTGCACTTCATGCGCTACAGAGAAATTGATCGTACGACCATCGCCCGTTAAGATCCAAAATGAGCCACTAAAATTTCTTGAACGCATTTAAGGAGATATTTGTGGCCCCCATACAACCAATGTCTGGACCGTTCAGGTACTTCATGGTTCTAATAGATGCATCTACTAGATGGTCTCATGTGTGTCTTTTGTCCACACGTAACCATGCATTTACAAAAATTATTGCTCAAGTTATTAGACTTAGAGCACATCATCTGAACATCAAATTCAATCAATTCGAATGGACAATGTTGCTGAATTTTCCTCAAAGGCTTTCAACGATTATTGTATGGCTTTGGGAATTCAAGTTCAGCACTCTGTCCCATATATCCATACACAAAATGGTTTAGCAGAATATCTTATTAAGAGAATTAAAATCATTGCAAGACCATTATTACAAAATTGCAACCTACCAACTTCATGTTGGGGTCATAGAGTCTTACATGCTGCTAACTTAATTCAATTGCGACTAACTGTATATCACGTAGTCTCCCCATTGCAATTAGTACGTGGGAATATGCTAAATATTTCTCATCTGCGAAAATTCGGTTGCGCTGTATACATACCGATCTCACTGCTTAAGCGTACTTCTATGGGCCCACATAGGAAACTTGATATCTATGTGGGATATCAATCCCCATCAATTATCAACTACCTCAAGCCTCTTACAGGAGATTTATTCATGGCCCGATACGCTGACTGCATATTTAATGAGGACCATTTCTCGGCATTAGGGGGAGATTTCAAGTAACAAAACGAATGTCGGGAAATCATCTGGAATGCCCAAGGCATTCCCCCCTCAGATCCATGTACTCTAGAGACTGACCAACAAGTTCAGAAAATCATAAACTTGCAACATATTGCAAATAACCTGCCAGAAGCATTTACTGATTATAAGGGTGTCACTATATCCTCTTATCCTGCTCGCAATGCATCCGAAAGAGTGGAGGTACCAATAAAAACCATTCAACTCCCACTTCCAAAGAAGAGGGGGAAGAAGTACGGCCGCTCCTAAGGATAATGCTACAAGTAAGCGTCCGAGGATATCGAGAGCTAAATCCTCCAAATCAGTAAATTCAAGCCAACCTCAAGTTGGTAGACACCAATAGTGGATAAAAATCCAACATCAGGACCAAATCCACAACCCGGATCAACGGTGTATCCAAATTCTGATCCTGGGATATCGGAATACCCTGACTCTATAGTTTTGGGAAATGTTGAGTCAAATAATGGGGTGAAAGAAATTTTCATCAATTACATAGATTCTGGAGAATCATACGATCGTAAGACTACTGTTGTCGACATGTACTTCTCCACAGCAATTGCAGAAATCTTTCTCAATGATCCAGATCCCAAGACCATGGCAGAGTGCAAAAAGCGCTCGGACTGGGCTCAATGGAAAGAAGCAATTCAAGTTGAGATAACTTTGTTCATTAGAAGAGGGGTATTCACATCTACAATACCTACACCTTCCAAAGTCTTTCCTGTAGGCTTTAAATGGGTTTTTGTCCGAAAACGGAATGAGAACAATGAGGTGGTGAGATATAAAGCGAGTCTAGTAGCACAAGGGTTCACGTAGAGACCTAGCATTGATTACAATGAAACCTATTCTCTAGTAATTAGTGGAATTACTTTTCGATATTTAATATCATTGGCAGTTCAAAATCATCTATCTATGCAGTTGATGGATGTGGTGATAGCATATCTATATGGGTCACTTGATTCGGACATATACATGAAGGTTCCCGATGAAATCCAAATTCCGAATCCAAACGCAAATCACAACATGTATTGTGTAAAACTACAAAAGTCATTATATGGCTTGAAGCAGTCGGGACAAATGTGGTACAATCGACTGAGGGAATTCTTTCTAAAGAAAGGATACACTAACAATGATGATTGCCCATGTGTTTTCATTAAGAAATCTCAAACGGGATTTTGTATTATATCCGTGTATGTTGATGATTTAAATATCATTGGCAGCCCAAAGGATATAGATGAAGCACGCAAACATCTAAAGAAGGAATTCGAGATGAAGGATTTGGGTAAGACCAAGTATTGCCTAGGCTTACAACTTGAGCACCGTCCTTTAGGGATTTTAGTGCATCAATCAATCTATATCCAGAAAATATTAGAGAAAATCAATATGGATAAATCATACCCTAATAAAAGTTCGATGCTTGTTCGTTCTTTAGGAATAGGGAAAGATCCATTTATACCACAGGATATTGGGGAAAAGATGTTGGGATCAGAGATCCCATATCTCAGTGTCATTGACGCACTTATGTATCTTACAAATTGCACCAGGCCTGATATCGCATTTGTAGTGAACTTACTGGCTAGGCATAGTGCGGACCCAACTTACCGTCATTGGACGAGAGCGAAGTGTATCCTCAGATACCTTAATGGCACAAAGGATCTTGGTTTATTCTTCAAGAAAAATCATGATCCCAGTATGATTGGTTATACTGATGCAGGTTACTTATCTGATCCTCATAACGGAAAATCCCAAACAGGATTTGTATTCCTACATGGAGGTACAACTATTTCATGGAAGCCTTCTAAGCAGACTCTAACAGCGACTTCTACTAATTATTTTGAAATTATTGCTCTATACGAGGCATCACGAGAATGTGTATGGCTTCGCATAATGATTAACCACATACAACAGTCATGTGATATTGGTTCAATTGAATCACCTACAATTATCTATGAAGATAATTCCGCTTGTATTACACATATGCAATCAGGTTACATAAAGAGCAATATCACTAAGCATATTGTTCATAAACTGTTTTATCCCCATGAATTACAAGAAAACAGAGAAATAAACATCTTGCAAATCAAGTCATGTGATAATCTCGCTGACCTATTTATTAAGTCCTTACCAACTTCTGTGTTTCAAAAATTGGTACATGAAATTGGTATGCGACGACTTTGAGATTTACCAGAATCAGGGGAGACATCTCCTAAATGTTGACCTGTACCAACATCATATTATACTCTTTTCTTTCACAAGTTTTACTTACAAGGTCTATTGTTAAAGTTTTAATGAGGTAATGTTAACATAAGCATGTGTCATATTTCCAATTTTCCCCACCGAAGTTTTTGTGGGAAATATCAAAGACATATATTGCCCTCACAATTCATCCATGGTTTTTTCCCGAAAAAGTTTTTTCATGTGAGTTATCCAAGAGATAATACCAATAATATATCGTCATATTTTCTCATAATTTTTCCACTAGGATTTTATAGGAGTTTTAGCGACATATCACTTTATATTGCTCCTCATATTTTTCTAAAATGGTTTTTGGGAGAGTAATCTATATGTCGTATCTCCTATATTTTTTCTCCACTGGAGTTTTTAATGGGATACCAATGACATAATGATTTATTTAAATCATAGTCATATATGCTATTTTCTTCTTATTTTCCTATAAGGTTTAAAGGAGTTTTTACAGCATATCTATACATACATATTCCTCAGATTTTTTCCACGGGTTTTTTTGAGGAATTCAAGCATACAACTATATTGATCTCAAAGAAGATTCGATCAAGCGGAAGTATTACGAAACGGTGCTTGTCAACATACACCTATTTATCAGTGATCTCATCCAATTAGATGTGCAGTTAGAGATAGGATTAGAGATTAGATTTACATTAACTGTGTCACCGAAGGGGCATGTCTCTCGGTGACGAAATGTAACTTCTCCCGTCAGTTGTGTCCTTTAGACACACCCTTTTACTTGTATATATATATATAAAAGATCAATGAAAGCAATGGTTGTTACCAAATCATTGTTCATTTTCATTCACTTTTAACACAATTGACGCATACAAATACACTTTTTTTCTCCCATTGTTTGACCATGCCCAGGTGCCAAGTTTTGGCTTGGCTCACCAGCGTTACAGACAATAGCCCTGTGCCCCTATCCCTGCTCATCCACATCTGTAGCCTGTTTGGATGGCTGGTTCATTTCGTTGCTGGTTTATAAAAAAATACTGCTGACTAGTTTATACGAGAGAAAAATACTCTTCCGATTAAAAATTTATCATGCACAGCGAGGCTGCTGGATTCTACAGCTACTGCATCGCACTGCGCATCGGACGGGCGTGTGGGCGCGGGAGTCGAGCTGCGCGGCCGGGCCCGGCCTCTCTCGGGCCCTTGTGCAGATGCGCAGAGGTAGCGTCCCCTAATTCATTTGTCACCAAACTTTGCACCCGCCTCCCCCGTACCCGTCCGAAACCCTAGCCTACCTCGTCGGCGGCGGGCCCTCCGGCGATGGAGGTGGAGGAACCGCTCCCAACGTCCAAGAACCCCCGCCGTGCTCGGCGCCGGGACCTCAACGCACTGGTCAGACTCGCCCCGTCCCTCCTGTTCTGTTGTTCCTGATCCTTTTATCGCCTTTGTGATCCTGAGCGTAGCCTTCGATATGTGCTAACTTATCGGTGTGGGGAAATTTCCATTTCCTTCCTTGATTCGAGGTGTGGCTGCTCAGGAACGATTCAGATTTCATTTTGAGCTCTAGTCTAGAGTGGGCGGGCAGACAGTGGTTATCATTTAGGGTTTGGATTTGATTGATTCTCATTTGGTTTTGATGGGTAGTTATTTCGTATTTTAACTCTATTTTCGTGACTTGGACTAGCATTTGTTTTTTCAGTAAGCGGTCTAGTGTCTAGTAATTCTGTATTTCTGTTCATCACTGTGGGCTTGAGGTTCTAATTAGGATCCATTTCTGTTCTAATAAAGTTGTAGCCTTTGCTTTGGAGGCATTGATAATAGCACAGCTTGGTTGGATGGTCATTGGAGCATTTACCAGCAGTTGAAACCAAATGTTAATGTCATGCCATCCTGAAATACCTACATTCAGGAGACGCGATTTGCTCACAGTCACTCATGCTGTTCCTATGTTTTAAAAAGTTAATTTTAAGTTGATTTCACTTTGTATTAGCTTGAAAAACTTAAAAAATTTCTGGTAGTTTGCAATGTAAGTGGTTTCATGATGAAGTTTTTTTTTTAGGATCCCAGCATGGAGGAGTCCGATGGGGAGGATATTGGTGTTCCAGAAGTTGGCATGGTGTTCAATAATCACACAGAAGTCAACCGATTCTACCGCAAGTATGCCCGCCGTGTTGGCTTTGGTGTCTCAGTAAGGAGGTCCTCGTTCTCACAAGAAGGGACCTGCTTATATCTCGAGCTTATGTGCTGCAAAGGAGGGCGGCCACGTTATGAGCCAAAGTTTCGGAAACGGGCTTCATCAACCACTAACTGCCCAGCCAAGATCCGAGTGAAGTTGTGGGGAGATAAATTGTTGCATGTAGAGTTGGCGATCCTCGATCATAATCATCCAGTGAGCCCAGCAATGGCAAGGTTTTTGAACTCTTATAAGCAGCTCTCTGGCCCTGCGAAGAAGCGGTTGCGTATGGGTGGCCCTGGGGCTATGCCTGTTGAAGAGTCAAGCAAGATGCCCATGGATAAGCTGGGGGAGCTTGAGCAGCTTCTTTTTGGCGAGAGCAAGCACCACAGCTTTGTGGAGAGGGGTCGTTTGAAGCTCCAACCTGGAGATTCGGAGGCCCTTCGGCTTTTCTTCACTCGGATGCAGGCCAAAAATGCTAACTTTTTCAATGTCATTGACCTGGACGATGAAGGCTGTACCAGGAATGTTTTCTGGGCAGATGCACGGTCAAGAGCCATGTGTGAGTACTATAGTGATGTCATCACACTTGATACGTCATATGTGGCTAGTAAATATGATATTCGTCTTGCAACATTTATTGGGGTGAATCATCATGGACAATCTGTCTTGATGGGGTGTGCCCTGCTTTCTGATGAAACAGCAGAAACCTATTCATGGCTACTTAAGGCTTGGATTGCATGTATGTATGGCAATCTTCCGAAGGCTATTGTCACTGACTATTGTAGGGGCATCCAAAGTGCTGTAGCTGAGGTTATTCCGGGAGTCCGTCATAGAATGTGCTTGTTTCAGATAATGAGGAAGGCCGCAGAATGTTTAGGTGGGCTGTCAGAGTACAGAGCTATCAACAAGGCGATGCATAAGGCTGTGTATGATTCTTTAACCATAGATGAGTTTGAAGGGGAATGGAATACTTTAATTACATATAGTGGGCTTCAGGGCAATGACTGGCTAAGATCACTTTATGAATGCCGATCTTCATGGGTTCCTGTTTTCATTAAAGATACATTTTGGGCAGGAATGTCTGCTACACAAAGAAATGAAACAATTACTCCTTTTTTTGATGGATATGTTGATTTAAAAACCACCTTGAAGCAATTTCTTGGCAAGTATGAGATGGCTTTGCAGAGTAAATATGAGAAGGAGGCCCAAGCAGATTTTGAGACATTTCATAAGCAACGTCCACCGGTATCAAAATTCTATATGGAAGAGCAGCTCTCAAAGGTATACACGCATAATATGTTCAAGAAGTTCCAAGATGAGATTGAAGCCATAATGTACTGCCACGTATCTTTAATTGGTGTTGACGGGCCTGTCTCCACATTCAATGTCAAGGAGTGCATTTTCCTTGAAGATGGTAAAAGGACCATGAGTAAAATTTTTGCAGTGACTTACAAAGCGGACGAAAAGAATATTAGTTGTATATGTGGAGGTTTCCAATTCAGTGGCATACTATGTAGGCATAGTCTCTCCATGCTCAAGTTTCAACTGGTTCGTGAAATTCCACAACATTATATTCTTGATAGGTGGAAAAAGGATTTTAGACAGTTGCATGTGAAGAGACGCCCTCCAAGCGATCTTGTCCCCAACAATCGCATGGATCGATATGACTATATATCAATGAGATGTTTGCAACTTGTTGACTCTGCAGTCCTATCAGATAAGTATCGCCTTGCTTTGAGGTTGGTAAGGGAGACAGAAAAATTTCTGCTAAATAGCAACACACATGATGATACACAACCAAGGATCAAGTCTCGTGTTCCTAAAGTAAATAAACCAAATACAGTGACTGGTCAAACCGTGGTGGGTGCAGCTACTGGAAACAGAAATGATGGTCTCAAAGGACCAGAGGTACTGGTTCGACCTATAATAAATCTTATATACACATGTTTGCTTGTAAGCTTTGTGGAAATTAGAATCGATAGTCCATATGATTTGCTTAAATGGGTTGTTTTGCAATATGCAGGCTCCAGCAGTCATGCAAGTACCGCAAATCCAAAAGGTAAGATTGCACTAAGCATTAGTTAATTTTATATCCTTAGTTGACACATCTGGCTCTGAGGATATTGATTGGTTTGTAAGACTATATGCTTCCAATATCAGAGACCTCCTTAAAAAGAAGATATTGATTGGTTGCTATTTTTACTCCAGGGAGGGGCAGAAAAAGGAATAGTTCCTACTGGCTACATTGGAGTAACAGCTAATATCCAGCAATTTGTAGGCAATCAAGCAGCATTTCAGCCAAGCATTGTGTACATGGTACCGGTATGTCAGAACAGATGGTCATATATGCTGACTCGTATCTTTTGACTAAATCCCACAGGCACTAGAAAACCAAATTTCCATGATACGAAAATAGTATGGCGCCCAGGGGTGCTGGCGCCCTCCTTATCTGGAGTCGTTGCCTGGCATCACTGAGATTTGTTTTGACGACAGGCTGTGATGGTGTTTCTTCATCCACCTTCTTCCTCCTCGCCTTGCGTTCCTCAGCTTCTGTCCGTGTCTCACCATGAGCACAGCCCTCCCCCATGAGCGCTGCGTCCGTGATGTGCCCAGCCTCACATTCCTCCGCTCCTGTCCGCGCGCCCCATGAGCACACCCTCCCTGTCAAGGTCGTCAAATCCTCGACTAGCTGCACCGCTGCTCAGTTCATTCCTTCTCCGGGTGAGGTTATACCCCTGTCCGTAGGCTTAGGAGAGATATAGATGGGAGTAGGATAATATTCTTGCTTAATCCTCAAGTGTTCCGATTACAGCCTATAAATATGGCCTGAGGCCTTCACACGTAAGCTAACTGATCCTATAATTAAGGACTAAAAACAGAAACCAACTAAACTGAAAATAGAAACCAACTAAACTACGATCCAACTCAGCCGCCACCCGTGCCCTCCCCTGAGCGCATGCTGCCCTCATGCGTCGTCTTCTCTCCATGAGATACGCGCCTCCCCCATGAGCGTGTGCGCCTCTCACGAAGTGCCCTCCCCCTGTGCGCGTGGCACCTCCCTGAGAGCGCCTCGTGACTGTGGCCCCTCCTCCCCATGAGCGCTGTGTCCATGACTGAGTGCCGCCCATGATCGAGGTCAAGCGGCTGTGCAAGAAGCCAGTGGATCCGCCTCCTCAGTCCTCCCCCGTGATGCGGCAGCTGGAGCTAGGAGGAGACTGGGAGGCGCAAAGGAGGTCACAAGGGAGCAGGCCCATGGCTAGCATGCTTGTTGGCGGTGTGAGGAAGATGATCGGTGGTGCGGGCTGTGTGGCGCAGTGGCAGTGAGGAAGAAGAAGACGGCTCCATTATCTGTGTTTTCTTCTGTTTATTTCTACTAAGATGTCCGCTCCAGATAAGGAGGGTGCCAGCCTCCCTTGGTGCCAAATCCGTACTCTTCCAGGATATTTGGATGCTTTTCTTGCATATTAAATCAGGAATATTTACAATAAGCAGTAGTTATTCATCGTTCTCTATAGTTGGTAAAAAAATATTGAATCTTCTAACAAAAAATAAATCATATATCACTCCGTTCCAATTTCCAAATTGTAAATCATTTTGGCTGTTCCAGATACATAGTTTTTGCTATGTATCTAGACAGCGGATGCACAGCAATGTGCCTAGAAAATCCAAAACAACTTACAATTTGAAATGGAGGGAGTACTTATTAACCGCTAATTGTTCTTTATTTTCAAGTTTTTTCTTTATTATTTTTACTTTGAGGCAGCTATGCTACTGACTGTTGCTGATTTAAAATTTCAGAGTGGTGTTGACCCACATGCTTTTGGAAATGTTCTGATGCCGGTGATGTACCAGCAGATGTTCCAGGTTTGAGTTTATGTTTGTTTGCAAGTTCTATTCATCTTGCATGGACTTTTTTTTGGCATAAATTGATGGCATTCAATGGCACGGTGGTATGGCTAGGTGCCTCCGAAGCCAAATGAGACCGTGCAAGATATTTCAGCGAACAGAAAAAGTAAGCGACCTCGTGGTCAGAAGCTCACAGAGACATCTCAGCAGGCAAATGGAACCCCAGCATCTGCATCTGGCTAGGGGGGGACTGCTAACATTTAGAACAGGTTTTCCTGATTTACTCCTAATACTTGGTATGCTTTGTTCAACTATAGTCACCTCACCTGAGTTGTGGCAACTGTATTTGTTCTTCCCAGGATTTCTGTACATACGTTGACTTCCTGCCGTGAGAAATTTTACATATGGACGCCGGCACTAACAATTACCTCAATGTGATCCAAGGTATCTGGCCCAGGAATGGAAATTTAGTTCACACATTTTTTTTTTTTTTTGCTGATTTCAGCAAGACAGGTTGCACTCGGGGAATATCCAGTATCCACGGTTCTAGTGTAATGTGCAAGTCCCCGTGTCCTTTTTTATGATATGTAAATGATTTTTTTTTTGGAATAGCTCTATGGCTCATGAGTACAGTGTCAGTTGCCTTTGAATTCCCATTGTCGATGCACCAGATCGATGTCTAATGCATATAGAAATATAAAGCATGGAGGGTGGAAGCGTTTCCTGACTGTGGCCATTGCGTACTTTGGCAACAATCATGGAGCAAGACATGCCAAAGCAGAGCTCTATTGGAAATTAAGTTATTCTCTCGATATTTAAGACAGAGCTAAATAATTCAAAACTAATAAACCTGTCATAAATGTGAAAAATGTGCTCTTTGTTTCTAATTATAGGCCTTTTTGTTTTTTCTAGAGATATACTCTCTCTGTTTTAAATTGCAAGTCGTTGTGACTTTTTTAGGTCCATAGTTTTTGCTATGCATTTAGATATATACTGTAAAAACTATGAACCTAAAGAAGCCAAAACAACTTACAATTTGGGATAAGGGTATGTATAATGTATCTAACATAGTGGTGGATATGTATCTAGAAAAAGCCAAGATCTATAATTTAGGAGTTAGATAGAGAAGTAGGTAATACAATTTACCAATAATTTGGGACAGAGAAGTAGGTAATATAGTTTACTCTTAGGGATCTTGCAACATGTAGTCTCAAAAATTTAGAAGTTGGAAAGAAAGAAATAGTGCATAGTGATATACTGGTGTTGTATTGGATTGCTCAAGGTTCTTAAGGATATTAGAAGATTGGTGAACAGGTTCCGACACAAAAGAAATGAAAAAGGAAAAAAATTGAATACTCCAAAAACTTTTACAAGCTGCAGAATGCGACATTCAATTACTTCACTGCACACATTGTTTGTTGTACATGCAACATGGCTGACAGCGTGTAAATGTAGGGGCCAACTCCCCATGCCCGAGTTTCCTGATCGCCCATTTCGGTCCAAATTCACAATTTTAAATTTCAACTTATGAAAATTGACTCCAACCACGTAGGCATGTAGACAACAGATCATAATTGGTCATAATAAAATCAGCTAACACCATAATGATTCCATAAACTTTATGGTCAATAAATTACCCCAACATCCACCAACCATTACTTATGAATTTAAATCAGATTCAATATTTCGGGATTGCATAGTACCATAACAATTGATCTGTATTTTCCACGTCCATAGCAGCCGGTGAAATTTCGGTTGCAATTTACTTGCCAAACCACAGCACCGCGCCTAACTAAATGCATGTCAGCATGAGCATCTCTACAGCAAGTCTATCCACCTTACTAATTGGAAGTCACTATCAAAGTCAGCCAAGAGGCACAAAAAATGGCCGTATTGCCTTTCAATACATATGATACTGCCGTTAGGTAGCTGAGGTCTCTTGAATTTTCTGAGTTCTGACTGCTGAAATAATATATATAATAATAGGCCACCTATCTAAACGAGTGCGATGTTTCCGAATACTCTTCCAGCTACTGCCGTGCTTCCTCTTCCTCTTCATTGTTCTCTGTTTGGGATGCTAGCTTCACAATATCTTCAACAAGGATCTTTCCTTCTGAAGGCGTGCATAAAGAGAACGTTCAGAAAAATACAAGAAAATTGGACAGATGTAACACTGGAGCAGCATGTAGGTGTCATGGGTAAACGAACCTTTGTCTTTAGAAAGGTTGCTGATGAGCTCTTGCACGCCTTCTTTCCCTATGGTGTCCTTGAGATAGGCTGCTGCAGCCGCCACCTCTTCAGGTGTCACTTTGCCATCATGGTCCCTGAAAATTGTGTGCAAATTGGATCATAATGCTGAGGACTATGTGCAAAATGGTTATGGTGGCAGATTACAAATGACTTCTCTGTTTGATAAAGTAGGCCATCCCACATATCTTAGGATAATAGGAAGCAGCAACCATGCTTTTACAGGGACTCCACAAGGAAGATGAGTTTATGAACTAGTGCATTTCATAAAACAATCATCTAAATATGGTTAGGTAGATCACAGAAACACCTGACACAGAACTGTGTTTTGACAGGGCAACAGAGTTACCGCCAATTGTAAATTAACAAAAAATAGCATTAAGTTTCCCTATCAGGGAGAACTCAGTAACAAAATGCACTGGCTGACAAGCACACAACATAAAAAGATCCATACATACAAGTGACTTACTTATCAAGCAGTTGCCAACGATTTCCAATTTGTGCATCCACATCATCAATCTCCTTTTCTAATTCTTGGAGCATAGCATCAACCTGAATGCAGCAAAGGTCATAGTTATATGTGATTCATGTGAACAGCAAACCCATGAATCATAAATATTCAACCAAAAAAGGGATATAATAGCATACATATGCCAACAACATACTGAAGATACAAAAGCATGCGGATGCTTGTTTCCTTTGCAGCACTTTTAAAATGCCAAAAGAGGTGTTCAGTTCAGGTAGGCTTTCTAAGATTACATCATCAGAATGAAAATCAGAGGCCTTTTAGTTACCAAGTCTTGTCAATATAGACCTTAGTTACAATTTGCAAGTAAAAGTTTGCACTCTTATCTCCAACTTTTAGATATTTGTTTATAGTTTTCACTGTCGATATTCAAGGCTATTTAGGCAGCATAGTTCCAAGAGTAGTAGCAACAAAATATGGGAAATATAAACAGATTTTAGGTAGACACTGCTCAACTACGGGTCATGCCCCGAAGGATGCCCCAAAGGATTCCTTACCTTCTCAATAAGTGCTGATGAGACTTTTTCTTCTGCAGCAGCCTCAGCATGACGGTCTGATTCCTCTCTAGCAGCTATGTATGCTCTCTTAGCTTCTTCTTCACCCTCTGTACCCTCCTTTTCAAGCATTGAGTTGTATAGTTCTATCTGCATGCGGACAAAAGTCCTATTAAAAATCCAGTGTACATATTTATATATGCAATACCATGAAAGATGCCTGCATGAGTATTTGTTTGTCTAATCTACTTCATATTATACCTCCTTGTTGACAAGTCCCAAGAACTCCTGACGCTCCTTGCTTACAGACTGCAAATACAAGTTACAAAAATGATCAAACAGAGAGGATGGAATGAGGAGACACTAGTGTTCCATAGCTACACTGTTGTTACTGTCAACGTGTATAGTTACTAAATGAAAAATACTGATTGTATAGGAGCATACCGATGCAGATGCGAGCACTGCCAATGCTCGGCCGATATTACAGAGTTTTTCCCTGTCGTGTTGTTTTGCCTTTCGCAGTTCTTCCCTAGCAGTAGCCTCAGTCATTTCTTTCAAAGCTAAATCTTCAGCAGCACCCTCTGGTTCTTTGAGCTTTGTCTTTTCCTCTTCCTCTTGTTTTGCTTTTTCTTCTTTCTCCTTCCTTTTCTCTTCCTCCTGAATATATTTTTGCATTAAAAAATCAATAATAGATTTGCAGCATTACGTTAACAAAATAAAATGATTGGGTTAAACATAAAAAATACATGTTCCGACAAACATAGGATAATTATCAAGTAAAATGTGTTTGCAGATTTGTGAAAGAGAACAAATCTGCTATAATTACAGTGCGAGTCTTTAAGTACTCCAGATAAGATGGCAGCATTGGGATTAGAAACTACACAAACTGGAAGCATGCCTCGAGTTACAAACTTACAATACAGGCAGGGATATCAATTATGAAATCTAATTTGTAATAATATTTTCATTTCAGATTCTCTTAATCGAACATCTTCTCCCTAACCATGAAATTGCATAAACCACGTAATGAGAAACTTTAATGGATAGGGACTAGATAGATTCCTTTGAATATGAAGGGGTTCTAGTTCAATTCCCTACCGATTCCATGAGATTAAACCTAATCTCTATAATCGAAACAAAGGCTAAGTAATTGTGCTCATCTGAACATCTAACACGTGACAAAGATATGAACAGGATCTCCTATGAAGTTTACACATAGCATCCAACTAGGGATTCGATCATGATGTATAACTAGGGAGCAGAAACATATGGAATAACAATGCACGAAAGTAGGAATTCTGAAACAGCGCATTGGGTTAGATAAAATTAAATATGTGGCTTAACTCTAGCTTTTTCGACTAATAATAAAACATAGGTTACAAACTACAAGCCAGCAGGTACACATTCAGTGGAGGAAAGTTCTCTATCAGCTTATCATTACAGTGGTTTTATGTCCCCAAAGATTATGGCTGCATTGGCACAATGGGAGGTTAAAAAAAACACATCGTTTAACTATTACAATCTATATGCTATCTCTAGAGAAATAAAAAGATGCATATGTACACATCACCTTGATAAGTTCTTCTTGCATCTCAAGGAATTCAAGTTTTCTCCTCCTCTCAGAAACTGAATCTTCAGATGGCAGTACTGTCCCAACTGTATCCACAACTTCATCCGGTAGTGAAGATAGTGTTGCTACAACAGCTTCCTCAGGCTTCACTTTCCCAGATACAGTAAAAGCTCTGACAGAATTACCAAACATAAGAATGCAAGCATAAAAATAGCATGACAACTGGGAAAATGTTTACTAAATTTACCTTGAAAGTATGAGAAGTGAAGATGGCACTGCATAGTTTAGTGAGAGATCCAACCAGTCTCGAAGCTGGCAAAAAAGATGAATGTTACTAGCATAATTTTATATGCATTTATATGGCATTAGTTATTTTTTTTCTATATAAACAGTTGCCTTGAACTTGCAGTTAAACTCAAAGCCCGTGCAATCCCTCAATATCAGTTGTGTTTGATTGAAAGCGCAAGCTAAGTGCTGTCATAACATTTCCTCAACAGTACATCAGACTTGAAAAATGTAACAATGTAACAAGGACATAAAAGTGTCAACTAAAAAAGATTAAAGAAAAAGATGATATTTACTAGGAAACGTAAACATGGCACTTTATAGCTCATATAGGTGCTTAAATGCAGCTATGAACTAAGAAAAATATCATGTATTCTTGGGAAGAACACAAAACAGGACCTACATGGAAATGGATGGAGCATAGCCCAACTCTATCATAGGAATACAGGATGACTACTCCATTCCATAGTATAACGAGTTAAGGTAGGGGCTGATCTAGGAAATCAATTCAGTGGGTGCCACCAGTCAATTATCTTGCTAAAGCAGTAGCCTATGAGTTGCATAACGGTAGTGTTACAAAGGTAATTCCTCAAGCCACTGATGTCACAGGACACCACTGATTGCACTGTGGATCTGCCCCTGAGTTAAAGGTGTTGCTGTCTTTTTTTTTCTTTTTCGCTAAAATGACACAGGAGAGCTGAGTGTCATTTCATTAAAGAGAGAATACAAGTTACATACATGCCACATACAATAGAGACTCAACCACGTCCAAACAGACCTTGACGTAGGTGTCAAGGTTAAGCGACCTGATGAGTAGTTCATGGACAGCTGACGAACCAGCCAAACACCACAAACTACTCTCATTCGCCACTGCCTGTAAGACTACTGAAATACAAGGCCTAGTACCCCTCAGACACACAAGCATTGAGATGTTTCCGTATCTCCCTAACCACAAGGATGGTGAGGGAATTCAGCCCTTTCTTTCTGGCTTTTGGAAGTCTAAAATTATTGCATGTCATAAGATTAAGTGGGCAAACCTGCTGTCTCATCTCTTCAGTTGACAGTAGACCTAGGTGACCACGTTCCCGACAGGTTTGCAGAAGCTCCTCTTCAGAAAGAGACTCCACACCCTCAGCTTGAATCATCTTATCATCATTCTTAATGCTGCAAAGATAGGTACCGATACCAAATTAATAAGCAGCACTATAAGAAGACAGTTCAAAATTCAAATGGTAGCATATTAAATCAAACAGAAACAAGACAAAGGGCAAAAGAACTAGCAAATTGTGAAACAAGAAAAGAATCGTGATGCTATATCATTTATTTATTTATTTTAAAAAAAGGTGTACTGCTGAACCTGAACTACTATTCGACCTAAACACCACTTAAATCCATTTCAGAGATTTCTAAATTCTGGTAAGCTTGCACATCCAGTGAATTGACTAATATGAAATATTTACTTGAAACTACTTAATGTAAAGATAGGCCACAAGCCTCATCACAGTTTGATCTACAAAATTGAACATGTTCAACAGATAAGTGTCGCGGAAATGCGTATGTTGCGTTGGATTTGCGATCATACAAAAAGGGATCGAGTTCGGAACGATGATATACGTGATAGATTAGGGGTAGCACCAATTGAAGAAAAGCTTGTCCAACACCGGTTGAGATGGTTTGGACATGTCCAACGTAGACCTCCAGAGGCACCGGTGCATAGTGGAATCCTAAGCCAGGATAGTAACGTGAAGAGAGGCAGAGGAAGACCGAAGTTGACTTGGGTAGAGGCAATAAAAGGAGACTTCAAAGGATGTAATATACCCAAAGACTTAGCCTTAGATAGGAGTGCTTGGAAAACAGCTATTCACGTGCCTGAACTTTGATTGCTTTTGCTGGGTTTCAACTCTAGCCTACCCCAACTTGTTTGGGACTTAAAGGCTTTGTTGTTGTTGTTGTGGGTGGCAGGAGTTCTGCCTTTCAATTAAGGTAGGAAAGCAAGTTTGTGTACAGTGAGGCCAATGTTACACTGGCATTTAAGTAGATACAATCAGAATAGTATATAGATGCTCCAGATGCAAATTAAACCAGCATTTCTACAGTATCAATTTAAATACTTACTCTTGCAGTTTTTTGCGAAGCATGAACCTCAAGTAGTGATCTGTACCAAAAGGCCGGATACCCATATATTTGCACATATTTACCAAGCGTGGTCTGCAGAAAAAATACCAAGCAACTGTTTAATCACTGGTGTAACTTTGATAGCTTGATGATCAATTTATACAGGTAAGATAAAAGAACATCGAACCTGCTCATGTTATCCAAAGTAAGTTCATCATTGAAAAGCTTCGCAAAGCTCAAGATTTCGTCATTAGAGACACGTTCACCTCTCCTTACCTAAGCAAAATTTAGGTATGTTATCCAATCACAGAATAGCAAACGGCTGTTTACAATACATAACTAATTGTGGTAATGATTGGAGCATAGAAAGAATCTATACCTTGTTACAATAGATAACTAATTACAGTAATGATTGGAGCATAGAAAGAATATATACCTTGTTCAAAAACTCGTCCAGATCTTCAGCAGTCTGTTTTATGTCCCCACTACGTGATGTTTGAACTTCCTTTGCCATTTATTTTGCTGTATCTTGCAAAAATTTTGCATATTCCATCCTTGCTTTTAGTTTCCTTTTCAATGCTTCCTGCACAGTAAAATGAATCATGTCCTTAAGCCAATCAGTTTGCACTATGATAATGTCTTCACTCTGTAGTCATGACACAAAATGGCACAGGAGACCCAGTTCAAACATGAGACGCAAAGATGACTATCTACAGCAACAAGAGCAACAGTAAGGAATGCTGTGCCATGGAACTAATACACTAATAACAAATGTGCAGCAGTGAGTTTGTGACATACAGAGTACTATTCGCATGACGAGAAATGTAACACCACCAGACCAGTATAATCTCTGGTTCTGAAACCAATCAAACACGTACCTCTTCTTTCATTTTGTCTTGGAAAGTTGATGGAAGCATGTTTGGAAATAACTTCAGGAACACTGGCAGTAAGAACTCCATGAAAGGAACAATGATGAACACAGCAAATGGTACCAGCCTGAAGATATCAGCTGTTGTGCGTGTCAGCTGTTGCCTCTCTCTTCTAGAAAGGCTTTTTCCACCGGCAAGTTTCACCAGCAATCTTGATGAGATTCTAACATCTGCCCATAGTAGCTTTGTCCCTAACCAGTAATGCTGCAGTGTAGAAACAAATTCATCCTTCCAATGCCTAAGCTTTGCAGCCCAATCAGCCCTTGACAAACAAAGAGGTAAAGTTTTGTAAGTTAAGAAAGAAACAGACCAATCATTCTTCTTATATGTACGCATTTAGGTACAAAGGAAGGAACTGAGACCTGCTCATTGAAGCCACAGCTCGCAGAGCAGGGCCAATACCCAGAAGCCTTGCCCAGAATTTCTGCATAACTGATTGGCTAGCCTTCGAGATTCTTGGACCTGTTTAGCTTTGGCTTTAGCTTTTGCAGTACTTAGGCCTTCCACAGCCTGATCACATTCCTCTCTGGGATGCCTCTTTTTCTTTCTATTTTGCTTCTGATCCTCACTCTGTTCATCATCAATATCCAACTTAGGTTGCCCTGCAGTTGCAGTTGATGATGCACGAACTGACTGCAGAATAGATCTAGCTCCCAGCGGCAACCGGAAGTCATTCTTTCCAATTCCATAATATGAAAGAGATATCCCATGAGCTGGACGTCGCAGAAATCTATTAGCAAGACCTGCCAAATTACTTTTAGTCAAATTCGCACTGTATTGCTCCTTCTCAGATCTTGAGTCTCCGGAGCTTTGCTCCAGAAACCGTAGTGCTATTCTTGGCTCAGCCTCAGAACCGATTCTTTCATGTTGGAAGGTAGAGGATGAAGATGAAAGGTTAAGTGTTTTAACATGATTGAAAAGATATTTCCTTCTCCTCGTGATTGCTCTTGAAGTCATACTTGATTGCTACTCAATCTCCAGATGGGAAAGCCAAGGTCATGCCTTTTAGGGTAGAATCCTGAAGTGGTCCAATTGTCCAAACATAAGCATAAGATTTGATTATTCCCATAAAGAAATAAAATAGTTGCAAAGAACAGGAGCTTGGTGCAATAAGACTTCACAACCATATATAACAACAATTTTCAAGGAATCCTAGGATGTTGTTCTAATGGAACCGAATGTTCAGTTCTCTTGAATTGCCTAAAAATATAATTATTCAAAAAACAAGAAACTAGCAACTAATTCATAAGAACCATTAGGCTAATTCACTAAAGCAATTAGTGTCCAAGCTTGGCATAGTTCATCCAATCATAGGCATTACAACAAATACGTTTGAAATTTGTTTTTTCCTTTTGACATGTGACCTCAGCATTTAGTTTTAGAAAATGTAAATTTTGAATCCCCAGCTGGACAAATATCTAGAGTCTTCTCTCAGATGCTGGTAAGAAGTTAAATAAGAATACCCTTGTTATTTGCCTCAACTGTCCAGATTTATCACTAGTAACTGTCATGGGTCAACTGTGAACTAATTCTGACACCATTGAGAGCACTTCCTCTAACAGTCCCTGAATATCAGTAACAGATGGACTAGAGATCAGTAGCTAACCATTCCAAGACATTCCTATTTCACGTTTACACGAGCCCCTCTACTTAGCCAAAGTTTCGTATGTTTTGCTGATCTCGTTGAGGAATCTGATGATTATCCACATATAAACAGAAAAAAAAACAGACTTTTATCATCAGCAGCAGTTCAACAGTTCCAGACTACAACAGGAAGGCACATATTAATCTAACCAGCCTAAGCGACTGAACAACAAAGGAACAGGTGAAGTACGGAAACAGTACCTAAAGGAAGGGGCAGCAACGAGACAACGACGCGTATCACTAGTAGGCCACCGTGGTTTGTACATTAAAAAAATTAAAAATTTACTCACTGAGATCAATTAGCGATTAAGCACAGTTTCAATTCGGTCCTTTTCGTTACCGAATAGACCCCAAAAATGCCCAAAACTCACCGTTCGCCACTGAAATTTTCCCCAAAAAAGGGCCAAAATTAAAAAAATACAAACAGCAGCATGCGGAGTCACTGATTGGCGATCCCACTGATCAAACCATCCCTGGTTCATCACCAAACCACCGACGCAACGGCGAGCGAACTCGACTCGCACCAAACAGAACCTAAAACATAATGCCAATGGGGAACAAAAAGTAATACGGGAAGGGGGGGAGAGAGAGAGCCAGAGAGGATCGCTTCCTGGAGCGAGACGGAGGGGGGCGCTCACCGGGCGAGGGGTGCGGCGCCGACCGGGCGGGCGAGTGGACTGGCACACCGACCTGCGCTGGGGTGGGGTTTAGGGCTTTGGAGGAGGGGAGGGGGAGGGAGAGGGAAAGGGAGAGGAGATGGAGGAGGCAGGTGAAGAAGCAGGGCTTGTTTAGATTGGCTTCGAATTCTAATTTTTTTTATTTTCTCTTCATCATATTAATTTCTAGACGTATGTATGGAATATTAAATGTAGATAAAAAAATAATTAATTACATAATTTGATGATAAATTATGAGACGGATCTTTTAAGCCTAGTTACTACATGATCGGATAAAATTTGTCAAATACAAATAAAATGTACTACCGTGTCTAAATTATAAAAATTTACGATCTAAACGAGGCCCAATCGTGAGAAGGAAGAACGAAAAGTAACAGGAGGAGCGTCCGCAAGCCGCCGCACATGTCTTGCAGTTCCAGATGGCCAACGGGCAACGGGGCCAGGTAAAGTCCTCTGCTGGAGTGGAAGCGCTGGTCTGCCGCTGCCTGCTGTGGCCTGTGGGATCGAACTATTCGTTGAACATAAAGTTTATCTATATATACTGCCCTTGCAAGCTAATTAACCTGCATTTTTTGCGCATGATATTAGTGTTTCTTGGCTACCATTGCACGTATCTTTTTTTTTAAAAAAAATAGCAAATTATTTTCCTGTTACAAAATAATTACACATCTCATTTCTCGATTAGTCAAACTTTTTTCAAAATTTAACTGCTCCCTCTGTCCCAATAATTTGACCAAGTTTATAGAAAAATATAATAAAACTATAAAGCCAAATAAATATATTATAAAAAATATATTTAGTGTCATAAATATTGATGATAGTTTCTATAAATTTTTTTAAAACTTAAAATAGTTTAATAGTTTGATTTAGCACAACTCTAGAAGTTAACTTAATTTAGGATGGAGGTAGTAATATATAAAAAATAGTAATATTTATTATGTGTAATAAATATTATTAGATTAATAGTTGAATATTTTTTATTAATAAAACTATGAAGATATATAAATGTCAATAATATTTTTTTATAAATCTAAGTTTAAAATAATGATTTCTGGGTAAATGAGATGTAGAATAATTTTAGATCGGATGGAGTACTGGAACTTTTGAAGTTGTTCTCGATCAAAGCAATTCCAAACTTCTCGGTACTCCGTATTAAAATAAAAACACGTGAAGTGACTTTGAAAATTCGCGAGGAATTGACACTCCTCGGTTCTGTTTGGCAGGATTTATTGCTGCTGCGGCTGATTTGTAAGACTGATTTGTTGTGAGAGAAAAATACTGTTTTATGGCTGAAAAAGTAGGACTAATTCTGGCTTATAAGCTCAGCGAAGAGACCCTCGTTCCTCAGACATGGTCGTGCGTACCCCGTTCTTCTGACTTCCCATTGGCTGCCCTGGTCGGTGAGTCTGGCTCATCGTGACACTCGTGACGGCGAACATTTCTTCGCTTTGCGTGCTTCCCCTTCGTTGCTGCAGTATATTTCTCGGGACTCGGTACTGGTTCTCTTTCAGCACACCGTACACAAGCGACTGAGCCCTGTTCGTTTTTGCGGAAAAGTTACGACTAAAAGTACTGTTCGTTAATTTATTATTAAAAAAATATTATTTGTTCGTTGAAATAGCACAATTCGTAAAAACAAATATGCTTAAGTCCTACAAGTCCAGGCATATTCCCTTTGCTTTTACTATCAACCTATCCCCAACGGCCCAACCCAACTACTCCACTGCACGCAAATTCGCACATGCTAGCTGCCAAAAAGGAAAGAAATCGTGCAGAATTTACAACGTTCACATGTCGTAGCTCGTAGGAGTTCAAAAGGAAGTGGCGAGTACTGAATGCTCAGAAAAGTAATACTCTGTTCACTGTTCCCGTTTGGATGAAGATAGCTCAAGAGAAATTGGGCCGGTGGCATAAGCCTAGATACAGTCATAGATGCTACAAACTGTGCTCTCCTATTGGACGCGTATAGAACCTGAACTGAATAGGAACGGCTTCTGTCTGTAACTCTGCACGTTTCTTCACTCGTGTAGTCGTGTTTACTCACATTTGCTGAAGGGAGGGGGCGAAATCTTGACGGCAGCCTCGCGGAACTTTACAACTATCTCTCTCCAGTTTGTTTCCTGTGTCAGATAAAACGAGGAGTATGATTCAGACCAACCCCCACGATCGAGACAGATTTTTATGGCATAACAATGAGCTACGTTCATGTTCTGGAAAGCGCATCAGAATGGAGAAGCAATTGTAGGAAACGGGTAACACTTCAGAGAGGAATTGGACGGGGGGGATTGGCAACTGATGCTGCTCATATGATAAGATCAGCCAGAGATGTACCATGGAAGCTTGAAGGTGTCTCTCCAGCGACCCTGCTTAGCACAGCTCGCTTGTATCTTGTTCAGGCGCACAATTATCTCCGCGAATGTTGGCCTGACAGAAGGCGTCGGATCCCAGCATTCTTGTATCAGCCTGCAGCGTGCAACCATGATGAGCAGCAAAATGGCACGATGCTAAATGCAGCGTTACACCTATGTAAATATCCACTGTGAGTGATCATTAGCCTAGTATGTACTATGTGGTTGCACGTTGCTAGTGTGGTCGAGTTGGCAAGAGAACTTGATCGATCAAGTGAAGCAAAGCTCCTCAAGTAAGTAGAGCGTGTGATTCACTCACTCTTTCACATCACTGGGGTAGTATTTTGGTTTATTCTTGAATGTTGGTCTCAACCCCTCTAAACAAATCATCTTAGCTGCTTCCTCTTGTGGCTTTGGGTGAAAAGCAGGAGTTCCTTCAATCATCTGAACCAGAACCATCAATAGAACGGGCAAGCAGTGTAAACGTGAGAAGCTAAGAATTTCTGTTCATCTAAGTGACACATCAGCCAGGATGCAACACATGATTAGCCTAGATTCCTTGCATGTAGATTGGATAGCTTTGCGTACCTCATAAAGAATGAGACCAAATGCAAATACATCTACACTTCTGTCAAATGATTCGTTTTTGTAGACCTCAGGAGCGATGTATACATCTATGCACATTGAGGAAAGTATCAGCAAAGCTACAAGACAGAGTTGCCAAATAAACAGGGGGGGTTAAAAGGAACTCGGACACTAGCTAAAATAGTATTATATAGTAAAATAAGATTGGTGTCAAATTAATTCTAAAAGCAAATGAACACTACATCTGAAAAAGGAACTGACCAAACTCATGAACTTACATTTCGACGGCAAAGGCATAATAAAGAAATAGGATTGTCTAGGAGGAGCATAACATGGATTGAACATTTGAACTATTTTTTCCTTCGAGATGGTGACATCTAAGGTCCATTTATAAATCAAAGCTCTTCTTTAATAAGAAAAAACCATCTGAGTAAGTGCAACATACTGTCTAGTTTTGTAACTGGCTGAGCCATTTGTACTTTATCTTCAGAAACTTTAGTCAAACTCAGTGATCCAAACCCAGCCACCTTAAGCTGTCCTTCATCGTCCCGAACGATGTTTCTGCAACCTTACCAAAGTATCATAGCGTACAGCATACATGTAGCCACATATTTAAAAGTCTTGAACGAATTCAACGATGGAATAATGCTTAATGAGCTTACTTTGGTGACAAATGTCCGTGAATGATTGGCTCAGGCTTGCACTCATGGAGATAATTCAGTCCCCTGGACAAGAAGGGAAAAAATCCTGAACACTTTGTTCGGTTCAACTGTAGAGGTAGCAGAAACAAGCTTCATAGTGTTGTTTCAATTGTATCCAACTGAATCAACACAAAAATTGCTATCTGAAAACACATATGTGTGTTACCACACCTAAAAGAACAGTCCTGCCATTCTGATCAATAAGCCAGGAAAGAGTATCTTTTTTCTATGTGAGTATAAAATAGTGTGCTACCCCTATGCGCTGCACTTCAGTCAACATTTTGCAAGCCGCAAGGTACATAAAATTTTATCAAAAGGACAAGCATTTAAAAACAATATAGATTTCATGAGTATTCACACACCTCGCAATTTCAAGAGCAAATCTTATAGCTTTGTGAGGCTTCAAGCGACCTTTCATCTCAAGATAACTGGCTAAATCGCCCTAATCAGGGAAAAACGGATATAGTCATCAATGACAAAGACTGCATAGATTTTATGTGTAAAAGGAGTGCTATTTGAAAGAGAATGGCTTGAGCAACTAATTGAAACTGAATACAGAAATTTGTCTTGTTCAGTCAGTTATAGTAACTTACCTTTTGATGGTACTCTGAAACAATCATCATCGGGACATTTTGTGTGACAGCTCCAACAAATTGGACCAAATTGGGATGCCGTGCTTTCTCAAGTAAGGTAAGCTCGTGTTTGAACGCATTTCTGAACAAACATAACGCAACTTAGAAACATTGCATGCAAAAAAGAAAAGGAGAGCTCAAAAGTTAATTAATAGGCCAACCCCTATGAAACAGAACAAAAATTACAATGCTACAGACATATTTTAGGTTATATTACAGACTAACTATATGGAAAAGCCACTTTGTAGCATCGTTTATTAAACACAATGGTTAAAAAGTTTGAGTACACAGTTACACACTATGCTCTCTACATGACTATAACAGTCCAAAAATTTGGATACGCATTCCTAATAAAGAGAAAAATGCACAAGCGGTCCCTAAACTTGCTTGGCGGTGTCACCTAGGTCAGGTCCCTGAAGTTAATTGTGCCACTCAAGATCCAAATACCATTAATTAGCATATTACTCCTGATGTTGCAAGCCAATATAGCAATCTAAGAGATGATGTTAAACATGTGCATCCCACTGGAATTCTTATTTTCTTCATTGGCTATGATGTGTGACCCAATAGGCCAATAGTGATATGAATGATGAATTTCAAATTTTCATTGACATGGATGCTGCCATAGATGCTAAGTAAACAAATCAACACTAATTATATAGGTTTGGGCCTCGAGTGAACCATTTAGTAAGTTTAGGGACGTGGATATGCAAATTAATAGTTGACCTAGGTGACATGCGGAACAAGTTTCAAGATCGCCCTGAAACTGTAGTACACATGAACTCATTGAGTGAATGAGAAGGAATAAATTATGGTGTTGATTAATCAACGTCATTTGACACAATGGAAGGTATAACAGAATGCACATGTAATTAATATAAAAGATTACTCAAGATAAGAGTTAATGTAGGGAGCCATTACATGCTATCAGCATCCGAGAAGCTGTCTTTGTCAAGTATCTTAACAAACACTTTCGAGCCATACCATTTTGCCAGATATGTACCCTGTAAAATTGTATGACAAGGACTGTCACAATTGTATGCAAATTTTAAAGGTAATGTACACTTGCACGAATAGATAGAGAAAACATAATGTAGCACATGCAGCACATATATTGAGAATAAATAGATCTGAAAATTCTAAAAATCATCCTTTAGCTTGAGCTTCTATGTGGAAGTAAAATCTTAGTGGAAGTCACTGAAGAACCAAAACCCAAAGTACAAAAACATTAAGAACAGAGTAATATGAAGAATAAACAGACAATGTCATAATAAAAAAAAAAAACATGCCTTTGTGACCTCCTCTCCTCTTCGGAACTCCAGTTCAAGTGGGTTCAGTTCATACTCTGGAACTTCTTTCGGATTTGACACAGCCATTGGAGTCTTTCTGGTTTTCTAGGGAGTAAAATAAGCACATGTTAAATATATACAGTATGTGAGAAAGCAAGAGAGGAGGAATGGCTCAGATCCCTTGCATCTTTTTTTTTCTTCTAAAAAAAGGAATAGCTCAATATTTTTGCGTAAGTGAGATATATAGTACCGGAACTTTTGCTCCTCTTGCTCCCAGAACATTATATACTTCAAAATGGCCGTAATGTTTCGCGTCTGCTGCTGGCTGAAAATCGTCCAACAAAATGCAGGAAGACAGAGATCAAGTTCAGTTAGATAAGTAATTCCTCTTATCATGCAGGTCTAATCAACCTCGTTGACTATTCACTATAAATCCCCAGTTGCATAGGTTAAACCATAAAATTCGTTCAGCTAGCGTGGCATTGATCTAGCGTTGCTGTGTTGATGTTCTTTTCGTACTTTCCATTAGTATGAACTGAAGCACATCAGAAACTACAAAGGCTCCACCCATTCAGTGATATAGACCGATCGCGTTCGTCAAAGAGGAACAGAGAGAGCTAGTAACGAAAATGAAGTAGTAGTAGCAGTAGAGTTGACGAACCGTGCTGCCCCATCGGTCGCGGGCGTTGATGTTGGCCTTCCAGTCGAGTAGCAGGCGCACGACCTCCCCCTGTCCCTCGCAGGCCGCGATGTGCAGCGCCGTGCGCCCGTCGAGGTCGATGCTGTCGACGTCCACCCCGCTCCTGAGCAGCTCCTCCACCCCGGCGGCGTCCCCCTGGCACGCCGCGAAGAGCAGGCGCATGGTGGCGTCCAGGTTCTCCGGCACCGCGAACTGCTGGTGCGCCGACGACCCGTCCGGCCGGCCGCGCGGCGTCGGGTCGAGCGACGACTGCCTCGCGATCGCGAACCGCGTCTGCTGCCGCGGCCCCGCCGCCGCCCCCGGCCCAGGGCCGCCGTGGCGCGGGGTGTGCGGGTCCAGCGACAGCTGGCGCCACAGCCGCGCCGCCCCCGACGAGAGCTGCCGCGAGATGCTCCGCGTCATCTTCTTCTTCGCCGCCGCGTCCATGGGTCGCCGCACGCAGGGCCTCCGGAGGCCACCGCCGGCCTGGGACCGCGCGGGAGGAGGAGGAGGAGGTGGTGCTGCGCTGGTGGGACGCGCGTGGGATCTCGTGCGCGAGGCGTGGGTGCTTCTGGGGATTTAGGGGCGGATGATTGGACGTGGGCGATGCCTCTGCTCCCGATTAACCAATTGGGCGACGACTCGATCGAGACCAGCAGTTGAATACAAATATATATATATATATATATGGCGCGTTAGGTTTTTTTTGTGTACAGCTCACTACTACTGGTAGCAGCCGAGCTCGAGCAGCAGCGATGGAAATGAACGATGCCATCTTTACATGAGGTGTAAAGTTGCAGGGTGTCATACGGTGGGTGTTTAAATACTGATAAAAAAATAAATTATAGAATTCGTTAGTGATCTGTGAAACAATTTTATTAAATCTAATTAATCCGTTATTAGCATATGTGTTACTGTAGCGCCATATTATTAAATTATAAACTAATTAGGTTTAAAAAATTCATTTCACAAATTAGTCGTAAACTGTATAATTAATTATTTTTAGTCTATATTTAATACTTTATATATATGTCTAGATATTTAATGAGATAAAGAGTAATTTTTAGAGAGAGAAACTAAACCAGGCCAGAATCCTCTCGCAGTTGCAAGCAGCAGAGTGGCAGAGCGTTTGTGCGCGCAGTTGGGGCGCGGGGAATAAAGCGAGCGGAGGAAAACGCGCGGTGAGGTGTGAGGGGGTTTTAAAACGCGGCCTCGTCTCATCTACAGTCCTACAGGGATGTTGGGAAGCATTGTGCTACTGATTATTGGGACCGGAGTGGAGCTGGTCACTTTGTCAGTGGAGGGAGAGTGGGTCGGCGTCGTGTGGCTTTATTCGCTTCGTGAGAACGCTTGCCGACGACTTTTTTTCTCCTTTTTTGTTTGCTTCGCACTCATCCGGTTACTCACTTACTCGTGTGTTTGTTTATCTTCGCCAGCCTGGATATCATCAGATCAACAGCCTATGACCAGTCGCATGTTGAATTTTCCTCTACATGCATGAGTAGTTTTCTTCTGCAATCCACGACCACGAGGCTTTTAAAAACGGGAATATCAAATGCTACCATTTGCGGTGGCGCTACACGAACATTTGCTAAAGCGATTAAAATGTTGGGGTACTCCATCTTGTGTTATATTCTTCCGAAACCGCTGGGATTCTCCGGTTAAAAGGAAAACAATACAGTGGTGAAAACGAAGGCCTGTTCTGAGTGCCGTCACTTTACTGTTGTCATGTCACTTGGGTGCTGTTGAGATTTGGTGGCTTTGCCCTCAGCGGCGGCATATGGTCTGGTAGCGTTGTTACGTCTTTTATGTTGTCACGAAACGAGATGTGGACAGCCGCTACTGGTCCTTCCTTTCATGGAATCACAACATCAGAGAAGGAAAAAAAGGGAGGCGTGGTGTGTGCAGCACGTAGTAGTACTAGCTCTTGTGGACCGATCGGCGCCTCATCTTCTTTTGTTCCCGAGATTCCCTCTGCTTCGGCGTCCGATCGAAAGTGTCTGCCGACTTGCCGTACGTGCCTGGAATCCCCGGGATCGCTCACGAGGCACGATGCATTTTCTAGCGCACGCGGCAATTGTATACGGCAACAGCACTGGTGGAGTGGTGGTACTTGCTTTGCTTGGACAGATGAGCTCGCCGTTGGCTCTGGTAGACGGGTAGTAGTACAGCCCCCTACTTGCGACCCGACAGGTGGGGCCTGTGGTGGGTGGCAGTTTGCTTGCCGGTCGACGTTAGCAGTCCAATCATCGGTATCCTCTGGCGTAGGATGATCCCGTGTGGTTCGGACTTCCTCGTTACACACGCACCAGCACTAGTGATGGAATCCCATCCCCGCGAACAGACGAGCCGCCCCGGGGCCATTGCTTTGCATGTCGGCCGAGCGCGTCGCCGTCGTGCGCGACCGCGAGCCAGCGCCCGGGCGGGCGGGGCGGGCTCGGCGAAAGCGGCAGTCGTCCTCTCTCAGGACAGCTGCGGACCGCTGAGCGACAACCACCACCAACCGTTCGTTCGTTCCCTCGCTCTCACTCGCGCGCAGGAATCCGGACGATTGGAACGCATGCAAGCGCAAGCTCTTCTCGCGATAGGAGCGTGCGCGCAGATGGCAGCTCGGTGTGGTGGGGTTTGGTTGGCTGGGCCGGCTATCGTCTGCCGCCCGGCGCCCGCCGCCATCGGCACAGTTTGGTCCGGCGACGGCGAGTCTCCTTCTCTCCGTCCTCCTCCCTTTATTACAATGCAAAAAGGATATGGATATGGATATTATTGGTACGTACGAGTGGTTTGCAATGAAGCTTGACGCATGGTGGGGGCGTGGGGCTACCGCGCGCGCGTCCGTTTTTGCAAATTGGGAAGCCTCGGAGAGTGACATGCACTCGTTCGTACTACGTCTACGTGCCGAATACGGTGGGTCAGGGAAGGTGAAAATGACTGAAAGTAGTAATAAAGTCGTCTGGTTCCATAGTTCCCATTGCTTGGCGACTCTCAGGGCCTGTTTGGAACGTGGTAGAATTAGAAATCATAGAAAGGCACAGGGACGAGGTGACAAAACAGATGAACGAGAAAACATAGGAAAGTATAGAAATAGGCGTTTGGAATGTAGAAATTGAAAACACAGGAATACGTGTTAAGATGGATATTAATTAAGCTCAAGCGTGTGATTAGATCAAGTAGCTTACAGGTTACAAGGTACCAAAGTTTGTTGCAGGCTTGCATCGGACTTCGCGTAGGAAGAGGAAACAATGGAAAGGAGTGGATTTTTTTGATTCCCGTGAAATCGCACCATACCTGTAGGATTCGAGGGGAACGAAACTACATGTTCCTTCGTTCCAAATGGGCAAATTGTAGCCATTCCTTTGGATCGAGATTTCCTGTACTTTTCCTTTGCGTTTCCTTTGATCCAAACATAGCCTTACACGGTTCATAAATCAGCAAACGTGCACTGTGTCTCCGTTAACTCTTTTTTGACGTACACTTGTTACGTGTTATACGAATGGCTTGCGACTCAATTCATCCTGAAATCAAATTTTATACTGTGTCTAGACACATATTGGTCTAACTGAAATCAAATTTTATGCTGATGCTTATGCTGAAATACTGTGAGAGAAAAACCCTGTTGGGTTCGCTGCAGAACAGGGCCATATGTTTCTAAAAAAAAAGGAGAACAGGGCCATATCCATGATCGTGTCATATGTCTCAATTCATTTTGGGACGAACATGGTGGGCATGTGTTTGGGAGAGATTGGATCTACCGTACCTCTACCAGACGGTTGTGAACGATGTTGGACCAAGAAACTTTTTATGCCTTTATTAATATTTGGTAGAGATTTATTTTGAAATCATACTTTGTATCAGGTTTGAGCACGTCACTCTAACTTATACGGATTAGATCCATCAAATCTTTATGGGGTGGCTACGGGCGATGTTGAGACAGGAAAATTTCCTCACTCCAATATGGTAGAGATGAACGGCACCTACTGTATCGATCTGCATCACCCGACACCCCGTGAGGTCGTGACTCGTGAGGAAGACCTCGCTTGCAACTTCCAAGAGGCTTCGAGTCGTCCCAGAAGTATATTAGTTTGTTTCGGTCCAATAAGAACAAATCCGGCTTCAATCAAATTTTCTTTTGGGCTGGGCTTCCTCTCGAAGCTGATTTCTTCCTGGGCCAGATTGGCTTAATATTTCCCTGGAGGCCTGGATCGGTGGTGGCCTGGTGGGCGATGAAGGAAACACTAACAAACATATGTTTTCCACTAAAAAAACAAACAAACAAACATATGATTATAGGGGGGAAATCATTTTAACCCTCAATCTTCGTGGTCGTCTGATTTTCTCTCAATTTTTAAAACCATTTATGTTTTCATTCTAAGCAGTTTTGTTAACGTAGCGCTAGTGCACCACAACAGCTATCCTACATGGTGTGCATTAGCTAAGAGAAAGGTAAATTGGATTTATGTTAATAATTCAAGGGTAGATCGAACTATAATTTTTTTTAAAAAAATCCAAGATTTTTTTTGAAAAATATGCAATTAAAAAACCTATAATCTAATTTAATCTTACAAATTCATAGAAATTTTGATTTAGCTAAAAAATATGAAAATAGTTTCATATCTTTAAAATCGTTCTCTATCTTATAGTGCCTAAATAGAATTGATTGAATCTTATATAGACTCCTTTTGGTGCTTATTTGCTAGTAGATGATCTCATGATCTATTATAATTAGTCTATGTTGAGAACCAAATGACTTTGACGACAATACAAATGTCATGTAATCACATCATACTTGACACTATTTATTAGTATTAAACATAAGTGTTGCTTGATCATGTTTGTGTCACTTGATCCTATCTATACAAACATCATGTCTCATATGCTACAATCTTGATTTTTCTGTCATACTAAGCTCCATAATTCATTGTATTAAAATTTAATTAAACATAAGGTGTATGCAACAATGTAGGCTAACACAGGAGCTTTGAAAATTTAAGTAGGGGACCATCGCCCACTATGGTCCTGACGCTTCTACATAGTTCGGATTTTTAACAATTCTACATCAATTAATTATAATAGATATGATAACTTATTCTAGCAAATAAATGCTAAAATGAATCCATCAAGATTCAAAATAATTTCAAGCTAGGCACCTAACATAGATCGTGATTTTTAGAAAAAAATATAAAACTAGTTTCATAGTTTTCTAAGATTTTAGGATTTTTATTTGCATCGTTTATCCAATAACAAATATTTGGAAAATTTTCATAAAAATGTATTTTTATAAATTATTGGATTTTAAAATATTTATAGTTCGGTTTACCTCTGTGAACTTTTAACTTAGTCCGATTTATCTTCCTAGTAACTTAGGCGGTGTTACGTAGGATGATTGAAAGTGGAGCCACATTAGCGAAATCCGCCATAAAAACCGCCTAGGATGAAAAGCAAATGGTTTAAAAAGTTTGGAGTTTAAAAATATTTTATAGATAGCGGAGAAATCAGATGTGTGCGAAAGTTAAGGTGGTTAAAAGAATTTTTCTCTATTTATATGTGTTGTTTTTAATCATCTTCCTCCTCGATGCAGCGGGTCTTCCACCAACCCTACATGAACTTTTTGGTTAGCTCCTCGGACAACAACTCTTTAGAGATATCAATGAGCTCTGCTTCCTAGTAGGGAATTTTCCTATTCCATAACGACGATGATTCAATTTAATCTCCACGAGAATTATGAAACAAGAAAAAAGTTCTCAAAAGATTTTGCAGAGACTAAGATTGTGAAGCATTTTCGTCCTTACTTCGAACCAAACCTTTTGCATGTAGCCTAACACAGACTCTCTCCGTCCTATTATAGCTATCGTTTTCATTTTTCGAAAAGTCAAATGTACTCAACTTATGTATATACAAAAATATTAATATTTATGATATATAATTGGTATTATTAGGTAGATCATTGAATCTATTTATAATAATAAACTTATTTAAAGATATAAATATTGCTAATATTTTTATAAATATAGTTAAAATTAAAAAAATGACCCGAATGAATACCACAACGGTACCTAAGGAGTACAGAGCAAATTAGGAAACAGTTCCCTATCCTTTTTTCCCAACGTAGCACAACTGTCGCCGGTGACAGGAGCCGTCGCTACAACAGCCTACAGACTCCCGAGTTCATCGTCTCGGACTCAGGTGCTCGGGCAGGCCACGCCTTGTTCGCTTAAACTTATCGGCCATGGTACAATATTTTTCTCTCACAACAAACTAGCGAATAGTACTTTTCAGCGAAGCGAACAGGGCACGCCCGGTGCACAAGTTGCCAAGGGTGTGGACAGTGGAGGAGTGGACAGTAGTGCCTCTACTATTGCAGGAGTTGGACGTATGAACACCGGAGGACCGGGTCACCGGGGCTTCAGATGAGACCATAGGCAGCCGTCACCCCCAACTTTGCTCACCGTACTTCATAAATCGATAATGATTGGATACGGGCGACCGTCGTGTCCGGACACGCCTCCCGTGGGCTGCGGAGCTGCGCGGCCCGCTCCCCCTCATGGCCCATCTAAAACTACTCTCCATCGTTGAGAACGGATGTATTTCTTTTCCTCCCAGCCAACACCGCTCCTCTCCATTGCGCGCGCCCGCTCCTCTTCATCGTGTGCGTCGCTCGCTCCCTCTATGACCAGCAGCGGCTCGCTCCTCTCCATCGCATGCGCAACCGGCTCCCTTCCTAGCTAGCGGCGGCGTCCTCCCCCACCACGGCATCCTCCTCCCCCATCACAACATCCTCCTCCACCACCTCGACGGTGCCTTCTCCCACACCGCCCGCTCCTTCATGCACCCCGACGTCCTCCTCTCCCCACCCCGGTGGCTCCTCCCTCCACCTTGACGTCCTCCTCCCCCTCCCCGACGGTGCCCCTCCCCCGGTACCAACGTCCTCCCCCACAAGGAGCTCCCAACACCCTCAGATCCGACGTCCATGGCGCTCCCCATGCGAGGCTCTCTCTCCCCCATGTGTTGCAATTGTATGTTTAAATTGTTTCAGACATTTTAGAGGTATGTTGCAGTTGAATCATATGCATGTTGCAAAAGTGGATCGGTGGGATGTTGCATATGTTGTAAGTGTTTTAAAGGCATGTTGCAAGCATTTGTTCAAAATGTTTCACCTGTTTCTTGACGTATGTTGGAATTGTTCTAATCTGGATGTTTCATATGCTTCACACAAATGTTGCAATAATACGTTCCAAGTGTTTCAGTTGCTTCAGTCTTATGTTGCAGGAATTGTTCCATGTTGTTTCAAGTGTTTTATTCAAGCGTTGTTTCATATGCTTCACACAAATGTTGTAATAATATGCTCCAAATATTTCAGCTGCTTCAGTCTTATGTTGTAGCAGTTGTTTCATGTTTGTTGCAAGCATTTTATTCGAGTGTGTTTATGTTGTTCGGCTAGGGGGCGAGCCGGCGGACAGGGGCGCGTGGCTCGCCGGGGGCCTAGCGGACGGAGGCGCTGGAGGCGGCAGGACAGGTGCTTCTGATCGGGCGGGCGTGCTCATCAGCGTGTGGGCGGTCTTGAAGGGCGATCACGGTGAGGCTGCACAGGCGAGCTAGGGCGTCTGGCTTGCTTAGAAGGGCTAGCGGACTAGGCCGGAGGCACGCTAGGGGTGTGCGCGTGGGGCGGGGCAAAGCGAACGCGGGGGGTTGAGCACTTGAGCGGGCATCCAGACGCGCGTGGTGCGCCGAACGTCCGGGCGTTAGATTAGTCGTTCATAAATTGGCCATTTGGCCTACAGGGAAAATTAGAGAAAATTTATCTTTGACAAAAACAAATATAATAAATTTTCGAACAAAGCGAGTACAAGGCATTATTTTTCATACGTGTTACGTAATGATGACACATCAAATACTAAGGTCCTATTTGAATACAAAGTATTTTTTGGTGTTTTGGAAAAATATCATGGTTTTGTGAAATACTTTGTTTTTAGAGTGTTAGGGTACAACAAACTTTATGGTTTTTGAACATTATGGTATTGCTGAAACTATAGCTTTTTTGGAGTTTTAAAAACTCCACTCTAGAACTTTTTTTAAGAAAACCACGGTTTTGCATATCAATGATTTTAAAACTATAGTTTCTTGATACTATAGTTTCTTAATACTGCAACATCCAAATAAGGCCCAAGTCTCATTCCACAACAGCTAATGCGTCGTAATTTTGTTTCGGCAACTAAAGTCTTTATGCATAAATGACGCACCTACCAACAATATAAGAAATAGACATTTATGGACCACCGACCTGCAACTAGAACAGACCATGGTAGTGAAAAAATATATATTCATATATTCATGGTAGAAGAAGAAACAAGGAGCTTCTTACAAACTCCAAACAAACCGGGCTTTACCTTAGATGGCCTGTATTGAAAGAGAGAGCAGACCAGAGCAGGCGGAAGGGGACCGAAAAAGAGCGAGATGGCTGCACGCCTGCACTGTACCGACATGATGCACGCGACAAACCAGAGTCTAGCATGATTTTTCCTTACCCTCGCGGGAAGCCATCCGAGCCTGTTCCTGCAAGCCCGACTTTGGCGCCAGGAGTCCAGGACCCAGGAACAAGCAGGACGGACTTTTCATGCCATGTCATAAAATGATTTCTTTTACTGATATATAAACATAGTTTAGCGACCAATGCCTTTAGTGTCATTGGCCTTATCATCTTCTATCCTTTATGTCCTACAGGGAACTTATCTTAAATAGGAAAGCTACCTTCAGTATCATCTTAGCTCCCACCCACATGGGACATCTGCTTTTGTTATGCGCTTTTTAAGTTTTAACTACTAGATATTGTTGTGAACTGACCTTTTTTAGTTTCAAGTAGAGGAGTATATGTCTTATATCCGTGAATGTCCCCGGGAGGAAGAAGGCTTTGACGCTTTGTCATCCATTGAACCAAGCAAACGCATTGTCATGTCATCCATACATGAGTAAGTCGCCAAGTCTTTCCACGAGAGCATAAGTGTATGACAAACCTCGAAAGTCGAATCGAAAAAAAACAGGCTGAGCGTAACAAAGCCTATGTGCCCATAGCACATGGCGAGCAAGAAAGATACAGGCTCCGTTTGGCACAGCTCAGCTTCACCAATGAAACTGTTTTTTTAGGTTTTAGCTTCATAAATAGCTTTTTTTTGTTGAAGCTAAAGCTGTTTTAGAAGCTTGTTTAGCAAAACAGTTTCAAGTGATAGACAAAACAATAAAATGACTGGATTGTCCTTTTTATTTATTTGATTTTTTTCCTCATTTCCAGTCCTCATGGGCGTCCGCGGCTCTTTCTTCCCCCTGATGCTGGTCATGGAGTTGCACGCGAGCCACGTGAAGGCCACGAGGCCGCACGCCCGACGGTGAGCCTGAGGCCGCGAGCCCGGCGGCCACGTCCAGACGGTCCTCGCACCGCGCGCTCCTCTCCGATGGCTGCACTCAGCGCCCCGGCATGGCGGCAGCGCCCACGCTCACGTACGGCATGGCGGCGATGCCCTCTCTCTCGTACGGCACGTCGGCGGAGCTCGCGCTCGCGTACGACACGCGGCGGTACCCAAGCCCAGCGAGGCGGCGCGCCGGCTCCTTCGCCCGGCTGCATCCCTACAGCGCCCACAGTTCCCGGCTCCTCACCTCCGTCACCCGGCCGGCTCCCCCTGCGGCGGCATCCCCGGCCTCGCGCAGGAGCCCCAGCGGCTACGCCGGGGAGCCCCGGAGGCCCCGACGGTCGTGCCCCGAGCCCAGCGGCCGCAGTCTGTAACACCCTCGGTGTTACCACTTAAACAACTTGCTAAACTATGTCATGAGCATCATATTTTTGTGATAATGCATGTGATAAAGTCTGTAGATCAATTTCTGTAACTCAAAATGATTAATAAAAATGCTAAACGAAAGTTGATTCGATAGTTCATGCATATCAAGTAGGGTTTGAAACTAATTTTTATTGAACGCAAATACTATAGAACATATATGTGATACTTAAATAAAGTTTGAAGTACAAACTTTGTAGATGACAGTGAAATAATTACGGTCGAAAAATGATATTGCTAGCTAATATTTCCACTAGCTTAGAAACGGAATTTAAAAACAAATCCAGCTCAAAAACTTAGAAATTTTCAAGTCTGTCAACAGCTAGACATTGCTATGTTTAGCAATTTATTGTGAGAGATCGGGTAAAAGGGCGATGTAGTGTTATAGCTCTATTTGTTAGTCTCATGTGCCATCTTGAGCATGGTCAAGATGGTTTAGGTCTAGAAGCAACCGTTAAGTTTTTATGGTCGCTTTAAAATTCGTGCACGACATGGGTTCGGGCTGGTTGACCGCGTGGCCACGATCACCACGCTCAGGTGCTCGGCGTCGCCGTGTTGGTCGCGCGTGCGCGCGCGACCGACTGTGGCCGCCTTTGGCCTGGCTATGGCTCGGCTGCCGCTGGCCCCGCCGCACGGAGCCACTACTGCTGCCACCTGCCCTGCCCCGCGCCACGATGGAGCCGCTGCCGGCTCCATCACCTCGCCGTCGTGTCCGCACTGCTGTCCTGCCTCGCATTGCCGCTATCGACGCCACTGCGATGCTGTGCTGCGCTGCCGCTCGCCTTGTCCTAGCGTGCACGTGGGTTGTCCTGGTTGCCCGGCGCTGTCGCCTCGCCTTAATGGCGCTGCGGCCGCGCATGCCGCGCCCCCACCTGCCTCCGCACGTGCACGTTGTTTGGCCGCATTATTGTGTAGCGAGTGCGCAGACGCCGCCTTAGGTCCGGTCGGCCACGTCCCGCCAAGGTGAGGACGAGCCGAGCCCACCTATCGCACCGTCTCTCTCTTTCTCCGTCTACTTTCTGTCGCCGTCGCGTTGCTGTCATGGTGAGTCAGAGAGCGAGCACCTCTCATCAATTCCTCGTGCCCGCGTCTTCGCCTTTATGTCCTCTTGCCGACCTACCCCACCCCGCTGTGGTAGAACCGCCCGAAATAATGCACTTACAGAGGCGCTTGTCTTTCACTAGACACTAAGCACCCCGAAAGCAAGCTACATCGGGCGGATTCCATCGAGCACACCCCAAGGAAGAGCCCGAATAATCCACATTTTTCCCTCAGGATCCAATAATGAGAACAAGTTTACATTACTTAGTTCGTTTCATACATCCAGAGTTCTTAGAAATATATTATAACAGTACCAAATTTAGAGTGCGGAAATTTAACAGCGGAATGAAAAAACATCTATTGATAATATACAAGGATCTGTCTGTGCCCACCAGAAGAATCCTTCACACAACGGCTACTCCTCAAGCAGAACCTGCAACAGGGGTAAATAAACACTGAGTACACGATATACTCACAAGACTTATTCGACTAGTGAAAATAATTTTCCGACTCTAAGGAATACGATAAGCTTTATGACATGCTAGGTTCCTTTTTGTAGAAAGCAATACTAATAGTGAATCCTTATGTATGTTAATTATTAGCATTCATGATTAGTTCATTATCTAACCATTCTATGTAAGCACATGTTCTACTTTCAAGTAAGAGTTGAGCAAACAGTTCCATTTCACCATCTTTCCTCTTTCAGTTCTTACTATGGTGCTAGAGTGTAGACAGCCGTACCGAATCACCCGGGGATTCGTGAATCAATGTGCCCAGCTGGGTACCCCGAAACACACGCCCCGCTTATACCCTAGGCACAAGTAGGACCAACCCGCCACTCTTCTATCACGGGGTCCAGATCATCGTCCAAACTTGGACTCCAAGCCCCTGCTCCTGAATCCCGAACTCAATGCATAAGTATGTGCTTGGGATAATAAGTCTGTGACTTGCCTAGAGTCCAATGCAACAGTCGGTCCTTAACCGACATAGACAGGGAAAAAGTGTAGCCAAGCTATGCTCCATTGTCTGCAGGACACAACCTCTTATACCCACCAATACCCAAATCATATCCCTACCTGATCTCCATTTTTCCTTTTCACCATTTTATCATGAGTGATCTTAATAATCACCTATTGTGAGTAACGATAGGTTACTCACGCTACCGAAATCTTGAGCATAGCAGCTACTCGACCTATACTAGTAGGACTCATAGGTAGGTATATCTATACATGTCGTTTCCATAAAATGCCTGTAACGTAAATGCACATCAAATATATATTCAGTGATCATCCAAAATAAGGGTTATGCACTGGGGCTTGCCTTGGGCAGGCAGGGTGTCAACAAAGTTAGCAACTGATGGCTCTTGGGCTCCCTCCTGTACGAGAATCTTCTCCTCATATTCCTCGATGATCTCCTCGTACTCCTGCTCACCCGTTGGCATGAACTCTACCAACTCGTTATCTACATGCATGAAATGATGATGCAACACTTAGTAATACGGCAACAACAACTCTTAAAATAAGAATACACCTATCCAGCTACTAAGCTAGCTCTACCAACTAAGATGCTAAGTTGACTATCATTACCACTAACAGGTATGAAACATTTCATGTATTAACTTAGCAACTAAAGGCATTCTTACTCTTAATATCGATTTACAACATATATGATAAAACAAGGAGTATTAGCTAACCTATTTATCAACCTATTCTAAGGCTATAAAAATTACAGTGAGCACATAATAATAAAATGAACCTACTATAAAATTTCATGGCTAAATCTATTACCAATTTGCCACAAAAATTCCTACAATATTAAGCTAAACAATACTAAGCTTTCCTAAATGAATTAATGAATCTATCATTATCATAGATAACTATAAAATAACTATACCAACAGATAGATAATATTTTTGTGAACCTAACAAATTTTGTTTCACTATTTTTGGACACCTACAAAATTTTCTATAATTTTCCAAATATCAGCTCAAAACTAATTTAAATAAACCTTTACTAATTCCTTGGAAAAGGAAAAACCGAAATCCACCCGCCTGGCCCATCGCGGTTCGGCCCACTCCCGCGCATCGTGCGTGCACGCGTGATCCACTGACCTGGCCCACGCGGGCGAGGCCCAACCACGCGGTGACGCCCGCGCGCGCCGACACAATTGCGAAAACGCCCTCGAGCTACCGATGATTCATCCTGAGGTTCGTAGAACTATTCCTACAGCTAGTGTTTTACAGATAAGCCCTCGGAACAATCGGTCTTTACCACGACTAGGACCTCAGGCACCCGTGCGCTCATCGATGCGGCAACGACGGCACTAGGCGGTCACGTCGGCCAACCGGGACCTGCTCCGACCAAGCTAGCGAGCCGAACAACACCTATGACCCTAAAGCATATCCTAGCTGGCGTTATAGGGGCAACGGAGCATGTGGCCATGGCGTGTGGCCATGCGTGACGACGACACGACCATGCCGGCCAACCTAGGCCACCACAGTGAGAGATAGCTAACCCTAAAGCACCACTAACATACCCTGGTTGCTGCTGTGGTGATGGTTTGGTTGGGGGTTCCCTGAACCGAGCTGGCCACGTGCGCACTGTGGTGACACCATTGCATCAGCGACCAAGGCAGGCCAATAGCGGCATGGCTAGGGTGCGTGGGGTGGAGGAAGGACCGAAGCGATGGTAATGATATAGCTAATTGGGCAGCGAGCGACGGGCGAGTGAGCTGTCCGCGCCCACGGCCATGTGCAGCCTTAGCGGCTCGCCGGGGCAGAAACACCAAATTGGCGCCCGACCTGCCATCATCAAGGCTGCGGTTGGCACATGCGGTGAGAGGACAAGAGAGCGCAGGTGCGGACGAGGTGAATTGAAGAGAGGTGATTTCTTTCTGGCGCGCTCGCGGGTGCAAGGCGACGGCGGTGGCAGAGAGAGAAGCAGGGGCACTTGGGCAGATGGGACGGCTGCGGGACCCATCAGACTTCAACTAGGGCGCATCTTGGCGGGGTGCGGGTGTTGTGGCCGAGGGCGTTAGCGATAGGTCGTGGTCCGCACGCTGCGGCACCATTAATGGCATCGCGACGGCATGCAAGGCCACGCGGACGGCACCCACCCAGTCAGAGAGGAATAACGCAATGCAACGCAGACATGATGCGACGCAACGCAAGGCAGCGACATGGTGAAGCAGAGCGGCCAGGCGGCAGCGGACTGGCCTGGGCGTCGGGCCCACGACGGCAACAGCAGGGGCACGGCGGCGGGGTAGAGTGGCCCGGCCAAACAGCCCCCCAGCGTCCCGCCAAGCGCGGTGGTGCACGTGTGTGCGTGCGTGTGTGCGTTGGACAACCGAGGCTATGACGCCGAGTGCCTAAGGCACGGTGACCGCGCCCGGACGCTAAAATCGGCCGGGAACGTTGTGCGCATGATTTTTAAAGCGTTCGAAAAACCCCAAAATGTTGATCGAATGGCCAAGCCACCTATGCAATTCTTAAGAGGGCATGTTAGGCTACTAAAACAAGCCCTAATACCCCATCACTACCTAATCCAATTCTTCTACAAAAATTATCAAACATGGCTTTGTCAAACCACTTTTCAGACTTACAAAATCAGCTAAATCTTGATCGGGTCCGCGTCAACTTCTATTTCCAAGCTATTAGGTATGCTAGCTAGTGAATTCCTTTCTCGACCACAGGTATCTCATCGCCATCTACAAAGTTGGCACTTCAAACTTTATTAAAGTTTTGTATATATGTTCTATAGTGTTTTCGCTTAATAAAAATTGGTTTAAAACCCTATATGATATAACGTGACATTGAAATGTAACTTTCTTTTCGTGTTTTCGATGATCGTTTCGAGTTATGAAAATTGATCTATCCTCTCTATTACATGCATTAACACATAACCATAATGCTTATGACATGTTTTAGCAAAAGATTTACAGTGTAACACCGAGGGTGTTACACCCGCCTTGATTACGGCTAGGTCGAGCTCCAATTTTTGGGGCTTTGCTCCCGCCGCCGCGACATTAAGGCCTAGCCCGCCTCATTGTGGCTAGCTCCAACCTCGCCATCTCGTGTTGAATTGACCACACCACAAGCCTCACCTAGAACCCCCTCTTCGTCGTGCGTACGCTAGTCGTAGCCCTAGTGCCGCCTCCACGCCGCTGACATGGTGAAAGCTCTACTTTGGTTTTGGTGAATTGATGAAACCCTAAGTGATAACCTAGTTTATCAAAGTGATCATGAGATAGGTAGCACATTCCAAGTGATGAAGCAAATGAAGATCATGACATGATGATGGCGATGCCATGGTGATGATCAAGTGCTTGAACTTGAAAAGAAGAAAGAGAAAATCAAAAGGCTCAAGGCAAAGGTATAAGTTGTAGGAGCCATTTTTGTTTTGGTGATCGAGACACTTAGTGAGTGTGATGACATTTAGGATCGATAGTCATACGATTAAGAGGGGTGAAACTCATATCGAAATGCAGTTATCAAAGTGCCACTAGATGCTCTAACTCATTGCATATGCATTTTGGATCTAGTGGAGTGCTAACACCCTTGAAAATGTTTGTGAAAATATGCTAACACACATGTGCACAAGGTGATACACTTGGTGGTTGGCACATTTGAGTAAGGGTGAAGAAGATAGAGTTGAAAAGGAGTTAGTCGCGCTGGTCACAGAGTGATCGGACGCGTCCGGTACAACGACAAACTCAGCGACTGGACGCGTCCGGTCATCACACCGGACGTGTTTGGTGTGAATCAGCGAAGTCGTTGTTCGGTGAAACAGTTGATTGGACGCTGGCAGCGTCTGGTCCGAAGTGACCGAACACGTCGGGTCGACCATGGGTGCTTACTAGACTCGACCAGACGCTGAGGCTCAGCGTCCGATCAATTTCTAACAAACACGTCTTATCGGCCCTGGGTACTCTCTGGACTCGGCCGAACACTACGGCTCAGCGTCCGGTCATTTCTATTTCAGCGTCCGGTCTATGTGTCCAGTCGTGAGCAAGTGTGGGTAGCAATGGCTACTTTTGTTTGAACTGGACACGTGGTGGTCTGGGAGCGATCGGACGCGTCCGGTCGACCTACCGGACGCATCTGGTATTCACAAATGGTGCGTCCGGTGCACTCGAGCAATGCGTCCGATCGATGCGCAGTCAGCTCAATAATTGAGCCAACGACTCTATTTCGTGGGGGTTTCTATTTAAGCCCCATGGCTGGCTCAAGCTCACTCTTTTGGCCATTTATATTGACATAGCAACCTTGTGAGCTTAGCCAAAGCCCTCCCATTCATCTCCATCGTTGATTCATCATCTTTATGAGATTGAGAGAGAATCCAAGTGCATTGCTTGAGTGTTTGCATCTAGAGGCACTTGGTGTTCGTGTTTTGCTGTGGGATTCGTTTGTTACTCTTGGTGGTTGTCGCAACCTAGATGGCTTGGAGCAGCGAGGATCGTCGAGCGGAGGGTGGTGATTGTCTCCGACTCCGATCATGGTGATTGTGAAGGGTTCTTGACCTTTCTCCGGCAGAGAGCCAAAAGGTACTCTAGTAAATTGCCCGTGGCTTGTGTGATCCTCATCTTGTGTTGGTTGTGCGACACCCTATTGAGGGTTTGGCGTGTCATGTTAATTAGCTCGTGAACCTCCAAGTGAGTGAATCGCCACAACGAGGACTAGCTTGCCGGCAAGCAAGTGAACCTCGGTAAAAATCATTGTGTCATCATTTGATTCTGAGGTGATTGGTCTTCATTGTTATTCATTCTTGTGATTGATTGACTCCTTCCTCGACACGGCGGTATAACCATCTTGCTCACTCTCTTTATATATTATCGCAAACTAGTTGTCAAGCTCTTTACTGTGGCTAGTTGTGAGAGCTTGTTAGTTTGGTTAGTGTGGCTCTTTAGTTAGCCTTTAAGAGCACACTAACTTAGTGTAGTGACATAGTTATTGTGTGGATAGAAACTACATAAAATAGAATTATGGTAGGTGGCTTGCATTTTTAGTAGGCAAGTACAACACTCGCTTCGCCTCATAATTGTCTAACCAATTTATTAAGTGTTGTTGTAGAATTTTTTAATAGGCTATTCACCCCCCTCTAGCCATTAGGACCTTTCAAGTGGTATCAGAGCCGAGGTCACCATGATTTGAGGCTTAACAACCTTTGGTGTAAAAATGACTCAAATCAACCACACTAAGAAGTCACCCTAATTTGATGGCTCAAATTATCCCTATTGGAAAGCTAAGATGACAACTTATATCAAGTCAATCAATAGGAAGGTTTGAAAGGTGATAGAGACAAAGATTGAGATTGAAGATGAAGAGGCTCCCACCACCGCCGAAGAATTGCTACTCCAAAATAATGACATTGCTCTTAGTGCCATCCATGATGCTTTGAATGAGAGAACTTTTAAGCAAATCAATAACATTGAGAGAGGTCTTGAGGCATGGAAGAAATTAGAGGAATCATTTGAGGGCACTCAAGCCGTGAAGGGTGCAAAGGCATACATTCTCAAAGAGAAGTTTGCAAGCTTCAAGATGAAGGAGGATGAGAGTGTGCCAGAGATGTTTCATAGGCTTCAAGTGCTTGTCAATGATCTCAAAGCACTTGGAGAAGAGGTGAAGGACAAGGACTTCTCCCATAAGTTCTTGAGATGCTTACCTTCAAGATTTGGCACATTGATCACTATTCTTGTAAGGAGTGGTTTGAACACCATGACACCAAACCAAGTGTTGGGAGATATAATGACCGATGATACATATAGAGATGATGATGAGAAGGAAGAAAAGAAGGAGAAGAAAGATGAGAAGAAGAAGAGTGTGGCATTCAAGGCCACATCATCCAAGAGCAAGGCAAAGCAAGATATATCAAGTGAAGATAATGGTTCATGGGATGATGATGATGATGATAAGAAGATGGCTCTCTTTGTCAAGAGATTTGGCAAGTTTATGATGAAGAAGGGCTACCATGCTAGAAGAAAGAAATCTTCATCTAAGAACAAGGAAGAGTCAAGAAGGTGCTTCAATTATGGAAGCAAAGATCATCTTGTTGCTCAATGCCTATACAATAGCGACAAAGATGATGACAAGAAGAACAAGAAGAAGGGCAAGAAGGAAAAGAAAGAGAAGAAGGACAAGATGACCTTCAAGAAGAAGAAGGGTGATTCATATGTGGTCACTTAGGATAGTGATGCTTCCTCAAGTGATGATGATGATGACAAGACCACCAAGAAGAAGGCACTTGCAAGCATTGCTATCAATGAGAAGCATTCTCTCTTCGACACTCCATCATGCTTTATGGCTAAGGCCATTAAGGTACAAATTTATGATGATGGAAGTGATGAGGAACATGACAATAAAAATGAAAATGATAGTGATAGTGATGATGATGAACCTACTAAGGATGAACTATTTAATATGCTAGAATATGCTAAAGAATACTTTAACATTAAGAGAAAGGAATGCAAAAGCTTACGTAAGGAACTAAAAGCCCTTAAACAAGCCTTTGATGAGCTCAATGCATCTCATGAGAGGCTAGAGGAAGCCCATGAGAAGCTTGGCAAGGCTCACAAAAAGCTTGAAAAGGCTCATTCCTCTTTGCTTGATGAGCAAAATAAAAAGAAGCATGTTGAGACTTGCAATGTAGGCTTAACTTGTGATATAATTGATGAATCATTATCTATGCCTATCATTGTTGCTCCCGCTAACCCTTCTTGTAGTACTTCTACTTCCACCTCATCTAGTAGCGATGGTTTCACTTGTGATGCCTCACTAATGGTTGAGAATGAGAACCTCAAGAAGAAGGTCAATAAGCTCACTCACACCTTGGCTAAGGCCTATGGTGGTGAGGACCGCTTACTTATGTGCTTGGGTAGCCAAAGAGCTTCTCTCTATAAAGAGGGATTGAGCTATATCCCCAAGAAAGGCAAGGCGGCCTTTGCTCCTCACATGACTAGTTTTATAAAGAACAATGGTCGGTTTTACACTAGTTGCAAGCAAGTTGGTCATGTAGAGTAAAAGTGTATGAACAAGAAGTCACAAGCTAATGTATCCTCCATTAAGATTGATTCTTTCTATGTGCTTGCCAAAGGTGCAAATGGTGTCAAGGCTAAGTTCATTGGTAAACCATGGATGAGCTCAAAGAAGAAAACCATTTGGGTGCCAAAGAGCTTGGTCACTAACCTTTAAGGACCCAAGCAAGTTTGGGTACCTAAAAAGAATTAATCTTCTTTTATAGGTCAATTACAAAGTTAGAGGAAGGCATTGGGTTCTTGATATTGGGTGCACTCAACACATGACCGGTGATGCAAGAATGTTCAACTCAATCAACACCAATGGCAATGATGGTTATGATATTATCACATTTGGTGATAATGGCAAAGGCAAGGTCAAAAGGATTAGTAAGATTGTAATATCCAATGACATGAGCATTTCCAATGTGTTGCTAGTAGAGAGCTTAAACTTCAACTTGCTATCCATGGCTCAATTTTGTGATCTTGGATTCAAATGCATATTTTGGGGTAGATGATGTAGAAATCATAAGTGTAGATGGCTCTAATTTGATCTTTAAAGGCTTTAGATATGAGAATCTACACTTGGTTGATTTCAATGCTAGTGAAGCTAAATTATCCACATGTTTATTCACTGAGTCTAGCATGGGTTGGTTATGGCATAGAAGGCTTGGTCATGTTGAAATGAAATAATTGAATAGATTGGTTAAGCATGACTTGGTTAGAGGCTTGAAAGATGTTGTGTTTGAGAAGGATAAGCTTTGTAGCTCTTGTCAAGCTGGCAAACAAGTTGGAAACACCCATCCTAAGAAAAGTATGATGAGCACTAGGAAAGCATTTGAGTTATTACACATGGATTTGTTTGGGCCAACATAATACACTAGCATTAGTGGCAACAAATATGGCTTTGTGATAGTGGATGATTATACTAGATACACATGGGTATTCTTTTTAGTGGACAAAAGTCATGTGTTTGCAACATTCAAATCATTTGTCAAGGGCATTCACAATGAGTTTGAACAACCATCAAGAGAGTTAGAAGTGACAATGGTAGTGAGTTTAAGAACACTATAATTGATGAGTTGTGTGATGAATTTGGAATTAGACATCAATTCTCGGTCAAGTACACTCCACAATCAAATAGCCTTGTTGAGAGGAAGAATAGAATACTCATTAATATGGCAAGGTCTATGCTTAGTGAGTACAATGTGAGTCAATCTTTTTGGGCCAAAGCTATCAACATGACTTGCTATTGTAGCAACCGCCTCTATTGTCACCCATTGAAAGAGAAGACACCATATGAACTCTTGAATGGAAGAAAGCCCAACATTGCATATTTTTGGGTTTTTGGTTGCAAATGATATATCTTGAAGAAAGGCACTAGATTGGGCAAGTTTGACAAGAAATGTGATGAATGATTCCTACTTGGTTATTCCACTACAAGCAAAGCATATAGAGTTTGGAATTTGGATAGTGGTACTCTTGAGGAAGTTCATGATGTTGAATTTGATGAAACCAAAGGTTCACAAGTAAAGAATAAGAACTTGGAAGATATTAGAGGCATTCAACTTTCAAATGCCATGAAGAATATGGATATTGGTGAATTGAGACCTAGGCAAGTGAATGATGATGAAGATGATCAAGTGCAAGTGCTATCTAACTCAAATGTGCAAGATGATACAACTCAAGCTAGTACAAGTGGCTCTCATGACAATGAACAAGATCAAGTGGCTAGTACATCATCTCAACCCAATGATCAAGTAAATGCAAGCAATCAAGTTCTAATGCTCCAACCAACCAATATTACAAGGGATCATCCATTGGACACTATAATTGATGATATTTCTAGAGGTGTACAAACTAGATCAAGATTGGCTTTATTTTGTGAGCATTTCTTATTTGTGTTATTCATTGAACCAAGAAAGATAGATAAAGTATTGAACGATATTGATTGGGTGAATGTTATGCATGAAGAACTGAATAACTTCACAAGAAATCAAGTATGCGAATTAGTAGAGAGATCAAAGGGACACAATGTGATTGGAACTAAATGGGTTTTTAGAAACAAGCAAGATCAAGATGGGATAGTAGTAAGGAACAAAGAAAGATTGGTAGCACAAGGCTATACACAAGTTGAAGGTCTTGACTTTGGAGAAATATATGCCCCGGTTGCTAGATTGGAAGCTATTAGAATCTTGCTAGCCTATGCTTGTGCCCACAACATCAAGCTCTATCAAATGGATGTTAAGAGTGCATTTCTCAATGGTTACATCAATAAAGAAGTATATATTGAGCAACTTCCCGGTTTTGAAGATAACAAGAAGCCCAACCATGTGTACAAATTGAAGAAGGCATTGTATGGCTTGAAGCAAGCACCTAGAGCATGGTATGAGAAATTAAGGGACTTCCTACTCTCTAAAGGGTTCATGATGGGCAAGGTTGACACCACTCTTTTCATCAAGACGATTGGAAAAGATTTATTTGTGTTGCAAATCTATGTTGATGACATTATATTTGGATCAACCAATCAAGACTTTTGTGAAGAGTTTAGAAAGATGATGGCTAATGAGTTTGAGATGTCCATGATTGGAGAGTTAAGTTACTTCCTTGGTCTTCAAATCAAGCAATTGAAGAATGGTACATTTGTGAGTCAAGGCAAGTATATCAAGGACATGATCAAGAAGTTTGGCATGAGCGATAGCAAATCTATTAGTACACCAATGGAAACAAATGGCAACTTAGATAGTGATACAAGTGGAAATATGGTGGATCAAAAATTGTATCGGTCTATGATTGGAAGCCTACTCTATGTGACCGCATCAAGGCTGGATGTCATGTTTAGCGTATGCATGTGTGTAAGATTTCAAGCCTCACCAAGAGAAAGTCATTTGAAGGCTACAAAGAGAATATTAAGGTAGTTAAAGCATACACAAAATGTTGGTTTATGGTATCCCAAAAGAACAAATTTTGAGCTAGTTGGTTACTCCGACTCGGATTATGCGGGATGCAAGGTTGAAACGAAGAGCACCTCGGGCACATGTCAATTGTTGGGAAGATCACTTGTTTTATGGTTATCAAAGAAGTAAAATAGTGTTGCATTGTTAACCACCGAAGCCGAATACATATCCGCCGGTAGTTGTTGTGCACAAATACTTTAGATGAAGGCCACTTTGAGTGATTTTGGAATCAAGTTCAAGAAAGTGCAATTGCTATGTGACAATGAGAGTGCAATCAAGTTGACCAACAATCCGGTTCAACATAAAAGAACAAAGCATATTGATGTCCGCCACCATTTCATAAGAGATCACCAACAAAAAGGGGACATTTACATTGAGAGTGTAGGCACCGAAGATCAACTTACCGATATATTCACCAAGCCATTGGATAAGAAAAGGTTTTGCAAGCTAAGGAATGAGTTGAACATATTAGATTTCTCAAATATGTGTTGATGCACCCCCACTTATATGACATGTCTCTCCTTCGAGAAATCCAAGGTAAAAGTTGATTGGCATGGCATATATCCTTGGTAAGGACTTGTTTAGTGCATCTTGACATCTTTCACATTGAATAGGCTCATTCATAAAAATCAAATGATTTTGATGATTGTATGGTACCACTATTGCTTCTATGTTTAACTTGATCTAGTGGTAGCATATGGCATGTTTATGGGCTTGTAAACCTAGTGTTTGATCTAGAAAATGAGCTCTAAGTGTTTAACTCAACATGGTACAAGATAACCCTTATTTGAAGGTGTGAAGAAGCTTGTCTTTGGATCAAACCGAGTTAAATGTCTTAGGCAATTATTCTAGATTGAACCAAAATTAGAAAAATGATCCTCACCCCATTTATTGACATTGTTAATCTTAACCTATCTACATTTTGAACCTTTGTGGTCATTGATGACAAAGGGGGAGAAAAACAAAGATATGAGTAATATTAGTACATGGGGAGAAAAACAAAGATATTAGTGTACTAATATAGTGAAAAGACAACAAAGGGGGAAAATTTGGCATAGGGGGAGAGATATAACAAAGGAAAGGGATCAATTAAAATATTAAGCACACAAGTAGGGAGAGCAAGCTCATGAACTTGCATGGTGCATTTGAATGTGCATTTCATATGTTTGCTTGCATGGCACAAGTTTTAAAGTTCAAATATCAATGCTTGTGTGGTGTATGCTAGTTGTAAGTTTGAATGATGAAATGAAAAACTAGCATGCATAGGTTATCTAATGGTTTCATTTCCAAGTGATATCAAGATAACCATGGTGCTAAGGATGGTATATTAGTGCACTCCGATTGGTATCGCGCTTCAAATATCCATCTTTTATACCTTAGCATCATTTGGTAGACATTGTCTCCTATATTTCCTATCTAAGCATATGTGCAAGCTACAATCCAAACTCTTAGCACATATGTAGGGAGAACAAATTGCTACCATTTGGGATTCATGAAACTTGTCCATATTCTTTTATACATGGTAAATATGCTTGGACAAGCAACATGGATTCAATTGAATTTCAATTCATATCTTTGTGTAAGGGTTGTCATCAATTAACAAAAAGGGAAAGATTGAAAGCTCTAGTTTAGTTTTGATGAATTGATGAAACCCTAAGTGCTAACCTAGTTTATCAAAGTGATAATAAGATAGGTAGCACATTCCAAGTGATGAAGCAAATGAAGATCATGACATAATGATGGTGATGCCATGGTGATGATCAAGTGCTTAAACTTGAAAAGAACAAAGAGAAAAACAAAAGGCTCAAGGCAAAGGTATAAGTTGTAGGAGCCATTTTTGTTTTGGTGGTCGAGACACTTAGTGAGTGTGATCACATTTAGGATCGATAGCCGTACTATTAAGAGAGGTGAAACTCATATCGAAATGCGGTTATCAAAGTGCCACTAGGTGCTCTAACTCATTGCATATGCATTTTGGATCTAGTGGAGTGCTAACACCCTTGAAAATGTTTATGAAAATACGCTAACACACATGTGCACAAGGTGATACACTTGGTGGTTGGCATATTTGAGTAAGGGTGAAGAAGATAGAGTTGAAAAAGAGTTAGTCGCGCTGGTCATAGAGTGATCGGACGTGTCCAGTATGGTGATCAGATGCGTTCGGTATAACGACGAACTCAGCGACTGGACGCGTCCGGTTGTCGTTCAGTGTGAATCAGCTAAGTCGTTGTTCGGTGAAATAGTTGATCGAACACTGGCAGCGTCCGGTCCGGAGTGACCGGACGCGTCCGGTCGACCAATGGTGCTTACTAGACTCGATCAGACGCTGAGGCTCAGCATCCGATTAGTTTCTAACAGACGTGTCCGATCAGCCCCTGGTACTCTATGGACTCGGTCGGACACTACGGCTCAACGTCCGATCATTTCTATTTCAGCGTCCGGTCTGTGCGTCCGGTCGTCAGCAAGTGTGGGCAGCAACGGCTACTTTGGTTTGAACTGGACACGTGGTGGTCTGGGAGCGACCGGATGCGTCCGGTCGACCTACCAGATGTGTCCGGTATTCACGAACGGTGCATCTAGTGCACTCGAGCAGCGCGTCTGGTCGACGCGCAGTCAGCTCAATAATTGAGCCAACGGCTATATTTCGTGGGGACTTCTATTTAAGCCCCATAGCCAGTTTAAGCTCACTCTCTTAGCCATTTGCATTGACATAGCAACCTTGTGAGCTTAGCCAAAGCCCTCTCATTCATCTCCATTATTGATTCATCATCTTTGTGAGATTGGGAGAGAATCCAAGTGCATTGCTTGAGTGTTTGTATCTAGAGGCACTTGGTGTTCGTGTTTCGCTGCGGGATTCGCTTGTTACTCTTGGTGGTTGCCGCCACCTAGACAGCTTGGAACAGCGAGGATCATCGAGTGAAGGGTGGTGATTATCTTCGGCTCCGATCGTGGTGATTGTGAGGGGTTCTTGACCTTTCCTCGACGGAGAACCAAAAGGTACTTTAGTGAATTGCTTGTGGCTTGTGTGATCCTCATCTTGTATTGGTTGTGCGACACCCTATTGAGGGTTTGGCGTGTGATGCCAATTAGCTCGTAAACCTCCAAATGAGTGAATCGCCACGACGAGGGCTAGCTTGCCGGTAAGCAAGTGAACCTCGGTAAAAATTATTATGTCATCATTTGATTATGAGGTGATTGGTCTTCATTGTTATTCATTCTTGTGATCGATTGGCTGCTTCCTCGACACGGCGGTATAACCATCTTGCTCACCCTCTTTATGTATTACCGCAAACTAGTTGTCAAGCTTTTTAGTGTGGCTAGTTGTGAGAGCTTGTTTGTTTGGTTAGTGTGGCTCTTTAGTTAGCCTTTGAGAGCACACTAACTTAGTGTAGTGACATAGTTATTGTGTGGATAGAAACTATATAAACTAGAATTGTGATCGTGGTGCGTCACTGATGCTTACCCGTCACCTCTATTATTTGTTGTACGCTATGGCTAGAGGGTGGCCGGCGTACCGCCTAGTTGAAAGGTCCTAATGGCTAGAGGGGGGTGAATAGCCTATTAAAAAATTTTACAACAACACTTAGCAAACCGGTTAGACAAATATAAGGCGAAACGAGTGTTGCGCTAGCCTACTAAAAATATAAGCCACGTACCACAATTCTAGCTTCTATAGTCTTTATCCACACAATGGCTATGTTACAACACTAAGTTAGTGTGCTCTCAAAGGCTAACTAAAGAGTCACACTAACCAAGCTAACAAGCTCTTACAACTAGCTATACTAAAGAGCTTGACAACTAGTTTGCGGTAATGTAAAGAGATAGAGCAAGATGGTTATACCGACGAGTCATGGAATGAATCAATCAATCACAAGAATGAATACCAATGAAGACCAATCACCTCGGAATCAAATGATGACACAATGATTTTTTTTACCGAGGTTCACTTGCTTGCCGGCAAGCTAGTTCTCATTGTGGCGATTCACTCACTTGGAGGTTCACGCGCTAATTGGCATCATACGCCAAACCCTCAATAGGGTGTTGCACAACCAACACAAGATGAGGATCACATAAGCCACGAGTAATTTACTAGAGTACCTTTTGGCTCTCCACCAAGGAAAGGTCAAGAACCTCTCACAATCACCACGATCGGAGCCAGAGACAATCATCAACCTCCGCTCAACGATCCTCACTGCTCTAAGCCATCTAGGTGGCGGCAACCACCAAGAGTAACAAGAGAATCCTACAGCGAAACACGAACACCAAGTGCCTCTAGATGCAAACACTCAAGCAATGCACTTGGATTCACTCCCAATCTCACAAAGATGATGAATCAATGATGGAGATGAGTGGGAGGACTTTGACTAAGCTCACAAGGTTGCTATGTTAATGCAAATGGCCAAGAGAGTAAGCTTGAGCCGGCCATGAGGCTTAAATAGAGAGTCCCCACGAATAGAGCTGTTGGCTCATCAGTCCACTGAAAATTGAGGCGATCGAACGCAGAACCCCAGCGTCCGGTCGCGTGATGCACACCACGTGGCCCCTATTTCAAATGCTGATCGTCTGATCTCAACGGTCATCAGTGCATTTAAGTTGTGACCGGACGCTCTACAGTGTAGGACCGAACACAGGACCCCAGCGTCCAGTCATTTCCAGTAAGGTTCCAAAGGCAGAAATTTGCGACCGGACGCATCCGCTCAAGCCCGACCGGACTCACCGGCGCCCTATACAGAAAAGACAGGGTTTCATAGAGTCCACCAGACGCTGGTCACGCAGTGATCGGACGCTGGGTCCTGCGTCCGGTCAGTGGCGCGCAGTGAAGGTCGTCCTCGGTCTTTTGACCGGACACAAGCGACCGAACTCTGGCTAAACACTGTTCAGCGTCTGGTCCTTCTGATGTGGCAGCGCACAGAGCAGACCGTGAGTGACCTGACGTCAGGCAAGTCCGGTCGGGCTTGATCGGACGTGTCCGGTCGCGAATTTCTGCCTTTGGAACCTTACTGGAAGTGATCGGACGCTGGGGTCCTGTGTCCGATCCTACACTATAGAGCGTCCGGTCACAACTTAAGTATACTGATGACCATTGAGATCAGACGATCAGTATTTGAAGCAGGTGCTACGTGGCGTGCATCGCGTGACCAGATGCTGGAGTCCTAAGTCCGGTTAATACGACCGGAGTGTCCGATCGCCTCGAGCTGTGCCCAGTGAAGGGGTACAATGACTCTATTTTCGTGGGGGCTATAAATAGAAGATGGTTTCAGCCATGGCTGTTGCAGAGCACCTTGGGAGACTTTGTGTCCATGCTTGAGAGTGCTTGGGAGCCCTCTATCTCACATATGCTTGATAGTGATCATTCGATTGTGTGAGAGAACGATTCTAGTGCGATTGTATCGTGAGGTTGCATCGAGTGGCACTAGGTGATTGAATTGCAAGCCGGTGGTGCTTGTTACTCTTGGAGGTTGCCACCTCCTAGACGGCTTGGTGGTGGTCTCCGTCGAAGCCCGCAAGAAGCTTATGCGGTGCTCCAGAGAAGAGCTTTGTAAGAGGCATTATGCTCACCCCGCGGGAGACACGAAGAACAACTCTAGTAAAGTGAGACGCGAAGGGCGACAAGTGGGTTTATCTTTTTTCATGGAATATAGAAATAGCTTTTCATTTTAATGCCGAGTTAAACTTTGGTAATTAATATAAAATAATGTAGATATCAAAAAATTATGAAACAAATTTTGTTAGGTTCTTAAAATTATACTCTATCTGTTAGTGTATTTAGTTTATATACGTGCTTGTTGATACCAGGAGCTATTAAATCATTTGAGAGTGCACAATATTATTAAGTTAATTATTGTAGGATTTTTTGTGGTAGATTGGTAATAGAAAAAACCCTGAAATTTTTATAATAGCTTCATTGTATTATTATGTGCTCACTGTAATTTTGGTAGCCCTAAAATAGACTATTTGATATGGTAGCTAAATACCCATTAAAGCTAAATGAATAATGACATGATATTGGTTTAAAAAAATTAAGCACTTGTAGGGTGAGCTTGGAATCTATTTGGTAGAGATAATGATTAGCTTAGTATCTTAGTCATTAGAGCTAGCTTAGTAGCTTAGCATGTGTATTCTTATTTTAAAAGTTGCTGTTGCCAAAATACTAAGTGTTACATCATCGTTGCATGCATGTAGAGAACGAGTTGGTGGAGTTCATGACCGCCAGAGAGCAGGAGTACGAGGAGGTGATCGAGGAGTACGAGGAGGAGGTCCTTGTGCAGGAGGAGGTCTCAGAGCCGTCATTGACTGACTTAGCTGACAATCCGTCTGTCCAAGGCAAGCCCGATGCATAACCCTTATTTTGAATAATTTATGGATATATATGTCTGATGTGCATTTATGTTACAGGATTTATATTGAAACTACATGTATAGATAAAGCTACCTATAAGTCCTACTAGCATAGGTCGAGTAGTTGCTATGCTTGGACTATCGGTAGCGTGAGTAATCTGCCGTTACTCACAATAGGTGGTTATTATTATTATTACTCTCATGATAAAATGGTGAAAGGAAATGGAGACCGAGCAGGGATATGGAACGTGTATTGGTGGGTATAATAGGTTGTGTCTCGTGATCAACGGGACGTAGCTTGGTTACACTGTTTTTCCTGTCCCTGTCGGTTAAGGACCGTCCGTTGCTGTGGATTCTATTCATGTCACAGACTTATTATCCTGAGCACATACTTGCTTATGGGAGCGGGAAGACTCGTTGCTCTCTTGTCGTGGGTTCTGACTCTTTTCGGACCGACTGATTGGAGGCAGGGATGGTGGAGGTCTAAGCACCACACTTCGTTCGGGACTCAGGAGTGGGGGCTTGGAGTCCAAGTTTAGACAGGACCTAGACCCCTTGACATGAGAGTGGTGGGTTAGTCTTGCTTGTGTCTGTGGTACAAGCGGGGTGTGTGTTTCGGGATATCCAGCTGGGATACATTGGTTCGCGAATTGCCATGTGATACGGTACGTCTTGGCTATGATCTAGCACCGTAGTAAGAACTGAAAGATGAAAGTGCGTGAATGGATATGATTGCTCAATTCTTGCTTGAGAGTAGAACATGTGCTTACATAGAATGGTTAGCTAATAAACTAATCATGATTGCTAATAAGACACATACATAAGGATTCACTACTAGTAATGCTTTTCGCAAAGAAAAAGGAAACCCAACAAACCTTAAAGCTTATCATATCCTTGGAGTCGGAAAATTATTCCCACTAGTCGGGTAAGTCTTGCGAGTACATTGTGTACTCAGGGTTTATTTCCCCCTGTTGCAGGTGCAGCTTGAGGAGTGGCTGTTGTGTGGAGGATTCTTCTGGTGGGCACCGACGAATCCTTGTATCTTATCGTTAGATGTTTATTTCAATTCCGCTTTTTAAATTTCGCACTCTGAACTTGGTATTGTAATAATGTATTTCTAAAAACTCTTATTGTATGAAATGGACTAAGTATTATAAACTCGCTCTCTTTATTGGATCCTGGATGAAAAACGTGGATTGTTCGAGTTCTTCCTTGGAGTGTGCTCGACGAGACCGTCCGATGTAGCTCCCTTTCGAGGTGCTGAGCGTCTAGTGGAAGACGAGCGGCTCCGAAAGCGTGTTATTTCGGGTGGTTCTGCCACACAGTCCCACGCGGTGGCGAACCCGCATGGCCCCACCCCGACCCCGACCTTCAGCGGCAGGTCGCCCACGCGGTGGCGATCCCCGGTGGCCACGTCCCGACCTCCGCCATCTACGCTGCAAGTGCTCCGACGGCATACCCACGCATAAGACTAGGGGCAAATCTGACTTGGGCAGGTGCTAGGGCCCACTTGTGCAAGGTAAAGCTAGAATAACCTACTATTTTTAGCTTTACTCTAACTATTGTCTTTATGAGAGAAGGAGAAAAACAGCTTTATTTATAAAACTATTTTAGATATGAGTGTTTGACGAGAAAAAACAGCTCACGTTATGACCTTTGCCGAACAGACCCACGATATAGCACCACACCACCAGAGCCAAAAATGGGACAGCAACTTTTGGTCCCGTCTCCCGTGTCAGGCCAAGCACCTATAACACGACAAGAGTCCCCGACGCGATACGATGAAAGCGGAAAGCCAGCACAACACAATGCGGCCACGCCGTACGCGCGGAAAGTTTCGTTTGCAAAGGATGTTGTGGAGAATAATGACGGATTAGCCCACCCACGGCCACGGGCCACGGCGGCGCACTTATCCGCGCTACTCACAAACGGCTAAAAAGTCCCTGCGCCGCACCGCACGGTGGTAGCGTCCTGTGGGCTGCCGCTTGATTGCCTTGTGTGGACGACGGGCAGGCCGGGCGCGCGAGGGGCGACGAGTGCGAGAGCGTGCCGCCCCGGCCACCTCGGGCGCTCGGCTCGCGCTCAACGTCAACGAGATACCGGATGGAATCCGCGGTCCGGCGCGCGCCCGGTCCGAATGCGATAGCAGGTCCACACCACCCCGCGACCCCACCGGCGATTTGCGCGCGGATCACACGCGTTGCGACAGCCTCCTACTCCCTCTCTCTAACAGTCGAACTGTGGGCTGCATCACTGCGTGCGGGGGCAGCCTCGTCATTTCGCCCGACGCCACTTTATAAACGACCCTTGGTAAACCCTACGGCTAAACCAGCCCACCAAACAGCCCAGGCCACACCGAGCAAGCACGCCCGCGGCCTGCCCGCCCCCGGCCTAGTGCGCACTGTCCCCAGCAACCCCCGCCACCTTAGCGCCCGACGGCATGTCTGTCGCCTCCTCCCACCACCTGCGGCCGTCGCTGGCGGGCCCGGCCCGGCGCCCGGGCTGCGCCGCGGCGCCGCGCGTGTCGCTCTGGCCAGCCGGTGCCTCGCCTCCGTATCGCGGCCGCTGCACCGTCGTGGCGGCGGCGGCGCCTGCCGCGGGCGCCGGCGGCGGCGAGGCAGCCTCGGCCCCCGCCGCCGTGTCGGCGGTCGCCCCCGCGGCCGCCTCCAGGGACAAGTAAGCGGACCCCCTTGCCCGCCGAAATGCTGGCTCCGTGTTTCTCAATCTCTCGCGGCGCGCGGGACTGGTGCTGTTTTGTTTGCGCACGCGCCGCCTTGTCTGTTTCTATTTTCTTCTTCTGATGAGGCTGGTCGGGTTTCTGGCGCCAAATGCAGGGTGCGGCGCCACACGATTTCGGTGTTCGTCGGGGACGAGAGCGGCATGATCAACCGGATCGCCGGGGTCTTCGCCAGGAGAGGCTACAACATCGAGTCGCTCGCCGTGGGGCTCAACAAGGACAAGGCCCTCTTCACCATTGTCGTCTCCGGGACCGACAGGGTGCTCAACCAAGTCATTGAGCAGCTCAATAAGCTTGTCAACGTCCTTGCTGTGAGTCCGCCTTCTCAAAATTTAGCAGAGTCACGCGAATCCATACTTGAGTTTGATGTCCCCAATTTGAGCACCCGGTGACAATTCTGTAGTACAGTGAGATTTTGTTCCATGAGTTTAGCTCGCCCGAATCTTCTGTCCTTTTTATTCTGTTATAGGATCGTTTCCACTTTCGTGGAGCATCTTTTGTATAGCTAGACAGAACATGCGTAACTTTTTTCTTTCCTGATTTGGTCATAATCACCTTCAAAGTATTCTTTTCCCTTTCCCCCGGAATCGCTGCCAGCCTGACAGTCATGTCAACGTCAGGGACATACTCCTTTCTAGGGATATACCTCAAATGCACATCATTATTATACGCCCTGTATTATGTTTATGTAATGCACTTTCTGTTTGTGCACCTGTGCCGTGTATAGTAAACACAGTTGCTTTGGTTAATCATTTGAAGAAAAAATAAGATACTTGACTTCATTATTCTGACTATGTGGTAGTACTTATTTAGTTCAATTTTAATGCTACCCTGTACATGTCTATATCCTATAACCTAAAGCAGCCTTTCAGTTAGGAGTTATTCTGAGTTTTCTTTGTTCTTGCGATTTGAAGATGCTGATTTCTTGGGGAAAAGATTTATTGTTCTCTCTGAATGTACTATGCAGATATTACATTGCTTTACTTTCCTTCTGAATTCTTAGCCACAAAAGCTTCATGGATTACCATTCCTTCACTGTTTGTGTCAACTAAACATTTAGATGGTTTTAACTACCATGATATTCTCTCTCTGAAAATTATTTACTACTACTATTTTGTTGCCAATTTGCATTAAGATTAATATCAATTACAGGTTAGAAGATTTATCTAAAGAACCTCAGGTTGAAAGAGAGCTGATGCTTATAAAACTAAGCGTTGAACCTGATCAGCGCCCTGAGGTATGATGTAGCGTTGAGTTAGTCTTTGTAATCCAAAAGTTCAATTAGCATCCTGTACTCATGATTCTCAATTGCATGGTGAGCCTTACAACGGTGCTTCTTGTCATGATTGACAGGTCATGGTTTTAGTTGATATTTTCAGAGCAAAAGTTGTTGATATATCTGAGAAAACACTTACCATAGAGGTGAAAACTCAATCTCTAACTAGTGTACATATTTTGATTGGTATCCATTTTCCTGTACTGAACTGTATGTTTAATGGGCATTTGACCAATGTTAGGTAGCTGGAGATCCTGGCAAAATTGCTGCAGTGCAGAGGAATCTAAGGAAATTCGGAATCAAAGAAATTTGCAGGACAGGAAAAGTAATTTCTAATGTTCTTTCCTTGCATGGACACATTTTTTTTCCTGTAATGCTAATTTAATGCCCTATCTTCTTAGATTGCTTTGAGACGTGAAAAAATTGGTGCAACAGCCCGTTTCTGGCAATTTTCTGCTGCTTCTTACCCAGACCTTATAGAGGCATTGCCGAAAAATCCAATTACATCTGTAAATAGGACAGTGAATGGCAGTTTTGATCAACCATCCAATGCTGGGGTATGTAACCTTTTACTTTTAAAACTTTCTAGAATTTTCTTTTTCTTATACCATGTCCTGCTCTGTTTATAATTTTATACTTAGTTTTGGTCGAATGATGCATATAACCAATTTGAGGTGGATACATTAAAGAAAAAAACCTGTGATTTCAGTAATGCCTATTCACTTGAACCAAATGCAGGTGAACTTCTTTGTTAACGGATAAAAGTACGAATAATCATTGGCTGTATTTAAGTAATTACCTGCAGTGATGCTGGCATATTAGTTTTCTGAGTCTAATACGTTTGAACAATTACCTCGAGCCTTGAGAGGGGTTAGTTCACCAGAGTCAATACATTTCCACTGAATGATACTACTTCCAGAAGCTATAAATGCACGGTAATGCAGAATGGTCTTAAAGGCTTTGTTGTTTGGGACTTAAAGGCTTTGTTGTTGTTGTTGTAATGCAGAATGGTCTTATGAATAATCAACTGGTAACTGAATGTACATATTTAGTATTTGCACATATAAAACAGTAGTACTGATGGGCGAGTCGTACAGTACCATGACACCTGGTACATTGAACTTGTGTGAACTGTATGTATTTACTATTGTGTTAATGGGAATGTATTGTTGGGTGATACCCACCATAGTGCACAAACATACATAAATAGTTCACATTTGCTCAATATGTAGTTTGGACTAATACTAATACCATTAATGGTTACAGCATGCTAGTTGTTCAGACTTCCATCGGATGCATTTGATACAATATTACAGTCTACACACTATTCCTGGCTCTTATAACACGTGTTGTTTTGACTTTGGAACTGTCCAGGGTGATGTCTATCCTGTGGAATCTTACGAGAGCTTATCCATAAAACCATGTGCTTGATGCTCATTGGGGTGTTCTGGATGATGATGATGATGTAAGTATAGAGATTTCCATCATGCGATTTTCATTTAGTGCTACATGGACATTGCTGATTTGCTCTGCGCATAATTGCATCCTGAATCTAATTATAATGTGACTGGAGTGTGTTTTCATCTACACTTCCATTATGTTTGCAAGAAGTCAATTTGTAGGCAAAGCCTATCTAGTTTTAAGAAATGGTAATAATGCTTAACCTGCATGTTTATGTATACTGTTGTTATCTTGCAGCTGCTAATCCCAGTATTGATTTTGTGTGGTACAGGCAACTGGACTTCGCTCGCATACCCTCTCCATCCTTGTGAATGACTGTCCTGGTGTCCTCAACATTGTAACAGGAGTCTTTGCTCGCAGGGGCTACAATATACAGGTTTCTTTTTTAAAAGCTCTTTCTTCTTGTTGAATATAGTGCCAGACTAGTTATTGACAAGTGCATACTTGTCAGAGCCTTGCTGTTGGCCCAGCTGAGAAGGAAGGCATTTCACGTATTACAACAGTTGTTCCTGGTACTGTTGAATCCATTGAGAAGTTAGTTCAGCAGCTTTACAAGCTTGTTGATGTGCATGAAGTAAGCTGCATGTAATTCCTACCAAAATCATTTGTGTTTGCAAATTTATTATGTTAACTAACAAAAACATGTGATTCCTGCAGGTTCATGACATTACCCCTCACCTTTTGCTGAAAGGAACTGATGCTTATTAAGGTTTCTGTAAACACTGCTGCTCGGAGGGAAATCCTAGATATTGCGAAATCTTCCGAGCAAAACCTGTTGATGTTTCTGACCATACAGTAACGCTTCAGGTTGGCATCCTAACAATTTGTGTGTTTCTCCCAGATTTCCATCAGTGCCTTTGCCAACACTGATGATACTAGAGCCAGTTTTAGAAAAAGCTGTGCACACTGCACAGCCACAAATTAGATCACATTGCTTTTGTTGATTTTCTGCTGCATAGTGCCGCTTGTGGTAACAATAACAACATCATACCCATATAGAAACACTGAATGTTTGACACCAGTACTATTTTTTCATGCTGCTTCATCTAACTGCTCCAAGCTATTAGCTATTGCAAAACTCCTGCATAATGGATCCCTTATTGATGATTGCAGCTTACTGGAGATTTTGACAAGATGGTTGCACTACAAAGGTTATTGGAGCCATATGGCATCTGCGAGGTATGTTGCTTGTCACTTCACATCAACTTAAGTGTGAAAAGGCAATTTTGGGTCCTTTGGGATGAATGGACAGGCGTATACTTTTTATTTGATGCCAGCAGTTGTTTTGTTTTCTTCTGAGATTACTTTTGATTATGAAACAGAATATAAGCAATTGTGCACAATGCCACATGGTTAAATAGTCCTAAATAAAACTATTCGAAAGTACCCAGTGATTTTCTGTTGCAGCCAATTAGTACCGCCTTTTTTGCAAACGAGACCATTTCTAAGTTCTGTTAAGACTATAATGAAGCATATTCTAATTTGATTCCTCAGAGAAGCAATTACTGTACTGCTTAAGCTCTGTCATCAGATTTTACACCAAAAAAGCTTATTTGATGTTTTGTACACGGTCCTCACCATTGTGTTGCACACATGACAGGTCGCCAGAACTGGACGAGTGGCACTGGTCCGTGAATCGAAGGTCGACTCAAGTACCTACGCGGCTACTCTCTTCCATTGTAGCCTGGCATTTGTGATGATGGCTGGCCCGATAAAGAGCTTGGTTGGTTGTTATAGAGCAGACCATCTCGCGCTGGGTTGTGTTGTGCAATTACAGGACTTGTTTCTTTTATGTGGTGAACTCCTGGCCTCCGTGTTCAATAATGTCCTCCCCCGGTATATGCGCGTTGAGGTTGCATATGTATCCCATAGACGGTCAGAATAAGATGCATAGCGTACCTGTTTACTTCAGCGAAGAGAGATGCAGGCATCGTTCGAAATCAGCTTGCCTGCGTTTTGTCGTGCAGTTCTATTTATATATATACTGTATGGTGATTTCTGATTTGGTGAGAAGCGGAACATGTGGAGTCGTGGACCATCTCCACATCCACATCCACATCAAACGGGTAGGGTATGGGGAGAAATTATTTTACCCATTAGAAACGGATAGGTTATAGGTAATATCTATATCTATATACCTAATATTAAAAAGTTTTTTTTTTGTTTGGTCCATTCTGTTAGACCCAACCGAGGCAAAATTTCTGCCTTTTTTTCGTCTGGCCCATTCTATTAGACCCAACCGTTCTCACTCGCACGCTTCCGGCCCACTCGCTTGTGTCTAGCTTCTTCTCAATGCCGTCGCTCCTCCGTCGTTTCTCTCAGTCTTCCGCACGCGACCAGTACGGCATGCGCTGCCGCCTCCCGGCACAGCGTCCTCCCCACCACCGCCTCCCAGCACAGCGCCCTCCCCACTGCCGCCCGCCCGTCTTGCTGCGGCGTTGCGCCACCGATGGCTCCACTCCTCGATGCCCCGAGCTCCGGCGACCCTACACCCCACGTTCTCGGCAGCTTCGCGCCGAAGCCCGGCCTAGGCCCTGCTCGCCCCCCCTGCGGCTCCGCGCCCGTTGTCCTCCACCCAGAGGGAGACACCGCGGGAAGCAACGGAGAGTGGGCGGGCGCTGGTCTCCTACGGCGGCGGAAGTGCTGCCACAGGGGAGCCAGACAGCCAGGTCCCAGTGTAGCGAGTCGGAATCAGAATCCAATCCAACGAAGACACCAGCTCGGATCGGGACACCAGCATAGATCCGGAAAAAATTCCATGGTAAGTTCAACAAGAACTCCACGTTCAACAGAAACTCCTTCACTTTTTCCCTGTTTATATATAGATTAGAGATTTCGGTTGAAAAAGGTGCCATTGGGATATCATGTTCTCACATGCTTCCAATCTTGATCTTGCCAAGCTGAACAAATTCAGAACCACAAGAACTGTATAAAGATACTTATTCAGGAAATATAATATTTTGCTAACCACAAGAACTGTATAAAGATACTTACGGGCCCATAACTATGAATGAGAAAACAATGAAAATTGGTAGATGCTATTTGTCTCCTTTGCTTCAGATATGTAGATTGGTATCATAGGCATCTGTATGTAATTTAAGCTGTGCTAATTGCCCAGTGGTTAAATTGCTCTATCTAGGTTAATTTGCTCATATTATCGACAGAGAGTTGATGAAGGTTACAAAGGTTTGGTTTTCTTTGTGCTTTGCATGGAACAAAAATGGTCTACAAGCATTTGGCCACACTGTACTTTGTTTTTGTCTTTGATAGCTCTGAGAATGAGGCTGCCATGCTCGATCTCATACAAGGTAATATAATGGTTTATCGATGAAAGGGGAAAGCATTGTCATTTTTCTAAGAAACGAATTATATTCAGTGTGTTATCATGCCATTCACCTGTTTGGTCTGCCTTACTCCATAACCATTTAGCTATTTATTGTGCTTCTTTCAGCATTCAATCACCCTTGCATTCAGTTTTTTATTCTTTTTTTTTAACATAATAGCAGGAGCTTTGCCTTTCAATTAAGAAGAATTCAGCTTTTTATTTTGTACTAGGTTAATGCCCGTGCGTTGTAACGGAAGCCAAAAGAAATATTATGTTCCGATGATTTTTTCTGGTTGGCACCTAAATTTCTGTCCACTGAATTATGGTTTGAGGTGTTTGTTAAGTGGTCAGCTGCTGTTGCTTGATGTTTGGGATTCATTTGGGTCGTTTTTTAAGTTGTAGTCGACCATGTGTGTTATGCATTTTTGACGGGTTCTCATCAGCGCCGCCAACAACAAGCAGCATGGCGCTGGTATGAATGAAATTAGAGTCAAAACTGACGCTAACAATGGTGCTATCTTCCTGTACTACAACTGAAGCGGTGTCCCTGTCAACATCCACAAAGAGGATATCTACAGACCGGAGGCGGTATTCAGCAGCTACCGCACCAACAACAAGTACAAGGACGTTGTGGTAGCCAATATCTTGTCCACTCTATGCATTGTCCAGACATATGACGGGTACAAAAAAAGTACAAACAGGTAAGTAGTTTTTCCAAATGGTGTCAATTTTATGTTTTGGATTACTCAAGGTTTAGAAGTGGAGATTCTTTGTGCAAGTTGAATGATAAGAATGTAGGTTTAGTAATAGAATTTCCAGCTATTTAGGGTTTTTAGTATCTGTCCATAATCTCTGGTCTGGTGTATCAATCATGGTACAATTTTACAGTTGGATATCTGTTTTTAGTGCTTATACATAATAAAAGACAGCTAACCAACCAGTTAGATGACGATGATGCCCTTAATCTGAAGTACTTAACTAGTTTTGTACTGGTAAGTGGATGCTAAAGTTGTGAGGAAATTTCGGTAAGGTTTAATAGTAATGGATAAGCCTTTAATTCATTGCTTCACTCGAAAAAAAGTTATTTTAATCAAGCTAATTTAAAGCTGAAAAATGGACTTTGATGGCATAGTCAGTGCAAATTCATTATATATGTCTGATGTTACTTCAGAGGAAGAAGGCTAATAAAGTGCAGCAGACCCCTTTTCCAGAGACAGACTTAATGTTCCTTCTTGAATAAAGTGCAGATATTCTTTGAAAACATGGTCAAGAGAAAGAAGGCTGAAATTTCCGATTGGAAGGATAGAAATAAGTGGACCAGTATTACTTTCAAGCCTGATCTTGCAAAGTTCGGTATGTCTAAATTAGATGATGATATTGTTGGCCTCATGAGGAAGAGAGTAGTTGATTTTGCGGGCTTGCTTAGCAACACTGTGGATCTGCTAAATTGGATGGAGAAAAGCTGCATGTAAATAGCTTCTTAAAATATGTAGATTTGTACATTCACTCAGCTTCCAAGGACATTTTTCAAGCACCCTCAGGCTTATAAAGTTTCTTGTCACATCCACAAATAAAACCTATGTTGTCTCTGATGACATTCTCATTTCTTTCAGGATACATGAGATTGTAAATGACAGGTGGGAGGTATGCGTGTGTCTAAGAGAAGGGCAACAGTTTGAACAGGTAAGTCTGGATTATGTTCCATGCGAGTAGCTTCTCTATTGTGGTTTAAGTGACCTACCTAAATAGTTTTTTTTGTTTGTTGCGAGATCAGCTTTGTCAACCAGTTTGCAACAACAAGGGTGGAACTCATGTTGATTATGTGGCTGACAAAATTGCCACCCATGTGGCAGATACAATGAGTCAAAGTAGCAAAGATGCTTCGTTCAAAGCACAAACTGTGAAAAGCCATTTATGGATTTTCATTAATTCTTCCATTGATAACCCGACCTTCGATTCATAGCCCAAAGATAGATTAATAATATCCCCCATTACAAGCTTTGGATCAACGTGAATATCACCCATTACAAGCTTAAAAGCCTTAGTTTGGTTTTGGATAATTGATTAAATCTATGCACTAACCTTTGTCATGAGTGGTGATATGAGCTAGGTTGGTGTAATCCAAGTATGAAGCATGGTGGCATTCAAGAGAAGGTGACGATCACATGAAATGATGAGATGGCCACATGTGATGATGATCAAGTGCTCAACTTCGAAAAGAAGAAAGAGAAAAAACAAAACCCTATGGAGATCAAGGCAAAGGTATAAATAGGGGTTTTGTTTCGGTGATCAAGACACTATAGAGAGTGTAATCACATTTATGATAGATGGCCGTACTATTAAGAGGGGTTTTTAACTAGACAATTCGGTCATCTAGTGCAACTAGGTGTTGGACTTCATGCACTGCATTTAGGTCTAGTGCACATCGGAGAGCAAGCAAAAATATTTGTCGAAAATGTTTTGAGAAATGCTGACTTAGGCTCTAACATGTTTTGAGAAAACACTTTGAGAGCTAGCATCGCTTGCGGGGAGTTGCTCGAGTTGACGAGGATCGAAACGCGAAAAAGTTTGCATCTCGGAGAGCTAGTGGTGGCATCGAGAGCAGCAACTTCGGGGTGGTCACTGCCCCTACCGGTGTACACCGCCACTGGCACGGCGGTGCATCGCCGTACGACGTCTGGTGCCACCGTCACTTTTCGGCAGAGAGCAGAGGCAACCGAGGGGGGGGGCACCGCCATTGGTGCGGCGGTGCACCGCCCTAATTATCCAGAGAGCAGGGAAAACAGGGGGCTCGGCAAGGTGGTCACCGCCACCCCCATGGCGGTGCCATGCACCGCCCTGTCCAGTGACCGTGTAGAAACCAGCTCCATTGGGTAACGGCTCTATTTGCTTGTGTGGCTATAAATAGAGGGTGTGGCCAGCCTTGGCCACTCTTTTGGCACCTCTTACACTTGTACACACCATTTGAAAGCTGAGCAACACACTCCACTCACTTGTTCACTTGATTTCATCATCTTGAGTGAGATTGGAGAGTCTCTAGTGCACTGCATTGAGTTGCATCATCTTGTGACACTAGTTGGGTGATTTGGGCTGGTTGTGAGCTTGTTACTCTTGGTGTTTGCCGACACATAGACGGTCTGGTGATTGGAGGATCGTTGAGCGGAGTTGGTGATTGTCTCCGACCTCGATCGGTTGCTTGTGAGGGGTCATGTGCCTTCCCCAGTGGAGCGCCAAAGGCAACTCTAGTAAATTGCTCGTGTCATTGAGCTACCTCACTTGTGGGTAGGTTCTTGCGGTGCCATTTGTTGGCGAGATTCGTGCAACATCTCTTAGCCACTGAACTACGAAGTGTTGATCGACACAACGGGGACTAGCGTGCCGGTAAGCAAGTGAACCTCGGGAGAAAAATATTATGTCTTTTGTGTGATTGGATTTCTCTCGATGATTGAATTGTCTATTTATTGTGATTGGTTCATTCATCGACGCGGCGGTACGATCACCCTACTCACTCTATTACTTTCTTGCAAACTACTTTTAGCAAGCTCTTTAGTATAGCTAAATTTGTGAGCTTGCTGTTGGAGTTAACAGAGAAATAATCAGCCAGGGCAACTCTCCCAGGCGACTGCATTGCAATATATAGAGGATAAGTACTGCATTGATTACATACAACTCACTAGAGCTTTAACTAGACAGAATATCTGCCTGGGTACCCGCACAACTCTTGGGCTACCCAAGGACTTAATGACATAGATTAACTAAAAACTTAAGTACACTAAATGTGCCTGGGAAGCAGGGCTTACAGCTACACTTGCTTGGTAGCTTAGATTCATTTAGTGGAGCTCTTTAGTGTGGCCTTGTTGAGAGCTCTTAGTGAGTAGTGACTTAGCCCCTTGTTTGTCTAGAGATCATAGCAACTAGAATTGTTGGATATGCGGCTTGCAACCCTTATAGAGTTAGAGCAAAATTGCATTACGCCGTTTGTCATACTAATCAATTACTCTAGTGTTCTTGTAGATTTTTAAATAGACTATTCACCCTCCTTTAGCCATATTAGGACCTTTCAAAGCTTTGGATAAACGTGTGAGCTTTCTGAGAAGTTTTGGAAAGATGTTCTGTTCTGTTCACTTTGGTAGTCTTAGATTGTGTGACTTGGATGCGCACTAATGATCACTTCTTCTAACTGTAGTTGAAAACCTCGGCAAGGTCTTCCTCCATTCTAATTTGAAAATAAGCAAGGAGCATGTGGAAACTGATGGACTGGAGAAGTCCAAAGTCACTGCCATCTAGAAGCTCGAGGATGCGCTCTGTGCTGGTACCAAGGACTCCCATAAGTGCACCCTAATTCTAACCGAAGGGGGTTCAGCCAAGACCCTTGCTGTGAGTAATACAACCTTGTTTAATGCGGTATTGCATTTTTACTACAAAATTGAACAAATTTGAGCCTTTACCCTGCTGATGGCTGGTCTATCTGAAGTCAGGAGTGATTACTTTGGAATATATCCTCTAAAGGGCAAAGTATCAAATATTAGGAATGCAAATCCTTAGGTCATGGGAAATAGTGAACTACATAACATAATGAAAATTCTTGGTTTACAATATAGGAAGGAGTATAATAGCACAGAAGGGTTAAGATATGGTATGCTGACGGTATGGGAAGGAGTATGATAGCATAGAAGGGTTAAGATACGGACAAGGTAAGATACGGACAACTTATGATAATGGCCGATCAAGTTCGTGAGAAATTCTAACGATGTTCCGTATTATTCATATTTTCTCTAATGTTACTGATTTATTTATTTGTTTATATTTCAGGATGATGAGGGTGCTCACATTAAAGAATTGCTGATAAATTTTATTCATTCTTATTAGCCATCACTTCTTAAGCTTTCTTTCTTGTCAGATTTTATCACTCCAATTATGAAGATAGGGTAGCAGTCGACATGCATCTTTTTTGTATTAACAATGTTTATTCGTGATTTTATTCTTATTTTCAGTTTGAAAGAGTTATTATAATTTTTATATCCATATTTTGTGAATTTGCTGGTTGGTCGCACTGATAATTGAATTTACTGTCTAGGCAACGAATATCGAGGACAGAAGTGTGCTACCGTTTTACACCAAGGCAGCTTACGATGAATGGAAAGCATGTGTTAGGATGATTCAAGTGATTTGTGGTCTATAAAATACTATATTGTTTGATTCTGATTTCTTCTAATCTTGACTCACAATTTCCATAGGATATAGTCATTAGTTGAGAAGTCTTAGTTTTTTGGTTAATAGAATCGTGATTGACAATAGGGGCTTGGAACAAGCACGGTTGAAGAAGAGGGGCAATATTTTAAGTATATCAGCAATCATAGGAGAAATTTTATATAAGTTGATGAGGAGTGTTACTAATCTTGGGAGAAGATAAGCACTCACTCCATTAGTGGAGAGGTATATATAGACACTCATATGGGTCATATGCCCATACATGCCAATAGTAGATGAGTCTTTACTTAAGGAAAAAGTCCACCTTACTTTCTTCAACTCTTGCGAAAGTCTGCTTTTCCTCTCTGAACTCTAAAATCAGGTAAATCACCTCCCTGAACTTTTAAAACCGTTTGTTTTACGTTTGTTTTACCTTCTTGACCGGTTATAAGTGGTTATCAAAGGTGGTTTATTTTTTTTCTTTTTATTTATTTTGGCTGAATCTTTAAAAATTATAGTAAATCATAAAAAAATCATAAAATTAAAAATACAATTTTGTTGGACTCGATATGAGTAGATCTATAGAGTGAACATATAATATGATATGCTTTATGAAAGGATCTAACAATGCCTAGAGGGGGGGTGAATAGGCGTATCTAAAAATTTACTGCAAAGGCTAAGTTCAATTCTGTTAGTCACTGTCGGAAGTCCCGACGTTTGGGTCGGAACTCCCGACGTTGTCAGAAGTTCCGGCGCAAACGTCAGCAGTTCCGACGCCTACGAGAACTACAAAAGCAGTGCCAAATTTAACTTTGCGGATAAATGAACTTACAACCTTTTTTCCTAGTGGTTTGGTGAAGATGTTGGGTTACTCTCTTGACGCCGTAATGCCTCCAAACCGTAGATCGAGTCCAAACCCTAAAATAGAAATTTGGGAGAGAGAGAGAGACAAACACATACAAGTAATATCTAGCAATCACAACAACAAGCACACGGGACACAAAGATTTATCCCGAGGTTCGGAACCCCACTAAGGAGCTCCTACGTCCTCGTTGTTGAGGTGACCACAAAGGTCGGAGTCTTTTCCACCTCCTTGCCTCTCTCTAAGCGACCACAAAGGTCACTTGAGCTTTCCACTAAGAAATCGAGGGGTAATACAAACTTCCCGAGGATCTTCCACAAGATGGAAGCTCTTGGGCGACGCCTAGCCGGCTAGGGGTAAAACCCCAAGAGTAATAGACGCAAAATCAACCGGCTTGACGAAGAAATCAAGTGCTCAAGCTTTCCCAAGTGATGCTCTCACTTAATCCACTCTCCTTTCAATCAAACCCTAAGGGAATTGAAGATTGGAGCAAAGGGGGAAGGAGAGGGGTGCTTTGGTTGCTAGGGAGCTGTTCAGCACGAAGTGAGTCAACTGTGAAAATGAGTCCGTAACGGTTAGAAGAGAAGAGAGGAGTATTTATACTCCAAGTGAAAATCCAACCGTTCAGATCTACGTCGGAAGTCCCGACGCAGATCCCGGAAGTTCCGACTACAACAGAAAACACTGTTCACAACGAGTCAGAAGCCCACGGGAGAAAGTCAGTGTCGGAACTCCCGGCAAACGTCGGGACTTCCGACGGTCGGAACTCCCGACGATCGTCGGGACTTCCGACGAGCACAGTTAATCAAACAGCCAGCACTGCTGAGGCCGGGACTCCCGGCTCGGGTCAGGTCAGTGTCGGAACTCCCGGCGAACGTCGGGACTTCCGATGGACGGAACTCCCGGCGAACGTCGGGACTTCCGACGTGCACAGACAGCGAGCAGTCAGAAGCACAGGTGCCGGGACTCCTGGCAAAGGTCGGGACTTCCGACTGTCGGGAGTTCCGACTTACGTCGGGACTTCCGACACCGAAAGTCACAGAAAAAAATATTCTATGTGCTCGTGAAGTGCTAGAGTGACACACGATTGATTTTATTTAAATGCTTGAGCACTCTATCTTCCTCAGACCAACTAAACTTGCATCCCTCTTTATAGTGCGGCGGATCCTAAACTCAAAGACAAAATTTAAAACCTTTGGAGATCGTTTTGAATTCATCCGCCTTTACAACTTCAAAAATTGAGGGATACCATTTCATCTTTATCAACTCTTTGAATCTTTCATGGGACTAATAGCTGCAACATATCTCATTAAGATCACATTAGTCCCTAATTTGAATGTCATCAATACACCAAAACCCACATAGGGGGCAAATGCACTTTCAATCTCCCCCTTTTTGGTAATTGATGACAACCAACTTAGGCTTTTATAGAAATGAAAGAATTTAAAGCCTTTTTGAACCCCAAAAATTATGGAGAGCTCCCCCTTGATGTATGCATGAATTTGAATTTCAATTAGAATCATCTATACATGATTTGCATACACCGAGACGAAAGCTCCCCCCTAAATTTTGCAATCCGTGGGTTGCAACAAGTGTGTGTGAACAAATAAGTATCGGTGAAAAGAGATGCAATATGACATGTTATTTCACACAACAAGTAAATATGATGGCCAAGATTTCAAAGTAGAAACTTGAAGCAATACATGGCCATACAAAAACATCCATCATGACAAGTAGAGATAAGCACAAGCAAATAAGATAGATTAAAACATTACTTATCCTACAATCATCCATCACACACATATAAATAGATAGTTGTCCATCACACGGTTGCCACCACACGACAAAGTTCATACACGCTAAAGGTTTTAAAGTTCCCAAACATAAAGCCCAACAAACTTATTACAATAAATCAAAGTTTAACACTCCCCTTTGTCAACAAGTGCCAAAAGGGTAGGCCGCATGAGAAATCAACTACTCATCGTCCGGAGTCATCATCTTCTCCTTGGTCACCTTCCTCACCATCGTCGTCGTCTTCATCATCTTCTTCCTCTTAATATTCCTCATCCTCTTCAGTTGCTTTCCCCTTGCCATGCGGGCGAGAAGAAGCATCATCGTCGTATGCCGCACAAGCCTCATCATATAAAGCCAACGGATCACGAGGAGGCACAAATGGCGGCGGAGGGGAAGACACAATGCCTGCTTGCTGTTCCAACCGATATAGCCTCTCTTGCATGTCGTTCTCACGCTGAGCACTAGCACAACACTGTCCAAACATGTAAGTCATCAGAAACTTGAACTTGTTGGGCTTCTTTCCCGGAGGAGGACGAAGAGAGGGCTCGTCACTAGATGAGCGAGCAGCGAAGGTGGCAGCTCCACGGCGAGAGCGAGAACCCGAAGGACCTTTCCCTTTACCTTTGACTGCCTCAGCTTTTTCTTTTAGTTCTCTAGCAGCAACGATGGAGGTCTTGTTGGATATCTTGAGTAGCTTATGCTCAGAGTCAGAGGGAAACCGGATGCCTGATACATGCTCAATGATATGCATGATGTACGGAGCATAGGGAAGATGCTTTACCGGATCCTCGGTAGCATCATGAATCTTGTTCCAAATGTATCTGCTGATGGAAAATTTCTGGAACTCATCTCCAAACCGCTGAAGCACCTTCTGTGAATCATCTCGAAGGAAGGTGGAGTCACCGACCTTGGGATACAAGATCTGTCTCAAGATGTTGTTCAGAACATAATAGTAGGGCTTCAGAAAGGTGGTCTGTCCATCAGCTCTGTGGCCCTCAAGATACATGTGTTGGTATTCCTCTAAAGCAAGATCCTCATACTCAGTCAACTCAGTGGCAGTCCGGTCGCTGTGACCCAAACCTAGAAGGCGAGAGAAATTGACGAAGTCTACCTTATAGTGCTTGCCTTCAGTGGTCCAATGAATAATGTCCACAGCACCGGTCTGGTCTCGCTCATGATGATAAGAAGCATAAAACTGACAAATCAGCTCGTTGTTCCAATTCTTCCGAAACTCTAGCAGGTAGGACAGCCCCATTGATTGTATATCCCTAATCATCTGCTGCAGCTCGGGTTCTTTGTACTTGCCAAGAGAATATGCATCAATGCATTTCACCTGAAGGACCGGTGGCTCCTTTTTCTTCAAAAACTTCCGATACAGAATGGAATCATAGAAATCATAATGAAAGGGGTGCCAGAAACGATACTCAAGGCGGAGATCCTTCTCATCCTCAGCATACAAGTTCCTTCCCCTGTGGTACCGGATGTCCTTGACCCGGTGACGATAATCCACAGGAAGGGGAGGAGTCCATCCATCAGCCGGATTTGGAGCCATGGCGGGCTCCCTCATGATTGGCGACACACCGGTGAATGGAACAAGTCAATTGTCCCTAGCGGACCTCGAGTCGGGTGCGATGCGGTGGAACAACAAAGGTGCGTCCGGCACGGTCCAGCCTTCCTCTTCTTCTTCATCAACCACGGGCTCAAATTTCAACAAGGCGGGGAGCGGGAGGAGGGGACAGCCGAGGACCCCCGGACGCCACGGCCACGGGCAGCGCGGGAACCACCAGCACCACCAAGCTTAAAATGCGCCTTGGTGCGGCCGGGCGGCTTAGGAACAGCAGCACGATCTTGATTCTTCTTGGAACGCTTTTCCCGATGACGCGAGGGACTGCCACCACCCTCCATGGCTGCGAAGAATACGAAGGGGAACTAAGAAACAATACACGGAGACGCGAACGAGCATTGAGAAGTGAAGAAACATGAATGGAGAGGTCATCCTAGGGCCGGGAGTTCCGGCTAAGGTCGGGACTTCCGGCGGTCGGAAGTCCGGCTTTGACGTCGGAGTACTGACGGCCGAATCCGCCGACGGCCACCGGACCTCCGACGCCCAAATTGACCATCCCATTCATGAGGCTTCAAAGCACAACACACATCCAAACAAGGGAGATAGAGGAGTAGAGAGGAAGAAAGAATAGAGGCAAAACAAGAGGTACATTGGAGTTAGGGTTCGACGCCACGGTAGTACCTTTGATCGAGAACGGAGGAGACGCAAAAGAACGAAATCGCAGGCTAGGAACCAATCCACAAGCGCAAACACCTCCACCAAGGGAATCTTCTCGACACCAACTTCAAGTCCACAGCCGATCCGAGGAAACACAAGGGCACAGGGCGGTGGAGAAGGGTAGGGGCGGGACTACCGGCAGGAGGACCCGGCAGGCAGAGCGCGGGAGGAGCGAGGCGGCGGGAGCGATGGCGGCGGAGTGAGGAGAGACGGGGTGAATGAGAGGATAAGAGACCGGGCCGGGTAAAAAAAAAAGAACGGGCAACCAACAGGCGTGGTCAAAACGCAGATCTGCTCGGCGTCGGAACTCCCGGCTTACGTCGGGACTTCCGAGATCGGGACTTCCGGCGTATGTCGGGACTTCCGACAGCAGAAAGCAGAGAAAACCTCACCACACTCACACCGCTATGTGGGGCAATAAAAACGATGGACACACACATTTTCATAAGGGACTAGATTTCATTCAACCATCACAAAGCAATAGTCACTTATGAAAATTACAAAACTAGATTTTGAAAATGACACACAATGTTTTCTAAGTCTTTTCGCTTAACTAGATGAAACAAAATGTGTGTGTGCAAGGAATCAAGCCACGTTCGAGAATCAATGATATTTAGTTCACTCCTCAAAGCACAAAATCTTGACTCATCTAGAGGCTTGGTGAAGATATCGGCTAATTGTTTTTCGGTGCTCACATGATGAATGACGATATCTCCTTTGGCTTCGTGGTCTCTCAAAAAATGATGACGGATGTCTATGTGCTTTGTTCGAGAGTGGTTTACAGGGTTGTTTGCCAACTTAATGGCACTCTCATTGTCACACAAAAGTGGAATCTTGGTTAACTCACATCCAAAGTCCTTTAGTGTTTGCTTCATCCAAAGTAGTTAAGCACACGAGAAGCGCCGGCCGCCCACATACTGGCTTCGGCGGTGGACAAAGCAACGAATTTTGCTTTTTAGAGCTCCATGATACCAAGGAGCGACCAATAAATTGGCAAGTCCCGTAGTACTCTTTGGGTTACTTTTGCAACCGCATAATCCGAATCGGAATAGCCAAATAACTCAAAAGTGGAGCCCTTAGGATACCACAAGCCAAGATTAGAGTGTGCACTAAATACCGAAAAAATTCTCTTAACGGCCATCAAATGACATTCTTTTGGATTAGCTTGAAATCTTGCACACATGCACACGCTAAGCATAATATCGGGCCTAGATGCACAAAGGTAAAGGAGTGATCCAATCATGGAGCGATATACCTTTTGATCAACGTCCTTTCCTCCTTGATCAAGATCAAGATGTCCATTGGTTGGCATGGGTGTCTTGATGGGCTTGGCCTTGTCCAAGTTAAACTTGTTCAACATGTCATTTGTGTACTTGGTTTGACTTATGAACGTGCCATCTTTGAGTTGCTTGATTTGAAATCCAAGAAAGAACTTCAACTCTCCCATCATGGACATCTCGAACCTATTTGTCATAATCCTACTAAATTCCTCACAAAAAGCCACATTAGTACTACCAAATATTATGTCATCGACATATATTTGGCAAACAAAGATATCATTATTGACTTTATGAGTAAATAAAGTAGCATCGGCCTTTCCTATCTCAAAACCTTGTTTGAGTAGGAAATCCTTTAAACAATCATACCAAGCTCTAGGGGCTTGTTTGAGCCCATAGAGTGCCTTGTCGAGCTTGTAGACGTGGTTTGGATACTTGGGGTCTTCAAAGCCCGTGGTTGCTCTACATACACCAACTTCGGATAGGGGGCCGTTGAGAAATGCACTCTTCACGTCCATTTGATATAGCTTGAAGTCATGATGAGCGGCATAGGCAAGTAGAATACTGAATTGATTCTAGCCTAGCCACCGTGCATAGGTCTCCCCAAAATCCAAGCCTTCAATTTGAGTGAATCCTTGAGCCACCAACCTTGCCTTGTTCCTTGTTACCACGCCATGCTCATCTTGCTTGTTGCGGAAGACCCACTTGGTTCCAATCACATTTTGCTTGGGCCTTTCCACCAAGGACCGGACTTCATTCCGAGTGAAGTTATTCAACTCCTCTTGCATAGCTATCATCCAATCCGGATCATCAAGTGCCTCTTCCACCCTACGAGGTTCCAAAGGAGAAACAAACGAGTAATATTCACAAAAACTTGCTAAACGAGAACGTGTAGTTACCCTCGTCGAATGCTCCCCAATATGTTATCAACGGATGATCCCGTTGAATGGATTGATGCACTCTAGGATGTGGCACTTGTGTTGATCTTTGGATAGGGCCATCATCATCATCATCATCACGGTCATGATCGATTGGAAGATTACAATCATGAGCTAGTGAAGGTTTGACTTCACTTCTTTCTTCATTGTTGAGTTGTGGTTGAGCTCGCTCATTGTTGACACCATCTTCACGAGAATGATCTTGTGCTTCATTTGATCTCCCATCTTGATTATTTCTTGTTGCGGAAGCTTCACCATGTTCATTGGATGAAACATGATGAATGGTTGGATCAAGATCATCATGCACAACATGGTCTTCATCTTCGTCTTCAACGGGCTTTACTTCACCAATAGCAAGCTTCTTGATTGCTTCGTGTGAGCTTTCTTCATTACCTACATTCTCAACATTGACTTGCTCTTTTTGAGAGCCGTCGGTTTCATCAAAGTCACGTCTACATGATTTCAATCAAACCGATGGTTTTATTGAAAACACGATATCCATGTTCATTAGTACCATAACCAAGCATGAAACCTTCATCAACCTTTGGTGCAAACTTAGAGCTTTTGGATTTCTTGTTAAGTATGAAACACTTGGATCCAAAGACTCTAAAAGTAATGCACCTTAGGCTTTTTACCGGTTAGAAGTTCAGTGGCGGTCTTTTCTCTTTTCTTGTGAAGATATAAGCGGTTGATAGCATGGCATGCCGTGTTGACCGCTTCCGCCCAATAGTTGGTAGGAGTCTTGTATTCATCCAACATTGCTCTTGCGGCTTCTATGAGTGTTCGGTTCTTCCTCTCCACAACACCATTTTGTTGTGGAGTGTATGGAACCGAAAAAACTCATGCTTGATCCTTTCTTCATCAAGAAACTCTTCAATGTTGGTGTTCTTGAACTCCGTCCCATTGTCACTTCTAACTCTCTTGATTTTGACATCAAACTCATTTTGGGCTCTTCTTGCAAATTTCTTGAAGATACCTTGGACTTCACTCTTTTCACGCAAAAAGAATACCCAAGTGAAACGAGAATAATCATCAACAATTACAAAACCATATTTGTTACCACCAATGCTTATATAAGCGACGGGTCCAAATATATCCATGTGAAGCAACTCTAATGGCCTTTCCGTTGTCACAACATTCTTGACGGGATGTTTAGCTCCAACTTGTTTTCCCCGCTTGACATGCGCTACAAATCCTATCTTTCTCAAAAGAAACATTTGTTAGTCCAAGGATGTGTTCGCCTTTTGAAGTTTGGCCAAGTTTCTCATCCCAACATGGGCAAGTCGACGATGCCATAACCAACCCATGCTAGATTTTGCCATTAAACAAGTCTCGGAATTTACCCTATTTGATGTGAAATCAACTAGATAGAGTTTTCCTTTTAAATGACCCATAAATGCAATAGAGGAATCCTCCTTCTATAGACTTCCACACCCTTATCCGTAAAAGACAATTGTAACCCATCTCACAAAGTTGTGAAACGGACAACAAATTGTATTTCAACGAATTCACAAGTAAAACATTGGAAATTGAATTATCATTTGATATAGCAATTTTACCCAAACCTAGGACTTCTCCTTTTCCATTGTCACCAAACACAATGTTTCCACTTTGATCATGACTTGGTTGAAATGATGTGAACATGTCCTTCTCTCCGGTCATATGATTGGTGCATCCGCTATCCAACACCCAACTTGTTCCACCGGAGGAATATTCCTACAAAGACAAATTAGGCTTTTGTTTTAGGTACCCAAAGTGATTTGGGTCCTAGAGGGTTAGTCACATAAAACTTGGGCACCCAAACACTCCTCATTATTTCCTTTCTCTTTTGGGCACCAACATATTTAACCACAATTTTGCCATCCTTGCCCCAACAACACATGTAGTCACTAGCATAGCACCGTGGAAGTGGTGCTTGTGGCTTGGGGACATCGGATTGCTTCGTCTTAATTGTCTTGTTGCTTGTAGGTTGTATCTTTGGGATGTAGATCTTGTTGTTGGCCTTGCTTATTAGCTCATCAAGAGCAACGCCCTTGTTGAACTTCACACAAGGCACACCATTTATCATGTTCCTTCCATTGGCCTTTCCATCATACCTATTGTAGCCAATGCCTTCCTTAATTGATGGGTGCCTTGATGACTTGTATATTGTCTTGTTGGATTGCTCTTGACACTTGCACCCATTCTTCAATATTATCTTCAACCTATGGATCTCCTTGTCTTTCTTCTCTATCTCAACAAGGTTAGTTGTATATGCATTCACATCAATTTTATAGCATCTTTTACAACCATCACTAGTGGAGACATTAGAGTCTTTGGTTGCCTTAGGAGAAGTTGAAGTGCTAGCCCAAAGAGTACTATAGTTTAGCTCAAGATTTCGATATTTTTCTTCCAAGCTTGTGAGGCTTTCTTGAGCTATACTCTTTTCATTTTTAGGCTAGCTACTTGATCATTAATCGAAGAATGTTCTTTAGTCAATTTCCCAAATGAGTTATTGGCTAAAGATAATTCAACGGTTAACTTTTCAACCTTCATCTTTTCCTCGGCGATAGATGCTTCAAGAGCAAGATTTTCTCTCTTTCTTTTGTGATTATGTCTCCTTGCATCTCTAAGCATCTATCCCTCTTCTCTAATTTCTTCATTAGTATTTTTATTTTAGTGAAGGCCTTTTTACCAAATTTCTTTATCATAGTTGCTTCAATTTCTTCTATGTTCTCATCACAACTATCATCATCATCACTAGAGGAAGCGGGTGTAGTATGTACCTTCTCCCTTTTGCCATGAGACAAGTTGGGGTGTAGTAGTCGTTGTCGATGAGGTTGGAGAAGAGCCTCGGTGGTGAAGATAGGTTGGGGAAGAGTTTTGGTGGTGAAGTTGAGTCGGGGAAGATCATGGTCGGTGAAGAAGAGTGGTGGATGGCGATGTTTACGGTTCCCTTCTTCTTCTTCTCATCATCACTTGAGTTACTATCACTTGACTCCCATTCTTCCCCAAGATGAGCTTCACCTCTCTTCTTGCCTTTTCTTCTTCTTGTCTTCATCCTTGTCATACTTGTGCTTCTTTTTCTCATTAGGACAATCGGCTATGAAGTGACCGGTTTGACCACATCCATAGCAAAATCTCTTTTGAATCTTCTCTTTCCATCACCATAGGTCTTGCGGTTGCTTTTCTTCTTCATAAACTTTCTAAGATTTCTAATCACAAATGCAACCTCCGCATCGGAATCTTCTTCTCCACTTGAGGAATCATCCTTCACTTTCTTCTTCTTTTCTTGACTTGAACATTGAACTTCATGTTGTTGAGTTGCTTTAAGGGCGGCACTTTTGTTGAATCCCATTGCATTAGGATTTTGATTGTGAGCATTGATTGCATCTTCATCTAGACACTCATGATGCTTGAGCTTTGAAAAGACTTCTTGAGGTGTCATCTCATCATAACCGGGCCTTTCCATGATCACGGATGCTAGCATGTTATTCTTGGCTCTATAGGTTCTCAACATCTTTCTAGCAACTTTGTTGTCATCCCATTCGGTGCTTCCAAGAGCTCTTATGCGGTTGACCAATGCCATGAGCCTATCAAACATAGATTGTGTTGTTTCATTTTGCAAGAATACAAATCTTTCCAATTCACCATGAAGTAACTCTATGTTGCCTTTTCTCACACTTTTATCTCCTTCAAATGATACTTTCAAAGTATCCCAAATTTGTTTAGCACTTTCCATTCCATTCACTTTTCTAAACTCATCCGAGCTAGGCTTGACACAAGCAATGCTACGGCTTGTGCATTTTGATGGAGGTTGTGCACTTCTTCCTGAGTTATCTCTCTATCTTCATCGGTAGGAATCATCACACCAACATCCACAACTTCCCAAAGTCTTGCGGCAATGAGATGCATCTTCATCTTGTATGACCAATCGGTGTATCTTGTTCCATCAAAGTGAGGTGGCTTGCCAATGTTGACGGACGGTGTATGTAGTGTTGAGCCCTTCATGAGTTGTCCATAGTCAAAACTCATGTTTGAATAAACTCCTTTTCCATGAGCATGTTCACCGGCTCCAATATCACTAGCGGCATCTTTGTTTGTTTCATTCTTGTCGCTAGTATCATTCTTGCCACTTATTGCATCTTCTACTTTCTTGCTCAATTCTTCCTTCATTTTGCTCATCTCATCTTGCATCTTTTTCATTTCATCTTGAAAGATCTTGGCTTGAGTACTCATCAATTCTTCAGCTATTTTCTTGGCCATTTCGATGGCAATGGCTTGCATCTTATCGGACTCCGACATTGTTTCTTCTCACGCTGTGAAGCGCAAAGAGAAGACCCAGCTCTGATACCAATTGAAAGGATCTAATAATGCCTAGAGGGGGGGGGGTGAATAGGCGTATCTAAAAATTCTCATCGCAAAGGCTAAGTTCAATTTTTGTCAGTCATGTCGGAAGTCCCGACGTTTGGGTCGGAACTCCCGCGTTGTCGAAGTTCCGGCATAAAACGCCGCCAGCCCCGTTCACGCCTACGAGAACTACAAAAGCAAAGGTGACAAATTTAACTTTATGGGATAAATGAACTTACAACCTTTCTTCCTAGTGGTTTGGTGAAGATGTTGGGTCACTCTCTTGACGCCGTAATGCCTCCAAACCGTAGATCGAGTCCAAACCCTAAAATGGAAATTTGGGAGAGAGAGAGAGAGACAAACACATACAAGTAATATCTAGCAATCACAACAACAAGCACACGGGACACAAAGATTTATCCCAAGGTTCGGAACCCCACTAAGGAGCTCCTACGTCCTCGTTGTTGAGGTGACCACAAAGGTCGGAGTCTTTTCCACCTCCTTGCCTCTCTCTAAGCGACCACAAAGGTCACTTGAGCTTTCCACTAAGAAATCGAGGGGTAATACAAACTTTCCGAGGATCTTCCACAAGATGGAAGCTCTTGGGCGACGCCTAGCCGGCTAGGGGTAAAACCCCAAGAGTAATAGACGCAAAATCAACCGGCTTGACGAAGAAATCAAGTGCTCAAGCTTTCCCAAGTGATGCTCTCACTTAATCCACTCTCCTTTCAATCAAACCCTAAGGGAATTGAAGATTGGAGCAAAGGGGGAAGGAGAGGGGTGCTTTGGTTGCTAGGGAGCTGTTCAGCACGAAGTGAGTCAACTGTGAAAATGAGTCCGTAACGGTTAGAAGAGAAGAGAGGAGTATTTATACTCCAAGTGAAAATCCAACCGTTCAGATCTACGTCGGAAGTCCCGACGCAGATCCCGGAAGTTCCGACTACAACAGAAAACACTGTTCACAACGAGTCAGAAGTCCACGGGAGAAAGTCAGTGTCGGAACTCCCGGCAAACGTCGGGACTTCCGACGGTCGGAACTCCCGACGATCGTCGGGACTTCCGACGAGCACAGTTAATCAAACAGCCAGCACTGCTGAGGCCGGGACTCCCGGCTCGGGTCAGGTCAGTGTCGGAACTCCCGGCGAACGTCGGGACTTCCGATGGACGGAACTCCCGGCGAACGTCGGGACTTCCGACGTGCACAGACAGCGAGCAGTCAGAAGCACAGGTGCCGGGACTCCTGGCAAAGGTCGGGACTTCCGACTGTCGGGAGTTCCGACTTACGTCGGGACTTCCGACACCGAAAGTCACAGAAAAAATATTCTATGTGCTCGTGAAGTGCTAGAGTGACACACGATTGATTTTATTTAAATGCTTGAGCACTCTATCTTCCTCAGACCAACTAAACTTGCATCCATCTTTATAGTGCGGCGGATCCTAAACTCAAAGACAAAATTTAAAACCTTTGGAGATCGTTTTGAATTCGTCCGCCTTTACAACTTCAAAAATTGAGGGATACCATTTCATCTTTATCAACTCTTTGAATCTTTCATGGGACTAATAGCTGCAACATATCTCATTAAGATCACATTAGTCTCTAATTTGAATGTCATCAATACACCAAAACCCACATAGGGGGCAAATGCACTTTCACTTTAGTATAAATTTTTTGTTGTATTTTTAGATTTATGCTTTTATGTAATTAATTTATAGTTGCAGTTTTTATGGTCTAATTGTGGTGAAATTTTTACAGTAATCTAATTGTAGTGCCATAGTTCAAGCATACAATAGTTAGCCCACCATAAAAATTTCACCACAATGGATCATAGAAACTGCAGTTATGAATTAATTATAAAAAACATAGATGTAAAGCTACAATAAAAAAATTATACTAAAGCATACCATATTATATTTTCACTGTGTAGATCTACTCACGTGGAGTCCAATAAAATTAGATTTTTTATTTTATGATTTTTTTTGTGATTTGCTATGATTTTTTAAAGATTCAGCTGAAATAAATAAAAAAGAAAAGAACAAAACCGTCTTTGAAAATCGTTTATAACCGGTCATGTAGGTATAACAGACGGTTTTAAAAGTACAGGAGATGGTTTACCCAGTTTTAAAGTTTAGGGAGAAAAAATAGACTTTCACAAAAGTTAATGGACATAATGTAGATTTTTTCTCCGCTTAGCACCCTCTTCAAACTCAAGGCGAAAGTTTTTTTGAATCCTCAAGGCGGAAGTGGAGAATTTTTTTTTAATTTTAACCATTTTTTAATATAATTTTAAATCTAACACTGTCGTTTTTTTTAACTAACACTTTTGGTCGCGCCTATTGCCCTGGCGCGGCCAAATGCCTGTGCCGCGCCATGCATGGTGGCGCGGCACAGGGTTGACGTGGCGAGGGCCAGCCTAGGGGACCGCTGACGTGGCAGGTCCTGCCGCGTCACCAACCTTGTATTAGACCATAAAAACTACAACTATAAATTAATTACATAAAAGCATAAATCTAAAAATACAACAAAAAATTTATACTAAAGCATATCATATTATATGTTCACTCTATAGATCTACTCATGTCGAGTCTAACAAAATTGTATTTTTAATTTTATGATTTTTTTGTGATTTACTATAATTTTTAAAGATTCAGTCAAAATAAATAAAAAGAAAAAAAATAAACCACCTTTGATAACCACTTATAACCGGTCAAGAAGGTAAAACAAACATAAAACAAACGGTTTTAAAAGTTCAGGGAGGTGATTTACCTGATTTTAGAGTTCAGAGAGGAAAAGCAGACTTTCGCAAGAGTTGAAGAAAGTAAGGTGGACTTTTTCCTTAAGTGAAGACTCATCTACTATTGGTATGTATGGGCATATGACCCATATGAGTGTCTATATATACCTCTCCACTAATGGATTGAGTGCTTATCTTCTCAGATCCCAAGATTAGTAACACTCCTCATCAACTTATATAAAATTTCTCCTATGATTGCTGATATACTTAAAATATTGCCCCTCTTCTTCAACCGTGCTTGTTCCAAGCCCCTATTGTCAATCACGATTCTATTAACCAAAAAACTAAGACTTCTCAACTAATGACTATATCATATGGAAATTGTGAGTCAAGATTAGAAGAAATCAGAATCAAACAATATAGTATTTTATAGACCACAAATCACTTGGATCATCCTAACACATGCTTTCCATTCATCGTAAGCTGCCTTGGTGTAAAACGGTAGCACACTTCTGTCCTCGATATTCGTTGCCTAGACAGTAAATTCAATTATCAGTGCGACCAACCAGCAAATTCACAAAATATGGATATAAAAATTATAATAACTCTTTCAAACTGAAAATAAGAATAAAATCACGAATAAACATTGTTAATACAAAAAAGATGCATGTCGACTGCTACCCTATCTTCATAATTGGAGTGATAAAATCTGACAAGAAAGAAAGCTTAAGAAGTGATGGCTAATAAGAATGAATAAAATTTATCAGCAATTCTTTAATGTGAGCACCCTCATCATCCTGAAATATAAACAAATAAATAAATCAGTAACATTAGAGAAAATATGAATAATACGGAACATCGTTAGAATTTCTCACGAACTTGATCGGCCATTATCATAAGTTGTCCGTATCTTACCTTGTCCGTATCTTAACCCTTCTATGCTATCATACTCCTTCCCATACCGTCAGCATACCATATCTTAACCCTTCTGTGCTATTATACTCCTTCCTATATTGTAAACCAAGAATTTTCATTATGTTATGTAGTTCACTATTTCCCATGACCTAAGGATTTGCATTCCTAATATTTGATACTTTGCCCTTTAGAGGATATATTCCAAAGTAATCACTCCTGACTTCAGATAGACCAGCCATCAGCAGGGTAAAGGCTCAAATTTGTTCAATTTTGTAGTAAAAATGCAATACCGCATTAAACAAGGTTGTATTACTCACAGCAAGGGTCTTGGCTGAACCCCCTTCGGTTAGAATTAGGGTGCACTTATGGGAGTCCTTGGTACCAGCACAGAGCGCATCCTCGAGCTTCTAGATGGCAGTGACTTTGGACTTCTCCAGTCCATCAGTTTCCACATGCTCCTTGCTTATTTTCAAATTAGAATGGAGGAAGACCTTGCCGAGGTTTTCAACTACAGTTAGAAGAAGTGATCATTAGTGCGCATCCAAGTCACACAATCTAAGACTACCAAAGTGAACAGAACAGAACATCTTTCCAAAACTTCTCAGAAAGCTCACACGTTTATCCAAAGCTTTGAAAGGTCCTAATATGGCTAAAGGAGGGTGAATAGTCTATTTAAAAATCTACAAGAACACTAGAGTAATTGATTAGTATGACAAACGGCGTAATGCAATTTTGCTCTAACTCTATAAGGGTTGCAAGCCGCATATCCAACAATTCTAGTTGCTATGATCTCTAGACAAACAAGGGGCTAAGTCACTACTCACTAAGAGCTCTCAACAAGGCCACACTAAAGAGCTCCACTAAATGAATCTAAGCTACCAAGCAAGCTCACAAATTTAGCTATACTAAAGAGCTTGCTAAAAGTAGTTTGCAAGAAAGTAATAGAGTGAGTAGGGTGATCGTACCGCCGCATCGATGAATGAACCAATCGCAATAAATAGACAATTCAATCACCGAGAGAAATCCAATCACACAAAAGACATAAGATTTTTCTCCCGAGGTTCACTTGCTTACCGGCACGCTAGTCCCCGTTGTGTCGATCAACACTTCGTAGTTCAATGGCTAAGAGATGTTGCACGAATCTCGCCAACAAATGGCACCGCAAGAACCTACCCACAAGTGAGGTAGCTCAATGACACGAGCAATTTACTAGAGTTGCCTTTGGCGCTCCACCGGGAAAGGCACATGACCCCTCACAAGCAACCGATCGAGGCCGGAGACAATCACCAACTCCGCTCAACAATCCTCCAATCACCAGACCGTCTATGTGTCGGCAAACACCAAGAGTAACAAGCTCACAACCAGCCCAAATCACCCAACTAGTGTCACAAGATGATGCAACTCAATGCAGTGCACTAGAGACTCCAATCTCACTCAAGATGATGAAATCAAGTGAACAAGTGAGTGAAGTGTGTTGCTCAGCTTCCAAAGGGTGTGTACAAGTGTAAGAGGTGTCAAAAGAGTGGCCAAGGCTAGCCACACCCTCTATTTATAGCCACACAAGCAAATAGAGCCGTTACCCCTTGGAGCTGGTTTCTACAAAGTCGGGCGGTGCATGGCACCGCCATGGGGGTGGCAGTGACCACCTAGCCGAGCCCCCTGTTTTCCCTGCTCTCTGGAGGCCGGGCGGGCGCGTGCGCGGCGTGGCAGGGCGGCCGCGGGCAGGGTGCTGGCGGCGGCGGCGTTCGGGCGGGTGGGCAGAGCAAGGTGCGTGCGGGCGGGCGGGCTCACACGCGGTATATATATGGTCCTGCCGCGCCACAGATCAGGGCGCGGCACTGCTGCGCCAAAGTCGGTGGCGCGGCAGGACCTGCCACGTCAGCGGTCCCCCAGGCCGGCCCTCGCCACATCAGCCCTATGCCGCGCCACCATGCATGGCGCGGCACAGACATTTGGCCGCGCCAGGGCAATAGGCGCAGCCAAAAGTGTTAGTTTTTTTAAAAAAACCCGACATTCTTAGATTTAAAATTATATTAAAAAAGGGTTAAAAGTTGCACGAGACGAAACAAACGAGCGCGGGCCAGGCCTACTGGGCTTCCGACCGACTCAGAGGCCCTATCCCTATCTACGGGGTGGCCACTGGCCAGTGGCCTGCCAAGCCAATGCAATGCAGCCCAGGAGTGGAGAAGGAGGGCGTGGCACTGGCACCCGATTCCGGGTCGGAAGGTACGGCGAGGTAAGCGAAGAAGCATCCAGACTCGCTCGAGGAGGCAGGGCAGGGTAGGGCCGGGGCGGGCGGCGATCCGAATCCAATCGCCGGAGGGAGGAAGCCACCGGTGGCCGCAGGGAGGGCGGCGGCGGTAGAGGCGGAGGGATGACGCGAGGGAAGCAGAAGATCGACGCGCAGCGGCGTAACGCGGAGCGGAACCAGAAATCCAAGGGGTCCCAGCTCGAGGCCCGCGCCGTCGGCCTCAAGGTCGTCTGCCCCATCTGCAAGGTACGTAAGCCGGAGCCCCTCTCCGATCGCTAGCCATCGCCTGGACCTGGTGGGTTTGCCTGGGCAGCAGATCCGGCCAATTTGTCCAACTTTGCCCGCATGCATCACAGCGCACCGACTTATAAAGACCAAAGTTATTCAACTTTTGGCAGGGACTGCTCTGCAGAGTATCCATCCATCTAGCGCCTCACTTTATCTGGAAAGTTTTGTGCCAGCAAATTGAAATGGCCCTGCTGCATACTATATACCATCAGTATTGCTCTAACCTCCTTAATCAGCCAGTTTGTAGGCCAATCATTGACACATGTTGTTCCAGCGTACTCATATTGTTCTTTGTTGCCTTGATTGTGACCGGTTAGTAGTGATACTAGGCATCGTGACTAGAATGAGAGATTGAGAGTACTCGAAGTGGAATCTACTGTCCAGTGTGTCTGACACTTTACCACACCACAGATAAAGCTAGTGCTACAAAGAAGTGGCCACATAACCTTCTCCTAGCATGATTTGATCTCACGAGTACAAGACTTTCATCACCTTTTTTTCCCAAAAAGCGGAGCCAATACTTTAGAAAGAATTCCCTGCTGTGGAACCTTTTGTGGGTTCGTCTAAACATGGTTTAGCTCTACTGTCTCATTACCCAGTACTTTCTTCATATGGTAACTCAAGGTTACTATCAGCGGCGGAGGGTGAAGTAGAACCGGGGGGGGGGGCGTGGGGGGGGAGCAATTTACGTGAACATATAGTCAAAGTGTATTAAAAAAAGCTTCAAGAATTGCTAAGACCAGGAATATACAACTAATGTGAAGAGAGAGGTGTACTTTTTTTTTTCTCGAATACGCAAGAGCATTGTGTATCATTGTATTAAGAAGATAGAAGTTTTAAAAATACAAAAGAGGCCGCTCCCGCCCGACTGATATCTCCAGGGCTACATTTTGGCTAAGACATCCATGGGATCCATTGGGATCAACCTAAACTACGTGCAGGCCTATGGCGCCATGGCCGAAGACCAGCGAGCTGCTCCACTAGTCATCGCCCTGGATGCTGGGAACAACTCGTCGAGAGCCTCGATGTCTGCTGCCGAAAGGTTGCCCTTGAAGTAGGAGTCGTCTGGCGCTTGGCATGAGAGGAACTCGGCGCTGAAGGTGCCATGAACCCCATCTTCTTCATGAGCAGAACTTACGCCGCGTTTGGACGCCGAGATAACTTTGATCCTTGCATGCATGGTAACATGCAGATGCATTGGTAAAGTAACATGCATGTATTGAAAAACTTCACACGGCAGGGGGGCCGGAGCCCAGTTTGGCCGCTGCTAGGCAACGCCCCTGGTTACTATTGGCTCTCGTCTTCTATATTTTATGAATTCCTTTTAACAACGGAGTAAAGCTGTGGGTTCATTATGTGGATGCCCTACTTTTTACCTGGCTAGTTGCATTTGAGGAACATATCTGCTCACCGGGCGTCACTATTTCCGTAGGTACAATTGGCAAATGAAAAACAGCTGACCGATCACTACGGATCAAAGCATCCAAAGGAGAAACCTCCAAGCACATCGAACACGGAATAACCATTACTGGTTGTGATGCAGGATCTTTAAGTCTGAGGATCTTTAAGTCTGATCCATGCCTTGGACCTTAACGCCAGTTATTATACTCTATAGTGTGTTTATTTCCTCTTGTTTCAGGCAACACCCTTAAGATGAGTGCGCATTTCTGCTAGTATGTTGTGCTATCGTACTGCAGATGTATCTCCAAACTGTATGTGATCGCCATGGAACTGGGATGATGCGAAAAATTTATGATCATAACCATGTTCCAATGTTTGTGGCTTTTTACAACATGGTTTGTGCCAGTGCGTTCCCTACTCCGCCGGATCCTAATGGCCGTGCCCCTGCTGTTTGATCGGCGCCGTGCTTCAGTTGGTATCTCCAAATGAATGAAATGAGGAAAATGAGCTCGTCGACCCCAAACAAGGAAGGCTTCTCTGACTCCGACGGAGCAGATGGATCATTCTTAAACGGCCAATGCCATTAGCAGCAGAATCAGTGAACTGGCATCGTGGCAAAGTCGCTATCACTATCGACAGGACAAGTGTATTTGCACGTCACCAATGCCACGATTAACTCATGCTGTAATATTTTGTGGAAATAAAACGTGCTTATATATTCTTCTTCTCATGCTGTAACATTTTGAGGAAATAAAACTCATGCTGTAACATTTTGAGGAAATAAAACGTGCTTATATATTCTTCCTCTTCTCATTTTTACAAAGTTCCTTTGTTTTGTACTTGACGAGTATAAAAAGGGTTAGGACAACATATAATTTCACTTGCAAGGACTATAGTTGGTAAATTCCCAGTTTACCACATGGCACGGTATCATTCTCCAATACAAGGTGATTGGTGAAGTATCACGAATGCTGCTTGTCTGCTTGATGACGGACGTTTTCTTTTGGAGAGGCTGCAAAGTCTTTTTTCGGTAGTTGTTTGGTTACCGTTGGAATGCTAGCTTTGATCTTCAGCATATTTGCTTGTTAGTTTCAGCCAGCCCAAACCAGTCAGCCAACAATGTTTTTCTCTCAAAAAAACCAGCACCAGCCAGCCTAAACCAGCACCAACCAGCGAACAGACCCCTTGTGTGCTGTTTGGTTCTACAGCAGGTAACGCAAACAAAAATAATTTAAGCCTGCAAACGAAAATAATTTAAGCCTGCAAACGTTACCGGCCGCAGATACAAATGAACTAATTTGATTACATTTGTGTTACTGTGCAAGTTACCAAACAGCACCTTGGTGTACAACAAGTTTTGTAACCTCCCTAATAACGAAGAGAGAAGAGAGAAAGGTGCTCTCAAGCAGCAGCTGACTGCTGTTGGTCTTATTAACACAATCGAACACGCGTTGCAGCAAGCTACGACACTCGCCGCCGGTGCACAAACTGATGAGCAGAAAACATGCAAACCAAAGGTACCAATGTTGAGAGCTACACGACGCTGATGGAGAAGGGAACGAGACGAGGTACAGGAAGATGTAAATCAAGATGCACACCTGGTCCTCGATGTTCACCAGAAAGCAGGCGTCTCTGGTGGCTGGTGCAGCAGGATTGCCGACGTGAGCCTTCAAGTTCTGGCAGGCTGTGCAAAGAACTTCTGAATTGGGGATTCAGAAAATTGTTCTGGCAACTGATGCGACTTCAGTAGTTCAAGCAGTGACCTCTACAATCGCTGATTGTAGCTCAGCTTGTGGTTTGATCTGGGAACTCAAGGATGCATTAACTTCTAATTTTGTGTCAAAAATTGTAGCATATAACTCTCGGTCATGCAATTCAGTAGCGCATGCTTTAGCGAGTTTAGGTGCTAGTCTTGATTCAGACATGAACTCGATCAGGGATTCTATCCCGGCTTGTATCCAGGTGTTGGTTGCCAATGATTTGGCACCGGTTGATGAGTAATGGAGTCTGCTTGCATGTAAAAAAAATGTTCTGGATTGGCCTGCCCAACTCTCGAGGAATTCGATCAGAATATCAGATATCCCATTTGGAATTTCAGACATCAATATTAATCAGCTACCAATGGCCAAAAAAGGGCAATCAAGATGAACACAAAAGAGCCTCTCTCGCTTTTTTCCCTTCTTGTTTACCAAGCGTTTGCTTGGGGCGTGGTCTCAGCAGTATTTCACAATAACAAAAAAGGGGAGGCGACAAATGCAGATCAACAAGGCTGCTGAACTACATCGCAGTAAGGTTGGTCAAAATGAGAATCGGTGGCAGGTATTTACACCGTGTTAGCCTCGGAGCCCCTGACCTTACTTATCACAGTGGCTGTACCATGATAGAATGTGAAGGTCAACGTATGCAGTTAGGGTACCGGATTTTCGGATGCCCTGACCTTATCACCGTGGCTATACCATGATAGAATGCGATGTCCAAGGTCTGCAGTCAGGTACCAGAGGTTCGGATGTTTTGGAGAACTTGGTACAGTCAAATGGTCCAACATCTTGCGCTTTCCGCTTAACCTGCAGTGATTTGCAATGAAAAGCTGTTACATTATACACTGAATGAATGTTTCGTAAGGAAGTCATTCATCGGTTGAGCTAATTTTGTTCTTGGTAAGGTGACCTTCGCATCTATCAATCTATTCAAATAGTTTCAGATTACTGTGAATACAAATTGTCGATTTTAACATGAGAATTTTTGTTGGTATAAATGTACTGCACATGAAACATCATGGCTTACTGAACAATGAAGTTCCACTCCGTGTTTTGAGAAACTATATTTCAAATTTGAAATTTTGCAAGAGCATTACCGCGACCAAGGACTGGGTTCTGGAGCTGTTTTGTCAGGAGGAGAATTTTGCACAGCACCAGTCTTTTGTTCCAAAACTTCCTGACAAGAATGTATCACACTCAGCTCAGTGACAAAAAAGGAATTTGCAAGCTGCTAAATGCTACCACTAGTATTCTATGCTCAGCTAGTCAGTTGCTGGGAAAATATAAAGACTGAATGATCTGTACAGTTAGATTTATTGATTCAGTTCCTTGTTCCTAAATATTATGGCTCATTGCCATGGACTGCTAGTAACCATATAATGCAGCAAAACCCAGGAAATATGGAAAGCCTTTTGCTAGTACCAGGAGAATGGATTAGTGGCATGCAGCCAAATATAAAAAGCAAAGGCCAAAAACTGGAAACCTGACTTGTGCTGCCTGTACTAAAGGATTGTAAAGAAATTAGCACGGTAGCAAGTTATGAAAATAAAGGGGAAAAATAACCCATAGACTACACTTGTTAACAAGTCACAATAGCATGTACTTTACTACTTCTATTAGGTAGCTAGGTATGCAGACCTGCCCACGAGCCTCCATTACAGCAAGCCATTCTTCTGTAAATGGTACCAAGTTCTTCAGATGATCTTTAAGGATTGTATTTGCTGGTGATAAGTCTGGTGCCTTGTTCTTTCTGTAAAAGATGAGAATGAAACATTATAAATGCAGTTGCAAGTCAACTGAATGTATGCAGTCAAATATTAAACAGACATACTCTATATGTGGTGCATCCTGTATAGCTGACAATCTGTCTGTGTCAAGCACCATTTTTTCTTCAATATTTGGTTCTACTAATAAAGCATGCCGTCTTTCCACACAAGGTGTAGAAGCTTCCAATTTCATAGGAGAACAATCTGTGGTCCTATAAATGTGAATACGCCCACACCTCACATCTAACAAAGGAGTTGCCTTTATATCTAATGTACTGTTTGTTTCAAGCTCCATTTCACCTTCAGTATTTGGTTCTTCTGACAAAGCTGGTTTAGCTTCATCACACAAAGAATCATTCAAATCTGAATGACTGTCAGCTAGGGTTGGCGTTTCATCTCTTAAACTGCCACAATGTGGCAACTGATCTGCACATATTGTAGATAATGATTCCATTAGCATAGGACATTCAATATTCTGGTGATCAAAGGAATAAAATCCTTGCAACAAATCAAGAGTTGGAGTGCAACTGCTACCTTTCAACAAAGAAGCTCCAAGTGCAGTCTCTCCAACATTAGAGTTTTCCAAGTCAATTGCTGCACTGGAATCACTGTCTGACTTGCCTTGATAACTAAGCTCACTAGAGGAGCATACTTCAGAAGAAATGCAAGAGGGTGACAATTTACTCCCTACAATAGGTTTGGTTGAGGAATAACTGGCTTGAAGAGGGAACGAATCCTCAACAGGTTCAATGGTTGAGGAACAAATAGCTTCAAGAGAGTCGGAATTATCAAGAGGTTCAATCTCTCTGATACCGCCCCTTCCTTCTACATGCGATGTCTCATTGTACACAACTGGCAGTGGCACACTATTTCTGGCATCATCATTCTTTTCTAAATTCATTGGCTGCGGAGTAGTAGTAGCTCCAGTTCCTGCCAATGAGAAATCAGACTTTGGCCTTGCTTGATTATTTACATTTCCAGGTTTTTCTATGTATGTAGTAATAACTTTTGACAACGATTCCTTTTCTGGAATCACCAAAGATTTGAGATTGCTCTCTCTAGTCACAGGTGGCACAAGATTGGAAGCAGCAGTGCAATTGGTTGACAGCTGCTTTGTTAGGTGGGGTCTGCTTTCCTCAGACTGCCTGTATCTGGGTGGTTTATCAAGCGCTGAAGTATTTGAAGAGAAGCACCTCCCCACGTTTCTTTTAGCTGCATCACCGTGTGACACAAGCGCTTTTTCCTGAACAGATCAGTCAATCAATCATATTTGACAAATGAACCCTCACAGGAAAATATAAAACAAAACACAAAGTAAAACCAACAGACTCAAAGTTACAGAATAAGATATTACGAATAAAAAATACACCAAGAATAGTGCAAGAGTGAGCATGATAGGCCATAGGGCGCATGGATTTACATATATTGATCCCCTAGGGACTCTGTTTCCGATAGTGATACAAGATTACAACAAATGAACAGATTGATATGAACTAATGAAAGAGTCCCAACAGCTATATCTGGAGAGGGTAGAAAGGAAAGCAATCTTAGGTACCTAATAGGCTAATATACAATATGTTGACAAATACAAAACAGTTTTTCAGGTAACTTTCATATCATACTATGTGTTTGCACAATTAATCAACTATGCATAACTATGTAACATTCAATAATTAAATCTCCACATGTACCAGGCCTCATATTTTCCCCATACATTTGATAAGAACTTAGCCCAGAATCACACATTTGTTTATTTCTCAAATTTGCTATCAAGCCAGCTTATCATTATATTTTTTAGAAAATAGGAAATGCACCAATGCATTACACCACAACAAATAAGGCAATGTTCTAAAAATAGAAGGACATAATAGACTACCTGATTGAAAAAACCAACTGAAGGTGAAGGCATTCAAGTGCTGATGGCTTAGCAAATTTTGACGCAAAAGCTATCAAAGGGGCTGGATGGACTAATTTGTGGGTGTGGTGGAATTTTTTGCATTTCACAGAAGCACTGGCTTCTTCACGTACTCCAGTAACAGCAGGCACCTGCAAAAGAAAACACTTTGTTTAGGAACACTATTAAATATTGATTGACAAAAGATGCAGGCAGATTGGACAAGTGGGGATGCAGACCATATCAGTTATGATGAATTGAATATATAACTCACCGCATCCTTCTCTATGCTAGGTCCAGAAGATACAGAATTGATCTTCAATCTAGTAGGCAATCCAGTTACTCTGTGAACTAGCTCAGCTTTAACTGAAAAAATAGCAGTATATTGCATCAAACAGCTAGTAACAACACATGAGTGCCAAGAGCTAAGTCAAATAAACATACTTTATCACTGGGAAATCCTGCATGGTCTGGTAAAATAGAATTCCAGAGTTCGCCAGAAACCCAGTTTCTTTAGGGCATATACAAAGATTACCTGGAGCTATTTTTTGTGTGATTCCAAACTGTTTGTCGCAGATGAAGTACTTCTTGGAACCTTAGGAAGAGAAGGTCGTGATTGCTTTGGTATTCTTGACATCTGAGCTGTAGAAGCAGATGAGTTTGGTACTTTCTTCTGTGTATATCTAAGTTAAGACTAACAACATTTGTAGTGATGAATGAATACTTAAACTTGTGGCAACGTGTGGACAAATAAGTCAACCCTACTGTTATCAAGGGAAAAACACTAAGGCCTGCTCAACCCTGCCTAAAACTTCGTTAGGATATATAGATCCTGCTGGTACTCTTGGTGAGCATATTTGGATGCTTCTTGCAGAGCTTCTGTTTTGTGTTAGTTACCTGCAATTGGTTGGGCAGAAAACAGCAATGTTATTGGATGATTGTAAGTGCTACAACCATAACAAGTAAACTGTGTCTTTAAAAGAAACAAGTAAAGAATGTGTTGAGTGATGAACTGACAGCAGGTTCTTTCTGTTTGTCCCTCTGAGGAGTTTTTGCTGAAGAAAACAATTTCCTTCCCTGGCTTTCTGCCCTGTGATATCTTGCAGGCAATTTTCCATGTGAATTCTCTGCAGCTTCCTTCCGTACATATGTGTTACCATATCTCCCTGACTGACACGATGGGGACATTATACTACTGACCCCTGAGCCAGGGCTCCTATTTGCCATCGGTTGGGAGCCAGTAAGCACAGAAAGCTCCGAATTATCCAAAACACCTACAAAGTTCATTGATGTTACTATTAAACCAGATCCAGGACAAACCAAAGCGCAGAGTTGACGAAGAAGAACCATACCTTCTTCAGTGAAAAAAGCAGGGTTCCAGGCAATGCTTTTCCTCAAGTTGAAACCTGCAGGCTTCTTCTTCCACCTTGTAGAGGCAGACCCTTCTTTAGGCAAGGTTGCAAAATCCAAGGGAGCATCTCCATCTTGAGAAATATTCTCTTTGTTGCCTGTGTTTATGTGTGGCAATAATGAGTATATATTTAAGATTAGGATGGTATCCCTGAGTTCATGGTATAAAGTGGGCACAACCTATTGAACTGAACTTTGTAAGTTAGCAAGCATGGGCCTGTGGGAGCAGGAGAGCACTGCATCTAAAAGTATGCGAAACCGTGTTTTTCGCACTATAACAGTAGCAGGGAAGCACACTGGCACAGACCTAAACAAGGTCAAGCGCATTGGACTGGATTAGCCACTGACGCAGAACCCAAGTGTCAGGCATCTTGTGAATCCCAGCGAGTAAACCAGAGACCACAAGTCACTAGACCCGAAGAAATTAAGCGCCATCCATGCAAAGAAATGTAACAACTACTGGGGCTGGAGCAGGAAAACCCTAGCAAATTTGGGGTACAGAAGCGAAGACGGAGAGATTGGTGGAGAAAGAGCGCCTCACCGGATCCGGCAGGCACGGAGGGAATGCGGCGCGGCGACGCCATGCGCGTATCTGAGGCCCCGTTTGAGATTTTGGGATCCGGAGGACGGAGGAGGTAGGGGAGAGGGAGACGGTGCTATGGGCCCCGAGAGGCCAAGACGGTTTGGTTTGAATCGTTTGAAACGGAAACGCGAGGCAGCGGGAGCTGCGGGATTTGTTGTTTTTTTATCCCTCATCACGTGAGGTTTGGATCATTGGATTTGGATGCCAATGCCATACGGATTTGGGATCCCTGTGGATTTGGGAATTTAAAAACAGAAATGCTATACAATATACATATATTTTAGCGAAAAAAAACACATAAATTTTCTTTTCTTTTTATCCCTCCGTCCTGCTAACGCCGCGCAACGTGCAGCTCTGACGTCCGCCCGTGCAATCCGGCCAAGCGCAACGTTGGCATGCACAGAGGATGAGAAGATCGATCCAATCCGGCCAAGAGCTCTGACGTCGCTTCGACAACGTGCAGCTCTTTTTCCTCTGCTGTGATTTGTTCTTCTATAGAAAAAAAATTGTTTTTTATCTGTGAATCTGTGATCTTATGATTTGTGATTGTCTGGAGATAGAAAAAGGCTAAAGGCTAGAGGTAGAAGGAGGGTGGAGGCTGTTGGATCTTAATTCTATGGTGCAAAAAAAATCATGTGTTGAAACCACATAAAACACATGGTTGTTGAGTAGACAGACTCGAAAATGAATATACTCCACGTGTTGCCGCTGGCCGTTTGTGTCTTTCTTCATCCCAAATTATAACACATCTGACTTTTTTGACCTTACGTTTAATTACTCGTCTTATTTAAAAATTTATATAAACATAGTCAAATTTAAATCATTCTTGAAGAATTTTTATTAATAAAGCAAATCACGACAAAATAAGTGATATTTTGCATAAATTTTTTAATAAGACGAGTGGTCAAACTTACGGTCAAAAAAGTCAAACATTTTAAAATTTGAGATGAAGTACATGGCTTCAGGGAATTTCTTCATTGCATGGATCACAGGTATAAAAGGAACGTGAAAAAATGAAATAGCAAAAATCTATTGCTAGTAAGATGGAATTCTACTCCTAAAAACAGATGGAATTATAATAAGTATATAGAAATATTTAATGATATGTTGTACATATGATGGATGGTGGCATCATTACGAGAACACCATGTGAGGACCCTTCCTCGTAGTCCTTCTGTCCAGAAAAGAATGCAAATACGAGTTCCGTGTCAATAAAAATAGTTTATGTTTGATCAAACTACTAGTAAATACTATTTATATTTATAGCTTCAAATTAATTTATTATAAAAATATATTTCATAATTAATCTAATAGTATTTATTTAATATTATAAATATCGATATTTTTAAATTTATAATTGATTAAACTTAAGATACTAAACTATGACACTATGCTAGAATTATATTCTCTCTTGTCACATATTCTTTATCATGAATCATGTGCCGTAGTACAAAGATGATTCATTGATTCACAACCTTTTCAGAGACTGGGTCTACAGACCCGGACGGAGACATAGCGAACTCGTTTTCCTCCTCGAAAGCGCCAGTCCAGATCCAGTCGGCCCCCTCTCTCCGCCTCTGGCGAGCTCATTGGAGAAGGCTGGAGCCCCCCCCTCTTTCTAGTATCGTTCTTCTTCTCGGCAGATCTCTTCTTCAACATCCTAATTTCCACCGTCACCGCCTCCGTCGAGATCTGCTCCCGTTCGATCCACGTCCTTCGCCGCTCGCATCCATCACCATACAGCAACCTCTGGTCATCGTGCTATCTTCTTCAGCAAAAGGCGGCTCCTCTTCCGTGTTTGGTTCGTCGACTCCGCCTCCACACAGGATCCTGGTTTGAGCTTCCTCTCAAGCTCCAAATGACGACTTCAATAGCATCCTTCGGTCATCGCCGTGCTACTCCACCGATAGCTCAACCGACCCACCTTCAACCGGGCGCTTTGCGCGATCAATCCATCCGGTGCATGCGTCCTTGACGCCCCTGCGCCCCCCCCGCCGGCGGACTCGTCTTCCCCATCGTCGTTGATTTTGCAGCCTTCTCATCCAGCTGCAGGACTTTGATGTATTTTGGTCTTCTACGGAGGACCTCCTTGTAAAACAACTATTGTGATAATATAATATATCTTTATTGTTGTAAAAAAAAAGATGATTCGTTGATTCCAGCCGAGTTTTTGTTATGAATCACATCTCTGCCCTCGCGGCCAGTGGCACTACCACCTACTCCCTCCGTACTCGTAAAGAAAGTCGTTTTGGACAGCGATACGGTCTCCAAAACACAACTTTAACTTCTTGTTTCTATAAAAATATTTATCAAAAAGTGATATATGTATATTTTTATAAAAGTATTTTTCAAGACAAATCTATTCATATAATTTTCACATTTTCAAACTCAACAACTTGAGAGTTATTCATGATTTATATTCCCAAGGTTTGACTCAAACCTTGTGCTAAACGAGTTCCTTTACGAGTATGCCAACGGCGTTCCTCGCTAGCCTGCCACTCCATTTGCCAAACCTGTCGCCCTGAATGTGCATCCCATCCTTGAGCACATCCCTGCAAAACCGTTCGTCAATTGGAGCAAGGATGCAGGAGATATAGACGCCGCCGTGCTCACTGTTGTTGCTGTCCTCCACGTCGATCCAGTAGCGCTGCCGCCGACGGTAACAACGTTCCCCGACAATCCGTCACTCCGTTTGCCATGCCTGTCATCAAGAAAGTGCATCATAACCTTGGACACGCTCCTACAAACCAGTTCGGCCATTGGATTCATTGTGCTTGAGATATGGACGTCACTCTGCTCACTGCTGATGCTAGCCACGTATTCAGCCTCGTCGCCACCAGTGGCATCCGCGTTCTCCGGTGATCAGAGCCTCGAGTTGTCAAACCCTTTCACCACAACGTGCAACTCATCCTTGGACACATGTATGCAAGTTGGATCAGCCATAGGATTTGCGACGCAAAAGATATCATTGTCGCTGTGCTCAGTGCTCCTGCTGTGAGGACTAATGACAGCCGTGCAGTGCTGCCTTGTGCTCGCGTTCCCGGTAATCTGGCACTCCAATCATCAATCCATTTTATCACAAAGTAGTAAATACCCATGCACATGTACCTATGAAGTGGTTTGGCCATTGTTTCCGATGCACCATAGATATTCATGTCATCCTGCTCCCGCTGCGCTCACAGCCGCCCAGTCCTGTTTTGCGCCTGCGTTCCCCGGTGATATAACTATCCAATCACCATGCCCTTTGGCAGGCATATATATACACTAATCTTGCACACGTTTTGCCAGAGATATCAATGTTATCATGCTCGCTGCCCTCCGCCGTGCGTGTCCAGAATACACTGATGTTCCAATCACGTTTCCCATCCAACCATTGATGTTATCATGCACCGTTTTGCATGTGACGCCGTGTTTAGTTGCAAAAAAAGTTCAAAAAAGTGTTACAGTATCCATCACATCGAATCTTGCGATACATGTATGGAGCATTAAATGTAGATGAAAAAAAACTAATTACATAGTTTGGTAGAAAATTACGAGACGAACGTTTTGAGCCTAATTAGTCCATGATTGAACACTAATTGCCAAATAAAAATGAAAGTGCTACAATAGCCAAATTCTAACTTTTTCCTCAACTAAAAAGGGCTGAGTGCATACAATAGTTGAAGACAACCTTGTAATCTGTGCTACGCATTGGGGTTGCAGAACCCCGTTGTTTGGTGATCACTGTGCTTGTTGCTCACTTCTCGGTCGACCGACACCTTCAACGCATGCCTTAAAAATCTATTTATGAGGTATCCTCCTCTGTCCATCCCTTAAATGTTGATACGTGAGTTGTTGTTTTTTTTTTAGATCTAGATAATCTCTAGCTTCCAGGATCTGTCGGGTTTTCTAGGCCATTCCTTTAATCATGGTAACTAAATCTCTTAATTATCAGTAGAAAAATCATATCTAACCCTATATTTATAGTTTACTAAACTGTCTAGCTTTTGAAATTTTAGCCAAACATTCCTAATTATGAAGACTTTATCAGGGCAACATATCATGTGCAAACCAACCAACTTGTGTAAATTTGAAAACTATTAATCAGGACCACTGGATGCTGATCCAATGGATGGGGTAAGGGGGCTTAAGCGCAAAAAAAAGGATGGCTGGTGGGGGGCTTAAGCGCAAAAAAATCACACCTCTCACTCCATTCATTGGATCAGCATCCAGTGGTCCTGATTGGTAGTTTTCAAGTTTACACAGGTTAGTTGGTTTGCACATGATACGTTGCCCTTTATCAAAGGCTTGGATGCTATCTGTCAGCAATCTATTGTTTGTATCCTAATCTATTCTGAAGAGAATCAATTATTACATGTTCGGACTGGAATAATGGTTGCTTCAGAAGACCATTCGTGCGTTATTATGATATCTAGTGATTTTATTGAAAATTGTGGTGGACGTAAAATTAAGAATGTTGGTGTTGTTGATTTTTTAGGTACTGTACACCAACTTGATTGGAGCAGATGTAATACTAGAAAGAAAATAACTGTTATTGGTATTTTTGATACTCCGATTCGTTGTGAGATTATGAAGTTCAGTGCCAATGAAGACATGGAAGGCCAAAAAGTATTTACTATTGGCTATAACTATAATATACCAAATAAAAGATATATATCAGGAAACATTGCATGGTTAGTATCTAAACTTTTCTAAGTATATTTTATTTTTACTTTGGGCTGTTACCTGGTATTGAAATTATCTTATATTGAATTAACATAGTGGAGCTGATATAATAAACAAAGACGCTAATTAATTCGTACATGAATTCTCAACTGGTAAACATGAACATCAAGGATCAACCGTGTTTAATGAAGCAGGGCAGCTTGTTGGGATGAATGTTTTCTATACAAGATCTAAAGATATAGATTATTCCAAAGAACAATGAATCCGCCATAAGTGGCTTGCTTTCTGCCTTGGACTTGCAAACAGTAAACCGCAGACTTCAATATATTTGTTTTAAGGCCGAAGATAAGGTAAAATTTCTTAATTTCCAACGAACATGTATATTGATTTTTTCCATTGGTTATAACACATACGAGACCTTTTATAATGGTTGGGGATGCTTCTCAATGCCTCCAGATGCCTCTACAAAATAATCATTTTAGTTGATTTTAAGGGTAATATGGTCATTGCACTGCCCCCCACTCCCACACCCTTGCCGTGCACCACCCTAGACCCCACGTCGAAGCGCTCATCTCCCCCAAACTGCACGCACCTCACGCGACGCAAGGCTGCTCTCTCCCTCGCCCTAGCCGCTGCCGCCGCCCTCGCACGGTGTCGCGCCGACTGCCCTGCCCTCTCCCTCACTCGTCGCGGCTGTCGTCCTACTCTCGCCCTTGCTCCTCGCCCCGCCGCCAAATGTCGTCGCCTTGCCCTCGCCCCCCTCGGCCGCCATATGACCTCCCGACCGACGCTGGTGTCGAAGGCGCATCCAGCTTTAGCACCAACCCAGCCATCGCCACTACCGTCGGGAACGACGGTGAGGAGCCCAAGATCCGAAAGGCGCGGCCCCAGCTTCGTTGACGCCATGTACGTGCACCTACCTTCTTCCGATTCCCTCGCTGATGACCACTAGGTACTCCCTCCTAGCCCTAGCTAGCTCCATCCTTCTTGCCTTCCCTTCCTGCTGTGCCGAAACCCTAGTTACAAGTTGCAGCTATCTAACCTCGGTTCTGTCAGTGTTAATTCATGGTTCTCAAAGTCTAGATGACGTGCTGCTGCTGTAGTTATTGTTTTCAGTTACCAATTTGTTATTAGTGTTGTATGGGGCTGCAACCTGAGAGAATGACAGAGATATGACTTTTAGTAGTGTGTAATCCACTTGAAGTGCTGGACTTTCAGTAGTGTTCAACTCAGGAAGATGTTGATATTGTACTGAGATAGCACCTGCAATTTTGTCATTAGAAAATGATTTTGGAAACTTGAGATGATGATCCTTTTAGTTCACTCATCATTGACCTGAGTTGATGATCTGCACTTGGAAGTCATAGCTATATGTTCTATGACTGTTATTCCAGATGAATGAAACCTGTCATATGTGCTGGATGTGATTCCATTTGAGGGTGTAGATCGCTTCTGTATGCCAAATGAATGTGGACATACCATATGCTTCATATCCGCCATGTCTTTCTTCAATTTTTCTAATTTGTTCTGTGGAATTTAAATTTGTTTAATGTTGTTGATGGATGCAGGAGGAAATGTAGGATATTGATTCTTTGCTGGAGTACAATAAAATTGTTAGGAAGATGTTTGCTAATGAAGAAGAAGGATTTTAGTTTTATAACAAATACGGTTATGATAAAGGATTTAGTGTGAGGAGAAGCTATTATCAGTGGGACAATGGACACAATGAGATGTGCCGCATGCCGAAACACACCGCGACAGCTTCAAGATCTTTTTAACGGTCGAGTGACACGGAACACCCCATGTGGCAAACCAACATGTGTAACTTCCAACATCATGCCCAAATAACGAGATTATTATGCTTACAAGAAATTACATGATTAACGTATGTATATAATCATTATTATCCCTTTTAGGCTCGTCTCTTCGATAACTCTCTCGGATCCTTATCGGAATTAACTATAGCTCATCTTGGATTTGCCGAATCCAAGGTCTACTATGCAGCGGTGAACAGAACGCTACTTCACATCCACCGAGCAGCAACACCTGCAAAACAACTTAACGACAGCACCGTGAGTACATTACGTACTTGCAGGACTTAATTCCAACATATAGTATTTGGTGATGCATAAGGGAGTTATTGGGTATTTGTATAAGTGCGGAAAGCAATGATGTTCATTAGGAGCGTGACATGCTATGCTCAACATAGAAGTAAAGGTATTCATCATTATAGCAAGTGCTTATAATCTATTATTCATACTACCATGGGTATAAAAGAAAGAAAAACCAAATAGTTCCGTCCCGAGGGACTCTAGGCTTTCAAGACTCTACAGAGGTGTATAACTTTACCCACACGGAAGAACGGGACTAACCTCCATACCCCGTGCATGGGATAAGGGTTGCCTCACATCTCCCAACATTTCCCTAATCCAGCCCGAGTGTCCTACGAAAGGTTCGAGCGGTTGCTAGGACATTCCCGACCGACGCCAACCCCCTTGTCAGTTTCACGGATAAACCGGTCGCAACTAGTTACTTGGCTTGTCGACCCCATCTGCGACATGTGGTCTGTACGGGTGGTTATTCAAACTTATGTATCCCAATACACGGTCCTTACTGCTCCACGAGCTACGTCGCCTGAGATTCCACACTCACGACGACCTACCCCTCGCATGAGCAATATCTAGGTTATCATCAAGATTACCATATTAGAGATATTAGTCCTTAGCCAGATTAGTTAGGTAAGTCAAGTTGTACCCTCACTGGTTTTAGTAGTTAATTATCTAGGGGTAACATCCTACATGAGCGAGTATGAGTTCTCTTCTCATGCTTGACTTCTACCGTTGCCCAAGCAACTAAGCAATAAGCATTAAGCGTTCCCATTCCCGTTGTTTAGATGAGAGGCTTCTATAGATTATTAAGCTACTCTAGGTGTAGTATAAGAGCGATCATTATCCAAGTCTACATGGAATGCATGACTCATAATGCAACTTGATAAGTATCCAAAGTAGGGTTTATAATAGTGGGGTGCCTGCCTGGATTTTGTCGCTCGAATGAAGTAGAAGTTGTAGACGACAACTCTCACACATTCCTCACGCTACTCGGCTCCTGAAAGAGAACAAGGATCGAGACTGAGGACAACCGAGGAGGACTTAGGAACATACCTCAATTTAGAGCTTGGGATAGATGCTTACCTATGGCTCTACTATTGCCCTTATGGAAGCTATGCTTAACCTAGTGCTGTTAACTCCTTGGGTAAGAAGGCTGGGTAATCTAGCACTCTATGTATGCTGTCAGACACTCCATCCTAGCTGACGGACACTCCGCTGTACCAAGTACTAAGGTGGGTTGTCTCTGCTCAGGCTGTCGGATACTCCGTGGGAAACACGGATACTTTGGTAGGTTCGGGACTTAGGCATATCTAGGGTTCTCTGTTCACATCGGATAGTCCGATTAGTTGACGGACACTCCGGTGGGAACTGGGTTCTCTCGGGTTGCTAGGTTACTGTTCTCTATAATTCGGTGGATGCTCCGTCGCGGGTGATGGACACTACGCTGTGTCGCTCAGAATGGAAATTAGACTGCTGGTGGCTAGACTTGGGATTAGCGGATACTCCGTTCCAGTGTCAGATATTTCATCAGTTGGGCGACAGAACCTATGCTCTTGGGTGGTCTTAGGATTCAAGCCTAGATGTGCTCAACTGTGATCTATGCATGTGCATGGTATTCCTAGGATAGCTTAGGTAGTTCACTAGGCTCAAGGTAGCTAGGGTTAGAGCTTGTTTTGCTAAGTGTGGCTAGGGCTTTAGGATCAAACTTAGAGATACAAGAACTCGAGGATAAACCATGAGATTGGGGTAGAACCTTGACTCTAAGATCTGAGAGCTTCCATAGCAAAAGGTTGAGGATCCAAGCTTCCTTCACTCACACATTCCTCATTCGAATTTGGCTTGGCTCCATGTGGACTTCCTCTTGCATCATACCAAGAGATGGATCAAAGGATTACCCAAGAAATGGAGATGATTCTTCTCAAGCTTACCATGAAGGGGTTGAGGGGTGTCCACTACTGATGCTTTCCCCTTCCTCTCCTTCATCTTCTCCAATCCTTTCTCCAATCTTTCCCCTCTCTTGCTTCTAGGGTTCTTGCTTGTTCTTGAGTGAGTTGGAGAGAGAGTGAGTGTTGCAAATGGGAGGATGAGTGAGAGAGTGAGGCCTCATTTGAGATATATCCATTCCTATTTCATGCTGACATGTGGGTCCCATTCCTCAAGTGGCAAACAACTCATTTCCCAATTTCTGCTACTATTTCATGCTCTATCGGACGGTCCGGTAAGCTAGTGGACTATCTGGTAGTCTCTGCCTTTGCTGAATTGACTAAGTCATTGGGTGGTTGGTCATTGGTGGCCAATGCTTGCTCCTAGGTAGTCCTTGGGGTTAAATTGATGTCGATGATATCAATAGAATGAACTCTTAAATTGTTCTGGTCCTTTTCCTTCATTGCTCTGGGTGTAAGCCTGACCATGGCTATCCGGGCCTACATTGGGCGTTTCTGTGTCTTGTCTGGCTAGCGTAATTTGTTAAAAAGGCTTCGGGTGATTCAGAAGGTGACTTCCTAGATAGCCGAACATGACTGTTTAGGGTGTATTGAGTTCATGTCGTTACAAGATGATTGTTGGTATTTATTAACACAAATAGAATATAAAGGATTATGTAAGCACACAGAAAACCATTATAACATTTTACCGAAAGTATTCCAGGTATCGTTATTTATATTTTACCACAGAGAAACAATGGAGTAAAGATTTATTAGATAACAAAAGAATGTCTACTAATCAACATACCAGCATAGCTAAAGCAGGGGTGAATGTAATGATACGAATAAAGCATAATGACACTCGGGGGATAGATCACTAAGATAATGTAAACTAGTCAACTCGGAAGAACAACGGGTGAGGTAGATTTCTATGATATTCTTATTACATGGTCAAAGTATATATACACCCAACTATAGCTAAGACTAACTCTACTCTTGTGCATTTTGGGACACCGCTTAGATAGTGGAGCATCCATAATAGATAACTCTACAGACGTGACTACAGTCCAACAATTTAAGAACCTGCTCAATTCAGTATGGACTACAAAGGATAGACGGGGCTGTCATCTTCCGCTGCTACCACACAACTAGAGAATAAGGTGTACTCACAGGTAGAGCATCGTATAAACACCATTCTTACACGTGGCTCGGCTACTTAACCCAATCATGGTAAACTAGTAGGCTAAGCGCTCTATGAACCAGTACACAAAAGTAATGATAACCTCAACTAAGCAAGATACATATTCAAAGTAAGCATAGCCATGTAGATAGGAATATGATAAATTAATAATAAGTCTTACAAGATGTAGAAATGAAGATACGAGGCTTTGCCGAGCCTCCAAGACTAGATCTAGAACTTGAGCATGAGCCCAACTCAACCCTCACTACCAAGCTACTAATCTACTACATTAGAGAGTTCTAGACCTAATCCTCCTGGTGTATGTTGATCTGAATGAGAGATATGAATTAGGGTTTCCAAGATGACTCCAGGAAGGGGGGTAAGGGCTGCTATATATATAGGCTAAGGTGGAGTAAGGGGCAAGGAATCACCATGTCATCGATCTGCGTCAACTCCCTTGATCACCATTGGATGAACCGACCTTGATCAACAATAGAGATGGACTCTCAAAGGCGGTGGGAAATTGACGTAGAAAGGAGACACTGACTGGTGGGACCCATAGGCCGGTCGGCCTACAGGTGGGGCTGGCCGGCCTATCTATGTGACAGGTAGGCCCCACCCTTCGGTGGAAGCTTCTAGACTTCGTCTTGAGTTGTTTTCCGCAGGTTTCGCGAGCCGAATCTCTTTCTAATGTTGGTTTGCTTGTTTGGAGAGTATAACGGTGCTTCCAAGGGCTATTTTCTAGATAAATCCTCCTGCATTCACATATTCACCAAAGCTCATGGAATTCATTAGTTTAAACCCCTATTCCTATGTTTGGTGATGAAATTAAGTACATATACAGGATATGTTGATAGTTTATGATTGACATTAACAACCGTCAACAAGTTCCCCCACACTTACCCTTTGCTAGTCCCTGAGCAAAGTTAAACTTGAACAATGGATCAGGAGTTGCTACAATGCTTTCACGCCTCAAAAGAACATAGGTGTTCAATCAAAAATTCTCTTCCGAATTAGAATAAACTGATCTGACTTTTAAACTTATGATATTACCTTCAACCATGGGGATTCTTAGCTTTCACTTGGGTCTTGAGTAATTGAAAGACAGAACAATCAAGTCAAGCACTATGTCTCAAGTTCTTTGTTCCACCATTGTTTTGGAGTTTTTTTATAAGTTTTTAAAATAAAACTCTGAGATTCCATTGTATGACACTCTAAAGTCTCTCAATATATGTGGTATTTGTGGATCCTCATGAAGGCATAATTTGTTGTTGCTTTTTTTCTTTCCTACCACTAAAGCTTATGTAGAGTTCATAGGTAGGCAGAAAGCTTGAGCATACTTGCAATGCATATGTTATAAAGTTAAACAACGGATCCAAAGAGAGTTGAGTCATACAATCAAATCAAGATGTGCATGTGTGTGGATATATGATGGATATATAAATGGTGGCTAAACTAATTCTATTATGCTCCTTGAAAACATATCTCTCTTTTGAAACTTGGAAATATTTTTACAAGAGAACATGGACTATCTTATTCATCTCTTTTTTTAGGCGGGCATCTGAGTACCCATTGTTTTAGATATCTCGAACACTTGTCCATTTTTTCTCAACTATCTTTTTTTATGAATATCTTTTGCATAGCCCATACCTCTTCTTTGCAATAAAACTTTTGAGAGATAACAACAAGAACTTTGGAGCATTTATTTGGTGGATGGAAAAACCTATCAAGCATATTTTTTGGTGTTCACTCTCAGTGTAGGAGTAAAACATTTTTGGATGAATCTAGATGGAAGACATGTTTTTGCGCCTACCCCCAATGTAGGAGTAGTGCATATGTGGATGGAGTGCACGTGATCTTGATTTTAAGAGCATGAAAAACCTCTCATAAGGGTCAATAAAGCTTGATAAAACTCAATGCAAAATAAATAGCATATATGTGGAAGTTTTCCTAGCCTAAATAATATGTATGGCTCTAGTGGAAATTCAAGCTTTGTCATATAGGAACTCATCATGTAGAATTTTTATGTTTTTCAAAACAAATCTCTAGAACTTTAGTGTCACTTGGAACAAGATAAATAGCAGCTCAGACCTTCTCATATCATATCCGTCAATTACCTAGACTTAGATCAAGCATATGCTACCCACGGGTTTCAAGTTCAGAGTAAATCCTTATATCAAAACAATCTTATCCAAAACTCCGGAGAATTCAAGGCTAAAAACTAGGTACTTGAAAGGAATTACAACAGAGCAGCTATTTATCATTTCTATTTTAAGAGATTATCTTAAGAGTCCCTTATTATTTATTTAGCTCTTGAAAGAAATTAAAGCAAACTCGACACACTCTTTTTATTTTGTTTTTATTTTTTTAATCACACATTATAACTATATATATTTCTATAAAGATAATTTTTTTACTTTGCTTTTAGTTATTCATCTTTTTTCTCTAATATATATAAAAGCAAACTAAGAATAAAAAAAGAAATACTTATCTAGATACATGGGGGATGCCTTCTTCCCCAAGCTGGTTGTTGTCGTGGTTGCTCAACGAGGTGGCCAGATGTGGAGGTGCTGGAACAGAGCCTCCCAATTTTGATTTTTGCTGTTGTTGTAGGCTGGCCATCTCATGTCCCATGCTTACCTGCCATTGTGAATGATTATGTAACGTACCTTGCATGGCAGCATTTGTCTCTACAATGGTTGCGAGTCTGTTGTCGACGTGATGGTAGGCCTCCTAAGAGTCATGATACCCTCGGCTAGAGAAAGACATGTGTCCTCCCTGATGCCCACTTGAGCTTGCTTCATAATCTTGGCCTTGGTAGATGTGGAGGTTCATTGATCGAGTACCTCGGTTCGCTCTTAAAGATGAGGATTCTTGTGGTGGCGTCTCCAGTAGTGGCGCTTCCACTGGTGATGCCACCTTCTTCTACCAAACCCGTATTGGTTTTGAATTTGATTTAGGTTTGACATGCATCCTTTCTTGACTTGTTCCTCCTCCTTCAGCATTTCAAAGTCAACCATTAGTAGTAGAAACTGGCGACATCTTATGTGCATCATTATTACCGGTTCCTAACTTTCTCTTGTAGAATTTGGGGGATCGACTCCCCCACACTTGCTCGAAGTGTGTTATGCTTATGAAGACAAGGTAGAGATCAAGTGCATAGGCTCTGTTGATGGAAAAACACCAACAGAACCAAACTTTATTTATTCTTCTCTAGCCTTAGGTACATCGAATCATGTTATGATTGACGTTATATGCATTCATTCTTATAATATGGGTGATAAGATCAGAAGGATGAGTATTAATGTGGCATTTGAATACATTTGTCAAAAAGAGTGGAGTTATTTAACCTATGGAAGGACTGTCTATCTTTACAAAATATACCAAACTTTACATGATTATGACTATCATCTTCCAAAGGTAAGATATGCAAAATTTTAGCTCATTTAGTTAAGACTATGAGATCAAGAAAGTGGTGCTATGAACAGATTTAAGACATGTTGAGTTAATCAGGTTGGATCAAACAAAGTTATAACTCAAACATGATTGTTTCTTCGTTTATGTGAATATCAGGATTAAGGGAAAGCTTTTTAAATAATGACCACTTACCTTAAGATGTTACCTTCTTCATTGGAGTGTGATGACATTTTGTTGACATGAGATTGCACACCATGATATAGTGGCATCTCGTTGTCCTGGTTCTTGTTGTCGACATGTGAATCGGTGTCTCCGAAGATAATGGAAGCAGATGTATTCTAGATAACACAAGGTGGGTTACATCTTGCTTCTCATTAGCATCCAAGCTTGATTCTTGAGAAAGCTTAAAGCTAGGTTGTCTTTTGATGTTGCTCTTAGCCTGTCGATTTGTTCATCCACTTCCACAGTTGTAGTGGTGGTTCCGTAGGCTCATACCAAATCTTGAACATGCATAGCTTATATTCATTCTTCCTGCAAAGGCCCCATTCGCTTGGAGGAATTTTTGAGAGGAAATCATCCGTGAACAGTAACTTTCAGCCATGAATAGTAACTTTTTTGCGCCATCCGGACGGGCCAAAATGTTAATAGACACATACCCGAGGGAATACAATGAATTTAAAATATGGGTTGTTGTCCATAACTTCTGTAATTTTCCTCTATGCTAATGAAAGGATGGTTTTAGGATTACTTTAGCATAGATTTTATTCTTGTAGCAAATTTTATGTGGTTGCTGCATTCTAACATGGTTCAAGGCACAGGTAACTTGCAACAAAAGATAAGTGAATAAACTTTTGATACCCACAGTTCTTTCTTCCATGAAGAATGAGCTGGGTCTTCTTTGCGCAAAGTTATTAGAGTTCATCACATGCCTTGATTCATCTTTGATGTGAATTTATCTCTTGACTTACCCCGATTGAATTTGAGAGTTTCCTGTAGGGGTTAGTCCAACAAAAATAACCAGTGTCCACTAAAGTAATTTTTAGTTCAATAACCAAACTAGACTCCATGTCTAATTTTGATTAAGGAAGACATTTCAACCTAAGCATCATACTTAATTTAAAAGCCAATGGAAGTATGTCTAGTACTTTCAAAGCAAAACTTACTATGGCAGACAAAGGTAGCATGAACGCACCATAGAGATGTACTTAAATGGAGATGAAAGAGCATGATCACGGCGAGGAATTTTTGTTTTTTATTTACTAATCATGAGCCTTCATGTGCTCATATTTTTTTCTTTTTTTTCATAGAGATGCAAGTGGGATGGATATATGAAAGGAACTAAACATGATGTGGTTTTGATATGAGAAAATTTCAAAGTAAACAGAATGGATGCATGGATTATTCCAAGTAAACATGCAGTGGAATGCAAGAAATTAAAAGATAACTACTCATCAAGTTTAGAGTCCATGAGTAAGACTTTCTCACCTTTCTTGATCATACTTACCATGACTCACATGATGGAATTTGTGAGTAGTGCAGCGTCTGTATTCGTCACTTGAGATGTGATTTGAATTCTTGTGACGTCGACCTTTTTCTCAAATCTACACATGGTTAGAGAATATATATATGTCTATACAAACCTGTGAGATGGTAGGGTTCCAGTGATGATGGATCTTGAATGTTCAGGCACCCTGAGATTCTTCAATGTTTCTTCTTTTCTTGTGGAAGCTTGCCGAAAGGTCAAAACGGTGTCTGTTGTCCTATCTTATTCCACAATTTAACAGAACAGGGGTAATCCTACTCAAGCTAGTATTATGTTAATGATCTAAATCTTAACGCCAATTGTCTCCCCAGCAACGGCGCCAAAAATACTTGTTGGTATTTATTAATGCAAATAAAATATGAAGGATTCTGCAAGAGCACAGAAAACCATTGTAGCATTTTACCGGGAGTATTTCAGATATCGTTATTTATATTTTACCATAGGGAAATAATAGAGTAAAGATTTATTAGATAACAAAAGAATGTCTACTAATCAACATACCAGCATAGCTAAAGCAGGGGTGAATGTAATGATAGGAATAAAGCACAATGACACTCAGGGGATAGATCACTAAGATAATGTAAACTAGTCAACTCGGGAGAACAACGGGTGAGGTAAATTTCTATGATATTCTTATTACATGGTCAAAGTATATATACACCCAACTATAGCTAAGACTAACTCGATCACCGTTGGATGAATCAACATTGAACAACGACGGAGATGGACTCTCAAAGGTGGTGGGAAACTAACGTAGAAAGGAGACGCTAACTAGTGGGACCCATAGGCCGGCCGGCCTATCTCTATGACAGGTGGGCCCCACCCTCCAGTGAAAGCTTCTAGACTACGTCTTGAGTTGTTTTCCACAGGCTTCGCGAGCCAAATCTCTTTCTAATGTCGGTTTGCTTGTTTAGAGAGTATGACGATGGTCTTAGGGGCTATTTTCTAGATAAACCCTCCTGCATTCATATATTCACCAAAGCTCATGGAATTCATTAGTTTAAACCCCTATTCCTATGTTTGGTGTTGAAATTAAGTACATATGCAGGATATGTTGATGGTTTATGATTGACATTAACAACCGTCAACAATGATCCTTCGGAAGTTTTGGTATATTCTAAATGCACATAGATAAATCTACAAGCACACGGATACCGTTATAGCTTTCACCCAAGAGTATTCCAGAGTATTGTATTTATCCATAGGGAAACAATGGTTAAAAAAGTTGATAGTTCACCATCATGTATCTACTAACTAGTATACCGACTAAACTAAAGTGGGGGTAAGTGTTGATAATGATAAGAGTTATGAATAATAACACACACATAGGAGAATAAATAAGCAGTCTAGCTAAGTTGAGAGGACAACGGGTGAGTTTAGGTTCCTAAATACTTCTCTATTACTTTGGTTCTATAGGGTACAACTAATTCATGGGTAGATATAGCGATCACACACAATAACACTTTGGGGCAACAGTACATTTCCAACTCTCGAGGGGGTGAGAAAGCGTAGTTGGGGGAAGGCTGTCTAAAGCTCTACGAACACCAATCCTAACGTGGTGGATTACAACGGCCTGACAGAGCTGTCACCCCTAGGGCTACCACAATTAACTGTAGGATTGAGCACAATCTCAGGTTACCTATAGTCTAGACACCATGTCTATACTACGGATTACTACTCTAGTCACATATGATAACTAAAGCACTCGATGCGAACGAAGATCCCATGCTAAGGTATGATAAATATACTAACCATACACATAAAAGGCATAAAAGTACATAGAGAAGATAACTATATTAAAGTATAAGTCTTGCAAAGGTGAGATACAAAGAAATACCTAGCCTCCAAAGATTTCCCTAGAACCTAAGCATGGCTCAACTCTCCCTAACTCCCAACTAGAGCTATTCTACTTCTACATCTTGAGAGCTGGCTCTGATCCTAATGAGGAGGATATGAATTAGGATTTTAGGATGGCTCCCCTAGAAGGGGTACAGGGCTGTATATATAGGGGGTAGCGTCAATTCTGGACCTCAGATCAAACCGACTTAAAAGGATGGCGTAGATGCAATCTAGGAGGCGGTGAAGACCTGACGTAACGAAGGGAGGCTGACATGTGGGGCCACTGGGCCGGTGAAAGGTCCTAATGGCTAGAGGGGGTGAATAGCCTATTAAAAATTTCTACAACAACACTTAGCAAACCGGTTAGACAATTATGAGGCGAAGCAAGTATTGCGCTAGCCTACTAAAATTACAAGTCACCTACCACAATTCTAGTTTCTATAGTCTCTATCCACACAATGGCTATGTCACTACACTAAGTTAGTGTGCTCTCAAAGGCTAACGAAAGAGCCACACTAACCAAACTAACAAGCTCTCATGACTAGCTATACTAAAGAGCTTGACAACTAGTTTGCGGTAATGTAAAGAGAGAGAGCAAGATGATTATACCGTCGAGTCGAGGAATAAACCAATCAATCAAAAGAATGAATACCAATGAAGACCAATCACCTCGGAATCAAATGATAACCCAATGATTTTTTACCGAGGTTCACTTGCTTGCCGGCAAGCTAGTCCTCGTTGTGGCGATTCACTCACTTGGAGGTTCACGCGCTAATTGGCATCACATGCCAAACCCTCAATAGGGTGCCGCACAATCAACACAAGATGAGGATCACACAAGCCACGAGCAATTTACTAGAGTACCTTTTGGCTCTCTGCCGGGGAAAGGTCAAGAACCCCTCACAATCACTATGGTCAAAGCCGGAGACAATCACCAATCTCTGCTCAACGATCCTCGCTGCTCCAAGCCATCTAGGTGGCGGTAGCCACCAAGAGTAACAAGCGAATCCCGTAGTGAAACACGAACACCAAGTGCCTCTAGATGTAATCACTCAAGCAATGCACTTGGATTCTCTACCAATCTCATAAAGATGATGAATCAATGATGGAGATGAGTGGGAGGGCTTTGGCTAAGCTCACAAGGTTGCTATGTCAATGTAAATGGCCAAGAGAATGAGCTAGAGCCAGCCAAATGATATTTATAGACACCCCAAACAATAGAGTCGTTGGCTCAATTATTGGGCTAACCGCGGGATGACCGAACGCGCAGGTCGTGTGCACCGGACACGTTCGGTCGCAGCCTGACCGCCACATGTCCCTTTCAAATTGTTTAGCCATTCACGCCCAATAGCTATCTCTATGCACAGTAATACTACATGATCGAACGTGTTGTTAGAAAATGACCGAATGCAGGAGACGTAGCATCCGGTCGAGTCCAGAGAGCTCCCAGAGCTGCTCTAGGCCGACTGGACGCGTCCGATCACACCGAACTGGACGCTCCCAGCGTCCAATCAATTATTGCGCTAAAAAACCAAGACTTGCTGGTTCGCACCGGACGCGTCCGGATGCATTCGGTCGCTCTTTGCAATCCTGCTTTGGGCTATATTACTTTGACCTGACGCTGAACAGTAACTCGTCAGCGTTCGGTCACTCCACTGAGCCAGAGTTTGGTCACCTCGACAACTTTGCCCGTGCCTGGCCAAAATACTGGACGCGTCCTATATCGATATCGAACGCGTCTGGTCATGTCAGGAACACTGCCGCCTAAGACAGTACTGGACGCGTCCGGTACTCATGTCAGACGCATCCGGTCACCCCGTGACCAGCGCATTCAACTCCTTTTCAACTCTATCTTCTTTACCCTTGCTCAAATGTGCCAACAACCAAGTGTATCACCTTGTGCATATGTGTTAGCATATTTTCACAAATGTTTTCAAGGGTGTTAGCACTCCACTAGATCCTAAATGCATATGCAATGAGTTAGAACATCTAGTGGCACTTTGATAACCGCATTTCGATACGAGTTTCAACCCTCTTAATAGTATGGCTATCGATCCTAAATGTGATCACACTCACTGAGTGTCTCGATCACTAAACCAAAAAGCTCCTATCAATTTCACCTTTGCCTTGAGCTCTTTGTTTTTCTCTTTCTCCTTTTCAAAGTCCAAGCACTTGATCATCTCCATGGCATCACGATCATTATGATCTTCACCGTTGCTTCACCACTTGGAATAATGCTACCTATCTTATGATCACTTAGATGAACTAGGTTAGCACTTAGGGTTTCATCAATTCACCAAAACCAAACTAGTGCTTTCAATCTCCCTCTTTTTGGTAATTAATGACAACCCTTTCACAAAGATATGAATTGAAATTCATTTGAATCCATGTTGCTTGCCCAAGCATATTTACCATGTGTAAAAGAATATGGACAAGTTTTATAAATCCCAAATGGTAGCAATTGCTCCCCCTACATATGTGCTAAGAGATTGGATTGTAGCTTGCACATATGCTTAGATAGGAAATATAGGAGACAATGTCTACCAAATGATGCTAAGGTATAAGAGATGGACCTTTGAAGCGTAATACCAATCGGACTGCACCAATATACCATCCTTAGCACCATTAGTAACTAGGCATACACAAAAACTAGAATACCCTATGAGATCAACATTAGAAGCAAGGGTTTAGTTTTCATAATATGAGCATGAGTCTAGTTACTTAACCTATGCATGCTAGTTTTTCATTTCATCATTCAATCCTACAACTAGCATATACCACACAAGCATGGATATTGAAATTTAAAACTTGTGCCATGCAAGTAAATATATGAAATGCACATTCAAATGCACCATACAAGTTCATGAGCTTGCTCCCCCTACTTGTGTGCTCAAAATTTTAATTGATCCCCTTCCTTTGTCATATCTCTCCCTCTACCTATCACTTATATCTTTATTTCTCTCCCCCTTTGTTGTCTTTTCACTATCTTTGTACACTATTTCTCCCCTTTATCATCAATGACCACAAAGGTTCAAAATATAGATAGGTTGAGATTATCAAAGTCAATCAATGGGGTGAGGATCATTTTCCCAAATTTAATTTAATCTAGAACATTTGCCAAAGATATTTAACTCGGTTTGATCCAAGGACAAGCTTCTTCACACCTCCAAATAAGGCTTATCTTGTACCATGTTGAGTTAAACACTTATAGCTCATTTTCTAGATCAAACACTAGGTTTACAAGCCCACAAACATGTCATATGCTACCACTAGACCAAAATAAGCATAGAAGCAATAGTGGTACCATACAAACATCAAAATCATTTGATTTTCATGAATGAGCCTATTAAATGTGAAAGATGACTAGATGCACTAAACATGTCCTTAGCAAGGATGTATGCCATGCCAATCAACTTTTACCTTGGATTGCTCGAAGGAGAGGCATGTCATTTAAGTGTGGAGGTGCATCAACACATATTTGAGAAATCTAATATGTTCAACTCATTTCTTAGCTTGCAAAACCTTTTCTCATCTAATGGCTTGGTGAATATATCGACAAGTTAATCTTCAGTGCCTACACTCTCAATGCAAATGTCCCCTTTTTGTTGGTGATCTCTTATGAAATGGTGGCGTACATCAATGTGCTTTGTTCTTACATGTTAAACTGGATTGTTGGTTAACTTGATTGCACTTTCATTGTCACATAGCAATGGCACTTTCTTGAACTTGATTCCAAAGTCACTCAAGGTGGCCTTCGTCCAAAGTATGTGTGCACAATAACTACCGGCGGATATGTATTCGGCTTCAGTGGTTGATAATGCAACACTATTTTGCTTTTTTGATGACCATGAAACAAGTGATCTTCCCAACAATTGACATGTGCCCGAGGTGCTCTTCCTTTCAACCTTGCATCCTGCATAATCTGAGTCGGAGTAACCAACTAGCTCAAACTTTGCTCCTTTGGGATACCACAAACCAACATTTTGTGTATGCTTCAAGTACCTCAATATTATATTTGTAGCCTTCAAATGACTTTCTCTTGGTAAGGCTTGAAATCTTGCACACATGCATACACTAAACATGACATCCGGCCTTGATGCGGTCACATAGAGTAGGCTTCCAATCATAGACCGATACAATTTTTGATCCACCATATTTCCACTTGCATCACTATCCAAGTTGCCATTTATTCCCATTGGTGTACTAATGGCTTTGCTATCAATCATGTCAAACTTCTTGAGCATATCTTTGATGTACTTGCCTTGACTCACAAATGTACCATTCTTCAATTGCTTGATTTGAAGACCAAAGAAGTAACTTAACTCTCCAATCTTGGACATTTCAAACTCATTAGCCATCATCTTTCCAAACTCTTCACAAAAGTCTTAATTGGTTGATCCAAATATGATGTCATCAACATAGATTTGCAACACAAATAAGTGCCAATCTTCTTGGTGAAAAGAGTAGTGTCAACCTTGCCTATCATGAACCCTTTAGAGAGTAAGAAGTCCCTCAATCTCTCATACCATGCTCTAGGTGCTTGCTTCAAGCCATACAATGCCTTCTTCAATTTGTACACATGGTCGGGCTTCTTGTCATCTTCAAAATCGGGAGGTCGCTCAACATATACTTCTTCATTGATGTAACCATTGAGAAATACACTCTTGACATCCATTTGATAGAGCTTGATGTTGTGGGCATAAGCATAGGCTAATAAGATTCTAATTGCTTCCAATCTAGCAACCGGAGCATATGTTTCTCCAAAGTCAAGACCTTCAACTTGTGTATATCCTTGTGCTACCAATCTTGCTTTGTTCCTTACTACTATCCTATCGTGATCTTGCTTGTTTCTAAAGACCCATTTGGTTCCAATCACATTGTGTTCCTTTGGTCTCTCTACTAATTCCCATACTTGATTTCTTGTGAAGTTATTCAATTCTTCATGCATAGCATTCACCCAATCAATATCCTTCAATGCTTCATCTATCTTCTTTGGTTCAATGGATGACACAAATGAGAAATGCTCACAAAATGAAGCCAATCTTGATCTAGTTTGCACACCACTTGAAATATCACCAATGATAGTGTCCAATGGATGATTCCTTGCAATATTGGTTGGTTGGGGTATTGGAACTTGATTACTTGCACTTGCTTGATCATTGGGTTGAGATGATGTGCTAGCCACTTGATCTTGGTCATTATTATGAGAGCCACTTGTACTAGCTTGATTTGTATCATCTTGCAAATTTGTGTTAGAGAGCACTTGCACTTGATCATTTGCATCATCATTCACTTGCCTAGGCTTCAATTCACCAACATCCATGTTCTTCATGGCATTTGAAAGTTGAATGCCTCTAACATATTCCAAGTTCTCATTCTCTTCTTGTGAACCCTTGGTTTCATCAAATTAAACATCATGAACTTCCTCAAGAGTACCACTATTTAAATTCCAAACTCTATGCTTTGCTAGTAGTTGAGTATCCAAGTAGGAATCCTTCATCACATTTCTTGTCAAACTTGCCCAATCTAGTGCCTTTCTTCAAGATATAGCATTTGCAACCAAAGACCCAAAAAATATGCAATGTTGGGCTTTCTACCATTCAAGAGCTCATATAGTGTCTTCTCTTTCAATGGGTGACAATAGAGGCGGTTGCTACAATAGCAAGACATGTTGATAGCATCGGCCCAAAAAGATTGACTCACATTGTACTCACTAAGCATAGACCTTGCTATATCAATGAGTATTCTATTTTTCCTCTCAACAAGGCCATTTGATTGTGGAGTGTACTTGGTCGAGAATTGATGTCTAATTCCAAATTCATCACATAGCTCATCAATCCTAGTATTCTTGAACTTACTACCATTGTCACTTCTAACTCTCTTGATGATTGTTTCAAACTCATTGTGAATGCCCTTGACATATGATTTGAATGTTGCAAACGCATCACTTTTGTCCATTAGAAAGAATACTCAAGTGTATCTAGTATAATCATCCACTATCATAAAGCCATATTTGTTTCCACCAATGCTAGTGTATTGTGTTGGCCCAAACAAATCCATGTGCAATAACTCAAATGCTTTACTAGTGCTCATCATGCTTTTCTTAGGATGGGTGTTTCCAACTTGTTTTCTGGCTTGATAAGAGCTACAAAGCTTATCTTTCTCAAACACTATATCTTTCAAGCCTCTAACCAAGTCATGCTTAACCAATCTATTCAATTGTTTCATTCCAACATCACCAAGCCTTCTATGCCACAACCAACCCATGCTAGATTTAGAGAACAAACATATAGATAATTGAGCTTCACTAGCATTGAAATCAACCAAGTATAGTGATGAGGACATCAACCCCACACACGGAATGGCTACTCCAACCTGAACCAAAGACAGCGCCACCAGACCACTCACTCGAGCTCGTGCACGTGAATTAAACTTCGTGATGATTTTGAAGAATGAAGGACCGGAAGTTTCCTAAGTGCATGCGCCATCTATGCTCATGATGAACTCAGCTAGAATAATGTCTAGGTGCTTTGCGCCACCTATGTGTTTTTTAGTTTTGTCAAGAAATAACCGTGAAGGTGTCTTTGCGCCACCTAAATCGGAAAGGGGATCAAGGAGATGGCGTGTAGGCTGTTTGGGAGCCTATTCCTCGCCTAGTGGGCAGGTGGGCGCCCTACCTTCCTCACGCCTCCTCCCCTATTTAGCTAGGGGCTACGCCCCTCTGTTGCTTGGGTTTTGTTTTGCTTAAGTTAGCCATTGCTACTTCAAGCTTCGTCTTCGTGTAATTGAAACCCCACCTTCGAGTAATAATCGGGTTGCTCGCCTTAAATTCTTGCTTGTTCTTCGATTGCACAGAGGAATTGATCTTCGTGATCGAGTTGATCTTGCACCAAGAAGGTCAATAACCATCGGGAGTTGGTTCAACGATTGCTAAGGCGCCACGGACTTGTTCGTCAGTGTGTTGGATCGTGAGGGTCGACACCCACCAAATCGTAGTTATCCTCCACTCACCGAAAGATCGTGCACTCCAGCTCTATCAAGTGGTATCAAAATTCAGGTTGATCGGTGAGTTTTATCGAGTTTATCCTTTAGTTTCTAGATTGTTCATCATCCTATCGTCCACAAAACCAAAACAACACTCGTGTTCGACCTTTGTCCTAGCACCTTTTGAGCCTTGCACATTTCATTTAGTAATTTGCGTTGTTGAATTTGTGTGCTTTCGCGTCAATAGTTTTTTGGTCACTTTGTGTTCATCGCTGTTGTTTTCACCGTCGTTTCATCCACCACCACCACCACGCCGCTTTTTTCACCATTTTCCCCCCCCTGCTTACCCCCACCTTGCGTTTTGGAAAGTTTGCCTCGAGTTCGATTCTGGCAAGTTTTGTTTGTGCGCCAAAGGGAAAGTATCCAGAAAGAAAAAAAAAAAGGCAAGGTGCCAATCTATTCAAAAAGGCAAGGTTCCAATATATTAAAAAAAAGAAAAAGAAGGAAAGGAAAAGCCGCACCATACAAGGCAACAGAATTACATTTGTGAGGCAGGCCTTTTCCCCTGTTGGGCGCCACCCCCCCTTCCCTGTTTTGGGATTTGGTGCAATATTCTTCCTTATTTCAGATCATCAAGTTTTGGAAAGAAGATTTCCGGTGTTAGCGCCCCGATTTGGTACTGGTCTTCCTCTCTCGACAGAACACACCAGGCGCCTTCCCCCTTGGGCGCCCCTACCTTTTGCTTCCTTTGCACGTTTACACTTGTCTCCAATGACATAGCGGCGTGTTTAGCACTATTATTCAACCTTGCATTGTTGTTTGATTGTGCTAACCCTTGAAATTGAGTGCACCTTTCCTTAACTCCACAAATTTTCTCTGATCAAGCTCTATGTCCTCCGGCAATCGCTCCATTCAATCTTTGGAAGGTTGTACCGCTGGTTGCAAGTCACCCTATGAGCTTGGTAAGAACGGGTAAGAGTTTGATAACAATTTGTAGTTTGAGTGCCTTGATCAACACCACATCCTATAAGCTTTAGGGCACATACTTGTTTTCATGTTCGTTGTTTTTCCACTAACAATGACAGGGGAGCCACCGATCGGGACGCCATGCCTCGGTCCCCACGCACTAAAGGCATCATTCACCACTTCAATCGCAAGATGAACGAGCACGTGGAGGGCTTGGCAGAGGAGATTAGGATTGCCAACGAGCAAGTGGGTCAATTTTAGGACGCTCAAATGGCCACAAATGCTACGCTCATGCGGAGATGCAAAGCACAATCATCTTACGCCACCAAATTGCCACGCTCGCTCACTACACGCCTTGATGAGTTGGTACAACAACTTGGCGATCAACGTCGGAATTTGATTATGGTGGCGATACTGAGATCGGCGACCGGGGACCGCCATGGAGGGTGCCACCACAAGCCGTGGGTGGCGCGTGGTACGTAATCGAAACGACTCATTTACTAAGATTAAGTTCACGATTCCTTCATTTAATGGCAAATATGATCCAGTGCGTATCTTGATTGGGAACTTGCGGTAGATCGAAATTTCATTGTCATGATGTTCCTGCACAATATCAAGTTAGGGATGCTACTAGTGAGTTTACATATTTCGCATCCATTTGGTGGCGTGAGCATCGCAAAGAAACACCCTAATAACATTCCCACAACTTGGGAGCAATTAAAAGCGTCATGCGACATCGATTTGTTCCTTCCTATTATGCACGAGACTTGCTTAATAAAATGTAGCGTTTTCAAAGAAGGAACCAAATCAGAGAAGAGTATTATCAAGAGTTGCAAACCGGCATGATTTGTTGTGGTTTAGTTGAGACTAATGATGTCATTGCGATGGCACGATTTCATGGTGGTTTGAACCATGAAATTCGTGATATTCTTGATTATAAGCACTATGATGATATTACTACTTTGTTTGCATTTGCTTGCAAAGTTTGACGTGAAGTCAGGACGACGACGAGCAAGGACTCATTCTAACTCTTTTGCGTGTCGCACTACTTTGACCCATTTAGCCCCCTACGGCACCCTCCCCACCTAGCGGTATGTCACGTGACAAGGCAACAACTCCACCTCCAGCGCCCCTTTTAGCTAATAAGAGCACCTCCTCTTCCACTAGCCGCACAAAGGACATTCAATGCCATCATTGCAAAGGTTATGGACATGTGATATGGGATCTGCCCCATCAAGCGTCGTTGATTATACGTGACGATGGTGAGTATTCTTCGCTAGTGATTCCGATGAAACTATATATGCTATGCTTGTTGTCGCCGACGTTTCAGGACATGCGGAAGAACACGTGGCGCCAATCGATCTTGACAAGTATGAGAGTCTTGTTGTGCAAAGAAGTCCTCAATACACAGTTGCCTGACTGGAAAGGTAACCGATGCCACACTTTGTTCCACACCAAAGGCGTTATGCGCAAGAACGATCCATTCGCATCATCATTGACGGCGGTAGTTGCAACAATTTGTCAAGTTCGGATCTGGTGGAGAAGTTATCTCTCAAAACGCGTCCCACATCCACATACCTACCACATTCAATGGCTCAACCAGGTGGCAAACTCAAGGTAACACGCCTTTCGATGCGTGTTCACTTCTCCATGGGTTCTTATTACGATTATACCGATTGCGATGTTGTTCCTATGGAGGCATGTTCGTTGTTGCTTGGTAGGCCCCGCAATATGATACTTGATTGTTTACATCATGGTCGCACAAATCATTATTCATTACTTTAAGGGCAAGAAAATTATTCTTCATCCAATGACCCCTGAGCAGTTGTGAAAGATGACATTGCTCGGGCTACTAAAGCATTAAAACAATGCCAACAACAACCAACAAGGTCTAAAGAGATTAAGCTACATGCTCTGTTTTACTTGCTACACGTGCTGATTTTGATGAACTACATGTTGATAATATGCCTTGCTATGCGCTTGTATGTTCTCATGTGCCGGTTTCACTCGATGATGCACCATCTTTGGATATACCCCTGCTATTACTAAGCTTTTGCGGGACTTTGCCGATGTGTTTTCGAAGGAATCACCACCAGGTCTTCCTCCCATTCGTGGCATTGAGCACCACATTGACCTCATCCCGGGCGCCCATCTTCCCAAGCTGCGCCTGCACTGCACTAAATCCCGATGAGACAAAGGAGATTCAGCGCCAAGTCCAAGCGCTACTTGATAAGGGCTACATTCGTGAGTCTCTTAGCCCTTGCTCGCTCTCGTACTACTTGTCCCAAAGAAAGATGGTACCGGCGCGATGTGTGTAGATTGTCGAGCGATTAACAATATCATAATTGTTATCGTTATCCTATACCTCGCCTTGATGATATGCTTGACGAGCTTAGCGGTGCTTTTATATTCTCCAAGGTAGATTTATGTGGCGGGTACCATCGATTAGAATGAAACTTGGGGATGAATGGAAAATGGCTTTTAAAACAAAATTTGGCTTATATGAATGGTTAGTTATGCCGTTTGGATTGACTAATGCTCCCAGCACATTTATGCGCTTAATGAATGAAGTTTTGAGGCTGTAACACCTCGGATGTTTAAAATACTAAAACCTGACATGTCATCCTATGCATTGCAAAGCATTTGGCATTTGGTGAAAAGTTTGAGATGCATACACTAAAACAAGTTTATATTCATGTGGTATGTGTTGAATTGTATTGGTTGACTCTAGTTCAAAGTTTGTTTGGATTTTGAATTTTTCGAGAAAACCCCCGCTTTTCAAAGATTTAAATCCTACCACGAAAATCCATTTCAAAATCTAAGCATAATTTGGGGTTGATCCCAAAAGCAAAAGTGTAGAGCTTGGAAAGTTATGCAAAGTTTGTTTTGGAGTTTTTCAAGTTGTTTAGAAAAATTTTGAGTAATTCAAAAAGGCGTAATTCGTTAAATTTCCTATTCAAATTCAAAAGTTCATTTCAAAATCTAGACCGAATTAGGAGATGGTTATAGAAGCAAAGTTGTAGAACTTTCGATTTTGAACAACTTTTGTTTTGGAGATTTTGAGTTGTTATGAAAATTTGAGAGTAATTTGTGAATTTTGGCGTATGGCAATTTTGTAATTTCGTGAATAGTGTTCACCGCCTAAGCTACATTGCCGTCGGACCTTCTTGACGTTCCAGTAGCGTCGTGGCCGTCCTTGATGTCGCTACCGGCACGAAACAGCTCCATCGTGGCTTCCTTGAGCTTCTGCGCCACGCTATAAAGTACCAAGACGTCGTCATCGCTGCGTTTTTTTCTTCTTCCTTTATTTTCACCACCGCCATTGTCATCGCTCCAACAAGCTCGCATCGTCTCCCCCCAGTATTTGTTGCCATCTCGGTAAAGGCCATCCTAGTTCCGTCTTTTCCTTGCGAATCCAACCCGACTAACATTGGTCGCTTTGAAATTGCCGAGAACTCGCATCCACGTCTTTCTTCCTCGCGGTCAACAACTTCACCGCTTCTTGGGCGTGTCATCATGGCGAGCCCTTGATGGAGCCGTTGTGCAATGTCGGTGTACTTACGGCTTCGTTTCGATCTTTGTAGTACTTAGTCGGTTGTTGTTTACTCATTTTGATCATCTTTGTAGTCGCCGGTTCTCCTCACCGATGATCTTTGCTCCGCATAGTTCACCGTAGTGGTCGGATAGTTCACCGTAGTGGTGGATAGTTCACCATAGTGGTCGGATAGTTCACCGTAGTGGTCGGATAGTTCACCATAGTGGTCGGAGAGTTCACCAAAGTGATCGGTCTTTGGCGTGGTCACATCGATTCTGAATATGGTTTGGTTAGTTTGGTTTGTAATCAGATCTTTGCGAAGGAAAATTGTATCCAATTTATTAATTTTTGCATCCATCATCGAGCATCATGTTTCATATTCCGCATCATGTTAAACATGGCAATGTTACTACGTGTAGTAAACGAAGGTGAACACGTGGTAGTTAATCAAGTTCTTGGAGGAGGTTGATCTCATCTCTGCTGAGGTCGGATCGAAGACTTATGAAACATCGCAGAGCCGGACCTTTTCGGTCAACAAAGGCAAGCCCCTTGGATGCATACAACCCTACCTTGTGTTTTTTGATTAATTTCGCTTTTGCTTTCCGTTCTTTGCATTAAGTGATTAAGAGTTAAGTAAGAGCCTAATTGGTGCATTACCACCCTTGTTATTCCATATTTACCATATTACCAGTTTTGAACTCAGATATGCCTAGTTTTGCTTAGCTATGCGTGAGAACGATGAAGTCGGTGACTACCTACCACCGCAAGTTTTAAATGGAACATTGGTTAATTATGTTAGCATGTGATATGGGAATGTGGAGTAATAAATCTAGACCGAAGCGGACTCGGTGTGTGAGCCACAAGACATGGAGGTCTTGTGAGCGGGATCTTTCCGTCTGTGTCGATTAAGGCACGTCCGTTGTTGAATTGCATGAGGTAAGAATTTGTAGTACTAACCACATACTCCGTAAGCTTTGAACTTGGCAATTCTATTACAAGAATGGCTACTCACAGACCGGGGGTGGAGAGATGGCGGGAATAGCATGTACCCACGTGGCAATGGGCTGGATTGGTGGAGTACTGTATTCTCGGGTGGCGCGGACCCGTTCTTGTTTTAGAGGATCCGAGAATAGGTTGGTATATGTAGGTCAGGGACCTGCATATGTCGTGTGGTCTAGAATCCCCAGCTGGGTTTATAATCGGTTCGAATCGTCGTTGCTCCTCGGTTATGGAGACTCAACTCACTGTTCATCATCGTAGTAATTGATAACTGGAACTTGAGAATGGTTGATGAAGGTGTTGGATATGAAGTTTCATGATCTCATTACGGATCGTGTCATCTTTGTATATGATTTTATGAAGTTTAAACTGTTGAAACAAAGAATTTTGTCAAAGAGCTTTTACGCAAAATAACTTTGATATATTGCTAAAACCATACCTTGAATCCCTGAGCCTGCATTCCTGAGTTATCAGTTCTTATTTCGGTAAAGTCTTGTTGAGTACTTTTGTACTCAGGGTTCGTTGACCCTTGTTGCAGGTGAGTCTCATGAGCAGATCTGTTGTGGATCTTGTTGCATGACAGTTGTACCTTGTGATGACATTGAGAAGTAATTGTGTGGCCCTTGGGCAGGGCAGCCTCATTGTGTGTTTTGTATTATATTATAATGCCGCTCCACTACTTTGGTTTGTATTAATATCGAACTTAGTTGTATGGTTTGAAACAAATGGTTTGTAAACTATGTTATTGTAAGTCTTCCGCTACTTTTACTCTGATGTATTTATTTGAATAAACTGTTGTAATACTGCAATGACTCTATAATGTGATCCTGCTCGGAAATTGTGGATGATTCGGGGTTCCCCGAGGACACCCGACAGACTTCTTAAGTTACTAGGAACATATGCATTGTTGTCAAAGGTCTTTGGACAGTGACAAATGTATGTGGGTCCTATAATTTAGGAGGTTCTGCCACAGAATGGTATTAGAGCGATCGTTACAAAGTTTTTGTGGTATTGGTTTACAAAAACTTCAAAATGATTTGGGATGACTAAATTTAACTTGATTAATTTGGTCCAAATTGCTTCTAACTTATCTTATTTCTTTCTCACCATTCCTTATTTGATTAAAAAGGTTTTGTGTGGTGGAGTAGTAATATTACTATGCCCTATATAAAAATAAATGTTGTTTATGTGCATTATAAACTTTGATGTTTTTGTTCGTAAGAACGATTCATGCATCATGAATAATTCACCCGTTACTTCCTTCACCTCTTAGTCTAGAGTTGAGTAGTGAGTCTGGTTTGAGTAATGTAATCCATCTTAGCTACTTATTGGATTTTGATCAAATGGTCTTATTTGGATTAAATTGGCTTCCTACAGTATGGCTCGTACCAAGATGACGCCCCGTAAGTCCACTGGACCCAAAGGAGTTCCTCGTCACCAACTTGCCCCTAGAAACGATGGTGCTAGCAGTAGCAGTTCTAGGCCTGATCCCCAGGCGGAGATACAGAGGATTTCTACAGAGTTAGCACAAGCTACTAGAGATAGGGCTTTGGATGCTATACAGGTAGGAGAATTACAGGATCAATTGAGGCGTCTCACCACTACACACAGGAACTGCGAAAGCATGTTAGTTTGTACGGTGGAGGGACGAAATGAAGCCTGGCATAGGGAGAATGTAGCTAGAGCTAGAACTCATGAGCTAGAATTCTATGTAGAAGATTTAGAAGAACATAATACCTATCTACATGAGGAAGTTCATAGGCTTAGCAATCTACTAAACCTGAATCATGAGCCTCAAGTCGATGCCATGGATCCCGTGTCATCCTTGCCGATGATAGCGAATCGAAGAGGAAGAAGAAGAAGATCCTGAAGAATTAGTAATGATCAATGAAAGTGATGATGAAGGCGGTAATAATTCCGGAATGGATACCGAGCACGAAGTTTGAAGTAATCACGAAAAAAGTAGAGTTGTATAATAGTTAATTATGGTTAGGCTATGTATCTTGTTTTGGTACTTATAGGGTCCGGTGTTTATAGTAGTAAACCCTATGTAATGTGTCCGGAGTAAGCTTTTGTGCAATCCAATAAAGGCTTGTGAATAAAGTTTGGTTTGTTATGAGCGAGATCGTCAAATGACGGGGATCGTGATATTTCTGGTACTTCATAAGAGGATGATGATATCCCCAACCCGCCACCGATGCCGAATTAATCAATGGGCCGATGCTATCATTGCATTAGTCAATGTGGACTGTGGAAAATTCTCGTTTGCTTCATGAGATGGCTCAAAGTAATCGAGAATCGGATGCATAGAAACCGTGGCGCAATCATAACAGGTATGAGGCTACCTATGTGGATTTCACGGATACAAAACCCCGGTGTTCACCAAGGCGATGAACCAATCGGAGGTCGATGGTAGCTTAGGACCATGGAGCGAAATTTGATCTTATTCACTTTGCATGAGTTTCGAAACCGGTGTTTGCTGCCAAAGAACTTAGAGGTGCAAATTGGTGCTTGGTATGCAAATCTAATGGCCATGCAACCCATGAGCGTTCCCGTTAACTTGGACAATTTCGATCGCTTGCTGTGAGCCCATTATATCCCGGAAGGAGTGATGGCTATGAAGCTAGATGAATTCCTTGCTTTGAGGCAAGGGATCAAACGGTTATGCAAAGATGTGGGAAGATTCAATCATCTATCGCAAAGATGCATCCGAACATGTCAATACGGATGCCAAGAAAAAGAAATGGTTCATGAGAGGTCTGAATACCAAACTACGAGACAATGATGATAGTCTGTACCAATATCACTTATCATGAGGCGATAAATATTGCAATTGCTTCAGAGGCAAAAGTATCGGCAAGACATAAGGAGCTCAAGAAGAAAAAAGAATGTGTTGTCTGGACCTTTTGGTGGAAACCAAAAGAGGCGAGAGTGATTTATCATCTAGTAAACCATTATCGTCCTCCTTATCGTCCACCATAGTCTCAAGCCGGGCAACAGTCAAATGTCCATCCTGCTATAACCTATCCGAACTCACAAATAACCAATGCTCCTGGTGGCAATGCTCCAACGTCACGGTGGTCACAACTATCCGTGTTACAATTGTGGAAGGATCTGGTCATTTCTCCGAGGAATGTCCATACCCTAAGCGAAAGCTAATCAAAATTATCAGAAGGCCCTTGCCAATCAACAACTGGGTCAGGCACCAAACAAGAACCACAATCAGAATGCTCAGAAGGGCAAAGATGAGAGGAAGACAGGACGGGTGTTCTATATTCAAGCTTGAGAAATTCGAGGAGGGAGCCAGTGATGATGGGTATGTTTCGCTGTTGCCAATCACCCTGCAGCTTATACTTTTTGATTACAAGCATCGCATTCATTCATCAATAGAACATTTGTCGTGAAGCATGAAATTTCAATTGGGGCAACAAAGGAAAGTTTTTTTATACAAATCGTCCGAGGGACGTCACAGTACTAAGGAAATGGTATACCAGTACCGTAAACTGAGTGGGCATATTTTTCCACTACCATGATTATCCTTAAGGATCGGGGATATAGATGTAATCTTGGGAATGAATTGGATGTATCCGCATAAAGGCTATTATAGATGCTTTGAATAGGACTTTAAGAGTAAGTTTGCACGATAGTAATTCTCAATTTCTCATCCAACTTCCAACCTTAAGAAGATCGATGGGCGAGTTTGTGCAACTGCCAAAAGAGATTAGAGATATCCCGGTAGTAACGTGAATTTCTTGATGTGTTTTCAAGATTTACCCGTCTACCACCGATAGGGATGTACAGTTTAACATAGAGTTACAACTTTGGAACAGCTCCGATTTCTCGAAGAGCCTATAGAATGCCACCTAAGGAATTGGCCGAGTTGAAGGCTCGATTACAAGAATTAATTGAGAAGGGGTTTATCCAACCTAGTTCCTCACCTTGGGGATGTCCGCAATTTTGTGAAAAAAGATGAGACCACGAGGTTATGTGTTGACTATCGTCTGCTTGAATGAAGTGACCATCAAGAATAAGTATCCATTACCTCGGATAGATTTGCTTTTTGATCAGGTTGGCGAGTCAAAGTTTTCTCCAAGATAGATTTGAGATCGGGGTATCATCAAATCAAGATAAAGCCCTGAAGATATTCCTAAAACGGCATTTACCACGAGATACGGATTATATGAATACTTGGTGATGTCTTTTGGTTTGACCAATGCTCCACTCATTTCATGTATTTGATGAACTCAAGATTCATGCCCGAGCTAGACAAGTTTGTAGTGGTATTTATAGATGATATACTAGTATATTCCAAGAATAAGACAGAACATGCGAATACCTCGAATTGTTCTGACTCGTTTGAGAGAACATCAATTGTATGTTAAGTTCAACAAGTGTGATTTTTGGCTTAAGGAAGTGCGATTTCTGGGACATGTCTTGTCCGAGGAAGGAGTTGCTGTTGATCCAAGCAAAGTGAAGGATGTGCTTGATTGGAAACCACCAACCACAGTTCATCAAGTTCGGAGTTTTCTGGGATTGGCGGGGTATTACCGTCGGTTTATTCCAGATTTCTCTAAAGTATCAAAGTCCATAACTGAATTGTCGAAGAACCAAGTCAAGTTTGTCTGGTCATCAGATTGTGAAGAGGCTTTCCAGACTTTAAAAAGGCTGTTGACTACTGCACCAGTGTTAGCTCAACCTGATATCGAGAAGCCATTTGATGTTTATTGTGATGCTTCAGGTATTGGTATTGGATGTGTGTTGATGCAAGAAGGCCGAGTCATTGCCTATGCGTCCAGGCAACTTAAGCAACATGAAGAACACTATCCTACTCATGATTTGGAGTTAGCAGCTATGGTTCATGCTCTAAAGATTTGGCGGCATTACCTGCTTGGTAATACATGCCATATGTATACAGACCACAAGAGCTTAAAGTATATCTTTACTCAGTCAGAGTTGAACATGCGACAAAGAAGATGGTTAGAACTGATTAAGGATTATGATTTGGAAGTACATTATCACCCTGGTAAAGCAAATGTAGTTGCAGATGCTCTCAGTCGCAAAAGTTATTGTAATTGTCTGGCAGTGAAAACAATGGGTTTAACTTTATGTCAAGAAATGGAAAAGTTGAATATAGAAGTAATTCAACAAGGAAGTTTGACCAACATAATTGTAGAAGCCACTATTCGAGATCAAGTTATTGCTGCTCAGAAGGAAAACAAGGGTATAGCCCATATCAAGGAAAGAGTCGAGAATGGAAAAGCAGAATGCTTCAGCATAGATGATAAAGATGTGTTGTGGTTCAAGGATCGCCTAGTGGTACCGAAGGTTCCTGAGTTGCGATAGTCAATTCTAGAGGAGGCACATGCTACTAGGTTATCTATCCATCCGGGAAGTAACAAGATGTACCATGACTTGAAGCAAAGATTCTGGTGGACTAAAATAAAAATAGAGATTGCTAGATATATAGCAAAGTGTGATACTTGTCAAAAGGTAAAAGCTATACATTTGAGGTCTGCTGGTGAATTACAACCATTGCCTATTCCATCTTGGAAGTGGGAGGACATAAGTATGGATTTTATTGTTGGTCTACCCAAGACATCAAAGGGATTTGACTCGATATGGGTTATTGTAGATCGACTCACTAAGTCAAGACACATTTTCTTCCAACAAGACAATATATCCTACGATCCAATATGCCAAAATGTACTTAGCAAGAATCATGAGTTTGCATGGAATACCCAAGACTATAGTGTCGATAGGGGTACACAGTTTGTCTCCAGACTTTTGGAAACACTTACATGCTTCATTGGGTACTAAACTTACAGATAGTACAGACTTATCATCCATGAGACCGATGGATGATGAAAAGTCAATCAAGTGCTTGAAGATATGTTAAGGTGTTGTGTCCTTAATTATTCCAACAAGTGGGACAAATGCTTACCTTTGGCCGAGTTCTCATATAACAATAGTTATCGAGAAAGCATTAGAATGGCTCCATTTGAAGCACTCTATGGCCGTGAGGTGCAGAACATCCACGAGTTGGTCGAAGCTTGGGAGAAAAAGATTCTTTGGAGTTGACCTTGTGAAAAGAAACGGAAGACAAGGTTAGGCAAATACAAAGTAATTTGAAAATAACTCAGATCCCGCCAAAAGAGTTATGCGGATAGACGATGGAGACCATTGGTATTCAACAAAGGAGATTTTGTATATCTGAAAGTATCACCAATGAAGGAGTTAACCGTTTTGGTGTTAAAGGAAAGTTGGCACCCCAATACATTGGACCATATCAAATTTTGGAGAGGTTTGGAAAAGTGGCATATCGCTTGAAATTACGAACATTTATCAATTTGTACACGATGTGTTCCATGTGTCTCGATTAAAGAAGTGCCTCCGAGTGCCCGAAAGCGAGAATGTTGAAGTTGAGGGAGTGGAACTTGAACCGGATCGACTTATTCGAATATCCTATCCAAGTGTTGGATCAAAAGATCGTGTTACTCGGAGGAGAACAATAAAGTTCTACAAGATACAATGGAATCAACATACTGAAAGAGGAAGCTACTTGGGAATCGGAAGATTACTTGTTAGAAAAGTTTCCGTAGTTTCTAGCGTCAATATAGAATAGAATAATGTTAGTTGAGCTCGGTTGCTACAAATTGTGTTTTGTAAAAGAACCTCAGTTGTTTTATGGAAAAGTTCTAGATGTTTTTGGATTGACACATTTCCTTTTCCATTACTTACTCTATGGCTTTGAATCTTGGGGCTAGATTTCTTTTAGGGGAAGGATTGTAACACCTCGGTGTTTAAAATACTAAAACGACATGTCATCATATGCATTGCAAAGCATTTGGCATTTGGTGAAAACTTTGAGATGCATACACTAAAACAAGTTTATATTCATGTGGTATGTGTTGAATTGTATTGGTTGACTCTAGTTCAAAGTTTGTTTGGATTTTGAATTTTTCGAGAAAACCAGCTTTTCAAAGATTTAAATCCTACCACGAAAATCCATTTCAAAATCTAAGCATAATTTGGGGTTGATCCCAAAAGCCAAAGTGTAGAGCTTGGCAAGTTATGCAAAGTTTGTTTTGGAGTTTTTCAAGTTGTTTAGAAAAATTTTGAGTAATTCAAAAGGCGTAATTCGTTAAATTTCCTATTCAAATTCAAAAGTTCATTTCAAAATCTAGACCGAATTAGGAGATGGTTATAGAAGCAAAGTTGTAGAACTTTTGATTTTGAACAACTTTTGTTTTTGGAGATTTTTGAGTTGTTATGAAAATTTGAGAGTAATTTGTGAATTTTGGCGTATGGCAATTTTGTAATTTCGTGAATGCAGTGTTCACCGCCTAAGCTACATTGCCGTCGGACCTTCTTCGCGTTCCAGCGCGTCGTGGCCATCCTTGATGTCGCTATTGGCATGGAAACGACTCCGTCGTGGCTTCCTTGAGCTTCTTACGCGCGCTATAAGTACCAAGACGTCGTCATCGTTGTTTTTTCTCTTCTTCCTTTGTTTTCACCACCGCCGTTGTCATCGCTCCAACAAGCTCGCATCGTCTCCCCGCCACTGTTGCCATCTCGGTAAAAGGCCATCCTAGTTTCATCTTTTCCTTGCGAATCCAAACGGCTAACATTGGTCGCTTTGAAATTGCCGAGAACTCGCAGTCCACGTCTTTCTTCCTCGCGATCGGCAACTTCACCGCTGCGGGTGTGTCATCGTGGCGAGCCCTTCGGTGAGCCATTGTATCATCATCCGGTGTACTTACGGCTTCGTTTCGATCTTTGTAGTACTTAGTCGATTGTTGTTTACTCATTTTGATCACTGCGATCGCGGGTTCTCCCTCACCGACGATCTTTGCTCGCGCATAGTTCACCGTAGTGGTCGGATAGTTCACCGTAGTGGTCGGATAGTTCACCGTAGTGGTCGGATAGTTCACCGTAGTGGTCGGATAGTTCACCGTAGTGGTCGGATAGTTCACCGTAGTGGTGGGATAGTTCACCATAGTGGTCGGAGAGTTCACCAAAGTGATCGGTCTTTGGCGTGGTCACATCGATTCTGAATATGGTTTGGTTAGTTTGGTTTGTAATCAGTCTTTGCGAAGGAAAATTGTATCCAATTTATTAATTTTTGCATCCATCATCGAGCATCATGTTTCATATTCCGCATCATGTTAAACATGGCAATGTTACTACGTGTAGTAAACAAAGGTGAACACGTGGTAGTTAATCAAGTTGCGGAGGAGGTTGATCTGTCTCTCGTTGAGGTCGGATCGAAGACTTGTGAAACGTCGCAGAGCCGGACTTTTCCGTTAACGAAGGCAAGCCCCGGATGCATACAACCCTACCTTGTGTTTTACAAATTAATTTCGCTTTTACTTTCCGTTCTTGCATTAAGTGATTAAGAGTTAAGTAAGAGCCTAATTGGTGCATTACCACCCTTGTTATTCCATATTTACCATATTACCAGCTTTTGAACTCAGTATATGCCTAGTTTTGCTTAGCTATCGTGTAGAACGATGAAGTCGGTGACTACACCGCCACCGCAAGTTTTAAATGGAACATTGGTTAATTATGTTAGCATGTGATATGGGAATGTGGAGTAATAAATCTAGACCGGACGGACTTCGGTGTGTGTGAGCCACAAGACATGGAGGTCTTGTGAGCGGGATCTTTCCTTTGTGTCGATTAAGGCACGTCCTTTGTTGAATTGCATGAGGTGAGAATTTGTAGTACTAACCACATACTCGGTAAGCTTTGAACTTGGCAATTCTATTACGAGAATGGCTACTCGCAAGACCGGGAGTGGAGAGATGGCGGAATAGCATGTACCCACGTGGCAATGGGTTTGGATTGGTGGAGTCTTGTATTCTCGGGTGGCGCGGACCCGTTCTTGTTTTAGAGGATCCGAGAATAGGTTGGTATATGTAGGTCGTGGACCCATATGTCGTGTGGTCTGGAATCCCAATTGGATTTATAATCGGTTCGAATCGTCGTTGCTCCTCGGTTATGGAGACTCAACTCACTTGCTCATCATCGTAGTAATTGATAACCGGAACTTGAGAATGGTTGATGAAGGTGTTGGATATGAAGTTTCATGATCTCATTACGGATCGTGTCATCTTTGTATATGATTTTATGAAGTTTAAACTGTTGAAACAAAGAATTTTGTCAAAGAGCTTTTACGCAAAATAACTTTGATATATTGCTAAAACCATACCTTGAATCCTCGAGCACGCATTCTGAGTTATCGGTTCTTATTTCGGGTTAAGTCTTGTTGAGTACTTTTGTACTCGTGGTTCGCTGACCCTTGTTGCGCGGTGAGCCTCATAAGCGAGATCTATTTTGGATCGTCTTTGCATGACAGATTAATACCTTGTGATGACGTTGAGAAGTAATTGTGTGGCTCTTAGGCGTAAGCCCTCATTGTGTGTTTTATATTATATTATAATGCCGCTCCATTACTTTGGTTTGTATTAATATCGAACTTAGTTATACGGTTTGAAACAAATGGTTTGTAAACTATGTTATTGTAAGTCTTCCGCTACTTTTACTCGATGTGTCTATTTGAATAAACTGTTGTAATACTACAATGACTCAGTAACGTGATCCCGCTTTCGGAAATCGTGGATGATTCGGGGTTCCCGAGGACACCCGACAGACTTCTTAAGTTACCGAGAACATATGCATTGTTGTCAAAGGTTTTGGACAAAGACAAATGTATGTGGGTCCTATAATTTAGGAGGTTACGCCACGAGAGGCCTTTCATAGGATTGTTTGTGGTTGTTTATTTTGATGATATTCTAATTTACAGATGAAGTCTATGAAAGAGCATTTGGAACATTTGCATGCTATTTTTTATGCTTTGCTATGCTGCCCGCTTGTTTGGTAACTTGGACAAGTGCGACTTCGCACACAACGTGTTTCGTTTCTTAGCTATGTTGTTACTCCATGAGGGCATTGAAGTGGACGATAGCAAGATTGACGCCATCCAGAGTGGCCCACGCCGCAGCGGTTACCTGATTTGGAGTTTTCTTGGGCTTGCGGTTTCTACCGACGGTTCGTCGCAAGCGTGACTTCAGCTCCATTGCCGCCCGTTGCATGAGCTCACCAAGAAGGGCATTCCTTTCTCTGAGGTGCGGCACAGACGAGGCATTCACCATTCTAAAAGATAAGTTGACACATGCCCCTTACTATAGCTACCGATTTCAATAAGATGTTTGAACTTAAATGCGATGCTAGTGGTATTGGCTTAGGCGGTGTTTGTCGCAAGAGGGCAAGCCATTTGCTTACTTTAGCGAAAAAATTAGCGGTGCTAGTCTGAATTATTCAACTTATGATAAGGAGCTTTTAAACTTTGGTTCGCACACTTCAAACATGGCAGCACTATCTTTGGCCTTGTGAGTTTATAATTCATTCGATCATGAGGCATTAAACATATTCGTAGCCAAACTAATCTGAACCGTCGGCATGCTAAGTGGGTCGAATTCATAGAGTTTTTCCATACATCATCAAACACAAGAACGGGAAAGACAACATTATTGTTGATGCTTTGTCGCCAGATAGATACACCATCTTTGTCCCGGTTAGACTTTAAAATTTTTGGTTTACAAACTGTGAAAGAACAATACGTCGATGATCCCGACTTTAAGGACATCATGATGCATTGCAAGGATGGTAAACCATGGGATAAATTCCATGTAACCGATGGGTTCTTGTTCCACGCTAACAAGCTATGTATTCCCACAAGCTCGGTTCAGTATTTTGTTGTTGCGAGCGCGCGGTGGCGGCCTCATGGGACACTTTGGCGTTTACAAGACACATGAGATTTTGGCCGCACACTTCTTTTTTTGGCCCCAGATCGCATGACGTGGGAGCGTTTTGTTGCATCTTTTGCCACGTGCCGAAAGCTAAGTCACACTGAACAACCACGGTTTGTATATGCCGTTACTGTCCCTACTTCTCCTTGGCTAGATATTTCTATGGATTTTATTTTGGGTTTACCTCGAACTAAGAAGGGAGGATAGTATCTTTGTGGTTGTTGATCGCTTCTCTAAAATGGCTCATTTCATACCATGTCATAAAATCGATGATGCTAGCAGCGTTCTTTGAGTTGTTCTTTCATGAGATTATTCGTTTACATGGTGTTCCAAATACAATAGTCTCAGATCATGATGCTAAGTTCCTAAGTCATTTTGGAGATCTCTTTGGAATAAACTAGGAACTAAATTGCTTTCAAAGACCACTTGTCACCCACAAACAGATGGGCAAATCGAGGTTGTGAACAAAACCTTATCTACCATGATTAGGGTTGTGTTAGACAAGAATATAAAACTTTGGGAGGATTGTTTGCCCCATGTCGAGTTTGCTTACAATCGTGCTACACATTCCTCCACGAAAATGTGCCCTTTTCGGTTGTCTATGGTTTACATTCCACGGGCGCCAATTGACTTGCTTCCTCCTTTGATCCTTTGGACGCCTCGCATGTAGATGTTGTTGCACGTGTTAAACAAATGTTGGACATCCATGAGCAAACACAATAGAACATTGCGCACACTAATGCTAAAAATCAGGCTGTTGGTAGTAAAGGATGTAAACTTGTTACTTTTGAACCTAGTGACTTGGTTTGGTTTCATTTGTGCAAGGATCGCTTTCCTAGTTTGCGCAGGTCTAAGCCATTGGTTCAAAAGCCCTTGACCTTGCCTTTGCCATTATCACCAAATGTAATACTATCATAACCATCATTGCCATTGGTGTTGATTGAGTTGAACATTCTTGTATCACCGGTCATGTGTTGAGTGCACCCACTATCAAGAACCCAATGCCTTTCTCCGGTTTTGTAATTGACCTACAAAAGAAGATTAATTCTTTTTAGGTACCCAAACTTGTTTGGGTCCTTGAAGGTTAGTCACTAAGATCTTTGGTACCCAAATGACTTTCTTCTTTGAGCCCATCCATGGTGCACCAATGAATTTAGCCTTTACACCATTTGTACCCTTAGTAAGCACATAGAAAGAATTAATCTTAATTGATGATACATTAGCACTTTTGCTCTTGTTCTTGCACTCATGCTCTTTATGACCAACTTGCTTGCAACTAGCACAAAATCGACCATTGTTCTTCATAAAACTAGTCTTCTGAGGAGCAAATGTCGTCTTGCCTTTCTTGGGGGTATAGTCCAATCCCTCTTTGTAGAGAGAAGCTCTTTGGCTACCCAAGCACATAAGCAAGCGGTCCTCATCACCATAGGCCTTAGCCAAGGTGTGAGTGAGCTCATTGACCTCCTTTTTGAGAGTCTCATTCTCAATTGTTAGTAAGGCATCACAAGTGAAACTATTACTACTAGATGAGGTGGAAGTATAAGTGCTACAAGAAGGGTTAGTGGGAGCAACAATGATAGGCTTATGGAATGATTCATCAATTATATTACAAGTTAAGCCTACATCACATGTCTCAACATGCTTCTTCTCATTTTGCTCATTAAGCAAAGAGGAATGAGCTTTTTCAAGCTTCTTGTGAGCCTTGCCAAGCTTATCATGGGCTTCCTCTAGCCTCTCATGAGATGCATTGAGCTCATCAAAGGCTTACTTAAGGGCTTTTAGTTTCTTACGCAAGCTTTTGCATTCCCTTCTCTTATTGTCAAAGTGTTCTTTAGCATCATCTAGCATGTCAAGTAGTTCATCCTTAGTTGGTTCATCATCATCACTATCACTTTCATTTTCATTTTCATTATCATGTTCCTCATCACTTTCATCATCACAAGTTTGTACCTTAGTGGCCTTAGCCTTGAAGCATGATGGAGTGTCGAAGAGAGAAGGCTTCTCATTGATAGCAATGCTTACAAGTGCCTTCTTCTTGCTAGTCTTGTCATCATCACCATCATCATCATTATTTGAGGAAGCATCACTATCCCAAGTGACCACATATGAACCACCCTTCTTCTTCTTGAAGGTCATCTTGTCCTTCTTCTCTTTCTTTTCCTTCTTGTCCTTCTTCTTATTCTTCTTTGCCGAATAGGGTGATGGTGGGATGGCGTCCTACTCACGTTGAGAGATTTTCTACCCCCCGCGGTGATGAATTAGTCATTTTGAAGATTATTTCTATCGCGGGTTTGGTGTTCCGATCCATTTGTTCCTCAGCGGATTGATTGAGTATTACGCGATTAGTCTTTGCAATCTAGGCCCGAACTCCATCCTTCGTGTTTCTATCTTTATCCATTTTTGCGAAGCCTATCTTGGCATTCTCCCTCATTTTGATCTCTTCCGCCACTTTTTTTGTTTGAAATGTCGTGGGGGATCTGGATCTAGGGTTGTGGGTAGCGCATACTTGCAGCTTCGGGATGGGATGGTTGGCCAGTACGTCGCTACCTCGTTGAACACAAACGTGAAATATTGGGCACAACGATGGTTCTACATACCATAGGGGGAACATTATGTGGCGTGCGACATTGATCAGATTCCCGTGAGCAACGCCAGGTGGTCGGAGAGACCTGGTGCTAGTGGAATGGAACAGGTAAGGGAGCTCCTGGCACTGATCGACCGAAGGAGAGTAGATGGGGTCATAGTGGAGACAAATTTTACTTTTCGATGATGACAGCCTAGCAAGGAGAGGGCACTCCCCGCGTATGAATTCTGAGGGGATACTGACGGGACCTGAGAGGTGCCCGAGCCGATTGACCGAGAGGAGGTCAAGCGGCGGATTGGGGTGTTGTTCAACCTCACAGGTCGCCGTAAGGTTGATGACTAGTAGAGGGAACCTCCCACAAGAGGTAAGAGTTTTTGCATTAGTTTCGCCTGATTCCTTTTTTGTTGCGATGTACTCATTCGTGCTCTTGAAGATCCGTGGGCAGGACCGAGCATCATACTTCTCAGCAGTGCCATCGGTGAACTGGCCGAGGGGTGTTGATGCTCGGCCAAGCAGTCTCCAGCGTCGAGCCAGCTCGGAGGCTGGTGGGGACAGCTCGGATGATAACGATGACAAAGATGGAGGTGAGCGGACATCGCATGTCCATGAGAAACTTTGGGGGAAGCGACCCGTTAGTGAGGAACACTATCGAGAAGAGCGGCTGTAGAACATCGGCGCTCCCACTCAACACCAAAGATGGCAAATGGTGGTTTCAAGCTCGTTGGATGACGATAGGTTGGCAGCACCACCATCTCCAAGGGTCGCGATGCCACCACCGGTCGTGCTAGCTAGAGCAGAGACCCGCGAGGTGCGACAGACGTGGCAGGCCACGGCGGTGGTGCCCGGCAGTGTTCGAGCATCATCAGCGACGATGACTCATGTGGCGCCAGCGGCAATAGCCTGGGCAGCTGCTGAAGTCCTCGAGACCATAGTTACGCCCCTTGTGATAATAGCGCAGGCGACCACCACAGTCCACGAGACTACGTGGGTGACTTCGGCGGCGGCGGTGGAGACACCTAGCAGTTAGGGTGGTGGAGATGGGTCCTAGGTGGGGGCGCCATTTTTGAGCTGCGTAGCGGGAGTCATAGTTGTAAGTACATTGTTTATTTGCTATGTTGCTTTGGTATGGTAGTGTGTTTCTTTAACGGATTGTTGCTTGTTGAAGTGCGGAGTCGACGAAGGATCTGTAGCCATCGGCTGCTAGCGACGAAAGGCTCATGGGGGAGCCGATGGCTCCCCCCACTAATCCAGCACAGATAAGAACAGATCTAGTTGCCCCTACCACGAAACAACCAACGATTGCAGGGTCGACCGGCCCAACTATGGGAGAGCCCTCGACAGCTGGACCGATGTCGCCTGGCGGTGGGTTGCATGACGAGGGCGATCTCGGTGCAGAGGAGGTGTGGGATGTGGCATTGACATCGAGTGGCCTTGCGGGGGCAACTATGGAGCCCATGGGGGACGTGCCGAGTAGTGCGGCGCAAGGTTCGCCCACGGCTACTGAACAAGCACCATCTATAGGTGCGTCAATAGCAGAGGCCATGCTCGGACGCCCTGTCCGAGCATTGCAGCAGCCAAGGAGGGCGTCTTTGCCATCGGCCGCTACTAAGATCGAAGAGATAGTGTGAGAGCCCACTCCGCCGCCCCAGCTCCTCTACACCATCATTCAACGCGGCGAATAGTTTGAGATGCTGGAGGAGAGGGAGGCGAGCTCGGAGATGAAAAAGTTGAGGGCCAATTTGATGTCGATGCTAGCCCACATTGAAATAAGCTTGAGGGGAATTTTTTTTAGAAAAAGGAGTCTACTAATCTGTTTGCCCGCTGTAGAATGTGATGAAGGTGTCCGAGCAACGCTGGCAGCAGCTTGAGGAGATGGCCCCGGTGCTGGAAGAGAACAAGAACTTGTAGGCGTCGGTGGATGACCTCCAAGCGCGCCTACTCTGAGAGCGCCACCGCAGGGAGGACCTAGAGGTGAAGGTTCTGGCGTTGGAGAAGGAGCGCCAGCAAATGGAGGCTGAGGGCCAATCAATGGCCGAGCAGCTTAGCCATAGCGCTGATCGGGAAAAAGGTATGTCTTAGAATTTTGCTTTGCTGGTATTCAGTGTTGTGAGATGTTGGTTTGTTGTGCACAGCACTGGAGATGGAGCTCAGCCTTTCCCAGGAGGCTATTGGCCAACTTTTGGAGGCAAAGGAGAAAGCGGAGGAGAAGGCTAAGAAAGCCACTGAAGATCTTCGTCGTGAGTAGTTTTTCATGCTATTTTAACTTGTGCAGCCTTAGGCTTGTGTTTAACATATAGCTGTGTCATTGAGCAACTCGTGGGAGGATGACTGCCCGGCGATGGGCCACACCGATCGATCTTGGATCATTGCCGAATGGCGTGGATGGACTTCAAGGAGTTTGCGCGCAGCGTGACCCATGGAGCCATCGTCCACGCACTCACACAGCTAAAGTCCCATTACCCTTCGGTGGATCTCCAGCAGGTGGTGACCGGGTATGCACTGGGCACGAACGAGGATAAGATTGCCAAGCTAGAAGACGATGCGGAGGAGCCGGCAAAGAGGTTGGTTGAAGATGTTGGGCTGTTTAGTGAGGGGAGAGCAGTGCTCCGTAGAGTATTTGGAAAAAAACTGCTGTTGAATATTTGGTGATGTTTGTTGAACACTTGCAGTTAAGATATGTTTATGTTTATATTTGATATAAACTGTCCGAACAGTAGTGTATAGCTGAGTCCCCATCCTTAGCTAGCCTGTTATCTATAACACGCGGCACAGGGACCTTGTGCGTGTGGGAAGAACAGGGCATCACTAAGGGACGGCTGCCGACCACCCATGACATAGAGGGTGGATGCTCATGCACATGCAGGGAGAGGTCAAAGACAGGGTCATCTCTAGAGGCGTCCGAGCATCAACGTGTTTGTTCGTGTATTTGCGTGCGATGAAGGTGGCGTATCATCTTTAAGATGTTGAGTGCAGAATTAGAATCACTCAGTGAAAAAGCATGGAGAGAACAATATGGAGAAATGTCAGTGTAAAAAACTTTATTGAATACTCAAATATTAATGGTACATGTCTTTGAGGTGAATGCTTCAAGGGTAGAAACGTCTAAGTAGGTCGATGTGCCAAGAATTTGGGGCATCTCTTTCATTCATGTCGCATAGTTTGTAGGAGCCTGGTTGGGTGACCGCCTTGACGATGAAGGGGCCTTCCCAAGGTGAGGAGAGCTTGTGCATCCCATCTGTCTTCTGTTTCCTGCGGAGTACTAAATCTCCAACCATAAAGAATCGATCGTTGACATTGCGGTTGTAGTATCTACACAAGCCGTCGAGGTATTTTGTTGTCCGAACACAGGTGACCAGATGTTCCTCTTCTAGGTTGTCCAGTTCAACGAGCCGAGCCTGGTCGAAGTTCTCCTCATTGTAGTTCTCCACCCTAGGTGCTCAGAAGGCGACGTCAGCAGGCAGTACAGCCTCGAAGCCAAAAACCATAAAGTACGGGGAGACATCGGTGTTTTGACTAGGTTGGGTCCTTAGTCCCGAGGCCACGGCTGGTAGTTCCTTGAGCCATTTTCCCGGGTGCTTTTGTTCCTTCTCGTAAAGTCGTTTCTTCAATGCATCCAAGATCATGTCGTTGGTGCGCTTGACTTGGCCGTTGGCCCTTGGGTGTGCCATGGAGACATACTTGACTAAGATGCATCTTTTGTTGTAGAAATCTTAGAAGTCACTACCGGTGAACGTGGACCCCAGATCGGTGGATAGACCAAACCGGTGGATGATGTCGTCAAGCAGCTTGGCTACTTTCTTTGCTGTAGGCTAGACCAGGGGTTTGTATTCGATCCACTTGGAGAATTTGTCAATGTAGACGTAGACCCAGTGGAAACCTCCCGACGTGGGCTTGAACGGTCCAATCATATCTAGTCCCCAGCATGCAAAGGGACACGATGCGGGGATCGTTTGCAAGACCTAGGCTAGGTCGTGGATTTGTTTGGCAAAGAACTGGCAGTTCTCACATCGGTGAACGAGTGCTTCAGCATCGGCTATGGCGAAAGGCCAATAGAAACCAGCTCGGAAAGCCTTTCTGACCAATGTTCTAGAGGTTGCATGGTTGTCGCAGGTGCTGGCGTGCATCTCTTTGAGTATCTTCTCACCTTCTTCCATGGAGACGCACTTATGTAGTAGCTCACCTTTGGTGTTTTTGCGATACAACTTCCCATCAATGAGGACGTAGTGCTTTCTGTGGCGGGTAAGGCATTCTCTCTCTATGTTGTCAGCTGGGATGTCTGCAGTGGTTAGGTATTTGATGAAGGGTTGCCTCCAATCACTGCTAGGCTCAGGGACCGCTGCGACTATCTGCTCGGCAGGTGGTTTTTCTTCAATGGCTTCTTGTTCCTACTTGATGGAAGGAGCCACAAGGTCCTGGATGAACACTCTAGCTAGAACGTCAGCCCAGGTTGATTCTATCTTTGATAGCTCATCAGCTGCTTAATTATTGGCCTAGACCACGTGGTGGTATTTGATGCCATAGAATTTGTCTTTTAACTTTCTTATCGTGGCATAGTAAGCGTCCATCTTCTTGTTGGTGCAATTCTAGTCTTTGTTGAGCTGATTGATTATGAGTACGGAGTCACCGTACACCTAGAGGTGTTTAACACCGAGCTCGACAACTATACGATGGCCATGAAGTGCCGCTTTGTATTCAGCGGTATTGTTGGATGCTGGGAAGTGTAGGTGGAGGACATAGCGAAGCTTATCCCCCTATGGCAAGATGAAATATATGCTTGCCCCAGTGCTGTCGAGGTTGAGAGACCCGTCAATGTACATGGACTAGTGCTCAGGGTGGTTGACTGGGACATGAGTCTGCATATCCGTCCACTCGGCGATGAAATCGACGAGTGCCTACGACTTGATCGTGTGGCAAGGCCTAAAGTCGATGGTATAGGTATCGAGCTCGACCGCCCATTTAATGATGTGGCCGCTTGCTTCCTTATTGTGGAGAATGTCGTCGAGCGGGTACTCCATGACTACCGCTATGTGGTAGGCATTGAAGTAGTGTCGGAGCTTCTGGGATGTGATGAGGATGGTGTACAGTAGCTTCTGGACCTACAGGTAGCGAGTCTTAGACTCATTTAAGACCTCACTAATGAAGTAGACTGGGTGCTGAACTTTGTATGTGTGGCTGGCCTCTTGTCGCTCAATGACAATGGCGGTGCTGACTATCCGGTTGGTCGCTGCGATGTAGATTAGTAGGGTCACATCCTTTTGGGGGACGGTCATGATTGAAGGTGTGGTGAGGAAGCACTTGAGCTCGATGAATGCCTTGTCAGCGTCCTCCGACCAGATGAATTTCTCTTGAGCTTTGAGTAGCTTGAAGAAGGGAAGCCCCTTTTCGCCCAGACGGGATATGAAATGACTTAAAGCCGCCATGCACCCTGTTAGCTTATGGACATCCTTGACACAGGTCTGTGGCTTCATGTTGGTCACCGCTGCTATCTTCTTTGGGTTGGTTTCGATGCCACAATGACTGACGATGTTGCCTAGTAGTATAACGGACGAAACACCAAAAATACACTTGGTGGGATTTAGCTTCCATCGGTACACGTTCAATGCTTTAAAAACTTCGGTGAGGTCAGCGGTGAGGGTGTCAGTAGTCCTAGACTTAACTACCACATTATCGACATAGGGCTCAACATTCTTCTCGATTTGGTCCTTAAGACAGCACTGGATGGCTCTTTGATAAGTCGTACCCACGTTTTTATCCCAAAGGATATGGTCATGTAGCAATAGGCGCCGAAGGGCGTGATGAACGATGTGTTGATCTGGTCTTCTTCCTTCAGCGTGATCTGGTGATAACTAGAGTAGCAATCTAAAAAGCACAGGAGCTCACAACCAGCTATAGAATCGACAACCTCGTCGATGCGAGGTAAGCCGAAGGGGTCTTTAGGGCTGTGTTTGTTGAGATCGGTGTAATCAACACACATTCTCCATTCTTTATTCTTTTTTCTTACAAGAACTGGATTAGCTAGCCACTTCGAATGGTACACCTCTTTTATGAAACCGGCGGCTAAGAGCCATGTTATCTCTACCCTAATAGCCTCCTTTTTGTCCGGCATGAATCGTCGAAGCTTCTGCTTGATGGGCTTGATGGTCACCGAGACATTCAAGGAGTGCTCGATCAACTCCCTTAGCATGCTAGGCATGTCTGTAGGTTTCCATGCAAACACATTGACATGCTCCCATAGGAAGCTGACGAGTGCGTCTTCCTATTTAGGATCAAGGTTAGCCCTGATCCGAGCAGTCTTGGACTGGTCACCGGGGACGAGGACCACTTCCTTGAACTCCTTCGACTTGGTTGAAGCTCAGGCGGCCTCTAGGGTTGGGATCTCCAGGTCCTCTAGAGGGATCAACTATGAAGTCACGATGCAGTCCTACATACGGATGGAGATGTCGGTTGCTTCGGTGAGCGCGAAGCTTTCCTTCTCGTAGTTGTATGCGATGTCGAGGTTGGCACGCAGGGAGTGGACCCCCTACTCTGTCGGCATCTTTAGCACTAGGTATGTGTAGTGCGGCATAGCCATGAACTTGGCAAGAGCTGGTCAGCCATGGAAGGCGTGGTACACCATGTTAAAATCGACGATGAGGAAGTTGATGTAGTCGACACGGAAGTGCTTTGCGGTGTCGAATTGGACGCCTTCCCCAAGGGAAGGGACACCTTCCTAGGAATGATTCCCCAAAATGGAGAGTCCATGGGGGTAAGGTCTTCCTTCTTGAGGCCTAGCTCCTCTAGAGATCTGGCGAAAACAATATTGAGGGCGCTCCCTCCGTCGATGAGAACCTTCTGGAAGCGCACGTCCTTGATTATGGGATCCATGACGAGTGAGAAACGCCCTGGGTATGGGATGTCCGACCACTAATCAGCCCTAGAAAAGGTGATCGGGTGCTCCGACCAGTCGAGATATTTAGGATCAGAGATAGGGCCATCATATGTAGCGTCTGACATGACATGTCGGGCTACGAGCTTCTGCTCCCGCTTGTCTTCAGAGGTAGCTCTCCCACCAAAGATGGTAGCGACGGTCTTGGTGGGGTCCTTGTACACAGGACCCTTGTTCTTGCCTCGTTCTCCACCTTGACCATCTTTGGTCTCATCATCGTTATGCCATGGCTTCTTTGATGGTTCTCCCCCAGCACTGTCTTGAGGCCCCTACACTCCCACATGGTGTGCTTGGCATCCTTATGGATAGGGCATGGGCTGTCTAGCAACTTACCAAAATCTGTGTCGTAGGTGCGCTTGGCACAGGTATCGACAATGTTGATTGAGCTATCAGGTCAGTGATGGCGGCTTTGTCTGCCTCTTGAGCTCTCTAGACGATCATGACACCGAGGGTTGCGGTCATCTTGATGGCGATCACAGTCATCATGATGATCATGACCATCGCGGCGGTGATCGTGATCATCATAGCGTTTGTCTTTGCGATGGTCATCGTCGTGGCGCTAGTGATGAGCGGAATGGGCAGCCCGTTTGGCTTCTTCGGCGTCGGTATATCTGTTTGCCATTTGTATTAGCTCGCTAATGGTGGTGGGCCTCTTGCGGTACAGCTTGCCGCAAAGTTGCTTGTGTCAGAGCCCTTTGGTGAAGGCGACGATGGCCTCAGCATCGGTGATGTTGGGGACGGAGTTTCTTGTCTTCGAGAAGCACCTGATAAAGTCGTGTAAAGATTCCCTGGAGGACTGATGAAGCTTTTCCAAGTCATATTTGGTGTCGGGCTACTCACACGTAGCCATGTAGTTATTGGTGAAGACTTTCTTGAGGTCATCCCAACATCAGATGGAGTTCTCCTGCAAGCTGAGGAGCCAATTATTTGCAGACTGATTAAGCATGATAGGAAGGTAATTTGCCATGACATCTTTGTCTCCGCCTGCAGCTTTCACAGCGATCTTGTATAGAGTTAGCCACTGAGCGGGGTTGGACTTTTCGTCATAGGTGTTGACACCAATGACCTTGAAACCCACCGGCCACCGGACGGCTCGGAGCCTTTCTATAAAGGGGCAAAGTCCCAATGTGCCGATAGGGAGTGGTGCTTGGCGAGCGATGAATCCTTTGTGTCCAGCATCAAATCACCGGTGACGCTCCATCTCTGCTTTGTAGCGTGTGGACCTACTGTTTTCGATGCAGTCGTGGGCATCTGTGCTGGCATTGAGGTGATCACGAAGGTCGCAAGGGGGGTCATTGACCTCCTGGTTGCGGTTGCTGCCCTATCCTCCCTAGGGACGTGGGGGGCAGGCGCCGTGGCATGCATAAGCCTCATAGTTGCCCCTAGATCCTCTATAGAGGTAGGGGCCTCTAGCCTGAGGTCAGGGGGCATCGATGCCATGATGTTGGCCTCCTCTCTCATGGCAGGAGCGATGGCTATGAGCTGACATGGTAGAGTAAGATGGTGTGATGTTCTGGAACTCGTTGACCTGGACTTGTGTAGCTATGATGTGTGCATAGACCTTCTCGACCTCTGGAGTGTGAGAGAGTTTGTCGAGCTCATTGAAAGTGTTAGCAAGATTGGTGCTTGGAGTCTGATAGACTAGATAGTCGCCAACCATGTCAAATGCCTCTTCTAGATTGCGTTGATGGTGGGGCAGGCCATGACCATCTTCGCTGACCTCTTGGGCCGCTTCTGCATCTCGGCGATGTTAGTGATCGACGTTCTTCGCTAGACGAGCATCGGGTTGTTCAGTGGTTTCGCCCTCCTTGGTAACACTATCATGGCTGACATGGAAAATCATGCCCTTGAACCCTGGAGGGAAAGTAGGGCAGCTCGGCAAGGTCCTAGTTGAGCCCTTAGAAGAATCATCGGGGCTTTTGTTCAAGACATGGTGGAGAGATTCAGTCAGAAGAAGGGAATCCCCCGAGAGCTGACGAATGGCCACCATGTTGACCATGGACGCGGGCTGATCGAAATCAGTTGGGTCGATCACGTAGAGGTCGATGACATGGTTGTGTTCGGCATGGTCGGCGAAGAGGTGGTGGACGGCATTCTGATACGTAGATCCTGCATCGTCCAGCCCAAAGGGGTAGGGCCTCAGCGGGTTCTCCATCGAGGCTTCGTAGTCATCCAAACACAGGCCGATGGCGGGAAGTGGTCGACGCCACACCGTGCGCCCTTCTGGAGTAGCCATGATCACCAGATTGAAATCTATCCGCCTTGCGCGCTGTGGCCAAGCAGGTCACTCGGTCATTGCGGCTTGGTGATATTAGAGCATAGGAAAATCATCGCTTGCTCTAGATCGATCTAGGACCAAATCCACTAGGAGCTGGCATTCCATTAAGCGGTCTGTGACCCAATCGATGGATGCGATCAGGTCGTTGTTGCTGATAGATCTCCTGATCCAACAATGGGGCACCGGGATCAGAGATGTTATAGCAAATGTTAGCACAATCAGCGTAGGGTGGTCCTGCACCGCCTCCACGATCTCCCTATTGCCGTCGGGGTCGATGATCTAGGTCATGGATCCAACCGTGAAGATCTGGCCCAGCTTGAGAGGGGCCATGGAGCTTAGGAAGGTGACCATCTGGTTCACCATGAATTCAGCACGCACACCCCCTACCTAGCACACCACTGTGAATGAAATCTAGTCAGCAGTCTACCGAGGGGTATGCCCATGGTAGTAGATGAATTGGTGAAGGTGCGCGTGAGGGAACCAGAGGGTGACACAGAACGCAAGAGACAGTGATTAGGCAGGTTAAGACCGTTGGCTTGGCATAATACCCTATGTCCTTTGTCTTTCGGTGGATTGTATTGAGTATGATTGGATAAAAACGAGGGGGTCCCTACCCGCCTTATATAGCTTGGGGTAGGGTTACATATCGGTTATTTCTATTCTGATCGGTTTATGAAATAGGAAGTTATAGATCGTACGATATCTAGCATATTCGAGCAGATTTCCAAGATCGCTGAGATCTTTACGTAGCCTTGCGAAGCACGCCATCCTGTGTTGTACTCCATGTGGCATTGTCTTGCAGGCTAGGCCTTGACCAGTGGCATGACCCATGCGTAGTTTTGTGGGCTAGGCCTCCCTTAGTAACTCGGCCCATGTGCAGCCTTGCGGGTATGGGGGGTCGTACCCCCATAGTGACCTCTCCTAGGAAGAGGATGACACAGAGCGGTGAAAGGAGGAAGCGCCCCTAATCAGCCGACAGTCACGCACGCGGGACCATGGCTAGACTTTGCGTAGTGCAGGCACCCGCCGCCGGGATCTGGGAGTGAGAGGAATGGAGGATGGGAGGAGAGCCGACGGCCATCGCCCAACATAGCCGGCACTGCCGCACGACAGCGACCTCGTGCGGAGCGGCCGAATGCTGCACACCATCGTGCGCTAGAAGGCCAAAGCGGATCCACCAACTGCCAGGATCTGGGATCTAGGACTTGGAGGAGCAGAGGCCGGGAGAAGAGCCATTGGCCACTGGGCGAGGCATCCGATAGGCTCGTACTCGGGTGATTGCACCCTGGAAAGCTGATGAGAAGCTATGCCGATATTGCTTTCGCGTCGGAGCAGATGCGGCGCATGTGGTGGGCCTGGAGCAGCAGCGGGAGGCTTCTGGATTGATGCGTTGGAGGAGGCATAAACAGATAGAAGTCCATTGGATGGTTTGGCTAGCTGATCGGGCGGACAACATTGAACAATGACGTGGCCCACGGAGGTGATGCTTTTGGTATACAGGAATAAGGATCTATGGTAGATTTTCCTGCCCTTTGTGCCTTTCAATTAGGTGGTGTTTGGATACAGTGACTAAAATTTAGGAGATGTGTCGGGAGAATGTTCCATGGGATGTTCGGATACTAATAAAAAAACAAATTACATAATCCGTTAGTACTCCACGAGATGAATTTTTTAAGCCTAATTAATCCGTCATTAGCACATGTTTACTGTAGCACCACATTGTCAAATCATGGACTAATTAGGCTTAAAAGATTCGTCTCGCAAATTAGTCGCAAACTATGCAATTAGTTTCATAATTAGTCTATATTTAATACTCCATGCATGTGTCCAAATATTCGATGGGACAACGACTAAAAGTTAGGAGGGGCAACCAAACACCGCCTTAGTCCGCCAAGCCGCCCATGCGGCCCAGCCTCCACTTTTGTGGATTAGCATTATTACAAGCCCCGCGTGATATGTCAATGGGTAATTTCTAAATACTTAGTACTACAATGGTGTTGCTCAAAAAAAAGTACTACAATGGTGTTAACTTTTTTTAGAAAATTAAGGCAACTAGTTGTATGGAGCTCTTTGAATCACTGTTACACCCTATTTAAGATAAAATGATCTCTAGACCTTAGGTGATTCAACCAACCCAGATTATGGGTTGGATTATAGATGAATGGACCATTATCTGTCACCTATAATCTAGGGATCTAGACAACAGATCATTATAATCCACAGTCTAGACTTATAAAATCACATTCACAATCCACATTCTAATAGTGTAAAGGTTGTCTAAACATACCATGAGACCTCCTTTTTTTGAACAAGTCAGCTGGGAAGTTCCCTACCTGATTTTTTGTCATTTTCATTAAAAAAGGTACAAAAATTTACAGATATTTACATTTTACAAGGGCTACTAGGCCCAAAAGAAAAAAGAAATGCATCATAAAAGACTCTCTCGCCACTGTTTCAAAATAAGGCTCCTGTTGGGCTTGGCTTTGATACACACCAGTCCAAGCTCCTCTTTGAAGTTGCTCTTCCAAACCGAGAGGTTGCAGGAGGCATTGTCAAAAATGATGTTGTTCCTCATTTTCCAAATGATCCAGCATGCTGTTACTACTATCTCTCTGAAAATGATGCTCCCGAAGTTTGTTCTAGCCTCAATGATCATGTACAACGGCTGAAGATTCAAATTCCAATGAATATTGAGATAGTGCCAATAGCTCTGGCTAAAAGGGCATTCGAAAAACAGATGAAAAACACTCCCTTCTAGCCCAATGTTACATAGGACACAACTGTAATCATCCATTACCTTGTTTTCCTTCGAAGCAAATTCCTTGTATTTAGTCTATCCCTGAGAAGCAACCAGAAGAAAAACTTATGTTTGCCAAGATTACTTGAAGACCAAAGCCATGAGAATAGTGGTGAGGCCTCCCAAACACCATGTAAATGATTATAAACTCTCCTTGTGTTGAAACATCTGGTCCCCCAAGTATATGTCCATCTGTCATTGATGTTTTCATCTAAGTCAGCAGCCTCGAGTAGTTCCTGCAAATCTGTCAATTGTTGTGCTACCTGTTCAGATAAAGGTAAGCTAAAGATTCTTTCAAGCTGCTGGTGCTCTACCAAAAATGTGATGGAGCATTTTGGTTTTCTAGTAAAAGAAAACAATTGAGGCATAGAATTCTTTAGAATAGACCCACTCCAATTATTAGCCCATAATTGCACAGAATTGCCTTTGTTTAGAATGCAGACAGTAAAGGATTTAAATTTATCAAACAGCTTAAGGACATCCTTCCACCAAAAAGAGCCAATAGGACTCCTAGCATGTGGTGGAGTCTGTGTATTTCCATATAATTTAGACCATGTTAGATTCACCCATGGTAAGTCAACATTGTTATAAAACTTGTCCAGGTGCTTCAGTAACAGGGTAGAATTTCGAGTTTTCAGGTCAATGATACCTAGACCACCCTATTCCTTAGATCTGCATGAACTTTCCCAATCTGCTAGGCATGTACCTTTCCTGTGTATGTCACCTACACTCCAGAGGTAGTGCTTTTGATATATATCAATATGTTTGATGACTTGTGGGGGTATCTGCAAAGTGCACATATAAAATGTGGGGAGGGCAGAGAACACTGAGTTGACAAGAATCAACCATCCATGGTAAGATAAGAACTTGTTGATCCCTGAAAGTCTCCCTTCTATTCTGGATAGGAGAGGTGTGGAGTCTTGAATTGATTGTTTGGTGGTGCCCAGTGGTAACCCCAAATATGTGAAAGGCATTTCTCCTACTTTGCATCCAAAAGTATTTGCAAGGTGCAAGGCTCTTTCAGCTGTCATGTTAATTGGTACCAGGAATGACTTACTGAAGTTAACATGCAGCCCTGTTGAGTCAGAGAAGCTCCTCAGCAGGCCTTTCAAATTAAACAAGGTTCTTGTTTTAGCAGGTAGAATGAGAAGTGTATCATCTACGTACTGGACAATAGGATAGTCCCCTCCAAAATTTTCAGTGAGAGGATGTTTCAAGACTCCACCTTGCCATGCTTTGTTCACAATGGTTTGCAACAGTTCAGCTACCAGAACAAAGAGGAGGGGCGACAGAGGATCCCCTTGCCTACCCCCTCTAAGACGGTTAAATGGTTTCCCAGGAATACCATTAAGAATGATAGATGAGGTGCTAGAGCTTAGGATACTATCCAACCCACCCATTTGTTTGAGAAACTTTTGAACTTGAGAATTTGCAGGATTGCTTGATGTTCCACCTTTTCAAAAGCTTTCTCAAAGTCTAGTTTCAAAATGACTATCTCCTTCTTAGAGTGATGGCAGAGATGAAGAAATTGAAATGCCCAAGCAAGACAGTCCTGAATTGTTCTCCCCTTTATAAAACCATATTGATTGGTGTGAATTAGCTTGAGAATGACTGATTGAAGCCTGATGGAAAGGATTTAATGATGCACTTCAGTGAGTAATTCAACATAGAGATGGGTTTAAAGTCATCCACTATTGGATTAGATTTCTTGGGGATCAAGGCAATATGAGAAGAATTGATGCTTCTCAAGTCTAAATTGGTATGACAGAAATCCCTAAATAAACTGAGAAAGTCATCTTTGACAATATTCCAACACTTCTTAATGAACAAGCCATTAAACCCATCTGGGCAGGGGCATGGCTGTTTGGGAGACATCTGATAGCACTGTAAAATTCCTCTGGACTGAAATCAACATCCAAATGTTCTAAATTGGTTGTAGTGAGAAGAGAATTAAGGTAATAGTGAATACCACTAAACTCACATTGACCCATTCTATTTTTAGAAGATTCCAGGAGCAGATGAAGAAAGGCAAATCGGTGGTTTGATTCACTAATCGTGTGTGTGTGTATATATATAGGTTTTGAGAGCCAATAAAATATTACACTTCAACAGATTGCCTTCTCTCTTCCTCCCCTTAAATTTAGCACCTATAAGAACTTTTTGGTGTACTCCCTCTATTTTAAATTGTAAAATATTTTGATTTTTTCAGATATATTATTTTTACCACGTGTCTAATATCTAAATAGATATCAAAAACTATGTATCCAAAAAATTAAATGCCTTACAATTTGGAAGAGAGAGAGTAGCTTTTATTGAATGAAGTTTGACCACTACTCTAAATCAATGTCCACTGTCATTTTGTTCAATTGTTTACTTCGAATAATAACATTTGTTAAGTCTAATGCTTGATAGTCACAAGGGTTGTTTGGTTCTCCTTCGATTCCTAGCCTGCTCAGCCCAAGCCAATAGACCCTTGTTTGGTTGGAGTGACTACCCAAGCTTGGATAAGAAACTGTGTGTTTGGGTGCTTGGTTTTACTTGAATAGAATCACCCTCTTTGATCCGTTAAATTTATCCCCATCGGTGCAGAAAGTGACCAACACGTAAATATATATAGTTTTGTCATACATTATGATCGGATGTGGCCTAGCTCTCAATGACACAGGGTTTATACTGGTTCAGGCAACATGCCCTACGTCCAGTTTGAGTCGGTCGGTGACTTTATTCCTGAGCCCAGGTGCTCGAAGTTTGCTGTGGGGTTACAAACGGAAGGGAGAAAGATGGGGGTGCAAGAGGTCCGGTCGGACTCTGGTCTGAAGGGTTGAGAGTGATGGGAGCTCCACTGTGCGCTAAGTGTTCAAACGTCTGTTGTTTGTTGGGATCCTTGGTCATTCGGATTGTGTGTGTTGTTTGAGTTGTGAATTGAGGGATCCCCCTATTGGGAGAGAGCGCATCCCCTTTTATAGATGAAGAGGACGGCCTTACAAGCGCGCGAGAGAGATAGAGTACGTATGCTACTAAGTCTGGTTGCTCATGCCGTCGGGTACAAGATGATGGTAGGCGCCCATAACACTGTTGTTGTCAGATGCATGTGGGAGGTTTTACCGTATTCACCATGTATGGTAAATGACGGCGCCCACAACACTGTTGATGCCCAGAGGCATGTGGGGGGAGCCTTACCGTGTTTGTCTAGTATGGGAGTTGATGGCGCCCATAACACTGTAGGGCAAATGTCGGCGCCCACAACACTGCTTGGGTTCTGGCATGTCTGGAAGGTTGTAGGGCACCCTTCTGACATGTCCTATCGGTTACTGTCCTGTAGGTGTGTAGGGTACGGTCCTTGGTATCATGGTCGACTTAAGTGTCCTGCCTTACTTGCTCCGTCTGTTTCTTGGTCCTCACCGAGCGGGCGTCCCCGATCGGTTGGTCCTAGTCGGCTCGGACTACGTCAGTCGGAGAAGAGCTTGTAAGTAGGGGTTCGGTGCATCCCCAGTTGGAGATGCGGGTCGGAGTCAGAAGCGGTGTTTGGCTAGGCCTTCCGGTCAGAGAGGCGGGCGGGAGTCAGAAACGAGCGCTGTTTCTCCTTGGCCAGGCCTTCCGATCGGAGAGGTGGGCCGGAGTTGGAAGCGAGCGCTGTTCCTCCTTAGCGAGGCCTTCCGGTCGGAGATTCGATCGCCCTTCTGGCCTGCCCTTTAGGTATTTGGGCCGGCCTAGGAGTTGCACATCATTCGCAATGTCATCTGCTAGGCCGAGCCTTTGCTGGAAAGCCGGTCCATGAGGGACCCCGGGTTTATGAACTCGACGGGAGCCCCCGAGCCCCCGGGCGATTCGGGTAGAATCGTCTGGGGGATTTTTTTGTTGCCAGTGGGGAAGTTTTGTTTCATCAGCGGGTGCGCATGAGCGCACCTACAGGTGTAGCCCCCGAGCCCCCAGGCGATTCGGATAGAATCACCTGGTGGGTTTTGTCAGCTGGCGTGTGGGATTAGGCGCGATGGAGTCGCGGATCCTGGCGTCGGGCGTAGCCAAGGCAGTTTAGGGATCGAGCGAGATGGAGTCGTGGACCCTGGCATCGGGCGCAGCCGAGGTAGTTTAGGGATTGGGCGAGACGGAGTCACGGATCCTTGCGTTGGGCGTAGCCGAGGCAGTATTAGGGATCGGGCGAGACGGAGTCGTGGATCCTTGCGTTGGGCGCAGCCGAGGCAGTTTAGGGATCGGGCGAGATGGAGTCGTGGATCCTTGCGTCAGGCGTAGCCTAGGCAGTTTAGGGACCGGGTGAGATGGAGTCGTAGATCCTGGCGTCAGGCACAACCGAGGCAGTTTAGGGATCGGGCGAGACGGAGTCGTGGATCCTGGCGTCGGGCGCAACTAAGGCAGTTTAGGGATCGGGCGAGATGGAGTCGTGGATCCTTGCATCGGGCGCAACCGAGGTAGTTTAGGGATCGAGCGAGACGGAGTCACAGATCGTGGTGTCAAGCGTAGCCGAGGCGGTTTTAGGGATCGGGCGAGATGGAGTCACGGATCCTGGCATCGGGCGCAGCCGAGGCAGTTTAGGGATCGGGCGAGATGGAGTCGCGAATCCTAGCATCGGGCGCAACCGAGGTAGTTTTAGGGATCGGGAGAGATGGAGTCGTGGATCCTGGCATCGGGCGAAGCCGAGGTAGTTTAGGGATCAGGTGAGACGGAGTCGCGGATCCTAGCGTCGATCGTAGTCGAGGCAGTTTTTAGGGATCGGGCAAGATAGAGTGGTGGATCCTTGCATCGGGCGTAGCTGAGGTGGTTTTTAGGGATCGGGCAAGATGGAGTCGCGGATCCTAGCGTCGGGCGCAGCTGAGGCAATTTAGGGATCGGGCTAAATGGAGTCGCAGATCCTTGCGTCAGGCGCAGTTGAGGCAGTTTAGGGATTGGGCGAGACAGAGTCATGGATCCTTGTGTCGGGCGCAGCTGAGGTAGTTTAGGGATCGGGCAAGATGGAGTCATGGATCCTTGCATCGGGTGCAGCCAAGGCAGTTTAGGGATCGAGCGAGACGGAGTCACGGATCCTAGCATCGGGCACAGCCAAGGTCGTGTCGTGGTGTTGGGCATTCTGAGCCCCCAAGCCTCGTTGGACTCGGTAGGGGTTGGTTGAGTTTCGTGCATTACCCTATCCACGGTTTCTGCAACTAGAGGGGCTGAGCTAACGTCGCTTGCCTCGATGGCTCGAGTGACGTGCTCGGTGAGCTCGCTAATGGGCATGTTCGAGTGAAATCTAGGTCTGTCATTCATGATGGGGTCGGCATAGCCCTCATGTGGCATTCCACTGCTCCTTAACCCGCAACCCGGTAGATGCCTAGGTCATTCTGGAGATGGACCCGGGTGGCCCGCTGGCCTCCCCTCGATGGAGATTATGTGGGCTTGGCACGAGGTTAGGATCAAACAAGAAGTTTAAGATGACCCTGTCTACTTTGGAGCGGACTGGGCGAGGGCCGCTCGGGGCTCATCTATGTTTTCTCCCCTAGCTCTGTTTGACATGGGGCAGCCTTGAGCCCTTCGTGGGCCAGCCTTGGAACCCCGGTCGGTCATTGCTCATGTTGATTGAGGCAACTGCCGCTTCGTGACGCAACACAGAGCGTTGTGATGCATTTAACTGCATATGCGATGCTTTGGATGTATGGAATGAATGAATGCGTGCATGGATGAATGAATGTTCATACAAAGAAATAGTGGGGGTTGGTAATGTTACCTTGATGACTCGAGTGATGGGGTTTAAGGAGCTCCTATCGGATATGTCCGACCAGGATCCGCGCTCGTCATTCGTGATAGAGTCGGCATGGCCCACATGGGGCATCCCTCTGCTCCTTACCTGTCTCTCAACATTTGCCTGAGCCGTTCGATCAACACAGGAAGCCCGTTGGTCTCTCTTGGTTGGAGATCCCACAGTTGGGCTTTTTCGAGTCCTACCTAGGAAGGCGGAGGGCCGCCTACACGTAGTGGTGCCTTGTTTCTCGTGCCCGGCATGCAGTAGTGGTGGGCCATACCTAGGCCACATCCTGTCTGACCAGACGTTGTTGCGTCGGGCAGGGTGCGTCCCATCGGTCAGGGCATGTCCCATCGTATCCCATCCGCGTTGAATGGGGGAAGGGAGAGGGTTTCTCACCCCAATCCTTTCGCCTTTCCTCAATTGCTCTGTTTCTTCTTTAAATAGGGGAAGGGAGAGGGAATGGAGAACTCACAGACCCGTTCGTGATTTCAGAGCGCAATGTTGAGCCAGAGGTCATCCAGCGTAGATGAGGTGGTGCTGGCCGCCTTCGCTGAGAAGGGGTTGCTTCCGTCGAAGGAGGCGGTGCACTGGAGGGTACTACACGTCGCCAGCTTCGTCACTGTCTGCGAGGCTTTCATCGGGATGGAACCGCACGTGGACTCCTTCTATCAAATCTTCTCTAGGCGAGTCTTGTCAGAGGGGAAGCCGCTCAGGACTGTGCTGGTGGGGGGTTTCGCCCTTGCAGCCGGCCTGGTTGGCCAGTTCATAAAGTTCAATGAGACATCCTCTAGCCATGGCGGCCATACTTCGGCGGGCAGCGTCCTAGTCTAGGAGCTGCCTCGACTGCATGAGAAGGTCCAGAGCTCCATGCTCTTCTGCTGAGCATCTATGGGTGTGATGCCCTTGAGGTACCCGTTGCACTCGCCGAAGTCGAGGGAGCAGAACCGGGTGGGGCCCTTGAGGTGGTGGTTATGTCCGACGGCATGTGCCGTGGCCTCACCTTTGGCATCAGCCGATGCCGCTGAGCGGCCACAGTAGTATTTGGAGTGGAAGTAGTCAGCAAATGTAACCGTTAAGTTCATGGGGGATCCCCTGTGTGAACAGATGTTTGTATCAATGAATACATCAGTTCTACTTTGTGATAGGATCACTATCCGTTCCTTGTTTTTTATCCTAGCATAGCTTTGTTTTTATCATTTCTTTTTCACACCTGCCCGTTCATTCCATAGGCTACAACTTTAAGAACCCGGGTGTGGCTCGCGAGGCTCGGCTACTCGTAACCATAGGTCGTGACGGGGTGCGCTCGGTCGGGAGTAAAAACAAAGTCACATAGGGTAATCAAAGGAATGGAATGCCCTTTCGTTCAGGCAAAAAGTTTTTACCATGTGATAGTAAAAAAAAGAGAGGTGGTATTGTACCCTGATGGAGCCCCTGAGCGACCCGGGCTGAAAGTGTTTAGGCTGCGGTGCTTTACAGGAGCAAGTGTTGAATAAAAGTGGTACGACCGAATTTAGGGGAAAAACGATGTAACTGTTCAATGTTCCAAGTGTTGGTGAGAACGTTGTCGTTGTCATCCTTCAGTCGGTAGGCGCCCGGTCGGATCACCTCGGTCACCGTATAGGGACCTTCCCATGGTGGAGAGAGTTTGTGTTTCTCCTTCGTTGATTGGGTCCTCTGAAGTATGAGATCACCAACTTCGAGGATCCTTCCCTTGATCTTCCTTTCATGGTACATACAGAGAGTTTGCTGGTAGCGAGCGAAGCGGATGATGATCGTCTCATGGGCCTCCTCGAGCAGGTCGACAGCGTCTTGCTGAGCCTCTGTGGCTCGGTCATGGTCAAAAACCTTCACTCTTGGGGCGTCGTGGTCGAGGTCAGAGGGCAGCACTGCTTCCGCTCCATAGGCTAGGAAGAAGGATGTGAACCCTGTGGATCGGTTCAGGTCGTTCTCAGGCTCTAGAGGATCGCTGGGACCTCGGCAACCCATCGCTCGACGTACTTGTTGAGTCGGTCAAAGATGCGTGGCTTAAGTCCTTGGAGGACCATGCCATTGGCACGCTCGACCTAACCGTTAGTACGTGGATGTTCGACCGAGGCCTAGTCGATCCTGATGCCATATCCATTACTGAAGTCTAGGAACTTCTTCCCGGTGAAGTTAGTCCCGTGGTCAGTGATGATACAGTTAGGAACGCCGAACCAGTAGAGGATGTCGAGGAAGAATTTGACCGCCTCTTCTAAGCAGATGTTGGTGATGGGCTTGGCCTCTATCCACTTGGTGAACTTGTTAACCGCTACGAGCAAGTGAGTGAAGCCGCTCAAGCCCTTTTTGAGGGGTCCTACCATGTCGAGGCCCCAACCACAAACAGCCAGGTGATGGGGATGGTTTGAAGCTCCTGCACCAGCAAATGAGTTTGTCGAGCTTAGAATTGGCATCCCTCACACCTATGGACGACCTCCTCTGCATCTCGTAGTGCGGTGGGCTAGTAAAAACCTTGGCGAAAGGCTTTTCTGACTAGCGACCTCGGGGCCGTGTGATGTCCACAGATCCCGGCATGGACATCGAGGAGGAGATGCTTCCCCTGGTTGGTAGGGATGCACTTCATGAGCACCGCTAATGGGCTTCAGTCCTCTCAAGCGAGAGAACCTCCTCGAGGAGGTAGGCGAGAAGCGATGCTCGCTAGTCGGTTTGATCGAGCACCAATACAACGACATAGGTGGGCAACGTCATCATAGAGGCACTGGGGTCGGAGCCCCCGAGCGCTGGTCTGGTGTCAGGGTCGGTGCCCCCGAGCGCTGAGTTGGCGTCGGGGTGTGTCTGGATCAAACCTTCCAGGATGTGGGTGGATGGCTCGTGGAGGTCATTGATGAAGATCCCGCTCGGAGATGGATCCCGCCTGGCGGCCAATTTTGCGAGAAAATCAGTGGCATCGTTGTCCTTTCAGGGGACATGGTGCAACTCGATCCCCTAGAATTTGTCCTCGAACTTGCGCACCTCCTGGAAATATGCTGCCATGAGGGCGGTTTTGTAGGAGGACTCCTTCATGACTTGGTCAATGACCAACTCTGAGTCGCCACGGACGTAGAGTCGCATAGCGCCGAGCTCAATGGAAATTGGCAGCCCATTGATGAGGGCCTCGTATTCCATGGCATTGTTTGAGGCCGAGAAATGGAGGCGGATGGCATAGCGGAGCCTACTCTCGTTTGGGGAAATCAGAGCCACTCCAGCCCCCGAGCCAGGTGCCATTACGGACCCATCGAAGTACATTGTCCAGTACTCGTGGGTGACGTCCGGGGTCAGTAGCTGGACCTCTGTCCATTCGGCAACAAAATCCACGAGAGCCTGAGATTTAATAGCAGTACGGGGGATATACCTAATGTCGTGGCCCATGAGTTTGAGTGCCCACTTGGAGATTTGTCATGCGGCATCGCGGTTGCGGACGATGTCCCCGAGCGGTAATGAAGTGACGACCATGACTTCATGGTCGATGAAGTAGTGCAGGAGCTTTCGGGTCGCCATCAGCACAGTGTATAGAAGTTTCTGCACCTAGGGGTACCAGACCTTGGGGTCAGTGAGTACCTCCCCGATGAAGTATACGGGTCATTGGACCTTAAGGTGGTGTCCCGGTTCCTCCCTTTCGATGACTAGGGCGGCGCTCACCGCATGGTTGCTCGCTACGACATAGAGGAGGAGGGGTTCTCCCCATTCGGGTGCGACGAGGATTGGGGCCGATGTTAGTGATGCTTTGAGGATCTCTAGAGCCTGCTGAGCTTCCTCAGTCCAGACAAAGGCATCCATCTTTTTAAGGAGCTTGTAGAGTGGCATCCCCCGTTTGCCGAGCCGAGAGATGAATCGGCTCAGGGCAGCTAGATAGTCGGAGAGCCTTTGTACGCCATTGACGTTGCGTATAGGGCCCATGTTGGAGATGGCTATGATTTTTTTGGGGTTGGCCTCGATGCCGCGCTCGAACACAATGTATCCAAGCAGCTTCCCCTTTGGTACCCCGAAAACACATTTTTCGGGATTCAGCTTGATGTTGAACCTTCGAAGGTTCTTGAATGTCACGGCCAAGTTTGAGATCAGGTCGCAAGCTTGAGCCATTTTGACCACTATATCATCAACATAGACGACGATGGTTAGTTTTGGCCGGTCGACTTGATCAGGTTGGTCAAGCAGGTCGATTTGATGGGCGAAGCATTGCTGCATGCACCACTGATAAGTGGAGCCAGCGTTCTTTAGGTCGAAAGGCATGGTTATGTAGCAGTATGAACCATACAGGGTGATGAACGAGGTTGCGAGCTGATTAGACTCTTTCATCGCGATCTGGTGATAGACTGAGTAGGCATCCAGAAAAGGAGAGGATCTCGCATCCCGAGGTGGAGTCGACTATCTGGTCTATGCACGGCAAAGGAAAGTGATCCTTTGGACATGCTTTGTTGAGGCCAGTATAATCAACGCACATTCTCCATTTCCCGATCTTCTTTTGTGGCAGAACCACCCGAAATAGCCCGCTTACGGAGGTGCTCGTCTCCCACCAGACACTAAGCACCCCGAAAACAGGCTACAGCGAGCGGTATCCATCGGGCACACCCTAAGGGAGAACCTGAAAGATCCATATTTTTTCCAAGGATCTAATAATGAGAACGAGTTACAATACAGGTCCATTTCATACATCAGAAGTTCTTAAAAGGTACATTATTACATTACCAAATGTCAGAGTGCGGAATGATAAACAGCGGAATTTAAATAAACATCTAGCGATAGGAATGAGGATTCTGTCTGAGCCCACCAGAAGGATCCTCCACACAAAGGTACATATCATGCATCACCTGCAACAGGGGTAAATAAACCCTGAGTACACAATATACTCGCAAGACTTATCCGACTAGTGGGAATAATTTCCCGACTCCAAGGAATATGATAAGTTGTATGGCTTGCTGGTTTTTTTAGCAGAAAGCAATACTAATTATGAGTCCTTATTTATGTTATTATTATCAGCCATATTAAGTTATTATCAATCTAGTCTATATAAGCACCAATTCTACTTTCAAGCAAGAGTTGAGCAATCAGTTCCATTTCATCACCTTCCATCTTTCGGTTCTTACTACGATGCTAGAGTTAAGACAAGTCGTACCAACTCGGCGGTGATTCATGAACCAATGTGCCCAGCTAGGTGCCCCGAAAACACACGTCCTGCTTGTACCCTAGGCTCAAGCAGGACTAACCCATCACCCTCCTGTCCTGTGTGTCTAGGTCCCCATCCAAACTTGGACTCCAAGCCCTCACTCCTTAGTCTCGGACTCGGTGCGGTGCAAGGACCTCCACCATCCCCGCCTCCAATCAGTCGGTCCAGAAAGAGCCAGATCCACGACAAGAGAGCAACAAGTCTTCCCTGCGTCCATACCCAAGTATGTGCTCGAGATAATAGATCTGTGACTTGCCTAGCGTCCGTTGCAACGACCGGTCCTTAATTGACACAGACAGGGAAAAAGTATAACCGAGCTATGCCCTGTTGGCCGTAGGAAACAACCCTTTACACCCACCAGTACCCAAACCATATCCCTGCATGGTCACTATTTTCCTTTCCACCATTTTATCATGAGTGATCATATTTATCACATATTTGCGAGTAACGGCAGGTTACTCACGCTACCGATGTCCTGAGCATAGCAGCTACATGACCTGTACTAGTAGGACTCATGAGTAAATATATTTATGCATGTAGTTTCCATAAATGCCTATAACTTAAATGCACATCACATATATATATATATATATTCAGTGATCATTAAAATAGGGGTTATGCACCGGAGCTTGCCTCGGGCAGGCGACGGGTCAGTAAGGTCAGCACCAAATGGCTCTGGGGCTCCCTCCTGCACGAGGATCTCCTCCTCGTACTCCTCAATCACCTCGTCGTACTACTATTCGTCGACGGGCACGAAGTCTACCAGCTCGTGATCTATATGCATGAAATGATGGTGCAATGCTTAGTAATATAACAACAGCAACTCTTAAAATAAAAGTACATCTGTTTAACTACTAAGCTAGTGCTACCGACCATGGTACTAAGCTATCTATTGTTACTGATAACAAGTTTGAAGTATGACATTCATTATTATTATAGCAACTACAGGTATTCTTACTCCTAATGCTGATTTACGCTATATATGATAAAGCAAGGATAATGGCTACTCTAGTTATCATCCTATTCTAGGGGTACAAAATTTACAGCAAGTACATAGTAATCTAGTGAGGCTACTGTAAAATTTTCATAGCTATAGCTATCACCATTTTTCCATAAATATTCCTACAATATTAATCTACATAATACTAAGATCTTTAGTTTGAATTTATAAAACCACCATCGTCATAGCTAACTGTAATCTAACTGTACTAACAAGTACATGGTAATTTTGTGAACCTAACAAAATTGGTTTCACTATTTTTGGACATCTACAAGATTTACTGCAATTTATTAAAGTTTAGCTCAAACTAATATTGAATAAATACGCACGAATTTACAGGAAAAAAGAAAACTAATTTCTAACTCCGCGGCCCACGCGAGCGCTCAGGCCCAACCCATGACTCCCATGCGCGCACTCGCGCAACGCACCGGTGCGGCCCAGCTTGACACAGCCCACGCGCGCCAGCGGCCCACGGGGGAAAATACCCCCGCGCGCGCCACAACATGCAAAAGAGCCCTCAGACTCCCATCAAATGGCAACGCAGTCCATTCCACTATTCCCTCCTCTCACTGACTCTAGCACTTAGCCCCTTGGTTTACTTCAAATTCACGTCGCGACGTCCCTAGTCGGACTTAACAGAGTCGTGACCTCACCGGCCAAACGCCGGCGAGCACCGACCACTCCGGCACACACCAGCATCCCCACGAGCTTCCTCGCGCCACACGCAACAGATTGAGGTAACATACGCCTAGAATGGCGCACCACGCAGGCGTCGCCACGTGCCATGGCGGTGTCTAGCCGCGATATCCTGATGCCGACGAAACCACCTATTCAAACGCCTCTACTACTACTCGGTGACCATCTGCAGGTTGCGTTAAACAATGTAGAAGTCCTAATTGGTCCGCTACTATGACAGAACCACCCAATTTATACAAGATCAAGTACGACTGTCCCCGCTAACACGTTGGCACGCGCATACTTTCACTTATATAAACCCAGTAGTCCGCCGAGTGTCATGAAGGACCTCGGTAAATCAACATCACAACCAAGATCGCGTGATTAAGCAAATACATATCACATACGCAGAGTTGCAGCAGAAATAATATTACAAATGGGTTCACAAATAACAATACAAGTTTGGGTTTCAAAACCGATTAGTGAAAACAACATAGCTTTCAAATGATTACATTAATATAAGTTCCAAATACATTGCTAGCATAAGTGACATCCCCAGATAAAAGCATATAGATGAGAAATAAATATAGAGTCACCGAGCCCATCGGCGGTTAGCCACCATCTTTAGTAGGCCGAGAACTTCACCGGCAATATGCTGAGATAAACCCTGAGTACTCGAATGTACTCAGCTAGACTTATCTGTCATAAACCAGAAATAAAATGACTCCAAGGATAATGCAAGGCTTTATAGGTCGAGCTAGCTTGACAGCATTTTGCAAAAAAAGCGATTAACTCAGTTATACAATTATAGTTCCATCATCAAGTTAATTATAACTATCCATCTCTAGATTAGCAACTATCCTATGCCAAACATATGATATATCATTTTAAGAGCATACAATAGTAATCATAGCAGGTATAGTAATTCCATGTTTATCCGAACCATCACATTCCAGAATACAATTACTACGATGTTGGGACTAGCCAAGTTTCTCACTATCCGAGAGAGACGGCGATTCAAATCGATTTCAACCAGCTAGAAATTTATTCCTAACACAAACCCAGGCAGACCAGATCATTAGTCGCCTTAGGTCACCTTTGGTATAACTCAGGTACACATTTCGTGGGTTCATACAGCGCTGCGCAATCAGGGACTGACGGTAGCTAGGTCGCTCAAGCCATGCCTGCCCATGGTCCCGGACCAGGTCGCTCAGGTCATGCTTACCCACGGTCTATTAATCCGCTCCCCGCAGAGGGCACACAACAGAACGGGGCCCGGCCTGAGTTGAGCTACTCGGCTTCGTGGTCGGAATGAGTTATCCGGCCAGCTAAGTGATAGGCATGCGTTCAATCTTGTCAGAAGCGCCAACAACGGTATGGTCCTTAATCAACACAGACGGGGATAGATCCACACCCAAGACCTCCATGTCTTGTTGCTTCTCTATCGACATCCCGCTCGGTCTCCATTTACATTACCCCATGGTTCTTTTCCACGATAGCAAATAGAGCCAACCATGCTTCAGTATCCACCTATATCTCGCAGGTAACAGGAAATCACCCGACTTCTACCGGTCTAAGCATGGCTAAGCATAAGTTCGATCCTGGACCTACACAGGGTTAAAGATATATTTCTGGACAAGGAAATTTATATGCATCAAATGGTTCCAATCAACTCTTATAACCTAATGCATCAAACATAAAGAACTCAAGTGATATTTGTAAAAACATAGGAGGCTTAGAATGCTCCGGGGCTTGCCTGGAATCCAACACTAGGTCAGTGTTTGTTAGATGGTACTCACTTGGCGAGTATCTCCCATCCTAGCTCTTGTCCAGTCCTTCCACCTTTAGAATAGGTCCACCATACACCGTCTTTGGGTTCGTTTCCAACATCACGTCCTTCACATGGTTCATCTAGAGTACCTAGATGAGATGCAAGATGCAAGTGCATGAATATGAAGAATGGCAATATGAGATGCATCACATAATAGCATTCAAGGCAACCTAAGATAATGCAAGATATAGGCATCTAGAGTTATTTAACTAAACATCACACAACCTATTATAAAGGGATAGCAAGCATATTAGGTATGGCACACAAGTGAACTTAAGTTCAGATATTGCACACATGCATCGATCAAGAACTAACCAACATGTTTAGCCAAAACCAGAGCAAGCTAAAACAATCACCTAGCACACGTATAGAAATCTGGATAGCAGCACAATAGTCACTTATTTTAACCATAATTAGAGACATAAGCATCCAACAAGGGTGATTCCTCAATTAACAAGGTCAATCAAGCACAATTGGGCACCTCTATTCAGACTTAGATAGATTCTGCCATGCAACTTCACAAGCTTATAACTGGAGATTTAGACCACCAAAAGAAGTGATATTTAACAATCTAGAAAGCTCATGAAAAGCACTACACTTCTATTATCTCCAAGACATGATTCAAATCTTAGCTAAGTCAAACAACACAATAATTCAGATCTGTACAGAGAGCATGCAAAATTTGACAATGAACTTACAAAATCTATAGCTCCTAAATTATCAGGCCTATGGTCATGAAATTTGAACACAAGCAATATTATGAAATTAGTTACAACTTTGGTATTCACTACAACCACAGCAAACATCATTTCCACCACGAAAATAATTGCACAAGCAAAACTGTACATGCAGCCCAACAGCAGTGGTACAAAAAACTGATAGAAAATTTAGAGAAGCATAACTGGAGTTCTAGACCTCCAACAAACATGAATCATAACTTTTTCAAAAGCTTATAGAGTTACCTACAACTTTCTTATTATCATCATAAGATGATTCTATAGCTAACAAGGTCAATTAATCCAATGAATACATCTCTGTCCAAAACATGGACAGAATCTGACATGCCACTTTAAATAGCCATAAATAGAGTTATACATGTCCAATAAATATGGTTCTAGACTTTTTAGAAATCTTAGCAAATTCTAAACAACTTTGTTATAAACACCTAAAGATAACTCCACTATTAAAAAGGCCCCACAGTACCAACAAGGCAACCCTATTTGGGTTTGGGCAGAAACAGCCATAGAGATTCAAGCAACCATAACTAAAGATCTACTTAACCAAAAAATTATGATCTTTAGATTTTTGGAAAGCTTAAGAAAAGTACTTAAATTCATGTATTGTCATCAAGACATGGTTCATAACTTAACTGAGCCAATTAATTCAAACATGCAGACCTATTTAGGATAGGAGCAAAGCAACATAGGGCATTTGTTATTTTTATAACTCTTAAACCATCAAACATAAACTCCTGAAATTTTTACCAGACATCAACCATCACCTTAGTAGCACTCCATAAAAATTTCACATTTATTTGAGCATAACAACTGCAGTTATGAAAAAGACAAGACACAACTAGTATTAAAACCTAACTGCATAAATCTATTTTTACAGAAAACTATTTAAACTAAAACATGCCATATTATAGATCTACTGCATAGATAAGTTTATAAGGATTCCAAAAAGTCCTCATTTACTATTTTACGATTTTTCTACAAATTACTATGAATTTTCAAAGTTGATTATTCAAATCTATAAAAATCAGAGAAAAGGAAATGTAAATCTTGCATCGAGGTCCCTGCCATTTTCACCAATTAGAATCGAACGAAAAGATCCTTTATGGCACTATTTAACTGAGTCACTGCTTCTTCACTTAACCGGTTAACCCTCTCCTTTCTCCCTTATTCCAGCGCAAAGTCCTTCAGCTTCTTCCTCTTCGACGGCAGAGCAGGAAGGTCGGCCGGCTCGCGGCTCCGGCGGCTGTGGTCGTCGACGGCGGCGGTGGAGTGGCGGGGAGAACTAGGGGGCCCGCGCGCGCACACTGGGCTACCCAGCTCGGCCTGAGGCGGCTTGTGGCGGCGTGGCCACTGCAGCAAGTGGCGGCGACAGCAGCGGCTCCGACGACCGGGCTGCTCCGGTGGTTTTCGTCTCAGCGGAGGTGCGCCGGTCGTAGAGGAGGAAGAGGCGGAGGTGGTGGTTCACAAAGTAGGTCGCGAGAGAGCAAGAAAGGGCGAGTGAGGGAGAGTGCCGAGCGAGCGTGGAGGGCGCCGGGCTTCACCAAATGTGAGAGGGAGCGGCAGGGACGCGTGGCGTGGAGGTGGGACGCGCGGCAACAATGGAGGGCGTGCTCTGCTACATGGGCGACGCGTCGACCTTCCGCTGAACACCTGGCGCGTGTCGGTGTGGGCGAGGTGGGGAGCCGATTTGGGCCACTTCCGGGCTAAATCAGACCTTGGGCCAAAAATGAAGTTTGTTAACCTTGGCCTGCTCTACATTTTTCATTAAGGCACTCCAGTCATTTGAGCAACATAACAGTGGGTAATTAATCTCCAAGATAATAGCGTCAATGCGTTGACAGCGATTAACAAAAGTCCAAATTAATTGTCCAAATGAAGTCACACGGGTGCCGTCTTTTTACATGATCTTCTCCATCATGTACACTCCAACTTTTATTTTCAGGTCAAGTCAAGTTGCTTAACGAAAACACGAGAACGCGACATGCCAACACCGATGATGATGAATTTCTGGCTTAGAATATTTCTAAGTCTGAAAACAGCCGCTGATTCAATCTTCGAGCCTCTGTTTGACCTATTTCCAAGCTGATCTGGCTCTTGGTCCAAAAACAAAGTTTGCTCTACTCTACTCGAACTTCAACTTTGATTTTAGGTGCAACTCCATGCAAGCACCGTAAGTCATATTTCAAACCAAGTCAAAGTAGCATCTTGGTAAAGCTTAAATTAGAGTTCTTGACCGATTGAGGCATTTTCTTGACCTTTGCTCAACACGAACCCTTCAGGACTTTTGTTGTAGATTTCAATTAGAGTCATTTGGACAAGGTAGCAAGGTTTAGTTGACGATCTATAATTCCATTCACTTAATAAAGCAATCCAAGAAAGATTATGACTTATCATTTCATGTGACTTTTGATTCCAAACTTCACGAAGCTTTTCCAATCATCCATGTGGGTGGAAATTGATGTGAGGCACATGAAAGAAGCACCTTCAACATTACTTAGGTATATATTTGAAACGGGCCAATATGCAAGCAAAGGCGTGTTGCTCAAGTATAAGTTGGAGCTCGCTGTTGTAGATTTGATCTTGACACCTTCATCACCACTTAACATGTCATGTTTTAGCTCAAACCCATTGCTTAACGGGTGACAAACACCTGGGGTGTTACAGCTACTACCTTCAAAAGCGTCGGCCACAGAAACAGCATCTACCTCTGTCTGTCGGGGATGTCTACGCGCTCCAGCAAACCTCGGCCCTAATTGAGTCAACCAGCTACCCTAGGAGTAAGAGGACCTCACCAGCGGTGTGATGGATGGACTGGGCGAAGGCATGAGGCTCGGCAAGATGGTCGGACACGAACACGGGGTTACTCTGGTTCCTAGTGAGCATAGTGACGACGTCTCCGGTGACCCGCGACTCCACCGGCGAAACCACTGCACGGGCGCGATAACCAAGTCAACTATTACTCAAGTCATAGCCTAATTGAAACGGTGAAGCACCACACGACACTCTGGCCGTGCGCCCGCTCTGGCGACCATGGAGGACCGCCATGAGGGGAAAGCCCCGCCTCACCTCATTGTAGGCCGAATGAATGCCGGGATGACTTCAATCGACAGCTAACTACCCAAGCTCGTAGTGTGCACCGCTAATTGGAAAACGGTGGAGTGTGTGAGGCCAATTGCAGGAGCGGCGCCTACGGACTTATGGCGGCCGGCGACGGCAAAACTTCAAATTGGTGCCCCTCCCTTGTACCACCGCCACAGTGACTGGTTTGGCACGACGTCGTCCTTCCACTCGACCACCAAACGTGCTCGGTACAAAGAAAGGGGGCCAGCGCATCGATTCGGCTTTGGCATGGCTCGGTCGGCCGGTGACCTTCCAGGCGACGTGACTGGCACCTTTGGCGTGGCCTCAAGCGCAAGCGTGAGGATGAGACAAGTAGGATGAGCCCACGTGCGCACATAGCCGATGTCAACGGAAGCAGTAGCGGGACGGCACGCAGTGCAAGCGACACGACGTGACACGACGGCGAGCAGCAGCCATGGGCGGACGCGCTGAAGGAGGAGCACAATAGCTAGGCATGGCTGGGCCCAGCGTGTGCGCGTGCCGTGTGCCAGTGCACAACAGTAGGAGACCTAGGCCCACAGCGCAGGACCAATGCACGGGTGTACACACGTAGGCGCGATGGCGGCCAGTGCGGGAGCGTACGTGGTGTGCCAGTGCAGCAGCGCAGCGCAACAAGTAGGGCGAGGACAGCGGCCGGGACGGCCAGTGCGGCGGCCCATGCGTTGCGTGCCCGCACAAGCACAGCAGTGGCAACGCGGTTAGCTCGGCAGTGCTCGCTGGCAACCAGCAGCGGTGCCAGGCAGACGCGGTGACCGCGACCAGCGCTGGCTTTGGTTGAAACTATGTGACATGCACGCTTTTTAAAGCTATTGAAAAATCCTACCCGACGGTCCAAACGCCAAACCAATTCTTCTATACGCAAGAGGGTACATAGGGCTATCGACCTAAGCCATGGCATCTCGCCACATCCTAAGCCGATCGCTCTACAAAAATTGCCAAACTTGGCTTTGTCGACCCACTTACAGACTTAATGCGAAATGAATTAACCTCAAACGGTTTCGCGTCGAATTCCAATTCCGAGCTTCTTGACATATTAGCTAGCGAACCTCGCCCTCGACCGCACGCATTTCATCATTGCCTACGAAGTTTGTACTACAAACTTTCTCAAAGTTCATAGAAATGTTCTATAGCATTTTTGTTCGATAAAAATTCGCTTAGAATACTAAACGATATTAAGCGACATGAAGCATAACATTTGTTTCTTGTTTCAAAAGAACGTTTCAAGTGTCGTACATTGATTTATACTTTATGTTACACACATTTACACATAAGTATGATGCTCATGCAGTGTTTTAGCAAAAACTGTACAATGTAACACCGAGGGTGTTATAAATCTACCCCCCTAAAACAAAATCTTGACCTGGGGTTTCATGTGCCTAGTGTGAGAAAGAGATAGGGAATACATTTTGGCGCAGCAACTAACTATCAGAGTCGGCGAGGAGGTGGGGGTAATGCTGCAATAGGTAACTCTCTTGTTCCCAGGTGGCCTCATCCTCTGAATGATTTTGCCATTGCACTTTGTAGAACTTTACCACACTATTTCTGGTTACTCTTTCTTTTTCATCCAAGATTTTTACAGGGTGCTCAACATAAGTCAAATCTGGCTAGAGAGGAAGTCCTTCAATTTCCACAGCTTCATCAGGAACCCACAAACATTTCTTCAGTTGTGATACATGGAACACATTGTGTACCGCAAATAGAATATCAGGAAGCTATAGACGGTAAGCAACTGGGCTACACTGCTTCAAGACCTGGTAAGGACCCACATATCGAGGGGCTAGCTTACCATGGATACCAAACCGATGCACCCCTCTCATAGGAGACACCTTAAGGTACACATAATCTCCAACTTCAAACTCCAAAGGCCTTCTTCGCTTGTCTACATAGGCTTTCTATCGGCTTTGGGCTACCTTCAAATGACTCTGAATAAGAACGACTTGCTCACGAGCCTCCTTGATGAATTTAGGCCCAAAGTATCCATGGTCTCCCACTTCAACCCAATTGAGTGGTGTCCTACACTTCCTTCCATATAGAGCTTCAAAGGGTGCCATACGGATGCTTTCTTGGTAGCTATTATTGTAAGAGAATTCTGCTAGCTTCAAGCAGGCATCCCACTTCTCAGGGAAAGAAATGGCACAAGCTCTTAACATATCTTCGAGCACTTGATTTACCCTTTCAGTTTGGCCATCAATCTGGGGGTGATAGGCTGAACTGCGGAGGAGACTAGTTCCAAGACACTCCTGGAGTTGCTCCCAGAAACAAGAGACAAAAACTGATCCCCTATCAGAGATGATAGTGAGCGAACTCTATGTAGAGTCACAATCCGGTCCAGGTACAACTCGACATACTGTCTGGCAGAGTATTTAGAATTCACTGGGAGGAAACGAGCGGACTTAGTGAGGCGATCCACAATGACCCAGATAGAGTTATAGCCCTTGGTTGTGCGGGGTAAACCCACAATGAAATCCATAGAAATATCTTCCCACTTTCAAACAGGAATGGGCAAGGGCAGCAAATATCCTGGGGTGCGCATATGATCTGCTTTAACCCTACCACAAATGTCACACTCCGCGACGTGCTGGGTGATGTCCTGCTTCATGTTGGACCACCAGTACAAGTGACACAGATCATGATACATCTTGTTACTACCAGGGTGAATAGATAGCTTTGAATGGTGAGCTTCATTCAAAATCTTTCTTCTCAGCTCCTCACTGAATGGAACCACCAGCCTATCCTTGTATCTTACTACACCATGCTCATCAACACTAAAGTGAGGGCCACGCCCTTCGGCCATCAATTTTCTGATGTGGGGAATTTCTTCGGGATCTTCCTTTTGCTCTCGAATAATCTGCTCCAGCAATTCTGAGGTCAATGCGATGTGAGCCAACACCTCTACGTGGTTGAGAGACAAAGGTGTTTCCTCAACCTGGTGTGACTTTTGGCTCAAAGCATTAGCCACTACATTAGCCTTTCCTGGGTGATAATGGACTTCCAAGTTGTAATCCTTTATCAATTCTAACCATCTCTGTTGCCTCATATTCAGCTCAGACTGAGTGAAAATATACTTGAGGCTCTTGTGATCCGTAAAGATATGCACTTTGTTGCCCAATAGATAGTGCCTCCAAATCTTCAGAGCATGGACCACAACAGCCAGCTCTAAGTCACGAGTGGGGTAATTCACCTCATGCTTTTTCAGTTGGCGTGAAGCATAAGCTATCACATGCCCATCTTGCATAAGCACACACCCCAACCCCGTCTTTGAGGCATCACAGTATACATCAAAGGGCCTATCAATATCTGGTTGGACCAACACAGGAGCAGTGGTCAGAAATGTCTTCAAGGCTTGGAAAGCTTCTTCACAGGCTGGGCTCCAATCAAACTTTGCTTCTTTTTAGAGCAGCTTGGTCATTGGCTGGGCTATCTTGGAGAAATCCAGAATGAAATGCCGATAATACCCAGCTAGACCAAGAAACTGACGAATCTGATGCACATACTTGGGAGACTTCCAATCCAATACATCTTGCACCTTGCTGGGATCTACTGAAACTCCGTCAGGTGTCAACACATGCCCCAAAAACTGCACTCGATCTAACCAAAATTCACACTTACTGAATTTGGCATAAAGCTTGTGTTCCCTTAGTCGAGATAGTACTATCCAAAGGTGTTGGGCATGCTCTTCATCATTCTTGGAATAAATTAGTATATCATCAATGAATACTACCACAAACTTGTCCAGCTCCGGCATAAAGACTGAATTCGTCAAGTACATGAAGAAGGTAGGAGCATTGGTGAGACCAAAAGACATCACTAGGTACTCATACAGCCCATACCTAGTAGAAAAAGCTGTCTTTGGTATATCATGTGGTCTAATCTTGATCTGATGATAGCATGATCGGAGATCAATCTTCGAGAACACCTTGGCGCCAGCTTGCTGATCGAACAAAGTATCTATGCAGGGCAAAGGATACTTGTTTTTAACTGTTACCGCATTAAGAGGGCGTTAATCCACACACATCCGCAGAGTACCATCCTTCTTCACAAAAATGGTTGGGCAACCCCACAGTGAAGAACTAGGACGGATGAAACCTTTTTCCATCAACTCTTCCAGCTGCTTCTTCATTTCTGCCAATTCCCTTGGAGCCATGCGGTACGGGCGTCTAGAGATAGGGGCAGTACCAGGCTCTAGCTCAATGGAGAATTCTACCTCTCTGTCAGGTGGCAACTCAGGAAGATCTTTAGGAAAAACATCCGGCAACTCACAAACCACAGGGATGGGGGTAAGATTAGGAGAGGCTTCAGCATGGGTAGCTGTAAGGTCAAGATGGCGGACTAGAGGGGGGTGAATAGTCTTTTCTAAAATTAATCGCGATGACTAACCGATATAAATGCGGAATTAAAACAATCGGTCTAGCCAAGACTACACCCCTCTATATATGCTCACTAGCACCTTGCAAAGATACTAATTATGCAACTAAGGTGCCGGGCTAGCTAGAGATCTCCTAAACAATTCTAGGAGCAAGGTCACACAAACCTATGCCACTAGTACATTAAGCAACAAGGGAGCTCCTACACATGCTAGTAAGCAAAAGCACAAAGCTAACTAAGCTCACTAGCAATGCTCAATAACAAGGCCACCAACGCCTAATTAGAGAGCACAAATACTTAGCTACACAAACTAAGCAATGTGACTAACAAGGTTACTAAAACCAAATTAGCCACGCAAGGGAGCTACTTCTATGCTACACAAGCAAGAAGGTAATTAGCTAGCTACACAAGCTATCTAATTACAAGAGCAACTACACAAGCTTAAGATATATATATAAGTAATTGCAAGCTTGTGTAATGGGGATGCAAACCAACGGGAAGAACAAGGTTGACACGATGATTTTTCTCCCGAGGTTCACGTGTTTGCCAACACGCTAGTCCCCGTTGTGTCGACCGCTCACTTTTGGGTGTTGCTTGCTTTTCTTGATCAATCATTTTGATTGCTTCAACTAAGCATCTTAAATGTCCCTCGGATCACCACTTCCATGTTAGCCTTCCAAGTACCACACTTGGTTTACCTACTCATAGGCGGCAAGCCCCTACACTAGGGAGAAGTGACCTCTCTCCAAGAACCATTGTTGACACTCACTTGAAATAACTTGATTGATTGATCCAAGTGATGGACTTAACTTGATGAGTAACCTTGATTCCTTCTTTAAGTCCTTTTCTTTCTTCTTGTTTAAGTTCTTTTCTTTCTACCAAATGATTTCCAATAGTCACTAGAACTTAAACTTCAACTCCAACTTGAGTTTGATCTTGATCTTTATCTTGAGTACTAAAAGTGTGCAAAATACACTCCACAATCAAATGGCCTTGTACTCTTTGCTTGTCATGCTTCTAGATCATCTCAAAACCAAACTTAGGTACCTCAAACACTTGTAAACATGTTTCCAACTTGAGGACCTTTCAATCAAAGTGACTCTTGATTAATCCAACATTTGTCACTTTTCTGACAGATTTTGTACCCTTCAAAAAAATAAGCATATATCCCAAAGTACAAATCCAAATACCACGAAATTTGGTGGAGATGGGCTTCACTAAGTTATATAGCAGCCATAAAAATTTTAGCTTCATTTGATCTCATATGACTGCCAAAATTTTAATTCTTCCACCACTGCTACATGCTGAAAACTGCTGCACTATAGCTGACAAGAACCACTCCAAAACCGAAGCATTTCTTATCCAATTTCAATGAAATTTCTACAGCATCTCATACTATATGTCTAGAGCATGTATACCAATTTTCAAGCCAATCCAATAAGATTTGATCACTCAAACATGGCTATGATCACAGCTAGCTCAGATTTTGAATATAGGACATATTTCAAGCAATTGAGCCATACTTCATCAAATATGAACCAAACTTGAAACTAACTTGTTTGAATACTTTCATAAGACATATATCCATTCAAAACACTTACTAAATGTCATCTTATGAACTTATCCAATCACAAATCAATCTAAACTTGATTACTAAGCAATTATCCATTCAAACATCTCATAGCAAGCAACATTGCATATTTATCCAATTCAATCAACTCATATGCACCCAAATGAAATGATCAACAAGAGATATACCTTGGTTAGCTCATGATCATCCAACTAGCAAGCTTCAACTCAATTATTTGCAAGCCATCAATTATATCCAATAATTCACCAACAACTTGAGTTTTGCACTTGTATTGTTGATAGTATTTGGACTTCGCTTAATTTGTCATGGCATTGGGATAGTGATCATCACTTAGCAATACTTGGCTCAACTTGTGATCAACAAGATGAATATCATTTGAACCAAGCCTCCAATGCCGATGGTACCTACAATCAATCATCCACTTTTTGATGGTACCCAAACAAGTTTGGGTCCTCTCAAGTTAGGAGCAACATACTTAGGCGACGCCTTAGTATGAGTAGCGGGATGTTTTGCAATAGCAACCATAGAGGTACCATCACCATCCTTTCTAAGCACATTATTATTAATAATTGAAATAGGCTTAGAAACATCACCTAGGGGACATGAATGTGCCATGTGTCCCCTTTCTCGGCATGAGTAGCACTTTCTCTTTGCTTGAGCCTTCTCTTCTTTGCTCATGTGGTGCTTCTCATTGCCTTGCCTCTCATGGATTGCTTGAGCCTTCTTCTCAAGCTTGTTAGGACACTTAGAGGCAAAGTGTCCTATACTTCCACACTTGAAGCACTTGATGTGAGCATAGACTTTCTTCTCATTGTCATTCTTGCTCATCATCTTGGCATATTGAATTTGCATTGGATGCCTTGCCTTTCCACCCCTTCTTGTTTTCTTCTTCTTTATCATCAAGTTATCACCATCTTCATGGTTGATCTTGATTTGCTCTTGGGGTGTCTTCTTTTGCTTAACTTGTGGCTTTGGTTGAGGCTTCACTTGTTGCTTCACCAATTCCTTGGTTGGGCACATCGAGGTAAGATGACCCCAAGTGCCGCACTTGAAGCACTTGACATGCTTTAGCCTCTCTTCTTCTTTCTTCAACTTGAGCTTCTCGATGTTACGGCAACTATTTGCAAAGTGTCCTGCTTCATGACACCGGAAGCACATGGTATGAGAGAGCTTTCTTTGTTGTAGCTTCTTCATCTTTCTTTCTCTCTTCATTTCGCCCTTTGTCATCTTCTTTTTGAAGCCAAGGCCACACTTGTCACCATAGTTTCTTTGAGTTTTAAACATATGCTCAAAGGTGACTTGAGAGTTGTAGCACCTCTCTAACTTGTTGCTCAATTTCTTCACTTCATTTTTGAGCTCATTGTTCTCCTTCAAAATGTTAGTCTCACAAGACATAGAAGTAGAACAAGCATGTATATGTGAAGAGCATGGCATATCTAATAAATCATCACAAGAGGTGGATACATGCTTCTTTTCTACATCACAAGGTTTAGCAACATTTTGCAATTGATCTTTTGACCCATGTGATGAGTTCTCATTATTTTTAAGTTTCTTTGTAAACACTTTAATGAGAGAAGCTTGTTTTTCTAATAATTCATCATGAGATGCAAGAAGTGTCTCATGATTCAATTTAAGCTCATCAAGTGAAGATTTATAAGCATTAAGCAATTTCTTATGTTCTTCACAAGAGTTCTTTAGAAATGAGTTTTCATTTTCTAATTTCAATGTTTTAGCTTTCTCATTTTCTAAAGACATGGTCATGCTAGCAAGTCTACTAACAAGCTCATCATATGACTCAACATGATCAACCATATTACCATTTGATACCTTGGTGTCACCTTGTGACATGAAGCAAAGTGGTGTAGTGGATGGGCTTGTAGTAGCATCATCATCATGGCTTGAGCATGAGCCATTATCATCACGATCACCATCAAGTGTGCATGGGGTAGCATCATCACTTGCAACACTTGTGGCATCATCATCAACCTTGTCAAGTGAACTTGTAGTGGATTGATCATCATCATCCTCACTTGACAATGAGGTGGAGCAATCTTCCACAATCACCAAATTGTGGTTATGCTCAACACACTCATGTGTCTCCTTCTTGGGCTCATCCTCCTTCTTGAATTTGCCATCATCCCATGTGGAGGAATCACCGTAGAAGGCTTGGAGTGCTAGCCACATATCATGTGCATTCTCCAAGTCCCACACACGTCTAAAAACATCATCATGTAAAGCACATATTAGATAATAAAGAGCACGATGATCAAGTTGTAAGCAATCCTCTTGTGCTTGGGTTAGGTTGTCCTTATCCAAAGCATCACGAGAAAAACCAACAACAATGATCCACCATGCCTTGGGACCCAAATCACGGAAATGATCAAGCATATGACGTTCCCACCGTGCATAGTTTGTGCCATAAAAAATGTGTGTGTCACAAACAACCTCTAGCCCAAAGTTTGCCATCCTCTCGGGTCGGTGAAGACCACAAATGAGAGACCGGGCTCCGATACCACTTGTAAGGTCGAGATGGCGGACTAGAGGGGGGGTGAATAGTCTTTTCTAAAATTAATCGCGTCGGCTAACCGATATAAATGCAGAATTAAAACAATTGGTCTAGCCAAGACTACACCCCTCTATATATGCTCACTAGCACCTTGCAAAGATACTAATTATGCAACTAAGGTGCCGGGCTAGCTAGAGCTCTCCTAAACAATTCTAGGAGCAAGGTCACACAAACCTATGCCACTAGTACATTAAGCAACAAGGGAGCTCCTACACATGCTAGTAAGCAAAAGCACAAAGCTAACTAAGCTCACTAGCAATGCTTAATAACAAGGCCACCAACGCCTAATTAGAGAGCGCAAATACTTAGCTACACAAACTAAGCAATGTGACTAACAAGGTTACTAAAACCAAATTAGCCACGCAAGGGAGCTACTTCTATGCTACACAAGCAAGAAGGTAATTAGCTAGCTACACAAGCTATCTAATTACAAGAGCAACTACACAAGCTTAAGATATATATATATAAGTAATTGCAAGCTTGTGTAATGGGGATGCAAACCAACGGGAAGAACAAGGTTGACACGATGATTTTTCTCCCGAGGTTCACGTGTTTGCCAACACGCTAGTCCCCGTTGTGTCGACCGCTCACTTGGTGGTTCGGCTGGCTAATTAGCATCACCCGCTAAGCCCGCACGCGTCGGACACCGCAAGAACCTACCCCTTGAGTGAGGGTAGCTCAATGACACGCTTTACTAAAGTTGCTCTTCGCGACTCCATGGGCGAGCACAAGTACCCCTCACAAGCACTTCTCTCCAGGCGCGCCGCACAAGCTTCTTGCGGGCTTCGACAGAGACCACCACCAAGCCGTCTAGGAGGTGGCAACCTCCAAGAGTAACAAGCACCACCGGCTCGCCTTTCGATCACCTAGTGCCACTCGATGCAACCTCACGATGCAATCGCACTAGAATCGCTCACTCACACAATCGGATGATCGCTATCAAGTATGTGTGTGATGGAGGGCTCCCAAGCACTCACAAGCATGGACATTAAGTCCCTTGAGGTGCTCAGCTCCGACCATGGCCGAGGGCCACTTCTATTTATAGCCCCAAGGGCTAAACTAGCCGTTACCCTTCATTGGGCAATGGTCGGGCCGACCGGACGCTCCGGTCGTGTTGACCGGACGCTGGACCTCGGCGTCCGGTAAGCCTGACGCACGACCACGTGCCCTAGTTCCAACGGTCACTTGACTTGACCGGACGCAGCAGCTATCAACTAACCGGACGCTGAACCCCCAGCGTTCGGTCGTTTCTAGTAAGGTACCGACCTCGACCGGACGCGTCCGGTCACACTTGATCGGACGCAGCCAGCGTCCGGTCACACTCCAGCTTCTGTGTCATCGTGCGTCGGCTGATCGGGACGCGCCCTGCCAATGGTCCGGTGCATTCAGATCCAGCGTCCGGTCAGTTGACCGACGCCAGCATCTTCGCGACTAACTCGTTTTCACTTCTAACTTCATCACCCTTGCTCCAATGTGCTAACCACAAGAACTTGCATCCGGCGCAATAGAAAATAGGCATTCTATTTTCCCAAAAGCGCTGATCTCACCCCTACAAACACCACCTCCTTTGTAAATGTGCCAACACCACCAAGTGTACACCACCATGTGTATGTGTGTTAGCATTTTCACAATCATTTCCCAAAGGATGTTAGCCACTCAACTTGCCACGCCACTCGATCCTAGCGACAATGCAAAGTTAGATCACTCGAGTGGCACTAGATGACCGATATGCAAACAAGTTTGCCCCTCTTGATAGTACGGCCATCTATCCTAAACCCGGTCATAAACTTCTCTACACACCTATGACCGATGAAATGAAATGCCCTAGGTTATACCTTTGCCTTGCGTATTCCATTCCATCTCCTTCAATGTCGATGCAACACATGCACCAACACGATCAACAATGATATGATCCACTTCATATCATCGCATGATCATATTGGTTCATCGATCTTGACTCTACTTGCTCTTCACCTGTTGTTATCGTCCATCGGCGCCAAGTCTTGCTCAAGCTTCACCGCCACGTGGTCCATCACTCCAAAGCCTTCGACTTGCCCTTCACGCTTGCAACCGGTCCATCAAGCCAAGTCTTGTCTTGATCTTCTCCACCTTGATCACATGACTCAATGTCATGTCTCATGTGCAATAAGCTCCTTCATCATCACATGTGTGAGCTTTGCAACATCTCCAAGCCATTTTCACCTCCATGGCATATGTTAATCATACACATGTACCTGTGGACTAATCACCTGTGTATCTCACATAATTAGTCCACCTAGGTTGTCACTCAATTACCAAAACCAACAAGGACCTTTCAGCAGCAACAGGTAAGGCTGGATCTGAGGGTACAAGCAGAGACATTCGATCCTCAGAAGACGAAAGCCATAACTCAACACTTCTCCACTTCATATCCAATACTACCCCATACACCCGCAACCAGTTCATTCCAAGAATAGCATTAATGCCTTGCCCAGGCATTACCATGAACTGTAGGCGGTAGGTGTGGGTGGCTAATACCAAGCTTACTATGTCCGTTCGGGTATTGATGAACATTTGCGAACCCGCGGTACGGATTCTATAGGCATACGGTATAGCCATAAGTGGTAAGTTGTGCCGATCTACAAATCCCATGCTCATAAAGGAATGTGATGCACCAAAATCGAACAACACATAGGCTGGATGGGAATCAATGGTAAACATACCAGCCATCACCGATTCCTGTTGCAATATCTGCTCAGCATCTATGAAATGCACCTGTCCGGATCTGCTGGGCACTTTCTTCTTGATTACAGTCCTCCTGACAAGCCTGGAGTTCGCTGATGGTTGAGTAGACTGAGCTGGCTAGTTTTAGGGACAAGCTCGGGCATAGTGGCCATCTTTGCCACACTTGAAGCAAGCACTAGGCTTGTTTCCAAATCCCTGGGGAGGTGGGACCTGCTGTCCCTGAGGTTGCTAGGGCTGCACCTGCTGCGTGGGAGCATGGTACTATGTGGAAGAAGTCTGAGAAGTTTGCTGGGGCTGCCAAAATGAAGGCCCGCCTGATGATTGATAGGGCCCCCGCCGGACAACCTGTACCTTCTAAGTATGAGGGTGGCTAGAAGACCCTGCAACCACCCGCTTCCTCTTCCACTCTGCCTGGGACTCCCACTGAAAACCCTCCATGGCAATGGTGGTGTTCATCAGTGCCCCAAAGGTCTGATAGTTCGCCGTGTATAGCTTCTCCTGAAGGATGGAAGAGAGACCACGAAAGAAGCGGTCCTTCTTCTTATCGTCAGTGTCCACATGAATGCCAGCATACTGGGACAAGTGATTGAACTTATTAACATAATCCATCACTGTCATACTCCCCTGACGCAGCTCCAGGAACTCAGTCAGCTTTCGGTTGATGACACCGATAGGGATATAGAACTCTCTGAATGCTGTGGTGAACTCCTGCCATGTTGTCGGATGATCAGGCTGCTGCATGGCATGGAAGGTATCCCACCATGCACTTGTGGACCCCAATAGCTGTTGCGCGGCAAAGCGCACTTTCTGCTTGTCGGCCACGTTGAGCAATAGAAACTTCTACTCTAGAATATGAAGCCAGTGCTCCGCATCCAGGGGCTCATCTGTCGGCATGAAGGTGGGTGGGTGGGTCTTGAGGAAGTCCTGGTAAGAGGAGGGTCCCTTAGGACGGCGGGCACCACCCCCGTTCCCACCATTGCCCCCATGGCCTCCACGAGTGAAGCCCGCGATAGCTTGTGCCATTATCTCCATGGCACGGGCTGACTCACGGTGAGCAGCCAACAGCTCCGCCATCATCTCAGCATGAGTCATCAGAGGCGGCAGTGGCGGAGGAGGAGGAGGAGCCAGAAGTGGAGCCCCATGGCTCTCCCTGTTGTGCTCATGGGCCTAGCCACTCTCGCCTTGGCCCTCGCCAAGACCGTGAGCTGCCCTAGCACTGGTGCTCCCGCGTCCGAACCTTAGATTCATCTATAAGAGATAGGAACCATCCATTTAGAACAACCTTCACGGAGGAATGACAGCATATTTATTAAAGCATTCCTTTAGTTAGTCCTATCAATTTACTAATTCAATTATATGTGTAGGGGGATTTTGGTTTAAGTAAGATGCTATTATCATGATGCATGCTTCGACCTATACGTTCACTCAAGCCGGAATATAGCGGCATTCGTAAAATTTTTGGCACATCGCACACTCACTTTCTACAATACTAAGCGATTTCTTACGCAACGTAAGTCAGTGTACCTGCAGAAACTGATTAGATAAACCAGTGCCGCTATCCTAGATAGACCATATTGCTAGGGCTTATACTTATTTAACTAACTTAATCACATCCTACTTTTCGCAAAGCTTTTGTTAGTCAAATTTTAAATTTTTTAAAAAGAGTGATGAAACTTGTAACCATTATTGGCTCTGGTACCAACTGTGGCAGAACCACCCAAAATAGCCTACTTACGGAGGTGCTCGTCTCCCACCAGCCACTAAGCACCCCGAAAACAGGCTACAGCGAGCGGTATCCGTCGGGCACACCCCAAGGGAGAACCCGAAAGATCCACATTTTTCCCAAGGATCCAATAATGAGAACGAGTTATAATACAGGTCCATTTCATATATCAGAAGTTCTTAAAAAGTACATTATTACATTACCAAATGTCAGAGTGCGGAATGATAAACAGTAGAATTTAAATAAACATCTAGCGATAGGAATGAGGATTCCGTCTAAGCCCACCAGAAGGATCCTCCACACAAAGGTACTTCTCATGCATCACCTGCAACATGAGTAAATAAACCCTAAGTACACAATGTACTTGCAAGACTTATCCGACTAGTGGAAATAATTTCCTGACTCCAAGGAATTTGATAAGCTATATGGCTTGCTGGTTTTCTTTTGGCAGAAAGGAATACTAATTGTGAGTCCTTATTTATGTTATTATTATCAGTCGTATTAAGTTATTATCTATCCAGTCTATATAAGCACTTGTTCTACTTTCAAGCAAGAGTTGAGCAATCAGTTCCATTTCATCACCTTCCATCTTTCGGTTCTTACTATGATGCTAGAGTTAAGACAAGTCGTACCGACTCGGTGGCGATTCGCGAACCAATGTGCCCAGCTGGGTGCCTCGAAAAGACATGCCCCACTTGTACCCCAGGCACAAGCAAGACTAACCCATCACTCTCCTGTCCTGGGTGTCCAGGTCCTCGTCCAAAGTTAGACTCTAAGGCCCCACTCCTGAGTTTCGAACAAAGTGCGGTGCAAGGACCTCCATCATCCCCGCCTCCAATCAGTCGGTCCGGAAAGAGCCAGATCCTCGACAAGAGAGCAACAAGTCTTCCCTGTACCCATACCCAAGTATATGCTCGGGACAATAGATCTGTGACTTGCCTAGCGTCCGTTGCAATGACCGGTCCTTAATTGACACAGACAGGGAAAAAGTGTAACCAAGCTATGCCCTGTTGGCCGTAGGACACAACCCTTTATACCCACCAGTACCCAAACCATATCCCTGTCCGGTCACCATTTTCCTTTCCACCATTTTATCATGAGTGATCATATTTATCACCTATTTACGAGTAACAGCAGGTTACTCACGCTACCGATGTCCTGAGCATAGCAGCTACTTGACCTATACTAGTAGGATTCATGGGTAAATATATTTATGCATGTAGTTTCTAAAAAATGCCTGTAACTTAAATGCACATCACATATATATATATATATATTTAGTGATCATTAAAATAGGGGTTATGCACCAGGGTTTGCCTTGGGCAGGCGACGGGTCAGTAAGGCCAGCACCAAATGGCTCCAGGGCTCCCTCCTGCATGAGAATCTCCTCCTCGTACTCCTCAATCACCTCATCGTACTTCTGTTCGTCGACAGGCACGAAGTCTACCAGCTTGTGATCTATATGCATGAAATGATGGTGCAATTCTTAGTAATATAACAACAGCAACTCTTAAAATAAAAGTATATCTGTTTAACTACTAAGCTAGTGCTACCGACCTAGGTACTAAGCTGTCTATTGGTACCAATAACAAGTTTGAAGTATGACATTCATTATTATTATAGCAACTACAGGTATTCCTACTCCTAATGTTGATTTACGCTATATATGATAAAGTAAGGATAATGGCTACTCTAGTTATCATCCTATTCTAGGCCTACAAAATTTACAGCAAGTACATAATAATCTAGTGAGGCTACTGTAAAATTTTCATAGCTATAGCTATCACAAATTTTCCACAAATATTCCTACAATATTAATCTACATAATACTAAGCTCTTTAGTTTGAATTTATGAAACTACCATCGTCACATTTAACTGTAATCTAACTGTACTAACAAGTAGATGGTCACTATTTTTGGACATCTACATGATTTACTGCAATTTAGTAAAGTTTAGCTCAAACTAATATTGAATAAATATGCACGAATTTATAGAAAAAAGAAAACTAATTTCTAACTCCGCAGCCAACGCGAGCGCTCCGGCCCAACCCACGACTCCCGTGCGCACACTCGCGCAGCGCACCGACGCAGCCCAGCTTGGCACAACCCACGCGCACCAGCGGCCCACGGGGGAAAAGACCCGCTCGCGCGCCACATCATGCAAAAGAGCCCTTGGACTCCCATCAAATGGCAACGCAGTCCATTCCACTATTCCATCCTCTCACTGACTCTAGCACTTAGCCCCTTGGTTTACTTCAAATTCACGTCGCGACGTCCCTGGCCGGACTTAACAGAGCCACGACCTCACCGACCAAACGCCGGCGAGCACCGACCACTCCGGCACACACCAGCATCCCCATGAGCTTCCTCGTGCCACGCGCAATGGATTGAGGTAACATACGCCCAGAATGGCACACCACGCAGGAGTGGCCACGTGCCGCGGTGGTGTCTGGCCGTGGTGGTCTGACGCCGACGAAACCACCTATTCGAATGCCTCTACTACTACTCGGTGACCATCTGCAGGCTGCGTTAAACAATGTAGAAGTCCTAATTGGTCCGCTACTACCTTCAAACGCGTCAGCCACGGAAACAGCATCTACCTCCATCCGCCGGGGACGGCTACGCGCTCTGGTGAACCCCGGCCCTAATTGAGTCAACCAGCTACCCTAGGAGCAAGAGGACCTCACCAGCGGTGTGACGGATGGACTGGGCGAAGTCATGAGGCTCAGCAAGATGGTTGGCCACGAACACGGGGTGACTCTGGTTCCCAGCGAGCACAGCAACGGCGTCTCCAGTGACCCATGGCTCCACCGGCGAAACCACTACACGAGCGCGATAACCAAGTCAACTATTACTCAAGGCACAGCCTAATTGAAACGGCGAAGCACCACACGACGCTCTGGCCGTGCGCCCGCTCTAGCGACCATGGCGGACCGCCATGAGGGGAACGCCCCGCCTCACCTCACTGTAGGCCGAACGAACGCTAGGATGACTTCACTCGACAGCTAACTACCCGAGCTCGTAGTGTGCACCGCTAATTGGAAAATGGTGGAGTGTGTGAGGCCAATTGCAGAAGCGGCGCCTACGGACTTATGGTGGTCAGCGATGGCAAAACTTCAAATTGGCGCCCCTCCCTTGTACCACCAGCACAGTGACTAGTTTGGCATGATGTCGTCCTTCCACTCGACCACCAAACATGCTCGATATAAAGAAAGGGGGCCAGCGCATCGATTCAGCTTTGGCGTGGCTCGGCCGGCCAGCGACCTTCTAGGCGACGTGACTGGCACCTTTGGCGTGGCCTCGAGCGCAAGTGTGAGGACGAGACAAGCAGGATGAGCCCACGTGTGCACACAGCTGATGTCAACGGAAGCAGTAGCAGGATGGCGTGCAGTGCAAGCGACATGACGCGACACGACGGCGAGCAGCAGCCATGGGCGGACGCGCTGAAGGAGGAGCAGAGCAGCCAGGCATGGCCAGGCCCAGCGCACATGCGTGCCGTGTGCCAGCGCACGATAGCAGGAGACCCAGGCCGGCAGCGCAGCCAGTAGGGCGAGGTACACATGGGTGTACACGCGCAGGCGCGATGGCGGATGGTACGGGAGCGTACGCGGTGTGCTAGTGCAGCAGCGTAGCGCAACCAGTAGGGCGAGGACAGCGACCGGGACAACCAGTGCGGCAGCCCATGCGTGGCGTGCCTGCACAAGTGTAGTAGTGGCGACATGGCTAGCTCGGCAGCAGCAGCAGCGGTGCCAGGCAGAGGCGGTGATCACGACCAGCGTTGGCTTTGGTTGAAAGTATGTGACGTGCACGCTTTTTAAAGCTATTGAAAAATCCTACCCAACGGTCCAAACGCCAAACCAATTCTTCTATACGCAAGAGGGTACGTAGGGCTATCGACCTAAGCCATGACATCTCACCACTTCCTAAGCCGATCGCTCTACAAAAATTGCTAAACATGGCTTCGTCGACCCAATTACAGACTTAATGCGAAATGAATAAACCTCGAACGGTTTCGCGTCAAATTCCAATTCCGAGCTTCTTGACATATTAGCTAGCGAACCTCGTCCTCGACCGCACGCATTTCATCATTGCCTACGAAGTTCGTACTACAAACTTTATCAAAGTTTGTAGAAACGTTCTATAGCATTTTTGTTCGATAAAAATTCGCTTAGAATACTAAACGATATTAAGCGACATGAAGCGTAACATTTGTTTCTTGTTTCGAAAGAACGTTTCAAGTGCCATACATTGATATATACTTTATGTTACACACATTTACACATAAGTATGATGCTCATGCAGTGTTTTAGTAAAAACTATACAATGTAACACAGAGGGTGTTACATCTTTTTAACAAGAACAGGATTGGCAAGCCAGTTGGAGTAGAATACCTCTTTGATGAATCCGGCTGCCAGGAGTTTGGCGATCTCTTCGCCTATGGCCCTATGTCTCTCGTCGTCGAAGCGATGTAGGCACTGCTTGGCGGGCTTTGAGCCTAGGACGAGGCATAGTGCGTGCTCGGCGATGTCCCGCGGTATGCCCATCATGTCAGATGGCTTCCATGCAAAGACATCACGATTAGCGCGTAGGAAGTCGACGAGATCGTATTCCTATTTGATCGAGAGCTAGGTCCCGATCCGCACCATCTTGGTTGGGTTAGTGGGGTCGATCCCCACCACCTTGGTTTCGTCGAGTGGGCGGAAGGCCATTGAGGAGGTTGGTTTGTTGCAGTCCGAGACTACTAGGGTCGACGACTCCTCGAGCCATAGGAGCTTGGACGAGTTGATGACCGTAGTGGTGAGCTCGAAATGCTCATGGTCGCACGTGAAGGCGTGCGAGAAGGCGCTACCCATAGTGATGACGCCATTTGGTCCCGACATCTTTAGCTTGAGGTAGGTGTAGTTGGGGATCACCATGAATTTGGCGTAGCATGGCCGCCCCAAGATGGCGTGGTAGGACCCTGGGAAGTCCACCACTTCGAAGGTGAGGACCTCTGAGTGGAAGTTGGCTCAATTGCCAAACATGACAGGCAGGTCGATCTGCCTGAGCGGGTACGCCTGCGCTCTTAGGATCACGCCGTGGAAGGGAGAGCCCGCTGGGCGAAGTTTTGACTAGGGGATGCACATGGCGTCGAGGGTGTCGACGTAGAGGATGTTGAGGCTGCTGCCTCCATCCATCAGCACCTTGGTGAGGTGCTTCTTGTGGATGATGGGGTCGACGACGAGCGGGTAGCGTCCTGGTCTAGCGACGTGGGAGGGATGGTCCCTCTGATCGAAGGTGATCAAAGATTCCAACCAGCTAAGGAAGGAGGGGACGGCCGTCTCAGTGGCGCATGCATCTCTATAGCGTACCTTGTGTTGGCGCTTGGAGCAGATGGCATCGGATCCCCCGAAGATCATGATGCATTTCTTAGGGTTGGGGAAGCTGTCCTCGTCCTTGCCTACCATGCCTCCTTTCTTGGCTACCGCCTCTTTGTCGTTTCCTTCTTTTGGCCGGCTGGCCTGTCGTAGGAAATGTTTGAGGAGCTCATAGTCCTTGTAGAGGTGTTTGACGGGGTAGGCATGGTTGGTGCATGGGCTATCCATGAGCTTGTTAAAGTAGTTAGGCAGGTCCTGCTAGGGCTACTTGCCCATGCGATCAACTGCGGCGACCAACGCGGTGTTGGCCGGTCAACGCCGATCCTTTTTGTTCTTCTTGCCCCTCTGCGTGGAGGGACCGTTCCGACCGCCTCCTCACCGGAGGCGTGGTTTGTGGCGATGTCGAGCAGGTCACGGGTGGTACGGGGCTTCAGGCAGCCAAGCTTGTGGATCAGAGATTCACAGGTTGTCCCAGAGAGGAATGTGCTGATGATGTCCGCGTCGACGATATCAGGAAGGGAGTTGCACTACTTCAAAAACCTACGGATGTAATCCTGTAGGGACTCATTGGGCTCCTGCTAGCAGCTCTTGAGGTCCCAGGAGTTACTAGGGCGGACATACGTCCCTTGAAAATTTCCAACAAAGATCCTCTTGAGGTTCGCCTAGTTGCGAATGCTGTCGTGAGGGAGGAACTCAAGCCATGCTCGAACATGTTCCCCCACGTAGATGAGGAGATATTGAATGATGAAATGGTCATCATCCACCCCTCTGGCTCGGCAGGCGAGCCAAAAATCTTTGAGCCATATACCAGGGTTCGTCTCCCCGGTGTACTTGGCGATGTTGGTGGGCGGTCGGAAGCGCTATGGGAACGACGCTCTCTAGATGTGTCGGCCAAAGGCCCATGGTTTCGGGCCATCCGGGCTGGGACTACGGTCGTCTGGCCGACAACCATGCCTGGGGTGTGTTTCACCGCTCCCCTCAATGGTCCGGGCAGGGCCCGTGTCGCCTGCCGTCATCGCCGCCCGATGGATGTCATCATCATGCCGGGCTAATGTCGGTTTTCTAATGACGCCTTCTGGCGTCTTGGTTTGACCGAGCCGTTTATGTCACGGCAGCCGGTGTGGAAGCGGTATGCTGGTCGGACCGTGGCGCAAGGCGGCCTCCTCTCTGCGTACACGCTTGGTGGTCAGAGTGATGGCGCGGATGGGCGATCCGTCTAGTGCATCCCCACTCCCCTGGTGAGGAGAGAGGCCACGAGTCGGAGTCGTGATGCGGAGCTCTTCGCCTGTTGAACGGCGGCGGCTTCTACCAGCCCCCGGAGGTTCTGGTGGACTGCCCAATCCTAGGGGTCGACAGGCTCGGGAACGACGCGTAGAAGCATTGCCACAGCGGTGATGTTCTGACTAGCCCAAGCGAACTGTGGGGGGTCGTTCCCCTCGTCCATGATATTGCGCTGGACCTGGCGGGCGCGACCTCAGGCGCCGCTCGTCGGGTCACACGCATGGGGCTCAATGTGCTGCATCGAGCACGCTGGCGCAGGTGGCGGCTGGTTCTGCCACCATTGTCGTAGCTCCTCGTCATGCGCTTGTGCAAGCACGAGGGCCCCCGCACGAGGGTCCAGAGGGGTGTGAGTTTGCAAGGACTCCGCTACCACCGACGGCTGTCCCAGAGCGTCTGCCATAGTGCACTCCTAGGACGAACGGTGTCTAGGTGCCACGTCGCCGATGCTGGAGCCGTCGCTCTCAACCTCGTTATCTAGGAGTTCATGGAAAGTGGTGGGAGCATAGCTCGCCATTCCCATGAATTCGGATGTGTGAGGGGGCGGTGCCAGCGTCCTTCGGAGCCCCCGAGCGTGCGCGTCCACGAGGGATGCGAAGCCGTAGGGGAACCGGTCGCATGGCGGTTGTGGTGCGGACAACGGGGTCCCTCCGGATAATTGGTGGAAGATAGTAAATAGCAAGTAAATAATAGTATGTACGTTACTCACAGCGGGGTTTGAGCAGAGTGTTTGCTCGGAATGAAGCGCAGACGCCTCGTCGTTGAAGTCGTCGGGAGTCCTAGAGCCGACGGAGGGCGCCTCTCCGACAGGCACTGGGATGGGTGCCTCCTCGCGGAGGTGTAGTACACCGAGCCGGTCGGCGACGAAGTCTAGGCTTCCTAAGAGGAAGGCCTAGGATAGCTCGAAGACGGGTGGAACCCACATCCCAACAGGTGGGAGTACGGGAAACTCTAGCGAGCCGAAGCGAGTCGTATCGCTTGAGCCCGCCATGGTGAAGATGGCAGAAAAGTGGGCCATCCGATGACCAAAAAGCATGAACGTACAGTGTCTTCCCCACGGACGGCGCTAACTGTCGGTGCAGAAAGTGACCAATACGTAAATATTTGTAGTTTTGCCATACATTGTGATCGGATGTGGCCTATTACTCAATGACATAGGGTTTATACTGGTTCAGGCAACATGCCCTACGTCTAGTTTGAGTCGGTCAGTGACTTTATTCCTGAGCCCAGGTGCTCGAAGTTTGCTGTGGGGTTACAAACAAAAGGGAGAAAGATGGGGGTGCAAGAGGTCCGGTTGGACTCTGGTCTGAAGGGCCGAGAGTGACGGGACCTCTGCTGTGCGCTAAGTGTTCGAACGTCTGTTGTTCGTTGGGATCCTTGGTCGTTCGGATCGTGTGTGTTGTTTGAGTTGTGAACTAAGGGATCCCTTGTTGGGAGAGAGCGCTCCCCTTTTATAGATGAAGAGGACGGCCTTACGAGCGAGAGAGAGAGAGAGAGTACGTATGCTACTAAGTCTGGTTGCTCATGCCGTCGGGTACAAGATAATGGTAGGCGCCCATAACACTGTTGTTGTCAAATGCATGTGGGAGGTTTTACCGTATTCACCATGCATGGTAAATGATAGTGCCCACAACACTATTGATGCCCAGAGGCATGTGGGGGGAGCCTTACCGTGTTTGTCTGGTATGAGAGTTGATGGCGCCCACAACACTATAGGGCAAATGTCGGCGCCCACAACACTGCTTGGGTTCTGGCATGCATGGAAGGTTGTAGGGCACCCTTCTGACATGTCCTGTCGGTTACTGTCATGCAGGTGTGTAGGGTACGGTCCTTGGTATTGTGGTCGACTTGAGTGTCCTGCCTTACTTGCTCCGTCCGTTTCCTGGTCCTCACCGAGCAAAGGCCCCCAGTCGGTTGGTTGGTCTCCTCATCGGCTCCAGAAGCGTCGATCCTCGGAGAAGAGCTTGTGGAGCGGGGTTCGGCAGGCTTCCTCCTGGAGAGGCGCCGGGTTTAGAGTCCGAAGTGCTATGTTTGGCCAGGCCTTCCGGTCGGAGAGGTGGGCCGGAGTTGGAAGCGAGTGTTGTTCCTCCTTAGCGAGGCCTTCCGATCGGAGATTGGATCGCCCTTCTGGCCTGTCGTTTAGGTATTTGGGCTGGCCCAAAGTTGCACTTCGTTCACAATATCGTCTGCTGGGTCGAGCCTTTGTTGGGAAGCCGGTTCATGAGGGACCCCGGGTTTATGAACCCGACAATCCCTTTTGAAACATTTCGTTGAACAAATGAGGTGCCTCACCTACTAGCAGTGGCAGCTCGTGGTGGCGCAGCCTACCGATGGAGGTGAAGCTTGCGCGGGGGCGGCTCAGGTCGCACGGGGGAGGGGGCTGGCGGTGTTTGCATGGTGCCCCAAGACGAGCGCGCAAAGGCCTGAGCGGATCTAGCGCGGTGGCCGGAGACGAGCACGAGAGAGGTGGATCTCGCGCTCAAGGACCCGGCAAACCTCATGCGAGGGGCCGCTCATACGCACGAGGTTCACGCGGTTGGCGAGCTCACGGCGATGAGCGGGAGGCGGAGCGCGCGGTGATGAGCGTGGCGCAGGCGAGTTTGCCCGGCGGTGAGGCGACGCAAATGTGTGGCTAGCCAAGCGTGGCTTATTGAAACGACCCCCAACTCATTTCTAGCTTGCCGGCCACTTCCCCTTTTTGGCTTCCTGGGCCTGGCTTAGCACTTAAGCATGCATTCAAACATATTGCGGAAGCTTGGCTTGCCCCTAAACCACCCATCCAAACAGCCCCTACAAGTATACAAGTAATTGGCAAAGGACATAAGCAAGTTAAGCATGAAGCATAACGATTGCTCTACTTTCTATTTTCCTAATAACATATTAGTTTGTCTAAACAAGACAATGGCGTGATCGTTCAGTGAAATATGCTCTTAGTACCATGGCCATGGGGAAACCACTTTAATTCATGCTTACTTTTCAGTTTTACATCACTATCGTAAGCTAAGCTATTGTAGTCATGAACACTAGATGGGGCAACAACATTACAAAATTCTCACATTCCAATAAAAACAAGTGTGAACTTTGTGTTTTAGTTCACTTTACATGTGTGTGATGGTATTTTTAAACTAAAAGATACTACCTCCCTTCCGAATTATAAGACGTCTTGAATTTTTTAGATACATAGTTTTTGTTATGCCCTTAGATGTACAACATGTCAACATATATAGTAAAGACAATGCATCTGAAAAATATCAAAACATCTTGTAATTTTGAAATGGATGGAATACAATTAAACCTTTTATGGAAATTCCATTTGACCATAACTCAAAGTTTGATCATGTGATGTGTACTTTCTAATGAACAACGAGTCATCTATATCATTTAACTGGCTAACAATGTTTATTTGAGAAAAACCGAAGGTCTTTAACTTCTCTCCAATTCACACATAGCATGATATAAATTCTCAAAGCGAGGACCGAGTTCTTAAATTGTTTCTTAGGGCATGTTTGGACTGTGCTGCTAAGAAGACAAGCCAAACTTGGACAGCTGGCCAAAGCTCTGCAGCCAAAACGGTGCCCCGATTTGGACGAGTGGAGGGGAGAAAATGAATTATATTTTGGGCAAGTGCATATGAGGCAAGTCAAATTAGGGCAACAAACCAAACATACCTTATTTCTTAGGTCAACAACACATCCCCTAAATGACCTATTTTCACTTAGCTAAGCAAGAACCTAGAAAAATTTGAAGGACCATGGTTATATTGTATTTAGGGCCTTTTTGATAGACTAAGACTAACAATTAATTCTATTTGCTCATAAATGTGAATGAATAGACTAACAGCTAATTCATGACTAGTGGACTAACAACTAGTCCGTTGTTTGGATTCTTAGAGACTAAAAATCAGTCAACTAGTTGTTGGATCATAGTTTGAATTCTTACCGACTAAAATTCAGTTAAAATTCGAGTTAACTAAAGTTACTAATCTCAACAAGTTATTAATCCTAAAGATCAAGAAAAGGTGTGGGAAGTGAATGTGAAAAGGAGCCGTCTCACGCAACACTCGAGACCCTACGCTCTCCCAACGCCTGATTTTTTTTGTTCCTCCTTCTTCCACCTCTCATCTCTGCCGCCCCACTCACTTGCATGCAGCGTGATAGGGTCTGGGCCTCACCCGACCACTTCAGGAGTTCAGACCCTCGTGCTCAACAGCGGCTCTTCCCCCATCAGGACCCTAACCATGGACGCCTGCATACGACACTGTTCAACTGCTCCATGGAACCCTAACGCCATCCTTCCGCTGTCCCCACCACCTGACCACTCTGCCTCCTCTAAGCCGGAGACGGAGAAGACAAAATTCGAGCCTTGATTACTGCAAAACATTGTTGTATAGCATTTCTCATATGAAAAAAATATAAAATTCGAAAAGGTTCAGTTCTTTCGCAGCTTCGCCCTCCCAATTCTGGCGAGACTCGGGAGTCCTCTCCCTCCCCGGTTCACGTCTTCGTTCCATTTCCACGTCTCCGACCAGCCCCAATGCCCTCCAAACCCTAGTCCACAGTCCCTGTCCCCTGGCGGCCATGCCGGATCTGAGCACCGGCTACCTCCCTCCCTTCCCTGAATTCTCCCTCAACGCGGGGACCCTCGCCGTCGACCACGCCGGGGATGCTGCCGCCGCCGATGCGGCGCCCGCGTACGCGTCTTCGTCCGCCACTGTGGGCGGCGGCGCCGTCGACCTCATTATCCCAGCGGAATGCCGGTGGACGGGCCGTGTCCGCACCTTCGACATGGCGGGCGCGGGCGAGGGCGCTGTAACCGCTTGCCCCGCCGCGCGGCGCGGCGGCGGGAAGAACCTGTCCCTGATTCGGTCACCCGAGCCGGCGCGGACGCAGGCTTCAGCATCGGCTCCGACGCTCGAGGAACGCGTGAGCGAGTGGGCGGCTAAGAAGGCAGCGGCCGGTGTTCCGGCTCACCACTGCGTGCTGCCTTTCCTCACTGGGGCGCCAAGGGCGGTATGGATTTTGGGTCGAAGCGCTTCGCGTTGATGGACCAATGTCTGCTTTCCTTACTTCGATTTCCCATTTAACTCGACTCTTATGTCTGGGCGGATCAAGCAAAATGCAGCTGGTAATGAGTTTGTGCAGTTCAGGTCGATCCGGGAAATTCTTTAGCATTGCGGCAACAACTGTTCCTGCACTTAGCTATGAGTATAGGAACTCATCATGTCTGTTCGTTGCACATTTCACTCCCATTAATCACTTATTTGAGACTTAAGACACTATGTGCAATCAGTTTTTTCTTCTTTACCTGGATGGTGGCATACTTTTAATTATGTACATTAGTCACATCAAAATAGTGCTAGTATATTTGTCGTTAAAATGCTATAATATTTATATTTAATAGATTTACATCATTGTCATGATGATATCTATTGCTCTGTTTCTTCCAAGAGTAAGAGGTTATGAAAAGCCACAAAATTCAAAAGAGTTTTAGTTAGGGAGTAGAAACCATGTGTGTCAACATTGCCTATTTGCCTTTAGTCCGTAGCAAGCTGGGGTTGGCTAAATATGGAACCCAATGATAGCCAAAAATAAAGAAAATGTGTTGGTTACCAGGGTTCTAGTGTCCCCACCAGCAAAAATACTACTAATGCAAAATGTTGTGATTTTTGAATATATTCTAAAAACTCATGTGCATAGTACATGGAGTTAAAGAAACTTGAAAGAACTTCAATTTCAAATAAATCTGTTGTATTACGTTTCAAGAAACACAAGTGGTACTTTAATCACATGATAAACAAGGCTTGTCTATTTTAATTCTTGACATCTATATAATATTTTGCAGGATAACTGTTAACTTATTTCTTTATGTAATACATAAATGATTTATTTTGTAAGATGCAACATACTGAATCCGTTAACGAAAATGATCCCATAAATATAAAGTGCGCAGCCATTTTATAAAGTTTTCCACCTCTGAATTGCTTTGTCTCCATTCCATAACTTAAAAACTCGTTGTCCTTGGTACTGTCTATCTGTTAAAATTTGAAGCTGCTGTTCATTAATCATGAAGTTGTTCCGATGCCATAAATATAGGTTGTTTAGGACATTGGTACTATCTATAATGTGAAACTTTGACTGGCAATTTATTATTAAAATCTGATACCTAACATAAACACAATCGTATGTATGAAAGTACCTTTCATGATGAATCTACTGACATCAATCTTACTTTGTTAATATGAATCTACTGACATCAATCTTACTTTGTTAATCTATCTAATTTTTATTATATTGATGGTCAAAGTGAAAATTTGATTATTAGGAATCCTAAAATGACTTATAACTGATACCAGTGTTAGTAATTAGTCTTGTTTGTTAACTTAGGAAGTTAGGATCTAGTTTTTTCCCCCTTTCATCTGCTTAGCATCTAATACCTTCTTCATTTGTGCAAAGGTCGAATGCTGGTTGTGCTCCAAGATTATTTATGCTGGAGAAGAAATAAAATGTTCAGTTAAAAAATGTCCACTGATGTTCCATCTCAACTGTGTTGTGAAAGATACTTCAAACTTCACCGCTGAAAGCTTCAGGTGCCCTCAACATGTAAGTGTTGGAATTAATTTATTTTCTTGAGATGAGAAAAAGTAAATTGATTAGTGGATGCTACACAATTGCAAGATTTAATGGTCCGAAGGTAAGGAATGCAGAGTCCATTGTAAATATCATAACCGTGACAAGAATAGAGATTTGTTTAGTAGATAGTCAATGGTTAGGATACAAACCTGTATTTTGTTTTTCAGGTCATGTTGTATCTCAATTCCTGTGCTTGGACTGGTTCCATTGCTTGATCATTAAGGACATCATTTAATTTTCTGTCTCCCATTAGGGGTGTATGATTTGTAAGCAAAAGATGTTCTTTTGGCGCTGCGGACGTTGTACAGTTGCAGCACATACGAAATGTGCACCATGGCCAGTGGTTCATCTAAAAGATAATCAAGGAAGTGCAATTTGCTGGAGGCATACTTCTGATTGGCTGCTGCAAAATGAGGTCTATCCTTTTTCCCTTAAAATTGGTCACTTCATGTTGTCATTATATGAAATAGGTAATAAGAGCTTATCCAGTTTAATTTAATAAATAGACAAGTAGGAAACTCTCTAGTATAAGTACTAAAAAGATCATATGCATCTGGTCATTGTCTTTTTTTACGCCCAGTGCGGATTCCTCCAATAATTTCAACTGTCTTTTTGTTTCATCTTTAGATCTTTGGAAGATTAATACTTAACAAGAATAAGTTACCTCTGAGGTTTAGCTTGGACATTTTTATTACAGTGCATCCCACACGCCCTTTTGTTAATATTTTTGTAATGGTTGAGGTGCCTGACAGGAATACTTTGTTTGCTGGTGACAGAATGCTGACTTTACCAACAGTATAGAGGTGAGTGCATGCGTGACACAATTGTACCTTTGCTATCTTTTCTTATATGATATTTCATGTGACATAATTCATGGACTATTTTTTACTTAGCTAATCTGAAGTACTTAGTGACTAGAATGGAATGCTTGGTAAAATAAATATTGATGATGAACATGGTTAAGTTTCTGATGATGTAAAGCCTCAGGAAAAAGAAATTCATTGACTTGTCTTCCTTTGTCTAGTATCACTGTCTCATCCAGATGAAGTACATTTCCTTCGCTGTTTATATTGATGGCTACACTACATGTTTATTTTATAGGAAGTGTTCTGCCGGCTACCTCTTCCATATGTTAACGAAGACTTAAATATTGAGTCAACCATTGAGGAATATGCTGAGGCTGTTTACAAGCCACCCCCCTATACATCTATCAGGCGCAGTATCCTAAAGCATAATGTTTTACTAAATGATTTCTATGTTTCTGCAGCTGTGTAGTTAGATTAGCCTTGTGTTTGTCTGCTTTTCATTCCAATATAAAGTACATCATGGTTAATTCCTTAATTTGTAAAAGATGTATATCTGATAAAAAAGAAGCGCACTGGTGTTCGTGTGGATATTGGGTGCACAAACTGCAGGGCTGATTCTACTTGCAAAGAAGACTGTGAATGCAGGTGTTCTTTCTTACTCTGTTGAAACATGCCAAAGACATGTGAATTTTGTGCAAAACTATGCGAACGGGCCTCTAGCTGAGTTTGTTAGGTGGCTCTAGTAGGCTAGTACCACTCCTCAGGTCCTGGGTCCGACTCCTTGTGGCGAATTTCAGGCTGGGGTTATAAAATCCCCTCGTTTGTCCCACGTTCTCAAAGTTCTGCCTAGGTTGTGGTTCTCAAATGTGCTACTGAGCCATTGTGTATGGCAGGGGTTCGGGGGGTTGGAGGTCTCAACCTGCGTGAGAAGGCCTTCTTCTTAGCAAAATGCCTGGGAGTTACCCCCCACAGGTCAATTTTTTTTGTGTGTGTTGTGCTGGAATCATATTAGCAAAAGAGAAAGCATAAGCATGTGCCATCTTTTTTATATCAACACAACAGTGCTACAGAGCTAAATTGAATTAAATCTGTAGTATATACTGTTGTTTTTCCCCTAAAGTGCACTTATATCGTTTAGGTATTGGGTTGCAAGAAACTTGCACAAAATCCACATGTCACTTCTAATATACTGTTACTGTATGCTGTTTGGTACCTTGTGTTTTGTGGGAAATCTTGGCATATAAACTGTTTAAATAATAGCACTTTAGAGCACGCTCACTCCCATGTGCCATGCTATTAAGACTATGCTAAGGCGGTTTGGAACATATGATTATCACTGGAGGATGAGGATTTTCCATACCATATAAATGAGCACTATTTGAACATTTGAAACATCGTAGTCACTAAAAGAATTTCACTAGATATGGTTCCTTTCTCTTCAATTTTGGAGGAATTCCACAGTAATCTGAACCTTCATTCCAACATCGTTTACCATCTTGCTGATGTAAGATCACGGCAATATATCCTGCTATCCACAATTTTCGTGTGGTTTTAACCCTATGGTTTTCACTTCACTTGGATAGTTCTACTATAGTATTCCACTATTCCTGCAGTTTAACTTGGGCCTATGTTTAAACGTTTGAATACCTACTTTGCAATTATTCATATTGTTTTCTGGATCATATGCTAAGTGAATAAAGTGCCATATTAGCTGAACAGTGACGTTGCCAGGTGTGCATATTACGGATGCTTGCACTCATGTATTGCTAATATTTGATGAAGAAGTTAGCATAATCCTTTATAAAGTTATGTGTGATGTATATAGAATCCATACATGTTTACTTTCCTCCAACATGATTGTTTAAATTTATTTTCTGACTTATCAGGGGTATTTATACGAGTTGTTCCAAGAATTGTCGGTGCTCAGATCTATGTACAAACAGGCCATTCCGCAAAGATAAGAAAATTAAAATTGTGAAGGTAGCTTTCTTGTCAATGATGTTCTTACTTGATTTTTCTAGGAACTTATGTGCACCAATGTATTCACTCCTACTTATTTTCTTTATGTGCATAATAGTGTTGCATGTTTTGATGTTACTTACAGTTTCCAAAATTTTCAAGTTGTAAGTTCTTTCTTTCTCAAGACTGAAGAGTTTATGCATTGTCGCGTAATCTTTGAAACACTGATTTATTTAGGTGTTCTATTAAAAGGTCATATGCAGTGTTACCGTTATCTTAGGTACCAGGCTCCTAGCTAGTGCAAGATCTAATATATTTTTTAAATATTGCTCAATGCATCAAGGATCGGGAAGTGTGGACTCAACCCCTTAAGATTAAGTACAAAATCCCCTCATCCAACATGCTCTAAGGTTTCTTTTTTTTCTTACACCGACATGAGCGCTGCCTGTCACTATATTAAGGAGAAAGAAAGTACAAAACAACCTGGAGAAATCCAACAAAGTAAAACACAAACCATACGCACTAAAAAGAAAACAACATACTCCAAGGAGAAAGAAAGCCATATGAGGAATTTCCCCCATTGAGGCACCCAAGATTTCCACAACCTCCCACTGTTCAAATCCTATGCATCCATGGAGAATAAGCCTAGCAGTCCAGACACAGATTGTCCCGTTCATCTCCTAGCGCAGCTCCACCTCGGTCATAAGGTCCCACATCTGCAGGTACTGCTCAAGGACACAGATTGTGATGGTTCCCCTGAGATCCCCACTCCGCTTGGCTCACAGTGCACCCAGCAATACGCTTAGGCACCAAGCCGAATAGTCCGGTGCCAATTCCTTGATCACACCCTGTTTGGATGTTGGAAATCGGCTTGGAATCGAGGAATTGGAATTGTACATCTTCAATACCACACGCTTGGATGTTTTAGAATTGGATCTTGGAATTTGACTCCCAGTTCCACACGGTATTCTCACACCACAGAACAACATGCTCCCAATACAGACCTATGGAGCTTGGTATTTCGCTGGAATTGATGCTGCCATTAGAGAGCTCCACTCCAAGGTGACTGCTGACAGGGACCCCGTGGGTAGGCTCCCATCGCTGCTTCACCCTCTCATACGGGGGTTGCGAGGCGCGGAGGGGGTGGGGCTCGCAGCCACGGAGAGGGGCAGCGGAGGGGGGCAGGGGCAGGGGTTGCCGACACATGGTAGGGGTTGAGCCGGGGCGTGGAGGGCCTCACCGGCTAAGAGGAAGATGAGGTATGGATCCAGTTTCTGATTCTCGAGTGGCAATTTAAAGAGACCGCGTGGAAACTGAATTGCAGTCCATTACCATTTCAGCATGTCATTGATTTGGAAACTCAATTCTGTTGACCAATTCCATTGCCAACATCCAGACCGAGCGAGGGATTTTCCCGAAAGCCAATGGTCCGTCAAAAATCTGTGGAGTTACCATTGCCAATTCGGTGCTGACCTAGATAGAAAGCAGAGCTGAGGACTGGTGATGGAACCGGCACCCCAAAACTGTGACCCATGGTGGGTGAGGGCCAGTTTTCTATATCCAGAGGCATGTCATGTGTAGATTCCAGCAAAGCAATTCTAAATTATGAATTCTCATTTGGCACGCAAACTTTGCTCCAAGTTAGGAGGCAATGCCCACCATTTACCTCCTTTTCTTTCGGCCTTGCCGCAGCAAAACATGCCATAGTTTCTCTATAGACTTGATCACCCATCGTGAAATATTTAGAGCCATCATATGATAGGTAGGTATGGCTGTGAGAACAGCATGACCAGTGGGGTTGATCGGAGCATCCTTCCAATGGGTAGCTGATCTGCTCCCTGTTGACAAGGAATTGGAGAACAACATAAGTAAGCTTCTTGACTGAAAGTGGTAGGCCTAGGTAGGTGCATGGAATTTCAGCAATAGCTCATGGCATAGTATTTCTTATTGTATCAATGTCCACCGGAAGAGTGCAGGCTAGGCTTAGCTGAACATTTGTTGATCTTAGTTTTAAGACCCGAAATTGCACCAAATCAATTAATAATCTCCTGTATAGCTTCAAGCTCCTTCATGACTGGACTCAAGCATAACACAACCTCATCAGAGTACATGGATCCTGATGCTCACAGTCTAGGTGAAAGTGGTTGCAGTAAACCCACCTCTGCGACCTTGGCAAGGACCAGATTGATGATGTCCATAACTAGAATGAAAAGCAATGGGGAAAGAGGATTACCTTGACTCAAACCATGATGATGATCCTGGTCCTTTGGTTTCGTACCTTCTACTGCTGCCAAAGTAAACCCTGCCCATTCAAACCTGAATTTCCTTTTGTATTTATTTTTGGATGCGAAAACATGTGCCATTGATAGTGTGCTCTGTGAAATTGACCTGGCATCATGTGTGGTAGAGGTCACTTGGTTCAATGAAACAAAAGAATTAGACACCTCGTACCCGCAGGTTTGCACCTCCATCTGGGCAGTAGAGCTGACCTGCTTCAGCGAGAGTGATTATTTTTCTGAGAGTTGGGTATTACTTGTGCATTTTACTTGCTCAAAGATGGCTTTAGTTTATTTTATTATGACCATAGCAACACTTTTCCTTTATAGACAAAGCGATGTGGATGGGGTGCTGTTGCGTTGGAGCCATTGGAGAGAGGTGATTTTGTAATCGAGTATGTTGGTGAAGGTAAAACTGTTTTTCATGTTATTATTATTTTTGGAAATAGACCAGCAGAAATAGCAAGGTCTTGGTAGATGACCTTCTGCATAACATTTGTTGTGGTGGGGTCAACAGTCGCATTTTGCTTATGTTCTCTAATATGTAGTGGTCATGCTTTCTGGTTCCAACCAAATTTCTCGAACTTTCCATTATCAGCGGTCCATTCCATTAGTAAGTTAGTACTCTGGTCCAACACTTTTTAGAAGATAAGTCTCCTATAGTAGATTTTGACCTTTATTTTCTCAGTATATGGTCAATTTCTACATAATCATATCATCTGAACACGAATCTGTTGATGCAGTTGAGTGATTATTGGTCAAAACTTGATGCTTTCAAATAAAAAATGCCTTCCATTATTGGGCAGAGAGAATATCATCCTTGCTAGTATGAATCCAGTAAAGCTCATGAGGATGTTCTAACACAATTTAAGTTCTTTTAGTTGTTAAATAATCTTACAAGGTGCCTTATGCTATTTGGAAAAAGGCACTGAAGGTGGCATGTAAGCTATCATGGCTAACCTTTTATTATTCCCTTTCCGTTTATGGTTCATATTCTCTCTGGCACTGCATGGTACCATCATATTGGGAATCATTTGATCAATGGAGACATAAGCTTACTGATTTTTTTTGCCACTTTGCTTCTGATTTACGTGCTATTTTTTGTGTACATAAGAGCATCTCCAAGAGTCTTTCTTAAACTCACTCTCTAAATCATCATTTGGAGAGCCATTTGAATAAAAATCGCTCTCTATATCTTTCCACCCTCCAACAGCTTCTCTATATGGCTCTCTATCTTTGGTTAGCGAGAAATCCGGAATAGATTTTAGCAATATTTGGAGATCTAATTAGAGAAGCTGTTGGAGAGTATTTTTCACCAAAATCTCTATTCCTATCAATTAGGAAGAGTATAAAGAAACTCTTGGAGTTGCTCTAATTGTATTTCACAGTTAAGTCTCATGTACATTCTTTTCGCCTCTTTTTAAACATTGTTTCAGTCATTGATGACGCGACATGTGAACAAAGGCTTTGGGATATAAGAGATCGTGGTGACAAAAACTTCTACATGTGCGAAATCAGCAAAGATTTTACAATAGATGCGACATTTAAAGGAAACCCGTCACGTTTTCTAAATCACAGTTGTGAGCCCAACTGTAAACTCGAAAAATGGTAATGATGTGTTCTTGAAAAAAAAAAATCGTTTTATAGCATGTTCCTGATTGTTTCTGTGGCCTTGCCAGGCAGGTTGATGGTGAGACAAGAGTTGGTGTCTTTGCCTCTCGTTCCATCAAGGTTGGAGAGCCCTTAACTTATGATTACAGGTAGTTTAAATAGTTATTTTGTTTTATTCCACTTATAAAGATTAAAGAGGCATTCATAATTAAGAAGACTAAATGTACTTCCTCTGTTTTCATTTACTTAACACTACCTCTTTACTGTAGCTTTTTCCTAAAGAGTTTTTAGATACTTCAAATTTTCATGTCCATATGATTTGTCGTGAAGTATATTTTTTTCGTATTACATATTATGAACTATGTGAAAACATTTTGTAGAAAAAAAAATGGATGGTCAATGTTGCCACAATAAATTATTGGTGACAGGTAAATGAAAAATAGAGGGAAGTGTTCTTTCAATGTCGAGAGGCTACAAGTTACTTACAAGTATACTTGGTACCAAGATGATGCCTCCCTGCAATAAGCTGATTGCAGTGACACATGAAGCTATAAGTCTGTCAATCTAGTTTGAGCAGGTGGCATCCAAATGATCAAACTAGCATCTGTGCCTGCTCGTAGTGTTATCACGTGATCAATAGTTTCCCCACCTAAAACCTCAGGCCTTAGAACTATTTCTTTACCTTTTTGTGTGGTGAATCATACGTGCAAACTTTAGTACCAGAGACTACGATATCTTTTATTAACTTCCTGGAGGTTCTTTCGCTCTATGACCTGCATGCATCATGAAGTCCCTTTTTCAATGACTTGGTCATGTCAAATTTTGAATAAAGCTTACAAGCATAGGCCAGGATAAAACTAGACGTCTCTTTAGTTCAAACAGCTTTTGAACTTTTCAAAGATGCTATAGATAGTGCATTTCTTGAACACTATAGATAGCCTGTTTCATGTGGCTAAATTGTTGTAGACTTGTGGTGGATGTTTCCACATTTACCCGCCTGAAACCAAGATAAAAGTTTTGTTGGTCTTGGCTCTCAGCTATACTGCTCTTGGGTTCGCTAACCCAGACATTGGCATACTTTTCCTCAGTTTTCGACTGGCCAGGATTATATTCAGAGGCCACAACATTCTCTGAAACTGGGCTGCATTTTATCCTGTTTGGTTTAAGCGACAATTATTTGCTTTTTTTTATAGGTTTGTGCATTTTGGAGAGAAAGTGAAGTGCCATTGCGAGGCAGTGAACTGTCAGGGATACCTGGGCAGCCAAATAAAGAACCCAATTCAAAGCATTCTTGCTACTGCAGCACCGCAAGGGCAGTTGCGAGAAAATTCGTCCACACAACAAGAAACTCCAAGATTGAAGCCAATAAATCATTTGTTACCCTGGACCAACTGTATAGAGGTCTCTTTTAACCTGAGAAGCAAAAGGAAAATTAGCCGGCTATGCTGGGCCCGCAAGAAGAAGAGAACATTCCTCGAGGCATCCTCAACAAGCATGCCAACATCGATGAGTGAAGTTCCTGCTGCGGATATCTGACTGCCCTTCCTTGAGCCCCCTGCTGAAAGAGCAAGCTTGTCCTGTATAATAATTTCATGGTACATTCATTACATGCATTGGTTGGAAACTATTCTTTTCACATTGTTCATCTATGTTGTTGTAAACTGCAACATTCATTATTTGATTTCATAGGGAATTCAGTCGGTTTACAGGTGGTAGCTTGCGGAAACATGTACCCAAATTTTCTGATGAAACAAATGTTTGAGCTTCATGTAATGTTTGCTGCTGCCCTTTTATGTGAGATGATGTTACAGAACTTAATAGTCCCTGTTAACATGGCTTAAAACATGACCCATGTATATATCAGGAAGTAACAAGAGCAAAAGTCCTAGCGGCCTAGGCGTGCTAGAGCGCATAGCCAACCATCAGTTTGACACAAAAGGTGATTAACGTTGCGCAACTGACTGCTTGAAACACTGAAGGTAATCCTTGCACGGAAGGAGTGATGATCCTGCCACCGCTTACTGTACTGTCTAAGATTGACTTGAATAGTTGAATTGCGTCCCTCCACTGATCGCCAACAAGGGCAAGTTTACGTTGGCAGGTCGTCGCATTGGAGCCTGCTGCGGATCAATGCAGCATACGCTGAGCACGTTCTCCGTTAGTTTTCTCCTACTCATGAGTCATGACCCAAGAAAATTCCAGACTCCCGAGCCCGGCAGTAGAGATCTCGAGAACAAGAGAGCACAAAGAAAAAATCGTCTTGACCCGCCAGCCGGCAGCCCGGCAGGCCGGCACCACCATGTGCCTCGCGGCTCAGTTCAGATTAGCTCCACGTACGTCCCCAAGAGAAGACGCAAAATGCGGTCTCGCATAATGCAATCAACTTTGCCGGGCAAGTTGCCCCCCAATATCCCATCTCCAGCGAACCATTGCCCACGGCCGATGCTGTCTGAGGAGATGCCCACGTCCCCATCTCAATCTGTCTGATTCCAGCAAGCCAGTGACCACGGCCGATGCTGTTTGAGGAGATGCCCACGTCCCCAGTACCCTCCACAACCACAGGTTGGCAGGTGGCATAGCGGCCTGGCCGATTCCAAATTTCCAATTCCAAAACGTCAGTTACCGTATCACTGACACCTACATTTAGATGCCTATTTCGCAATACAATTCCAAATCTATATATAGTACCACCCAAGTCCTCGTGAGTCGAATTTAGATGCCTATTAATCTATTATTATTCGTAACACATATAGATTTCACCTTAGGGCATGTTTGGCAATATCGAATTCTTTTTCACCGGTAAATCATCTCCACCTCTTTTTCACCGGTAAACCATCTCCACCGGTAATCTCTTGTGCACAACAATACCGTTGATTTAATTTGCCCCTGGGAAATGTTGTTTGGGTAAATATCACAATCGACCTCGCCACCAACCTCCGTTCGCATGTACCTTCCCAGTTCCCACGACGGTTGTGTTGTATACTTCCATGGCGGCAGCTTCATGGTCGAATTGGCCGGCCGACTCTGTCAAGTACCGCCGCTACCTTGACGCACTCGCTGCTAGCGCAGACGCCATCGCGATGTCCGTGGACTGCCGCCGCGTGCCGTAGCACCGGCTCCCGACTGACTAGGATGCCCGTGTGGGCCGCCGGCGCCTGAGACGATGGGTCCAAGCCATGCCCTCCTCCGCGTGTTCCTGGCCGGAGCACCTGGGCACGGGGCCGACATCACCATGCACGAAGCCACCGAGGGGCTCCCCGGCGATCAGGAGCGTGCTGCTGATGCTGATGCACCAAGTTCTGGGATGCATCCACGCCATGGGACCCAAGCTGGAGGAGCCCATCTCGCGGGTGTTCCGCAAGGACGAGCGCAAGCCGCAAGCACGAGGATGAGCCCGATATCTGTCGTAAAAATTATGTGGCCTCAGGAGGTCTGTTTTCTTTTCCGGTTGTACAGACTAAACCGGGTGTAAATGTAATAAGAAAACCAATCATCCAAACAGTTGTTTGGGGACTAGCTCGTGTAATTTTTTAGACCTGTATTTTACAAGTGTATTAGGCTTAAAACCGGCCATCCAAACAAGGCCTTAGTTTAGATTTATTTTCATTTCCTTTAGAAAGGACTAAATAGCATGCTGAGAAACGAAGTCATCACCCAGATTGATTGAATATAAGAATCTTCGAATGAAATAATCACTGAAAGGGAAAGTAACTGAGTGATGTTATACTCGTATGTCACCCAGGAACATGAATCATGAAACGCAGATGCCAACAGATCACATGAAAAGACATCATTCAAATTGTATCGAACAGAAGACTTTATTTAGATTCATACAGTTCAGAAACACACAATGAGTACACTGCTCACTGGCAGACAAAGCTAACCACCTAGAGTTCTTTATTTTGCAAATATAAGCATGTGCCACATCACAATAGCACATGTTATGTAGCATAAATAATCTGGCTTGGCTGCTTCACAAGATAACCAGGGGCAGCAACTCTAACTCTGATTTGTCGTCAACCTTCAGCATAGCGCATCACAGCATCAGCATTTCATCTTCTTTACCTCTCTTTCCTCGTTCTCATCAACAGCATCAGGTTCCCAGCAGGGAGCGTCAGGCTCACCACACTCTGAGCCATTCTTGACAATGTCACCAGCGAAGTCATGCAGGACTGACCTCGGCAACCCAGGGGTGGTTTCACCCGTAGCAGTGAAGCTCTGATAGATGAGCAAGCCACCAGACGGTAGAACCTGCTCAACCATGTTGCTGCAGGCATAGGCCTCAGCATCCAGTTTCTTCCCCCAGGTCTTTGCGTTGTCCCGCTCACCAAAGATAGTCACGGCAACAGAGAACTCAACTGGGCCAAAGCACCTCAGCACCCTCTTAACCAGGTCACCATAAGAAAAAGAGCCTGGGTTGAAGCCCATGACCTCATAGCTTGCATAGCTGAAGCCATCCTCTGGGGTCACATGAATGGTCGAGAAAGCAGGGCCATGAACAGCATTCATGGAGTAGCCACAGGGCTCGAAATCAAAGTCACAGATCTCCATCTCTGGGATAATGTCCGAGATACCAGAGAGCTTGGTCATCTCCTTAGCACACGATGTGTAACCATCAGCAGAGGTCTTGAAGAAGACAGAAGCTTTCTTCTTGTCCAGCCCAGTCATGCACATTTCGAGAGTAACAACAGGCTCCTCAGGGTGCTCAGTGGCGTAGTAGACGTGCCACTTCTGCCCAGGCTTTGCAGAATCACCAATCACATAAGCATTACCACTGGACTTGAGGCCACCAAAGAAGCGATTCAGGAAGGCAACCTCATCAGCAAAGTTCTTGTGTGGGGAAGGCTGTGCATCAGGAAATATGAATGTCCCACGGGAGTATTTAACTGCAGCAAGTGGCAACGAGAGCTCTTTAGCAAGCTCAAGGATCCTCGGAATAGCGAGCAGAAGCTTTGTAGTCCCACAGGTCTTGATCACCATCTTGTATGGGTAGACAAACAGGCTTGACTCAGATAGGACATAAGAGTCAAAGTCCTCATTTGAGAGCTCAGACACAATGGTGCACCGAGCAAGGTCAAGAACAGAGTCAATCTGGGCACGCGAGAGTGCACGCAGTCCCCTTCCGTTGGGGTCAGCGAAGACAGGTGCCTCAGAGAAGCTGATCTCAAGGCGCTTCTCATATCCCTCAAACCCAATCGCAGAGACTGGGGGAGGGGCAGCAGCAGCAACTTGCAGGACTGCCATTGTTTCAGAGCAAGGTGACAGACAGCCGGGGGAGGAAGACAGGAAGTGGTTTCTTGAAATCTTTTGGTCACTGGAAAGCAGCTAGCCAGAGAGATTTTAGGAAGATCAAAATGAAAATGCAGGTGGTTTCTAAGCTACTAGGATGGGGTGGACAAAAGAGCTATCAGGATGGCTTCCTCGCGCACTGCAAGAGATGAAACGATCCTTGTAAGCACCAAATCATAAATAAGAACAGCAATTAATTAAATTAAACATAGAAACAAGGGAATTGCCCGGTACATACGTTCGAGTAAGCAGCGGAGAACTTCTTGATGCCGCCTGCAGGGCGGAGATCCTCAATGCTGTAGCCAAGGGGAGCTTCGTACATCAGGGAGGAACGACTACTGCTAGACTTCTTCTTGCCACCCTTGGACTCCATTAGAACACCCAATTTTCACTGCAGAGAAGAACCAAAGAACTGATCAGAACTGTTTTGAGTTATTATGATGGGAAGGAAATATCCATCTTTTCAACAGATGTCATGAGCCATAAAATCAGAGAACGATTCCACTAGTATCTTTGAAGAACTAGTTATTTAGATTACAGTTAAGACTTCTTCAGATTGTAGGGATTTATTAAGGGCGTACATATATTACAAAAGAATTTCTTATGTTAACCGAAGCATGCTTGAGAAATCAATATAATCTATAATGGAGGCATATACTATACAGACACAATCCATACCAAAGTGCCGGACAAAGGCTCTAATACAACCGCATATACAGATCAGAGAAACTAGAACCACATGTACATAACCCAGACGCCACAGGGCTATCCAAAATTAGCATATTCTCCCACGAAACGAATAATTGAGATGATTAAATGATCCTTTAACACCGTAGCAAAGGAATATCTACCCTGGAATATATAATCCCCATCTCCTATCTAATCCTCCGTCACAAATTAAGTAGTAATTCCCTAACCATCCTCCGTCACAAACTAAGTAGTAATTCCCTAATAACCATCTACATGTACAAGAGGATTAGGGTTTCTCAGGAAACCCAGCATAATCAAAGACCAGACCAAACAAACATCATATTGGATCAGATCGCACAACAAGAACAGGTGGGGAGAAGAGATTCTTACAATCCCACGAAGGCCCGGACCTCGCTGCAACCAGCGACCTCGAGAAATTCTGCTGCTCGTCAGTCGAGAGATTTCCCAATCCGAGGGAGGGCGGGGAACCAAGAAATCCCTTCCTTCCTCCCTGTTCTCCTTTCACCGAAGAAAAAGGAGGCGGCAGCTAGATTTCTCTCTCGCACCGAAGAGATGCGATCGGATCGATTCTTTTTTCTAACCAACAACGCGGTGGGGCTGTGATGAGAAAGGAGAGACGGGCCAGGCCACGTATTTATAGGGCCGCTATCGGATCCGGGTCGCGTAGAGGCGGCGGCACCACCACAGGTCCACTGGACCGCTCGGTCCGCGGATTCGGCACGGCAGCGGCCACGGATACGGTGGACCGCGTTCACGCAGACGCAGCGACCTCTTTCTTCCCGTTTCCGTTGCGTGCCACCGCGAGCGCGCGGGAGGGTGACAGGTGGGCCACCGCCCGCGCGTCGCCGCGTCTCGTTGCTTCGGCCTTCGGGTGGGTGGTTGTTGTTGGTGCTGCCCTCCTGTCCTGGACGTGCGGCTCTCCGTAATCCGCGGATGCGTCCCCGTGCCGAGGTGGCGACTTGTGGAGGTGTGACTAGTGACAGACGTGATTCCGCTAGGTGAGGTGACGTCCTTATTATCCTTGTCTTGTCTCTGCAGAGGTCAAAAGGGCTTCCGTAGGTGCCTTTGTTTTCTTTTTGACTTTGGTGTGCCCGTGCCGTGCCGCTCGCAGCTGGGACTCCGAGGCGATCAGGACGGGGGCGGATCCAGTCAGGTCACTTCCCTCGCTCACAGGTCACGGACTGGCTGACTCAGAGCGTACAAACCAGCATTCACCAACATCAAGATCGACTCGTCACTCGTCAAAGTCCAGATTTCCTGCTTGTTCGCTGCTTGGTGTTGCGTTTCTCACATCGTCCTAAAATCAAAAACACACTTTGTGGGAATCTTTTGCCCAAACGATATTTGGACAATAATTCACAAATATAAACAAAATTACTACGGTATTTATCGGCGCGCCGCCGACCGAACTAATCAAGGCCTTCTTCGCTGCTCGGTGTTGCGTGCTCATACGTCCTACACACGTGGGAGCCCAAACGACTAGGGGCGCGCCGCGCGGCAAAGCAGGCCTTCAGAGGCCCATCCTAAGGAATCCGGCATCAACCGGGTTTCGGGATGGGCCACGCGGACTGCTGAAGGGCTTTGTCTTGTGCTGGCAGGCCAGATGGGCCGGAATAGCCGCGGTTTTCGGACGCTGGGGCTCCGGTTCCGGTCTCTCTCCTGCTCTCGCCTCCTTGAGTTGCGGCTCGCAGAAGCCAATCGAGGTTGACCCGACCGGCCGCCGAAGACCGAAGTGCCAGCACCACCCCCTCCGGCCTCCGCCCTTCCGCCGCGCGACGCCGTGAGCCCGCCGCTGTGTCGACCCCCTCTCCGGCAAGATGGCCGAGGTGAGATCGCGATCCTTGTAGACCCTTCCGCTCCGTCTGCTGGATCTCGTTACGCCTGGTCCTTATTACGGTATAGGTTTGGCCTTGCGTACCCGACGTCAGGGCGCCGCCGGCACATGCCTCTGGCCTGTTCCGGCCGTATAGGTGGCGGAGATGCGAGGCATCGTAGGATCGTAGATGATTTTTTTTATCAGATATGTGGTATCGTTTTGATTGGGATCAGAAATGCGAGGATGTATCTCCTCATCCGCGGTTACAGATTCAGGGGGCGTTAGGGTTGGCGATTCATTTCGGGACTTCAAGGATACATTTTGCTCCCGTTTCTCGTATCAGATTGACGAGAACACATCGCAGGCTTGTATCAATTGTGAACCATAACACACTGTGTTCAAACATTTGATCGGCATCTTTCCAGGGACCAGTGGAAGGAACACAACGTCTTTTAGATACACAGGGAAAGTAGAGGGAAGACAACATAGTGTGCATGAGATTTCTGGCATTAGATCTAATATACGTGTTCAATTTGGCGCATGTCAGATTGAAATAATGATATTGTCTCAAGTTATTCTTATTCCTGTTTTTCCCTCAATATATCATGGAACTTTTGTTTTTGTGATTCATCATTCCCCTGCCTATTATGGTACCACCATATGCATCCTCGAATCTGAATGTTTTTTTTTATTAAGCTGCATTTGTTAGTGTCTTTCTAGCTTCCACCATATGTTAACCTCCACAATTTTTGGTTATGTATATTGCTGATTGTAATTAATATAATAGTCTGGTTTCATCCTGACTTCTTCCTATATTATCCATTTCATCATTTAGCATCTACAAACTTTACCAAACTCTTCAAATTGAGAAAAACTAATCTTTCCTACGCTGCCATGATTCGTGAAGTCCAGTCTTTGTTGTGGAAGTAATCTGTCATTTCAGTTTCGTTATGTAAATAGTCTTATCTTATGAAATGTTTTCTTTCACTGTGCTTCTTTGTTTTCCTTTATTTTTATGACAGACTCCACAGAGTGCTTTGTTTATGTTGTTTCTCTTCACTCACAAGTTCATTTATTTGCTTATATGCCAGATTGAGATAAAAACAGCACCTGCTGACTTCCGCTTCCCTACAACAAACCCCAAACAAGGCATTGTTTTACTCGCTACGTCGAGTACCACAGGTATGACCGCATACTATGTTACCTTAATGTGTTATAATTTTTCAGCGTTTTGTGCTTCAACTTTTCTAGTCAAAACAGCACACTCCTATTTTTCTTAACAATTACTGCAACTCTCACGGAATTCAGGTGTGTGAATGCCAAAGGGGACGATGCTGGTGATTGTGAAAAATTTGCCAAGTACTACAGGTCCCTTTGCCCTGGAGAATGGGTGAGTATTTCTTTTTCTTTTAGCTGATCCTTTCGGGTAAGTTCTCCCTCCGTCGTGAAATGATAAGCATATTTGACCAGAGGACAAATCATACAAAATATATTGTGACCCTTCATTTCTCCTATAGTATGCTGTCATTTGCTAAAAAATCAATATCGTCTTAGAGGCATTTTGAACACACATCTACTGATGCAAATTTTATGCCCTAAACTTGCATATATATGTCTAAGTGTTGGTCAAAATTTGATTATTGGATTTGTCAGCACCATGATTTTTCTTTTTATTATTATTTTGGTTCTGCAAATCATGAATTCATCAGGACGTTTCAATGGGCATATTACATTGATATGTGTGATTTATCTAGTTAATATGTCAAAGCCCTTGCCTTGAATAATCTTTTGCTTCTTAAAACTCTTTTGAACTTGGATGTCAGCACCAAGTTTTGCTTGTGGCAGTCTCAAGTTATCTTTGTTCAGTGTCATGACTAGAGATGGCAACGGGGAATTCCCCGTCGGTTATTACTTCCCCATCCCCGTCCCCACGGGGCTAAATTTTCCCCGTCCCCATCTCCGCTAAGGCTCACGGGAGATGTTTTGTTCCCATCCCCATGGGGAATTCATCCCGCTGGGGACCCCGTCCCCGGTACAAGATCAAAAAACAATTTCTCAAATCAACAGTCCAAAAGCACGAAAATACCAAAAAATGTATCTTGCAACAGCATCAAATAGGATTGTAGTTTACAAATCACAGCTCACAACCACAACTCCCTAGGCAGAATCACAATGCAGATCTCACAAACGGAAAATTAATATGGCTCAGCACCTAGATGTTGCCTTCCTGGCTTCCTGTAGACTGAGCAAAGAGAGAGTAGAGAGAGCATTCCTGTAGACCAAGCAAAGAGAGAGAGAGAGAGCATTGAGTGTTTGGCCAAGGCTGAGATCCTGTAGGTCACGGTTGTGACGAACTGGAGCGCGAGCCTGCGGGACAGCCAGACACGGCTGGCCGTGGAACAGGTGATGTGAGCCTACGCGAGCTGGGTGTTGGTTGGAGGTGCTGCTGCGCCTGTCAGTGCACTCGTGAGTCGTGCCGTAGTTGCTGCTGGCATGCGCGCCTAGCGCCTTGGGTTGCGTGGCAGCTGCAGGACTGGATGATTTGGTGATGTCCTGGACTTTGGGTTTACAAATCGGAATATATACTGAAGCCGATAATGGGCCTTGGTGGGCCAATTTGAGATGGACATCAAAGGCTGTGTTACTTCATAGTCTTAGCGGGGCGGGTTTGAAGGGATCGGGGTTATCCCGTCGGGGGATGGATAACCACCAGACCTGGCGGGGGCTGTTTCTCTGCCAATTGAATACCCATGGGGATAAAATTGACCCCATCTCTGTCCCCTAATAGGGGAATTACCCGTGGGGAATTGGGGATCAGGCCCCATTGCCATCTCTAGTCATGACCCAGCCAATGGTTTGTTATCAGTCAGAATTTTGTTAATCAACTCCAGTTCTTCATGATCTAGCTTTTCAATAACATTTCCCTTCTTAGTGACCGTAATCTTTATTTGTCGTTTAGTAGGCCATACTTATGCTCATGGATATGCTTGTAGAGGCATGTGCATGCAAATTTGCACATCAGAAGGAGGCGTCTCTGTATTTACCCTAACTTCTTTTTATTAATCATGAGGGGGATATCTGCACATTTACCTTCACCTGTTTTGCCATCAAATGCACAATAAGAGGTTCTTAGAGCAACGGATTACCAACACCTTTAAAATGGATAGGGGAGAGAGGGTGGATCTCCTAAATTTGAAAAGGGAGGGAGGGAGGGGGGGTATTTTTTGTAATTGCTTAAAGCTTTTAGGTATTGGGGATAGGATGAGTAATCTGTTGGAGCAGCCAAAATCCCATATATTGCATATTTTTGGTATTGGGGGAGATATAAGTAATGTGTTGGAGATGCAATTACATATTTACCTTGACTTGCTCTATATTGTCTTGGCCCCTCCTCTTCTGGTCATCACCAGTTAGAGATGCATGCAAGACCTTATGATATGTGCAGCTCTTGAATGATATATTCTGAGTGTCCCTGTCCTTTTGATGAACAGTTCTAGGTTCTGGGAAAAATTGGCGTTCTCTGTTTTTGAGGTTTCTAACTTAGATTCCTTGCGTAATTGAGGCGATGGACATTGGAATGATAAAATTGAAATTATTTGTTGTCAGGTGCCTCGGTGGAGTGTCGTTATAGCATAGCATGGGCTGTTTCCAGCTAAACTCACACTTTTCTTCCAAATTAGTTCAGGAAGGAGTCTTACTTTACCTTCTTGCAACTGAAGCTTTCTTTAGTATTGTTGATCAGCAGACTACTATTGTTTTTCGGTGCTGGTCAGCCTTCAATTGGTTATCAGATGCGTTATTTGGCTTTCAGACGCTAACATAGATTTAGTCCACCCTGATACCATACTGAAGCAATTATATTTTGTCCAAGTTTGGAATCCAGTTTAAATGATGCATACTGAATATCAGAATGCTTCAAACTTGCCATATTGGCTGTGGTCAAGCGTTTAACATTAATTTTGTAATGGTTCCTTCTACATTGTATCCATGTAATGGTACCTATGTAAGCCATAATGGTCTCTTGTGTTTGATTATTTGCTTATTTATTGTTTTGTATTTTCTCCTTGTATTTGTCAATTAGTTGTGTTTGCTTTCATTGAAATAATCATAAGCTTACTGTTTGATATACAGGTTGAGAAATGGAACGAGCAGAGGGATAATGGGACCTTTCCAGGACCTCTCTGAATCTACTGCCCGAGGCTTGCTTTTGGACCAGTCAACAAGTTGGCCAGTCCTACTGTTCCATTCTGCATTCCTACTTTCAGAATCATCAATGCCTTTTGTCCCTTGCTCTTCAACCAGTCACCACAAAACTGTTAGTGATGCTCTCTTTTTGCAGTTCTAATAATTGGCTACAGTTGCCTCACATGCAGCCTTGTTTTGTGTGTGGACCTCATTTTATTCACGTATATTAAACGTCTGAATGAACTTGCATTTCTTTCGTGCCTGCTACTGTGTCGTCCTGTACTACGCCCTTTCTGTCTTCAATAGTACATGCTGGAATTGTAGTAATGGCTGGGAATCAGGGTAGGACAATGATTGCATACTGCCCATGAATGTGGCTTTTCTTACCTACTGCGGTCCAGGTCTTTGTGAAGAACTATCCGCAGGAAATTCTGATGAGAAATTGAAGGGTGGTTATTCGTTTAGGGTCTGTTTGGATCAAACCTGCTAAAAATTAACATTATGTTTAGAAGATGCTAATTAGAAGGACTAAACATGAACTAATTTCAAAAGCTGTTGAACTAATCTTTTAGGCCTAGCTGTGTGGTTAGATAACTATGCCTACACTGGACTCCAGAGTTAAACTTTCATTAAGGCTGCCAGTGCCATTTGCTACGCGGGGTTTTGTGATTGTTCAGCCGTGCCGTACGCGGGCCTTCCTGCTGTAATTTTTTGCTGCGGCCTGCATGCAAACTGCAGGCACGCACAGCGGCACAGGAAACCTAATTTGACCATGCAATGAAAACGCCAGGCGAACGTCCTGTTTCATCTCCACTTGCTGTTGTTCACGAACTCGAGCTGCATTTTACTGGCCGTAGATGCTCCGTCGTTTAAAATCCAACGCGATCTGCAGTCAGCTGTCCGTTTTGGAGTTTTTATTTTATTTTAACACTTTTTTAAAACTACTTCCAAATTTGACACTGTTTAATTTTTTTTTTTTCAAATCTAACACTTTGGCCGCTCCTATTGAGGTGGTGAAGAGGCGGGGACCTGGTGATGACCGGTGACGTGACCACCTCTGCCGCGATGCAGATCTTGGCGCGGCACTGCCACACCATCGCGCACGGCGCGGCAGGGCCGAATACAGGTGCCGCTTCTTCCTCTTCCCTTCACTCTCTCCCTCACTCAGATCCGTTCAAGGAAATAAGCGCCACGCCAGCCAGCCAGCCTCTCTCTCTCTTCTCTCTTCTCACTGGCCCCCCTCCCCCCCCCCCCCCCCTCTCCCCTCCTCCCTCTCTCCTCTCAGGTCCAGGCCAGGCCGTCGTCTCCCTCACCCCGTCGCGTTGGTCGTGGCCACGGCCCCCATCTCTCCTTCCCTGCCTCCCTCTCGTCCTTCCCCGCTCTCCCACACACTCCTGAGCCGGCCCTATTTCCCTCCCTCTCCTCTCTCCTGACCCGCCCCCATCTCCCTCCCTCTCCTCGCCGTTGGCCAGTTGTTGGCACTGTGTCGACCTTGGGGTGAGCCCCAACCACTGTCATTGTCAAGGTAATCCCCTTCTCCATTGTGTAGCTTGATTCGGATGTTTGTTAGTTAGGGTTAGCATTTAAATTTTTTTGACTGATTAGTTAGGGTTAGGAATGTGATGAGATTATTTTGGTTGTACTATAATTTGTAGTTGTATATTTAGTTAGTTGGTTTTTATTATTACAGTTAGAATATGTATTAATAATAGATTGGTTAGTATAGGTACTAATATTAATATAGTTAGTGTACTTAGTTATTATAGTTAGTTAGTATAGTTATAGTTAGTTATTATAGTTACTTAGAATAGTTAGTATATTTGTGTTAACATTAGATTAGTTTGTATAATTAGTATAGGTGTTTGATAAACCTAGTAAAGTTTGCGGTGATTTGCATGATTTGATGAAGTTTCCTCAAATATTTTTGTAGATGGATTGTTGTGTCCTAGGTTTTTTACCATAAGAAGTGTTAGGAAAGAAGATGGTTACCACACGTTTGAGGATATGGAAGAAGAATTGGAATGGTTTGATGAACCTCCTAGCTTCAACGACCTTTGTGTCTGTTTAAATGCAAAGTTTGGCGGTGATTTCACATTGAAGGGATGAGGTTTGATAGTGGGAAGACTAGGACATATTATGTCACGATACCCTTCTTGCGATCGTGCTCCAACACAAGATAAGGATCCTTCTTTACAATAGGGTCCGGAAAGGTCAAGAACCCCTCACAATCACCAAAGTTCTAATGGTGCCCACCAAGGTAACAAGTGGTGGTGGAGAATGGAAGTGCCTCTAGATGATGCGCAATGCACTTGGATTCACTCTCAATCTCACAAAGATGATGAATCTCTAGGATAAGTCCAATGCAAATGGCCAAGAGAGTGAGCTTGAGCCGCCATGGGCTTAAATAGAGAGCCCCCACAAATAGAGTCGCAAAACACGGGCAAACAAGAATTAGGTTGAGGGTCGTAGGACCCCAAAAGCAACTCGGCCTAACATGGATTTGGGCCATGTGTTAAGTTTGATGCGATTGATACGATTGTGCAACTTCATTCAACTCCAATGGCGATGATTCATCGAGTCAACTCAATTCTCGATGAGGCTTGCATCAGCTAGGTGACCGGACGACTTCGATCCGATCCCTCTTTCTCTTCAAGTCCAGTTCAAGCGGAAAGAAGAGGCCTTCATCAGGACATGACATGATCGTGATGTAGTTAAACTTCTCCTTTTAACCTCGAACTTCACCATTTAGATGATTGTATCACGATGACCAAGGAGGCGAGATGCTATGCCATGCAATGAGTTAGAGCATCCAGTGGCACTTTGATAACCGTGATTTTGATCTGAGTTGATGTTACTAGTTCATGCTATTCCATTACCAAAAGCTCCTATCAACTAAGGTACTTTATGTTATGTCCAAGCACTTGATCATCACCATGGAAGACTAGTCACAGATTGCTGCACCACTTGGAGTAGTGATACCCCTATGATTCATGGGCTAGGGTTTCATCAATTCATCAAAACCAAACAGAGCTTTCAACCGTGCGTTCCACCAAATCCTTACCCATGGTTGAGGACAACTAAGGTCGATGAACGTTGACCTTTTGAGTGGGGGTCGTTTCTGAACTATAGGGATGTCAATGCATGAATGGCGGATGATTGATGAGCGACTTTGATGACAAGTTCAAGCGGGAAGAAGAGGAGCAAGAAGAGGACAGGATCGGTGATGTAGCAGATGTATAGGAAATCATTGTATGACCATGAGAATGTAATCCTTAGCAAGGGGATGATATTCAATACAATATCAGAGATGAAGTTGTTCCTTCAGGACTATGATGTCCATCACCATATAGAAAATCATTGTATGACCAAGAGAATGTAATCCTTAGCAAGGGATGATATTCAATACAATGTCACTCATTTGAACCAGGAGTTGAGGTACCACGTGATATCCAAAAATGGTTGTATGTGAAGGTTAAATGCACGAAAGAGAGAGTGATGGCAAGTGGAGGATAAGTAAAGTGGTCCAACCCCACACTTGCCTATCAAATAAGGGGAAGGAAATCATCAGCAGCTCACTGCACGTTACCTTGCTCGTCGTATATTGGGGCTCGTTGATGACAATAATGACATTTTGGTGTTTTCCTTACAACGGTCCATATCAAGATTCGTTAAGTATGATATGAAGTATGAAAAGGCTTGGCGTGATAAGCAAATTGCTCTGACGATTCGTTGGGCTAGCGAGAGGTAGCGTACAACAGGGTTCCTCGAATATTGTGTGCAATGCATTAGTACAACCCTGGCTTGAAATGGTTTATAAACACCGGAGGTATGTATTTCGAGAACCCGTTGAGGCATGTCCTACATCGTGTGTTCTGGTCGTTTGCGTGCAGACGGAACATGCATTCAAGTATTGTCGGCCAGTCGTACTTATTGATGGCACTTTCCTAACCGAAAAGTATAGAGGCACCTTGATGATGGTTCTTCTGTTGATCCAAAGGACCAGATAGTACCCATGGCTTTTGATTTGGCAGAGGGAGAGAACAATGAATCATGGTCATGGTTCATGCGACATCTACGTGTACAAGTGCTTGGCCCATCTCGCACTATATGTTTGATCTCGAACCGTCACATAGGGCTTCTTAATGCTGCAGATGAAATATCGATGGGTTCTCGCCTCTAGTGCACAGATGGTGCATGCGACATTTTGCCGCTAATTTATGGTGGCGTTAGAGGAAGAAGGAGGTTTGTGACAAGGTAAAGGCTCTATGTTATGTATGTACAGAGCACCAGTTCAAGGAGAGAAAGAGAGAACTAGACAAGATGTTAAATGAAGCAAGCAAGGCCTAGTTAGAGGGGCATATGGAATAGAAAGTTAAGTGGGCGTTAGCATATGACAAGGGCGGTTTTAGGTATGGCATCATGACCACCAACTCGTCAGAGTCTTTCAACCATGTATTCAAAGGAGTTCGATCGTTACTAGTGTCTGGAATTATTGAGTTCTCATTTCACAAGTGCAACAAATATTTTGTCAAGAGATGTGAACTTGCGCAGAGAAATTTAGTTGAGCTTGGGCGATTGAGAAAGGCCGAAATAGAACATTTGTATAAGGCCGAGGAACTGGCCAAACAGCATACCACCGAGCCGTATGGATGTAACACCCTCGGTGTTACGCCCTAAACAAATTACCAAACCATATCATGAGTATCATGTTTATATGATAATACATGCGATGGAATGTGTAGATAACATTTTTGTAACTTCAGATGGTCAATAAAAATATTAAATGATAAGCTATTTCATAACTCATATGTGTCAAGTAAGGTTTAAAACTAATTTTGATTGAATAAAAATACTATAGAACATATATGTGGCACTTAAATAAAGTTTGGAGTATAGACTTTGTAGATGACAATGAAATCCTTACTGTTGAAAAATAACTTCGCTAGCTAATGCTTCTAATGGCCTAGAAATACAACTTGGAATCAAGTTCACCTCAGACTTAGAATATTTTCAAGTTTATAGACAGCAAGACAATGCCATATTTGGCAATTTATTTTGTGAAATCGAGTTAAGGGATGGTGTCGTGTTTTAGCTCGGGTTGGTAGCCTCACATGTCATCTTGAGCATGGTGAAGACGGTTTAGGTCCAGAAGCAACCGTTTAGTTGTTATAAGCGCTTCAAAATTCATGCAAGACGTGATTTCGGGCTAGTTCACCGGTGAGCGCGGTCACCATGGCTCGGGGGCGCGACGTCGCCACGCTGGCTCGCTCTACGTGCACACACGCGCTGCCGCGCATGGCCGACTGCGACTACCCTGTCCTGGGCTCCAGTGGCTTTGCCGCGTGGAACTATCGTTCTTTGCTTTCGCCGCGATCGGCCGAGCGGCACGCCGCCTCGCCCATGCAGCACGCCTTGCCGACCGACCTCGTGCCGCGCACGCAGCGCATTTAGGGTGTCATCGCCTCACCGTCATGTCCGTGCCTCCCTCTACACCCCTACCCCGCTACTAGCCCGGTTTAGGTGCTCACCACCGCCGCTACGCACGTGGTGGAGCTCACCGTCGCCTTGCCATTTATGGCACTACGGCCACACGGGCCATGCCGGTCATGGACGCGCGCGCTTGTCCGTAGCGTCTGCGCGACATGCTTCCATGATCACGCCGACCACGTCCCGCCAGGGCGAGCCCGAGCTGAGCCCACCTACCGCGTTCCATCTCTCTCTCTCTCTGCTGCGCCGTCGAGCCGCACCACCAAATTACCCAGCGATCGATCACCTCCATTCAATTCATCGCATCCACGGCTTCACCATCAAGTCCTCTCGCTACCTGACCCCACCCAGCCTTAAACCGTGCACAACCAAGCTCCAATTTGGTACTTTTCCCGCCATCGTGCCAATAAGGTCGCGCTCGACCATGGTTGAGGGCAGCCCTCCATCACTTCACCCCGAGCCAATTCATGTGCACCACTAGATTCGCATTCATCCCTCTTTCACCCTGCGCGCCATAGCCGAACCTCTATCGCCTCCCTATCGCCGCTGACGCGATCGCGCCACCACACGGCTCGGTCGGACGTGGCCACACCTCCTTCTCCATCCTCCACCCCAACCATCACCTCGGCTAGGTCAACGGTAATCTACTGATGCTCCCTCGCTAGCTAGTTATGTTCTTAGGTGCTCGGTTCACTAGGGCAGCCACCCTACCATCCGCACGACGGTCAGCATCATTTATGTCACAGACGAGCCCCGTGCCCGTGTTGCCGCTTAGCGTAGCCGCTCGGGTCGGGGATGGTGACCGACCTGATAGGTGGGCCGGCGCGTGTCCCAGTGTGGGTGTGACCGTCTTTGTGTCACTGTCTGCCACTTGCCGTCGTGCAGGTAATCGAGCCAGCCCGGTGCACGCGGGTGAATTAGGGAAAGGACGGGGGGTTAAGTGAGAAGGTCTGAGAGAGCGGGAAATAGTGTTAGCACTTAGTTGTGATTTGGGAGAAGTACGAGGCCTCTTTTGCAAAAGTGCCAATGCGTGCGGGACTCTCCCACCGTGGGTCGCCTCGCGAGCGGGCCGGCCTTGCGTGGGCCACGCCAGCAGGCCGCTGCGCGCGCTGCCTCGCATGGGCCGCGAGTGTGTGCCACGCGGGAGATTGGTTTTTTTCTAGGAATTAGTGAATGGTTTTCTAATTTAATTTCTGAAGTGATCTTTGGTACTTAATATAAAATAATGTAGGTGTCCAAAAATTGTGAAATAAATTTTGTTAGGTTCGTAAAACTGTTCTCTATCTGTTGATGTATTTAGTTCATGTTTATATGTGTTGACATTAGGAGCTATTAAATCTTTTGAGAATGCTTAATAATATTAAGTTAATTATTGTAAGAATTTTTGTTGTAAATTGATGATAGCTTTAGTCATGAAGTTTTTATAGTAGCTTCATTGTATTATTATGTGCTCACTGTAAATTTTGTAGCTTTAGAATAGACTAATCATTAGGGTAGTTAAATGCTTTTTGTTTCAATATACATTAAATCACTAGTAGAAATAAAGATATATCCTTAAATTACCAAGCTAAGGGTTTGTTAGTTGAACCCAACACTTTGCTTGATTAAGATGGTAATTAGCTTAGTACCTTAGTCATTAGAGCTAGCTTAATAGTTTAGTATGTGTATTCTTAGTTTAAGAGTTGTTGCCTAAATGCTAAGTGTTGCATCATCATCGCATGCATGTAGAGAACTAGTTGGTGGAGATCGTGACCACCGGCGATCACGAGTTCGAGGAGATCGTTGAGGAGTACGAGGAGGAGATTCTCGTGCAGGAGGAGGTCCCGGAGCCGCCACTGACCGACTCTACCCAAGGCAAGCCCCGGTGCATAACCTCTATTTTATAATTCATCGTATATATGTGTTGTGCATTTACGTTACAGAAATTTTATGGAAACCACATGCATAGTTATACCTGTCCTAAGAGTCTTACTAGTGCAGGTTCGAGTAGATGCTATGCTTAGGTCATCGGTAGCGTGAGTAACCTGTCGTTGCTCACAATAGAGGATTATTATTACTCTCATAATAAAATGATCAAAGGAAAAATGGACACATGACAGAGATATGGTATGGGTATTGGTGGGTGTAACAGATTATGTCCCGTGGCCAACGAGGCTTAGCTTGGTTACCCTGTTTTTCCTGTTCGTGTCGATTAAGGACCATCCGTTGCTGTGGATGGTAGTCAGGTCACAGACTTATTATCCTGAGCACATACTTGTTTATGGGAGCGGAAAGGCCCGTTACGCTCTTATCGTGGGTCCCGGCTCTTTCTGGACCGACTGATTGGAGGCGGGGAAAGGTGGAGGTCTAAGCACCATGTTGAGACCGGGTCTCAAGTGTGGGGGCTTGGAGTCCAAGTTTGGACGGGGTCCTGGACCCCGTGACAAGAGTGGAATGGGTTGGTCTTGTTTGTGCTTGGGGTACAAACGGGGCATGTGTTTTGGGGTACCCAGTTGGGATATATTGGTTCACGAATCATCGTTTCCGTAAGATGGTACGACTTGGCTATGGTCTAGCACCGTAGTAAGAACTGAAAGATGAAAGATGGTGAAATGGTTCTGATTGCTTAACCCTTGCTTGAAAGTAGAACAGGTGCTTACCTAGAATGGTTAGCTAATGAAGTAATCATGACCGCTAATAAAACTTGACTGCAAGGATGAACTATTAGTAATGCTTTTGGCAAACAAAAAAACAGCAAACCCATATTTCCTATCATATCCTTGAGAGTCAGGAAATTATTCCCACTAGTCAGGTAAGTCTTGTGAGTACATTATGTACTCAAGGTTTATTTTACCCATGTTGCAGGTGCAGCTTAGGAGTAGCTCTTGTGTGGAGAATTCTTCTGGTGGGCACAGACGGATCCTTGTATCGTTTTCGCTAGATGTTTATTTTCATTCCGCTGTTTAATTATCGTACTCTGAACTCTGGTATTGTAATAAATAATTTCCAAGAACTCTTGTTGTATAAAATGGACTAAGTATTGTAAGCTCGTACTCATTATTGGATTATGGATGTAAAATGTGGATTGTTTCGAGTTCTCCCTTGGGGTGTGCTCGACGAAACTGTTCGATGTAGCTCACTTTCGAGGTGCTTAGTGTCTAGTGAAAGACGAGGGCCTCCGAAAGCGTGTTATTTTGGGCGGTTCTACCACAATGGACCTCACCGGCATGTCAGCCAGTGCCGTCCTCATCCTCCTCCGTCTGTAAGCCTGCCTCCGCTAGAGCGATGAGATCGCTCAACCTGGCAGTGTCGTCCTCATCCTTGTCCCTATCATCGGCCACCACAATCGGAGATAGAACAGTGCGACCAGCTCGCGTTCTGTGCTCATGTAACTTCTTTTTCTTGAAACCTTGCATGGGCCACCTCTACGGCATGGTCCTCGCCGAATCTAATTCCTTCATGTATAAAATACAACTAATTAGCAACGTGATTGTATTACATTTAAAAGCAGGCAACGAAAATAGCAAGGCTTTCAATCACTCACTAGCACACAATGCAACAACATGGTTGTTCAAGACCTGCATCTGTACTCTTGCTTCCTCCCTTGTGTGGTAGAACCACCTAAAATAACGTACTTACAGAGGCGCTCGTCTTCCACCAGACACTAAGCACCCCGTAAGCAAGCTACAACGGGCGGTATCCGTCAGGCACACCCCAAGGGAGAGCCCGAAAGATCCACATTTTTCCCAAGGATCCAATAATGAGAACGAGTTACAATACATATCCATTTCATACATCCATAGTTCTTTAAAATTACATTATGACATTGCCAAATGTCAGAGTACGGAATACTAAACAACGGAACGAGAATAACATCAAGTAAAACATCTACGATAGTAAGCAAGGATTCCATCTATGCCCAAAAGAAGAATCCTTCACACAATGATACTCCTCCAGCATTACCTACAACAGGGATAAATAAACCCTGAGTACACAATATACTCGCAAGACTTATTCGACTAGTGGAAATAATTTCCTGACTCTAAGGAATATGATAAGCTTTATGGCTTGCTGGTTTCCTTTTTGCAGAAAGCAATACTAACAGTGAGTCCTTATTTATGTTATTACTAACCACCGTATTAATTTATTATCTAGCCAGTTTATGTAAGCACCTGTTTTACTTTCAAGCAAGAGTTGAGCAATTAGTTCCATTTCATCGCCTTTTAACTTTCAGTTCTTACTACGATGCTAAACCGTAGACAAGCCATACCGGAACGTCGGCGATTCGCGAATCAATGCCCTCAGCTAGGTACCCCAAAAACACACGTCCCGCTTGTACCCCAGGTACAAGCAGGACCAACTCGTCACTCTCTTGTCATGGGGTCTAGGTCCCCGTCCAAACTTGGGCTCCAAGCCCCTGCTCCTAAGTCCCGGACTTAGTGCGGTGCAAGGACCTCCACCATCCCCGCCTCCAATCAGTCGGTCCGGAAAGAGCCAAAACCCACGATAAGAGAGCAACAAGTCTTCCCTGCGCCCATACCCAAGTATGTGCTCGGGATAATAAATCTGTGACTTGCCTAGAGCCTTATGCAACGACCGATCCTTAACCGACACAGGCAGGGAAAAAGTGTAACCAAGCTATGCCCCGTTGGCCGCAGGACACAACCTCTTACACCCACCAGTATCCAAACCATATCCCTGTCCGGTCACTATTTTCCTTTCCGTCATTTTATCATGAGTGATCATAATTATCAGCAACGACCGGTCCTTAACCGACACAGGTAGGGAAAAAGTGTAATCAAGCTATGCCCTGTTGGTCGCATGACACAACCTCTTACACTCACCAGTACCCAAACCATATCCCTGCCCGGTCACCATTTTCCTTTCCATCATTTTATCATGAGTGATCATAATTATCACCTATTTGTGAGTCTAGGTGAGCATCGGCTCCGTAGATAGGGCGGGGAAGGGCTGGGCTCGCCGGTGTAACCACCGATGCCAGCGCCGCCGCGTCGGTGCGCTCGCGGGTGCCCGGGGGACTTGGCCGTGGTAAAGAAGGAAAAGGGAAGGTTCATATTCGTAAGATAGCTGACTGAAGAAATAGTATTGTGGACCTTGGTTAGATTCGGTAGGAGAAGGAGGACGTTTTAGCAAATGTTCCGGCGCGCGTAGGTCTTCCCGTCGCGGGCCATCGTCGCTCTGCGTGGGCCGCGCCGCGAGTTGTGGGCCACGCCGTGCATAGCGCGCGCGTTGTGCTAGACTGGGCCGAGCCACGCGTGTTTGGGCCGCGCGATAGAAATTGGTTTTTCATTTTCCAGTAAAGTAGTAAATGCTTATTCAATTTAGTTTTGAGCTGAACTTTGATAATTTGTAGTAAATTCTATAGATGTCTAAAAATAGTGAAACAAAATTTGTTAGGTTCACAAAAATGGCATTTATCTGTTGGTGTAGTTAGTTTACAGTTAGCTATGAGAATGATAGGTTCATAAATTCAATTTAGAAAGCTTAGTATTATTTAGCTTAATATTTATAGGAATTCTTATGGCAAATTGGTGATAGCTTTAGCTACGAAATTTTTACAGTAGGCTCATTAGATTATTATGTACTTGTTGTAAATTTTGTAACCCTAAAGTAGGTTGATAAATAGAGTAGCTATTATCCTTGTTTTATCATATATAGAGTAAATCGGTATTAGGAGTAAGAATACCTTTAGTGGCTATGGTAATGTTTGTCATGCTTCATACTTGTTAGTGGTAACAGTAGGTAACTTAGTACCTTGGTCGGTAGCACTAGCTTAGTAGTTTGATAGATATATTTTTATTTTAAGAGTTGTTGTTGTTGCCGTATTACTAAGTATTGCATCATCATTTTATGCATGTAGATCACGAGTTGGTAAAGTTCGTGCTCGTGGATGAACGGGACTACGAGGTCATTGAGGAGTACGAGGAGGAGATCCTCGTGCAGGAGGGAGCCCCGGAGCCTGTTGGTGCTGACTTTGTTGACCCATCGCCTGCCCAAGGCAAGCCCTGGTGCATAACCCATATTTTTACTGATCACTGAATATATATATATATATATGATGTGCATTTACGTTATAGGTATTTTATGGAAACTACATGCATAAATATATTTACATATGAGTCCTACTAGTACAGGTCGAGTAGCTGCTATGCTCAGGATTTCGGTAGCCTGAGTAACCTGCCGTTACTCACAAATAGGTGATAATTATGATCACTCATGATAAAATGATGGAAAGGAAAATGGTGACCGGACAGGGATATGGTTTGGGTACGAGTGGGTGTAAGAGGTTGTGTCCTGCGGCCAACGGGGCATAGCTTGGTTACACTTTTTCCCTATCTGTGTCGGTTAAGAACCGGTCGTTGCATAAAGCTCTAGGCAAGTCACAGATTTATTATCCCGATCATATACTTGGGTATGGGCGTAGGGAAGACTTATTGCTCTCTTGTCATGGGTTCTGGCTCTTTTCGAATCGACTGATTGGAGGCGGGGATGGTGGAGGTCCTTGCACCACACTAAGTCCGGGACTTAGGAGCGGGGGCTTGGAGTCCAGGTTTGGACGGGAACCTGGACCCCATGACAGGAGAGTGACGGGTTGGTCCTGCTTGTGCCTGGGGTACAAGCGGAGCGTGTGTTTTTGGGGTACCCAGCTGGGGGCATTGATTCACGAATCGTCGGCGTTCCAGTATGGCTTATCTACTGTTTAGCATCGTAGTAAGAACTGAAAGTTGAAAGGTGATGAAATGGAATTGATTGCTCAACTCTTGCTTGAAAGTATAACAGGTGCTTACATAGACTGGCTAGATAAAAAATTAATATGGCTATTAATAATAACATAAATAAGGACTCACTATTAGTATTGTTTTCTGCAAAAAGGAAACCAGCAAACCATAAAGCTTATCATATTCCTTGGAGTCGGAAAATTATTCCCACTAGTCAGATAAGTCTTGCGAGTACATTGTGTACTTAGGGTTTATTTACCTCTGTTGCAGGTAATGCTCGAGGAGTATCATTGTGTGAAGGATTCTTCTTTTGGGCACAGACGAAATCCTTACTTACTATCGATAGATGTTTTACTTGATGTTATTCTCATTCCGCTGTTTAGTATTCCGCACTCTGACATTTTGCAATGTAATCATGTAATTTTTAAGAACTATGGATGTATGAAATGGATAAGTATTGTAACTCGTTCTCATTATTGGATCCTTAAGAAAATGTGGATCTTTCGGGCTCTCCCTTGGGGTGTGCCTAACGGATACCGCCCGATGTAGCTTGCCTACGGGGTGCTTAATGTCTGGTGGAAGACGAGCGCCTCTGTAAGTACGTTATTTCGAGCGGTTCTGCCACACCTTGCCTCATTCCATGCCCTCTCCTCCTCTACCACCCTCCGTCTCTCCAACCTCCATTTGTCAAGTCTAACACCGATCGGGTTACGAAAACCACGCTGTTTAGCAAACTCACGTATGTCCTTCTGTTGTTTAACGAAGAGGCCGACGTACTGAGGTCCATACCCCATCTTCTGTGCAATTACTTACTTCCCCTTCAGTTCTTCCAAGAACTTAGCCTGACCATCATAAGATTCCCACTTGTATTTCCTAGTACTCTGTTCAAACAAAAAATTAGATCATAAGTCTTTACAGAAGAAAATACGATTTTATGTTTTCCACAACAATAACCAACCTCATCATAGTTGTGGGGTAACTCGTAGAGATGGAAAAATGTGGATTAAATGCCCATTAATTTGTCTGGAAAAAGTTCAACACGTTTCTTACACGAGCGCTCTGGACATTTATAGGCCATACCCGGAGACGCGGTGGAATTACATTAGGGTTAGACCCTAGCAGGTAAACGCTATACAAGAGCCAGGGGTACGACGGTAATCTCCTTTCCTCAGCCAACCACTCCCGGGCCCAATTGCTGATGGGATGGTCCCTTCCCGTGGTTAGCGGCGACCTTCGCACGCCCCCAGCGAGGGTTTGTTCGCCATCACCGTCTTGCGACCTTCTCGCTACGCTCCTCCAGCGCAGCTGACCTTCGGGCGTGCCACCTGAACACACAGATGAAATAAACCGACCAAGGGCACCCTCATCGTGGGGTGGTACCCAGGATGAGGGTGGGTTAGTTGAGCCAGCGCCAAGTCGAGGGTTAGGGGAGGAGCGGTGCCGGGGTACCTCCCCCAACAATAGTCAACCATATGGCCGCACTAATGGACGATTCCAAGCTCCGAGGGGACTAGGCCGTAGTTGGCTTTAACACCACATTCGCACATCACAGAAGGTGCTTCGATGATTATTCTTTCTTTCTTCTTTTCCTTTGCCTTTGGCGGCTCCGACCAATGATTCTTAGGACCATAGAGCCACTCCTTGAAACGACACTTCACAAATCCATACACCTAAAAGATGAGACATTAGTACACGCACACATAGAGCTAAACATTTAAACAGATGCACTTTCCACTTACTTCGTAGCTTGTTGGGACACACAAACTCCAACGTATTCTCAGGGTTTATCACAGCTCGATCTCCGAATCGCAAAGAGGAGGTTCCTCGAGTCGTCTAAATGTGACTAAGTGGTTCTCCTTAGCCGTCATTGGTGGAGGGTTAGGGGGAGGTGGAACCCACCGCTCGAAGTGCTCATGTGGGTGTCTCCCTCTCCACCAATCGTCGAAAAGGATGTACCTTGGGTCAAACTTGTCTGGACCGTCGATCCACTGAAAGAAAAGGCACCTCTTATGGGCCTACACAACAAAATTCTAACAAAATATTAGTAACCTACTAACACAAATGAAGAAAAAAAAGTACGAAAAGAATTACTTACATTAAAACGACTGCATGTGTAGAAGCAACGCGTCGCTGTGTTCGGATGTCTCGATTGAAACACGTCGGCCGAGAAACCATAGTCACAGTTAGGGACAGGGAGGTCAGGAGGGATGGGGGCATCTTTGCTAGACGCGTCGGGTACAATTCTCTAGGACGACCCTGTTTCCGCCACAACTGCTCCCGATACATGTCTTGCATCTAACAAAACGGTTGTAATTTAAAACCAATCACAACATCACAAATTATTGTATAACAAAAATAATAATAAAGCAATGTAAAGGTGAACCATTTGCATTAAAACAAAGAAAATATAACCTACACTTAGGCACCAAAATTAACCTTAAACTAAACATGGTACCCATAGTTCTAACTAACTAATTAGCCTTCACATAGAGAAAATGAACTAATCTTTTCCTCCAAACACTAAGTACCCATTATTCATAAATATACTATTACTGTAAACCCTACCAATCCTAATCTTTGAATCAACAGTTCAAACAACAAATAGGAGCATCAATACCATGATAGAGGCCGAGGAGAAGCTTAGGGCAGGAGGGATGTAGGCAGCCAGGGAGGGGCGGGTGGTGGCCGCCCACGGGGGAGGCGGCCGGCAACGGCATGGCCTCCTGGAAGCCGCCTGGGAGCGAGGGACGGCGCTGGAGCCCCCTCTGGCGAAGGGTGCAGGCGCGGGACGCGGGCGTCGGGCTTCGATAGAGTGACATACAGAGTGAGGGAGGGAGCCTGGGTGTTCCGCTTCTACTGGGCTTGCCACGCCAAGATCTGCGGCGCAGCAGTGCCTACCATGTCACTGGTCAGAGCCCAGGCCAGCTGCCACATCACCCAAGCTACCGCGCCGCCGCCATGGCACGACAGTGTGGTTCTATGAAATGTTGATGCAAATATGGTGAAAATTTGAGTCTTTCCACTGTCTTTTTAACCCACGGTGAGCAACATAGCTCCGCCCATGGTTTTGTGACAGATGATTACCGACAATACTGGCTGCTGCCCGAAACACTCATCAGTCTGGTCAGCAATGGAGGAACTGTTGGTGAATAGTCTCTAATGCGCTGTCTTTGTTCCTTTCAGCGGCTTTATTTGCTCGTCCAGAAGTTTATGCACACCGTCTGCAAATTCGCTCGTTTGTTTGTCGCCATCTTCAAGACGCACAGTGGAGCTATTGCAAATTCGTCCATTTGTCGCCATCTTTGAAGATGCACAGTGGAGGTGTCACGTAGTAGGAACGTTTTGGCTGACTGTCGTCGCTGCACTGCATTTACACACATCTGACTGCCGTCCGTCCTTGACGTAGCTCGACGTGAAGTCTCGCTCTGCCGCGCTGCCGGTGCCGGCCCGCCGGGTTCAATCTCAGCAAGCGCGTGTACAGTGACATACAAAACGCATGCTCGATCCGCTACCGTGCAGTGCATCCTACCGCCGCTGGCGCTGGATCCACAGCACAGCACAGCACGCAGGCCATTCAAGTCGGGTAGGCTCCACGCCGATGGATCCGGAGCCTGCGAGCAGCGCAACGCACAGGGCGCCACGGCCATGCCTGCGCCGTTTGCGGCATGCGCCAGCCATGCACGGACGCATATGCATCCCGGCCTGTCACCATCCCTCGCTCGCTAGCCGGGCGCGCATGCATGGGCCGTCGCTGCCGCGGGCATGCATGCCTTGCCAGCACGGACCTCCTCTGGCTTGGCGTGTTCGTGGTGCATTGCATGCAGCTGAAGTTGCTGGCTGGCTTCAAACGCTCACTATCACTACCCCCATGCGGCATGCGCGCCATGCATTCAGAGCTGGTGGCATTAATGGACGGTCACGCTGCGCCTGCTACTGCTAGCTCGTGCAACCTGCAACGTCGCCTACCATCGATCGCATTGACAGAGCGAGTTGTTGCGTGCCAATGTCATGGCAAACGAGCGGATCAGGCTAGCTCGCGTGAAGGCGCGCGCACATACGCCGCCAGTAGCGCGCCGGTGCCGTGCATTACCAGGGGATCGGCGGTTCTGCTTATTTCCCCGGCCGTGGGTCACGGAGGCCCGGACGGCCGGACACCAATGCGTCCGATGAGCGGCGGCGGCCGACCGTCGGCTGCGCGGGTTTTTCACGGCAGATCGAATCGTGCTTGGGCCGCACGCGTATATGGCTCGGGCAGCACTGGCGCGTGTTGCGATTGAATTTGATTCGGTGCTTCCGAATCAGCGACGACGCGCGGTAGCTGGGATGGTCAATGAGATGTACATATATAGCTCAAGTGCTGCACAGCAGCCTACGCTCTCCTGACGTCTGAGGACGACACGTACGTGCGTGCCAGTCCCATTGGACTCAGCACACGAGGCCGGGCACCGCACGCGCGAGGTAGATGTGTGCGTGAACTCGGTTGCAATTTTTTCTGCTCCGTTTCAACGCCTGCCTCTACCAGCGCCACGTTGGTCCACAGGATCACCGGTTCAGGTGATAGAACTATTCTTCAGTCTTGTCGAGCATCCGCTAGTGTTGTCGAGCACCCACTAGTGTTATCGACCACGAACAAGCGTTGTCCGTCCCCACGCACTGTGGCTAGAGCTAGAAGAAGAAGGAAGAACAGAGCATACACACGCAGTACAAGACACCAGCGTTGCCAGAAGTCCTATATGGGAGATGGCAAATCTGAATTTTCTTTACTGAGTTGCCATGGTAGTCTATTTATACAACATTATCCATCTAGTCCCAGTACAGTTGCCCTGCTGCAACAATGACTAGATAACATACAGGGCTGACTCTGCGCCGGCCTCTGTATGTGGCTACAGTGTTGCAAGTGAGCTGTGTGGCGCCTACACCTGCAGCGGCTACAGTGTCACAGCAGGGGGCCTTTTCGGCGTTGCCTTCCCTTACTGTGTGTTCACACATGAAAGCAGTAGATTATCTAACAATCTTTCCCTAATTCTACTGCTATCCCTTGTACCCCCTCCATGCCGATCATCTCCTTCAGCTCCGTGAGTCGAAGACGTCCGACCGGCTTGGTGAGGACGTCCGCGAGTTGCCAACCAGTTTCGACGAACTCGATGACGATCAGCCCTCCATCAACACAGTCCCTGAGGAAGTGGAATTTCACGTCGATGTGTTTACTCCGGTCGTGCAGAACCGGATTCTTCGCGAGGGCGATGGCGGGCTGGCTGTCCATCATCAGTGCTGGTGGGTGAGCTTCCACACCGATCAGCTCGCCCAGCAGCCGGCGCAGCAACACAACTTGGCACGCCACTGTGGCCGCCGCTACGTACTCTGCCTCGCACGTAGATAGCGCCACCACCTTCTGTTTCAGCGACAGCCATGAAATTGGGGCCGACCCGAGAAAGACGAGCACGCCAGAGGTGCTCCATCGTCCGTCGATGTCCCCTGCCATGTCTGCATCACTGAACACAGTGAGCTGCAGCCTACTCCCATCGGTGTTTGGAAAAGATGATCCCTTGATCCACTGTCCCCTTGACGTAGCGCAGCAGCCGCTTCACTGCAGCCCAGTGATCCTCTCTGTGATCCTCCATGAAGCGATTGACGTGGCCCACGGCGAATGCAATGTCCAGCCTCGTGTGGAGTAGATAGCGCAGACCGCCGATGATGCTCTGGTAGAGTGTTGCATCCATCTTCATCGCGGTACTGGCTTTCGTCAGCTTCAGCCGCTCCCCATTGGAGTCACGCATGGCTTACACTCAGCCATGCCGCTCCGCTCCAACAGCTTCGAGGCGTACGCGCTCTAACCGAGCGTGAGTGCCTCCCTCCCCTGTCTCACCTTGATGCCGAGGTAGTAGGCGAGCGCCCCGAGATCGCTTATTCGAAAACGAGCCGTCATCTCACGTTTGAAGCTGTCGATGTCCTCCGTGCGCGCGCCGGTGATAATCAAGTCGTCCACATACACGCCAACGATTAGCTCCTCCTTCCCCCGTTGCCACGTGTAGAGCGCGTGCTCGATTGCGCATCGTGTGAACCCAAGCTCGCCCAGTGGGACGTCTAGCTTGGCGTTCCAAGCTCGCGGGGCCTACCGCAGCCCGTAGAGCGCCTTGCACAGTCGGAGCACCATATGCTCCTCTCCCTTGACGGCGAAACCTGAAGGTTGCCTGACGAAGACCGTTTCCACCAGCTCGCCATTGAGGAAGGTTGATTTAGCGTCCAAGTAATGGACGCACCAGTTCTTTCCTGCTGCCAAAGCTAGTAGCAAACGGACAGACTCCATGCGCGCTACCGGCGCAAAGACTTCCTCGAAGTCGATGCCCTCGCGTTGTACAAAGCCTCGGGCCACGAGGCACGCCTTGTGCTTGACAATGGCGTCGTGCTTGTCCTGCTTGACCTTGTACACCCACTTCAGGCTGATCGAACGGCATCCTGGAGGTGGATCGACGAGCTGCCAAGTCTCGTTTTCCTCGATCGTCTTCATCTCCTCCAGCATCGCCCGTCGCCAGTTTCCATCGCGCTCGCCTGGCACGAACGTGGATGGTTCTTCTGCACTGACGAGCAGCAGCTCTGGGTCGTTGAGCAGCCTACCCGCTAAGCCTGAGGGATCTGTGCCGCCGACGATGTCGTCTAGCCTATGGAACCGTACCTCCTCACCTTCATGGAAGACATCCACGAACTCAGTGATGTCACTTGGAGGTGAGGCGAACTCGATCAGTGTTAATAGAGTTCCTTGTTCCACCAGAGTGCTCTGCACAACACCTAGAGTGCTCGGCACCCTAGATGCAGTGCTCGGCACTACTTCTGAACTTCTCATCATAACTCCTGCAATGCTCGGCACAACTACAGGAGTGCTTAGCCTCAGTCTTGGAGTGGTTGGCACCACTGCAATACGTCTTGGCTCCGCCACGGGAGTGCTCGGCACCCGTCCTGGAGTGGTCGCCGCCACTACAGAACGTCCCGGCACCACTCCTGGAGTGCTCGGCATCCCTCCAGGAGTGCTCGGCACTCCTCCCAGAGTGCTCGGCATCCCTCCCGAAGTGCTCGGCACTGCCCCAGGAGTGCTCGGCTTTACAGCTGGAGTGCTCGGCGCTCCTTCTGGAGTGCTCGGCACCTCTTCCCCAGCGTCTCCACCACCATGGATGGCCAAGTGCTCGACGACAAAGGTGTTGGTGAAGCCGCCAGCTCCCCCCGTGCTCGGACTGCTCTAGTCCCAAGCTGCCTTCTCGTCGAACACGACGTCGTGCGACACAAGCACCTTGTCTCCGCGTGGGTCATAGGGCCGGTACGCCTTGGTACCCTCCGCATAGCCTAGGAACACCATCGGTGTGTTTCTATCCTCCAGCTTGGTGACGATCGGCTTCGTCTTCCTGACGTGGCCGATGCAGCCGAATGTCCGAAGAAAGGACCCGCTCAGCTTGCGCCCATACCAAGCTTCGAACGGCGTCTTACCTGTCAGGGCCTTGGCCGGAGCGCGGTTGAGGATGAACACTGCCGTGGTCACCGCCTCCCCCTAGAACCTTGCCGGCATGCCTTTGGCCTTCATTATGGATCGGGCCATGCCGACCACCGTCTGGTTCTGTCGCTCCACCACGCCATTCTGTTGTGGCGAGTACGGCGTGGTGTGGTGTCGCACCACACCCTGATATGCGTAGTACACAGCGAACTTAACCAAAGTGAATTCGTCGTCGCGATCAGTCCTCAGCACGCGGAGCTTCTTGCTGCTCTCGGCATCCGCGCGCATCTTGAACTTCTTGATCGCCACCGCCGCTTCATCCTTGCTCGTCAGGAGTTGCAGCCACATGTAGCAACTACAATCATCCACGAACAAGAGGAAGTACCGCTGACCACCGTTTGTAGCAGGCGTGATCGGCCCGCAGAGGTCATCGTGGACGAGCTCGAGAGCGTCCTTCGCGCGATACTGGGCCGCCTTTGGGAATGGTAGCCTCCTCTGCTTCCCGGCCAGGCAACTGTCACACAGCTCACCTCTGTGCACGATGTGGGGTAGCTCTCGAACCATCTTCTCCAGCTGACCAAACGCGTCGAAGCTGAGATGTCCAAACCGGGCATGCCACAGCCACGGCTCCTCGGTGTGCCTTGCCGCCAGACACACTGGCTGCTCTACCTTCAGGTCGAGCAGGTATAACTGGTTCTGGGACCTCTTTACCTTGGCAAGAAGTCTCTTCTCTCGGTCCCTGATCCTAAGGACATCGTCCTTGATCAGTACCTCGCTACCGCGCTCATCCAGCTGGCCAATGCTAATGATGCCCGAGCGCAACTGCGGGATGTAATATACATTCATTAGCGTGCGGTGCTCCTCGTTCTGGCACCTGAAGATGATGGTGCCGCGCCCTTGGATTGCCACCCGTGAGCCATCACCAAACTTCACCGTACTGGTAACATCGTCGTCGAGCTCGGAGAAGGCTTCCTTGGAGCCTGTCATGTGGTTGCTGGCACCGGAGTCCAGATATCACCGCTGCTCCTGGTCGGCGCCCACACATCCGAGGTGGACTTGGCGCGCGGTTCGTCGATGTTGACAGCCTTCAGGGCCTTCCCAGACCCTTCCACCGCCATCACCTCCACCTTCTCCTCTGCCTTAACGTCGTGCAGTGCGCAGAACGTCACCATCAGGATAGTGGCCTCATCCTCATCATCGGCTTGCGCTAGATGAGCCTGAGCCTTCTTCTCCTACTTGCGGTTTGGGCACTCCCGTGCCCAATGGCCCATCTTCCCGCAGCGTCGATAGGCGTTGGGGTCGACCTGCTTCTTCTCCGAAGAAGCCCTACCATGGTGGTTGCCATCGCCACCGCGGCTGGAGGAGGTTGCCTTCCCGGAGTTCCTCCGAGCAGCCCACTCCTTTTCCATCAGCAGGAGTTTCCCACTGTCCTTCGTTGCTATCGCTTTGCTCCAGCGCCGCCCACCGCCCATGAGGCGTCCCGTCACATCCTAAATGGTGAGGGTGGACAAGTCCAAAGATCGTCTCTATGGAGAGAGCGATCTGGATGTACTTTGCCGGCACGGAGTGGAGGTACTAGAGACCGCCTCCTCTTCATCGATGGTGACGCCATGGCTCTTTAGCTTGCTGATGAGCGTCTGCAGGCGGCAGGAGAAGTTCTCCACCGTTTCACCATCCTTGAACTTGAGGTTGGCGTACTCTTGCTTCAGAAGCTGGGTCGTTGCCTTCTTTGCGCGGTCGGAACCAACGCGCATCGCCGTAATAGCCTCCCATGCCTCGTTAGCAGAGCTCTTCGTCCCCAACGGCTCCCTGTACTCCGCCGGTACAGCAGCGAGTATAGCCTCCAACGCTGACATGTCATCTTCTTCATTTTCGGTGCCCTTGTCTACAGCATTCCAGAGCCGTCGGGCTCTGAGCTTGACCTTCATGGTCACCGACCACTCTTCATAGTTGGTGCGAGTCAGCGTTGACCAACTGGTGCCGCTGACCTCCCGCACCGTGCGAAGAACGACCTCCGGTCGTGGCTGGGCAGCCACAGCAGTGCCACTGCTGTCGCCCATCTCCGAACCGCTCGTCGTCGTCAGCGGTTAGTCTGGCGACGGCGCTTGTATGGCTCCGATACCACGTGTTGGCCCACAGGATCACCGGCTCAGGTGAGTGAACCACTCTCTAGTCTTGCCGAACACCCACTAGCCGTGCCGACCACGAGCGAGCGTTGTCTGTCCCCGCGCACTATGGCTAGAGCTAGAAGAAGAAGGGAGAACAGAGTATACACACACAGTACAAGACACCAGCGTTGGCCGAAACCCTGTATGGGAGATGGCAAATCTGAACTCTTTTTACTGAGTTGCCGTGGTAGTCTATTTATACAACTCTATCCATCTAGTCACAAGAGACCTGCCTGCCTATTGCCTGCAATGTGACTAGATAACATATGTATTGACTCTGCATGTGGCTCTGATGTTGCGGTGAGTCGTGTGACGCCTGCACCTGCAACGGCTACAGTATCACAGCATGGGGCCTTTTCAGCGCTGCCCTCTCTTACTGTGTGTTCACAAGCAGTAGATTATCTGACACGCCATTGTTCCCCCTTTCCCCCCTCAACTTTGCATGTTATCATAACAGCAATAAGTTAAACTCAGCTCAGTGGCGCTGGGCTGACTTTTGTTTTAACAGTTCAATATATACTACCCCTTCCTCTCCCCAACTTGGGGTCAAGAAGAAGAAGACATCACTAGCCAGAAAACAGGCGTACAGAAATCAAGCAATGCATGACACTGAATGCCTGAAATGCAGTACATCAGAAAAACAACTAACTTCACTTCCATCACATATAATTACACCGAGTAGCAAGCAAAGCTCTTGCTAATTAATAAAGTGCTGCCTGCTGAAAGGCAATGCATGCACGGCTAGCCAAATACATCACGAACCTTCCATTATTTTTTACCGAATAGCAGAGTTCATGCGGAAGTAGCTGAAGGGCAGCAATGCACAGCAGCACACAACGAGTAAATACTTCAGGAACTTAAAATTCCAGTACACCGAACACGGCAGAGTTCACACGAAAGTAGGTGTAGCTGGTCATTAGCCGCAAGTGTTGCAAGCTCAAGAGGGATAGACAGGGACGAGAAAGATGGGTGGATTGATAGGCGCGAGATGGCGAGAGACGAACGTGTGACACATGAAGTAGGAATTCATCCTCTAGCGAAAAGTCCTGCAAGGTCAAGAAGGCATTATTGAACAATTCTACTAGACGGTCGTTGAAACGTTGAATAGGTGTGCAGAAGTGTGGTAGAAAGAGAGGGCGTGGTAGAAGAAGCTCGGCGAGGATAGCGCCATCACATAACAGCCGCACCGCAGCGCTGGCAACTGGGACAAGGCTTCAGCCGCTTCCTCTTCTTCCTATTCATCCAGAGGCACCCCGTGGAGGCTGCAGCAGCAGGCGGGGATGACGAATCGTTGGCAATGGCACACGAGAAGCTTGGGCAGCAGACCGGGAGGAAGCAGCAGGAATAATGGTGGTTGGGGCTAGGCATTTTGGTGGACATAGGAGAGGGGAGGCAAGGTCAGGTGTGGCAAGAATGGTGGAGAAGAAGAGCTGGCCTGCCTTTATATAGGGCGAGAGAGAGAGAGGGGGGAGGACGGTCCCAGAGGAGTTATGACCGCGGAGGGCAAAAGAGAGGAAGCAGTTGTCTTGTTAAAAATGTTCCCCGGTAGGCCGGGACTAGTCAGGCCATGTTTAGTTTTCAAAATTTTTCACCCAAAGTGTCACATCAAATTTTGCGGCATATGTATGGAGTACTAAATATAGACGAAAAAAAAAACTAATTGCACAGTTCTCGGCAAAATCACGAGACGAATCTTTTAAGCCTAATTAGTCCATGAAAAGCCTTAGATGCTACAGTAACTCACATGTGCTAATGACCGATTAATTAGTATCATTAGATTCGTCTCGCAGTTTCCTGATGGGTTCTGTAATTTATTTTTTTATTAGTGTCCAAAAACCTCTCCCGACATCCTTCCGACACATCCGATCTGACACCCAAAAATTTTCACCTCACCAACTAAACACCCCCTTATCTCAATCTTTTCTTCTTGGAAGAAAAAGGAGAAATGCTCCACTGCGCACTGGCCTACAACCATATTTCGGAACCTTTATTATTAATGAAGAAATGGGCAGGGAAAAATGTAATTCTTCGCTCTTCGGTGTCTCCGCAAAACAACTATAGCCAGCACATGTTCTTTTTTATGGGAGAAGGGACTAAAGACTAAATTTTAGTTTCAATTAGTCCCTTTAAACAAACACCAGGGACTAAAACAGGGACTAGGAACTAAAATATAGTAGTCCCTTAGAGGCCGCTAATTGGAACTAATAGATCTTTTTTACGGTCGATATCCCTTCCTCCCTCTCCTCCCTCACAGTCTCTCTTCTCCTCTTTAGTTTCTTTTAGTCCTTGAAATAAATACTATTTTAGTTTCTATTTTAATTTCTATTTTAGTCTCTGGTCCTATTGGGAAAGAATAGGCCCTAGTCTTGCTCGGCGGGAGAGGCAGGGGCAGCTCGTGGTTGCAGAAGGCAGCGATTGGATTGCCGCTGGCAACTCCGACCTGGCGATGCTGCTTGGCTTTCTTAAAGGACAGACCCTATGCTCTAGTCGCGCAATTGATCAAAATGTAGTCATACATACATGTAATACGGCATCTTCTAATCGTGCTAGTCTTAGCGTTGCGTGCTCGGTGAGCTACTGAACGCTACTCGCGTCGCTGGTACGAACCGATGTAAATAAATGATCTTTTTCTCTTAATAAAACACGCGCCAACAGATGCGTTCTCGAAAAAGACTATAGCTAGTCTTCATAGAGAGAAAAAAATAACGTATACAGCCTTTTTCTTAGCATTGTTTTTGATCTACCAATTATGACCGTCTCATTGCGATGCAATGGATTGCGTCTTTAGCAAACCAAAGAATGCCTGACCCCCTCTAACTCGCAAGATCACCCGCACATATCAAATGGGAAAACATTCAGTACAAATTATATTTTTATTGGAATCGTAAAAACACCAGAAAAACACATTTAGGAGTTTGCAAAAAAAAAATGAAACGATATACATCAATAGCGCATCCATAAATGTACACTACCACAAAGTTTGAGATTCAAACTCTTTATTTGTTGAAAAAACTCATACAAAAGTAATAAATTTCAGGTGCATATATATACTCGTTTACACGATGTCTCGAATTGCTTTCTCGAAGTTTTAGGTGGCATTTGGATTTATGGAAATGGCTAGTGGGAATGGGAAATGGATAGAGGAATAGATTCAAACCCTTGTTCATTTTGTGGGATAGGGATAGAACGATAGATTGGGAATGGGATAGAAGGGTTCTTTATCCCACCGTTCTTATCCCACTCGGGGAGGTGTGTTGAGAGCAGGAAATGATTTCGCGAAGGAGCCAGGCACTTCGGCCTTCGTTGATGCGGCTGTTTGTTTATGTTTTCTTCTGGGCCCCACTCTATAACCCAAACCTATAGCACCATAACCCAAACGAAGAAAAAGGATAGAATCTCTCGGTCTATTCGCTTGTTAGTTTCAGATTAGAGCTTATCAGTCAGTTAACAATGTTTTTCTCTCATAATACACCAACACCAATCGGGTTTATCAACCTAAAAACAACCAACCGAACATGCCGTCTATATCCTTGGTGTAACTTATGTCATCTAATCCATCCTCGTAACCTAATCCTTTTCCAGATAGCTATCAAACACCACCTTAGGGATACATGATGACACGACAACAGGACAACGACGGAGCTGGGTTTTATGGGAGCCTGAGCCCCGCTCCCTTTGCTCTCACTCTTCATAGCCTATTCTCTGTACACAGGGGACTTGAGCCTTGATTGACGCTTGAGCCTAAGGGCACCTGTAGTGCTAGAGCGAACCGTGAAACCCGAACACAGCCAGAGTTCGATTGCTCTAGTGCAAACATCGGTTTGTAGGGTCCATATGCTACTTAAATTTTTCTCTCTGTCCATCTCATGGCCATGTGGAAAGATTATGTGTCGCCCGTTTCGTCTCTCTCTTCTCTTGCGTGCACACGACGGTTATTTTATGGTTGATGGTTCAACTCATCTGCGCGGTTGTTCGCTTTTTACTTTACCAACGACGATTCGCGTGCTCCAGCGTTCACGGTTCGATATGATGAGCCCACGGTTCGATTTCAGATGACACTGGAACTGATCTAAAGGTCTAGCGCCAAGTCATCCCGGGCAGCAGTCCAGGGTGACGGGGACTTCTACCGGAAACCGGCACTTTGCCGAGTGTTGGAGGCTTTGCCGAGTGTATTTTATCGAACACTCGGTAAAAACGGTCTTTGCTGAGTGCTAATTAAAATACACTCGGCAAAAAAAACACTCGACAAAATAGCTTTGCCGAGTGTTTTTTTTTTCGGCACTCGGTAAAATGCGCCCTTGTCGAGTGCCTTTTTTTTGCACTCGGTGAAGATGTATTTTGCCGAGTGCCTTTGTTTTGGCACTCGGCAAAGAGGCATTTTGCCGTGTGCATTTTTTTTTTTGCCCTCGACAAATCATTTTTTCAAAGCAATTTTTGATGCCCTAAATGAATTCAAATGAAAAACTTTTCAACTATAAAGTTGTATAACTTCTCAAGATCTATAAAGTTTATTTTGGTCATTTCTTCATTTGACAAAGCGACAATAACGTTGTTCATAAAATCTACATCTCTCTCATATCTCTCATATTAGTTTCATGAAAAATAGAAGAGAGATATATAAGATTTGTGAACAATGTAACTACCACTATGTCGGATGAACAAATGACCAAAATAAACTTTGTAGATCTTGAGAAGTTATGAAATTTTGTAGTTGGCAACATTTTGATTTAAAATCATCTTGTCATGCAAAAACGACGTTTGAATTTGAAAATTTGAATTTTTCAAAAACCTTGGATGGAAAACTTTCTAAATGAATATTGTAGAGCTCCAAAAGTTATGAAACTATGTAGTTGACAACTTTTTATTTGAAATCATCTTATCATGCAAAACTACGTTTGAATCTCTCAAATTTAAAATTCGAATTTTTCAAACGACCTCGGATGGAAAAACTTTCTAAATGAAAATTGTAGATCTCGAAAAGTTATGAAACTTTGTAGTTGACTACTTTTTGATTTGAATTTATTTAAGGCCTCAAACAAGCAATTTACTCTCGGTTTAGTATAATATATGAGGATAGATAACGGAATCTAGACACAAGTGACAGTGTAGTGCAGTGGTAGAGCCGCAGACACGCGAGGGAGAGGTCGTGAGTTCGAATCCCGCCGGTCGCGTTAGCCGCGAATTTTGCGTAAAAAATGCAGCGACTTCGATGGAGACGGGCGGGCGCTGTCCGGTGGCGGCCTCCCCAAAAAAAAAGTTTGCTATTATTTTTGGATTTTTTTCTCATTTTCATTTTGCCGAGTGTAAATCTTTGTCGAGTGCTTTTCCGGCACTCGGCAAAGGCTTTGCCGAGCTTTTCCGGCACTCGGCAAAGCCCTTTGCCGAGTGCCCGACAAAAAACACTCGGCAAAGCCTTCTTTGCCGATTAATTTTTTGCTGAGTGCCCTTTGCCGAGTGCGGCACTCGGCAAAGCCTTTGCCTAGTGTATTTCGGGCTTTGCCGAGTGCCGGCAAAGAGAGGGTGTCCGGTAGTGTTGGCTCCACCACGGTTGCAGGACAAGATTATCACAATAGGAAATAGTAGATTTGCCGAATGCAAAATGTTTGCCGAGTACATTCGCAAACAAGCTCTTTACCAAGTGCCGTAAAAAACACACTCGGCAAAATAATGGCACTAGGCAAATAAACTCTTTGCCGAGTGCTAAAAAATACTCGGCAAACTAGGAAAAACACTCGGCAAAACAGAGACACTCGGCAACAAGACGCCACGTGGACATCCGTCGGTTAGTGTGCCGGTCGTTAGGAGTTTGCCGAGTGTCCGTTAGTGGCACTCGGCAAAGAAATAAGTTTGTCGAGTGTTTTTTTTTTCACTCGGCAAAGAATAAGTTTGTCGAGTGTTTTTTTGGCACTCGGCAAATAAATAAGTTTTTTTTCTCTTCTAACCTTGAAACTTTTTCTACTCTCCAAAAACAACATGTGGTACTCCATGTTAAGATTTGGTATATTTGTAGATTTGTTTGCTATATTTAATTAATTTATTGTATTTCAAGGAATTTTTTGGTATAAGTTAAATTTGAACTACAAGTGATTCAAATAATAGAATAAAATGAGTAGAAAAATGATATTCATGTTATTGAATCCAGTGTGAGGCCTTACCCGGGAAATAAAAAGAAATTTCGAACATCTTATTCAGGAAACACGACCACGAACGTGTGGCCGAATGGTTTTTAAATTCTAAAAAAAGCAAACGAAGTCTGAAAATCATGAGATTTGTCAAGATCTCATGATATCATACGTGGAGGCTGTGGTAAAAAATTGAGAAGGTTTCGCACAAAATTTCACGTACGATGCTTACAAACCGAAGCATCTCCGAAGAAGAATTGTAGCGTTGAGAATGATTCGGTAAGATTTGAAGTCAAAATGACGGTCAAATTGGGGCTTGACTTCAAAACTTTTTGTATAGGCAATAGAGAACATAGATTGTTACATGTGAAACTTTGGTAAATTTTTGGATCCGTTTGATAATTTTAATTTATTAAGTACAATTATAGAATTTTAATTGATATAAATTAAATTTGAGCGGTAACCGCATAAAATAATGGAATAATATTCCTAGAAAAATCAAATATATATTGTTGAGTGAATTTGACAAAGGTATTTTCAAAGTACATCGAAACAAATTTAGAAAAACATGTTATGGAAAAGATGTATGTGGGATTGAATCTGTATTTTCACATAGTAGGACGCGTTTCTGACTTCGGTATGTTTTGCTGGCAAGTGGAAGTGGAACATAATATACATATACTATATTAATGGAATATATATGGGATGCACAAGCATTATTAATTTTTGACTGTGATGCATCGAGCTCCTAGCATACTTATAGACTGAATCCCTGAATAAACTGCATGATATATATATTTGCTAATTTGTTCTTGCCTTGACCAACTACTGATAATGAGTGGTGATGCATGCATGAATAATCATGAATGTTCAAACGACACCGGCACACCGCACACGATGACTCTGCGCCTTGAAGCGACGGTACGGTGTGGTTTTCCACGGCCGAATCCTGCGCTGCGGCCGTATAGCTTGGGCCTTGGGAGCCGGCTGGTTCTCAGTTCTCACTGACGGTCGATCACACATTGTGCTGCCGAATCAGCGACGATGGGTAGCTGGGGGCGGTAAATGGGGTGGCTCGAGTGCTGCCTGCGCTCTGAAAGTCTGAATACGACACGTACGTGCGTGCTCGTGCTAGTCAGCTAGTCCCCGGCCAATTGGACGCACTGCACTAGGGCACAGCCGCCGCACGTACAGGGCACTGCACGCGACGTCGCATGCACACGATGTGTCTGTGTGTGTGTGTGTGTGTGTGTGTGTGAGAGAGAGAGAGAGAACGCTCAACGGGTGCATACTTTTTTTCTGCTACGTTTGGACGCCTGCCTGTGCGCCGCTATATATTGTTCCCTGTTTTTCTCTTCTCAGTTTTGCACATTATTTGGCTAATTAACGGCACAAGTTAAATTCAACTGGGGTATGCATGACGACTTGATGTGTCGCTATCAAGTGTGTCAACTAATATAACAGCAGCTCAATGTTGTTGTTCTTCCCCAGTTGGGCCAAGAATACACCAGCACAAGAGTTATACAGAAATCTGGGAACACATGCATGCGTTGACACTGAAAAGCACCAGAAACTTACACTTATATTACATGGACCAAGTTCAAGCCAAAGTACTGGCTGAAAGGCAAGGGGCCACTAAAATCAATACTCCTACACGAGAAAACTTAGCTTTATTATTACAGCAAATAGCAGAGTTCATGCGGAAGTAGCTGAAAGAGAACAATACACAGTTTCCTTCCAGCACACCGAACAACAGCTCACACGAAAGTAGGAGCTAGCAGATAGCTGCTACTAGCTAGCTGCAAGTGTTCCAAGCTCAAGAGGGATAGATGGGGACGAGAAGGATGGGAGGATTGATAGGCGTGAGAAGAAGGGAGCGAGGCTGTAGGGATTCAACTTCAAGTAAAAAGTCTTGCAAGGTCAAGAAGACCACTGGTTGAGTTGTAACTGAAGAAGAATTTCAACAGCAGTGGTGAACAATCGTGGAGCAAGAAGAACGGCTAGAAGTGGGCGTGAAAGAAACAGAAGCTCGACGAGGATAGCGCCATCACAGGACAGCAGCACGGAAGCGCTCGCAGCTGATGCTGACACGACGGCGGGGCTTCAGCCGCTTCCTCTTCTTCCTCCTGGCCATCCAACAGAGGCGCCCCGTGGAGGCTGCCGCGGCCGGGGACGAAGGGTCGCCGGCGGCAGAGAAGCTTGGGCAGCAGACCGGGGGGAAGAACCAGCAAGGGTGGTCGTGGCTAGGCATTTTGTTGGTGGTCTGAGAAGCGGAGAGGTGTGGCAATGGCAAGAACGGTGGAGAAGAAGGGCTGGCCTCCCTTTATATAGCGCGGCGAGAGGGAAGAAGAGCGCGGTGCCGGTGGAGTTATGGCCGGGGGGGCTCGGGGAGGGAGGCAAAAGGGAGGAAGCAGGCGTCCGGTTTAAAAAATGCAACCCTGCAGTTTGTTCTCTCTGTCTTTTCTTTTCAAAGAAAAAAAAAGAAAGGAGAAATAATGATCAATTGCACTGGTCCACAACTAAATTTATTTCAGGACAGGAAAATCTTTATCCGGTTCTTCGGTCTTCACCGTGTCTTGCAAACAACTGTTGTATATTTTATTTCTCGAAGAAATGAAAAGATATATATATATATAGTGACTTTTGTTATGTAGGCAAGATCTTAGTAGCCCTAACTGCACTGAGAAAAATGGATCACATAAACATCCCAAATGGTAGAGCTGTTGAAGGTACACAGTCTTAATCGATCGACAGCTTGATTGCGCACAATAGTTGCTGGGAGTTTGGGAAGAAAGGAGTAAAGGCTCATAGTGCACACTTGCACGGTTTATATACTACTAGTTGTACTATCTTAATTCTACTAGTACTAGTACTAAATGTTTACGGCCCGCATGGAGCATTAAATGTAGACGAAAAAAAACTAATTGCACAGTTTAGTGGGAAATTGCGGTTTTAACGTTAATGTTTGTTATTTGTCAAATAAAAACGAATGGAAATTTCACGAACTAAACAAGGGCTCAGATACATGCAAGAAACGGAACGTAAGTTGTTGAATGGATCGGGTAGACACAGCTCTTAATTCCTCACGTGACCGCATAAAGGTGAAACAGGGAGAGGCCTGGTGAAGCTAGCTAGCAGCGTGCAGCAGTGCCTCTTTATGGACACGGCAACAAACGCCTTTCCTCCGTTCGGGCGCTCGGCCGGCGGACCGGCCGGACGGACGGCGAGGAGACACAGAGCGGCTGGCGGGTGGGGCGGCCGCGCGCTGAGCCTGAGCCGGGTTTGGACGCATGCATACGCAGGCATGCGCTGCGCCATTGCCCGTTGCCAGCCGGAGCAACAGCTAGCGTGACTGTACCGCGACTGCGCGTTCGAGTTATGGCGAATCAAGACTCAAGAGGGCGATCGATCAGGCGCGAGAGGCGCGCATGCATGCATGTTTCGCTTTGCATTTGCATCAGAGTGAGGCCGGACCGGATGGAGGCGATGCCAATGCTGCAAAGAGCTTCAATTCTTGGGGTCCCGGTCCCGGCCAGCAGGCCATCCCTGCTCTCCATTTACGTACATGCCGCAACGACCGAATCTGCAGCAGCTAGCATGGTTGTTTTCGAGTCCCCTAGCTCCTTGCATCGTGTACAGTCTGTTCGCTTGCTCGTATACGATCGTAGATTATAAGTTGAAATAGTATTTTTCTCTCACACCAAACCAGCCAACAATAAATAATCCACGATCATTTACGACGAAACGAACAGGCTGTACGTACGTGTGCCCTTCTTGACCGAAATTCGAAAGTAGAGAGCGAGCTAGAATTCTGCGATAATTTTTTTTTCTGAAATGACGACAAAAGCTTTGTCGCAAATTTTATTAGACAATAGAATTTTATGCCAATATATGCACGTTACCAATAAAATCTGCAAGAGCTCTTGAGATACACAATGTTGCGCTAGCTGCGCGGTTAGTTCGTCGTCACTGCACCAATGCAACATGCCCAACTAACGGAGTAACGGACACATGCATGCGTTTTCTTTTAGGGTTGCCGTGATGAGGGCGTGGCGACTGGGGAGCGGCGACCCAGCACCATTTCGGGGAAGAAGAACAGTGCTAGCGTGCCCGCAGGCCGCGGCCGGCGGCGACAAAATGTTGCTATGCTTGCCATCCAAACCACCCGCGGACGGCGGTTGACAAATCGGCCATGCCCAACACGGAACTCTAGCTGCAGGGACCCATCTATCCATAGCTAGTTTATTTGTTCATTCGCCGCCACCGCAGCCGTACTTAGTACATGTACGAAGCCCAGCCGAGACCGTTTGCACGTATGTACGTACGTACGTACGTACGAAGGTCGTAGAACGTCGTACGTACGCACACCCAATCCGTGTTGGCTGGACCAAATTCTGAATTACTGTATGACTGACCGTACGAGTGTTGCACGTACGTACTCATTGCAGGTTCAGATAACTGTGGTAGTACTGGAACTGGAAGAGAGGTGAGCTGAGATGGTGCTGCGTTTTTGTGTGAAAGAAAAACGGGCGACCACGATGCATACGTAGCGATGAACAAGTGTTTGCTGCTAGCTACTAGGTCCAATCCGTGTTGGTTGGACCAAATTCTGAATTACTGTATGACCGAATCTTTGGCGTAGTGTTGCAAATACGTACTAAAATTAATTACAGGTTTAGATAAAATCCACGGGCCTGTTTAGTTTCAAAAAATTAGACTATGATTGGACACTAATTGTCATTACACAACGAATCTTACGCTATACATATATTTTGCAAAAAATGTATCTAAAAAAAGGCCGGTAATTGCAGTCTATAATTCCGAGTACACTCACACCAGGCCACCAGGATCGGGGGCATCTCTCATCAACCGCCTAGCTCCACCTGTCAGCTGCCTAGTACTGGAACTGGTAGAGAGGTGAGGCTGAGATTGGATTTTGAAATGGTGCTGCGTTTTTTATTTGGCAAATAGAAAATATGGACTAATTAGCGACCACGGTGCATACGTAGCCATGAACAAGTGTTTTTCTTTTAGCTACAAATGCTACTAGGCTGAAACTTCTGTGACTCGTGACTCGTGACTCTTTCAGGGATTTGAACAAGTGTTACAAATATTGCGCCCTGTGCAAAAAGATTCATCTCGTACTTCCTGCAGTCGTAGTATAGGAGTATCCGAGCATTTAATGCTCATGCAAAAGGCTACCAGGATCGATGGAGAGAGAGTGAAAAAACTTGAAATCTCATCAATCTAAACTAGGCTCTACCTGTCAGCTTTGCTAGTTGAGGTGGAACTAAACAAGGGCATACTAGCTGGTGCATCACATCACATCTATTTGCTACAAACTCACGCAACTACAGCAACCAGAGGAGCAGGAGAGAGAGAGAGAGATCTGTGATCGTCTCGTGCATGCACGTCAGTGACTGCAGTGTAAGTAGGTGGATGGGAGAGAATCAATCCATGCATGCACGAAGCTAGTAGGAGTATTGAAGAGAGGCCCCAAGTTTGGGGAGAGCCGGAGATGGGTAGATATGATGTGAGTGTGGATGATTGCCTGCGTTTTGACTTGCACCTTTCTGGCATCATAGAGTTCGCGCAAAAGTTTACACAACAAACACTACTATGCTGCTGCTGCTGAGGCTGAGCTGCACAGTGCACACACACAGCGAGCTGCCTGTGTGCAAACTCAGGCCCCGTTTGGATCCTCAAAAGGATTACGAGAATCCAGATTATAGATACTGATTTTGAAAATTTATTATATTCTGAATAGTGATAATCAGTTCTGTTTGGATCCCAGATTATACTCTTGGATATTGGATTCACGGTCTATTCGGGAGGCCGTATCGTATCGTGGATTATTTATTGCTGGCAGGTTTGGTGTGAGAGAAAAACATTGTTTTCGGCTGAAAATTTACGATCGTTTACGAGTAAGCGAACAGGCTGTCATTCTGCAGCAAAATGTCTAAAATGTCCTTTGCTCTTTTCACTTTTCTTGTCAAAATGTCTAAAAAACCACGCCGAAATCATTCCATCTACTCTTTTCACTTTTCTTGTTCTCACTGGCCGTTTTACGCCAAACACATCGTGATGAAGCAAAACGCGTGTCTTTTTGGGGTGGGAAGGAGCAAAAATAGTGGCTTTTCGGTTCCTCCGGCCCCTAAAAAACCACGCCCATTTTGCCAATCATTCCATCTACTAAAAGGTTATACAAATTAAATAGCGATTCCGACCGAGAACTCTTCCTGCCGGTCGTTCCTGATAAAACAAACCGGGCCTTAGCCCTTAGGGGATATAATCTCCCAGAAGCTCTTCCTGAGAGGATACTGGACTACAGCCTAGGATTTCGCAACGGATACCCAGAATCCCCAAGAAAGCTCATCTTGGCGTTGTTTAGATTGTAAATTTTTACAACCTGGACATTGTAGCATGTTTTGTTTGTATTTGACAAACTTTGTCCGATCATGAACTAACTAGGCTTAAAAGATCCGTCTCATGATTTACAACCAAACTATGTAATTGGTTATTTTTTTTACTTATATTTAATGCTTCCATGCATGTGTCCAAAAATTGATGTGATGGAGAGAGTGAAAAAATTTGGAATTTGATGCAATCTAAACAAGGCCTGTTTGGATTGCTATCTGGATTTTTTTTGCCGGATTACAAAATTCTATCCAGAACCAAACGGGGCCTATATGCGATATCGTTCGTTCTATGGATGGGCAGATGGCCGGGGCGCCATTGGGTAGCTATGATGAGAGCAGAGCACTGAGCCCCTCCTTCAATGCATGCCCCGCCCCTCTCCCTCCTCTCTGCATGCATGGCTAGCTAGCTCGTTCCCTCTCTCTTCTGCATGCCCTGCTGCTGTCTTGCATTTACACACCCGCTGATGACTGATCCCTCTCATGTCATGCGCGCGCACAGGGCCGCGCCACTCCCCGCCGCTTGAAACCTCTCTGTCTTCTCCCTCTCAGTCAGACACACACACTCATACACATGCATGCACAGAGCTACTAGCCTTGAAGTTGCTCTCATTGTCTGCTGCGTTTCCTTGGGCTGAGAACCCATAATGGGGACCTGACCTGCTGGTGCCTGGTAGTGGCCGATCGTACCTCTCTCGCCGTCGCGGTCGCGGACATGCATATCTTGAATGCTCAAAACGCTAGCTGAAGCCTGAAGGGGTTGGCATAAGATCATGGAGACTGCATGCATGGTGCACATTCATTTGCTCATCTGGTCAGACAGTGCCCAATCGCTACCTCCCTTCCGGTGGAAACCGTACGCGGCGTTTATGAACGCGTCCTTTACCACCAAGGCTTAGCAGCCGGTACTGTGAGCTGTGACCTATCGCGAGCCGATCATCGTGCTCGGACGGCGGTACGTACGTACGTACGTACAGATAGCTGCTGCTACTTAGGCTCCTCTGGACAGAGCTAGCTAGCTAGCTTAAGGGCGGCTTGATTTCAGTTACCCCCCATTATGGGTCAATCATGCATGTTTTGGTCAGTGCATAAAGGAGAGCATTAGGCATGCAGGGATAGGAGCAATTATCAGCCTGTTCGGGAGGCCGTATCGTATCGTGGATTGTTTACTGTTGGCTAGTTTGGTGTGAGAGAAAAATACTATTCCATTGGAAATTTACGATCGTTTACGAGCAAGCGCTGTATTTGGGCAAAGCAGGCCATGTGCTTGATTATATGTACATGCATCGATCAACAACATTGACCTATCAAATCTTGCTTGTAGATGCGAATGCATGCGCAGGACTGTGAACGTCGTACTTCAGCTTGACCAGACGCTCAGATATAATTAAGCTATCACAGACTGAGAGATTATTTAATATACAAGCACATCCTACTAGGGCTTTGTTTAGATTGCAAAATTTTGCAATCTGAGACACTGTAGCACGTTTTGTTTGTATTTGACAAACTTTGTCCGATCATGGATTAACTAGACTCAAAAGATTCATCTCGTGATTTACAACCAAACTGTGTAATTAGTTATTTTTTTACCTACATTTAATGCTCCATGCATACGTCCAAAAATTGATGTGATGGAGAGAGTGAAAAAATTTGAAATTTTGAGGGTATCTAAACAAGGCCTAGTTAGCGATGCAAATCAGCATGCATGTTAGATATATACCGAATATTATTATGTACGAGTTTGGTTGCGCTAGAATTTCAAGTTGTATTTGATAATGTAGGATAGAGTTGAAGTCGGACTCTGTAACCTAGTCTCCTCGTAAATATGATAGGAGGACTGATGTTGTAACCATGACGGCAAAACGACAGATTCACAAGAGGGTGGCGACACGTTGCCGGGACCCTAAAACGGGCGGTTTTGCTGGTATTGGCGAGAAGCACCCATCGTAGTCATGTCCCGGGGATGTCGTAGGCTTCGGCTGAATCTCGTTAACAAATATTGTGCCTCTTTGTGTCGTCTGTGCATATTCATTTTGTTAGATCTAAAATTGATGTTTCCACACGTGGAGATTAACAGACAACTTGTCGTTGTGGGTCTGATTTCTAACACAGCAGATGTAGTGGTATTAGTAATAGTACGTCCCTATCAGTTAACCATAGGGTTAACGGGTGAACAGGTGTTATGCCGGGGGGCGGGGGCCGCCATGTGCATTGTGCATTCCACTTCCACCCAGATATATCGAAGTATAATGCATGATCTGAGAGCTCGACGCAGAGAGACAGACCGTGTTGCCGTGCTCCGTTAGATCGTCCTACGTATGCATGCACACAGTGTATTCTACATTGCATGCATGCAGCTACGAGTACGTGCGGAAAAAAATTCAGTACGGACCATCTCTACGGAAACACGGTGGGGATGTGGGGGGAAACACGGTGGGGATGTGGGGCTGACGTGTGGCCATAAGGTATCTGATTTACTATCCGTATGCTAAAATAGTACATTAGTCCACACAATCCGCACGACCGATGGTTCTCACCCAAATTTTTTCGGTACGTGCAGTGTGCTATTGGAATATACATAGGCCTAGTATACTATAGGCTCTGCTCAGTCTCACTAGGTCTGGGCGTCTGGCTGGGCTAGGGCTAGCAAGGCCTTATTTAGATTGGAGTTAGGAATTAGTATTTGGTACTGTAGCACTTTCGTTTATATTTGACAATTATTGTTCAATCATGGCCTAACTAGGCTCAAAAGATTCGTCTCGTAATTTACAATTAAACTGTGTAATTAGTTATTTTTTATCTATATTTAATACTCCATGTATGTGTCTAAAGATTTAATGTGATGGAAAAAAAAAAAAAACTTACAATCTAAACAAGGCCCAAGCTAAACTAGCTGACGATCGCGCGCTGCCTGCACTGCCACTGGTCCACACTGCATGCAAGAACCAGCTGATGCTGATCTGAGCTGAGATTACCCCTGCCAGTATCCATCGCCCATCGATCGATCCATCAGCATTCAGCAGCAGTAGCATTAGCACCATGTAGACTGTACTAGGGCCATGTTTAGTTCCACTCTAAAATACTAAATTTTTCAAGATTTCTCGTCACATCGAATCTTTAGACGCATGCATGAAGCATTAAATATAAATAAAAAATAAAACTAATTACACAGTTTAGACGAAATTCACGAGACGAATCTTTTAAGCCTAATTAGATTATGATTGGACACTAATTGCCAAATAACAACGAAAGTGCTACCGTGGCATTTCGCCAAAAAATTTGCTAACTAAACGCTACATACTACTCCCTCCGTCCCAAAATAAAAGACGTTTTCGCTTCCCGAGAAACGACTGCCGGCAATTATATATTAAAATATATAAATATTTATGCTAAGTAATTAGTATCATCGAAAAGATCTTTTTGTCTAGTTTTTTAACAAATTTATTTGAAGATATAAATATTGCGCTTTTCTATACTCCAGCAAACCCAAAACGTCTTTTATTTTGGGACAGAGGAAGTATACTCCAGCAGTTCGCTTTTCGCTTGTTCGATTCTCAGCGCCGGCCGCTCGCTGACAAAGGTGCATGCATGAGATGCTTCTTCTAGAGCAGATAAGATACGCCTTCCGATCCCGCCCCTCACACATCGCGTCGCCGCTGCATGCACGCTTCGTTCGATCACGTACGTACGCTCGGGCAGGCCGCCTTTCGGCTTCCATGCATGCAGATGCAGATGCCGATGCAGGCAGCAGAGAAGGCTCCTTCTTCCCCCACGATCGCCTCGCGCGCCGCCCACCGCCGGCCACGAGGTGACAACACGCACGGGGCCGGTCGGCCTGCGTGCATGCTCGGTGCTCGCTCGCACGCACACTCGACGGGACGGACAGACGTACAGGTACAGGTACAGAAGGTGAGATGGACGGAGTCGATGCGATGGTTCATGCATGCACGGGCCGATTCGATCGGCGCCATGGCGCATGCATGCATACTAGTTTTTCGGGTATTTTTTTTAGAAAAAAAAAATATAATCAAAGTTGGGTTGTATTTTGATTTGAGAAAAATCTGATGATGTTTTCGCAAAAAACGGTGAGAGTGTCTGGGGAGCGCGAGTTGATTTTCGATAAAGTGGAGGTCTTTTTTGCAAACAAACCAGTGCCCATCCGGTCTGGACTGAGCGTTGATTTGGAAATAATACGAGGCGTTTTTTGTAAAAATTTCTGAGAGGACGTCTGGAGCGCGAGTTGATTTCCGAAAACTTAAAGAGTTTTTCATAAAATGACCGCGACTCGTCCGATCTGAGCCATCCGCGCGGCCGATCGAACGGCCGCGAAAAACCGACGAACGTGGCTACCTGAGGCCGTGCCGTGGCCACACCAAATCATATGTTTAGATGGGATATCAATCGATGCCAACGCGGCAGCCGATGAAGATTCTGCGCTCGCAGCAGCAGCAGGACGCAAAAGGCCCTTACATACACGTACTTACGTACTGTACACCTATATACGTGCCAGCTGTACGTAGCTCGATCAGCTCGTCGCCTCTTTAGCCAACAACGACAATGCCGGCCGTACACCGCCAGGTGTGAGTGGTCACAGATCCATCCACCCAGCGCCAGCGCTAGCTGCATGCCACATGCTCACACGGCTTTCTAGACTGGCAAAAGATCGGGCGTGCAGTACGGCGCCACATCTAGTACGTACTGTAGGAGTACGCTTCCTTCCTGCGTGCAAACAACTGCAAAGCTATGGCCTGTACGTAGCTAGACTGGCACGTAGCTGCTGTTGCGTCTCATTACTGCACGTGCGTGCGTACGGGAGTAGTATGTGTCTACAGGGGGCACGGGCACGGGCACGGCCGACCGTTATGTTTGTTGGGCGCTGCGGGTGATTGCCCATTTCCACGGTCCGTTCGCGGGGACGAACGGATAATCCAAAGGGGCTCCCTAGCTGAGCACAAGCTACGTACGCGCGTTGAGGTTGAGCTAGGCGCCTGGACACCCTCTCTCTTCTTTGCAACGGCACGTTTTTAGAAGCCAAAGCGAATATAGCGCGCGGGCCTAAAATGTATTCATCCGTTTTTTTACATGGAATCTTTGCTTTTGGTGTTTTATACAAACTAATTCTATATAATATTGCAATTAATAAACTATATTGATTTCCCGTAACTTTTGTTTTTTCTCAAATCTATATATATTTTCCGCCCTAGGATTAACTAAGGCGGTTGCCTTGTACCAACCGCCTCCGTTAATGAATTAACCGAGGCGGGCAGCCTTAAGCGCCCGCCTCGGTTAGACGGTTTATTTTAGGCGGCCGTCGGTTAAGGTTGCCCGCACTACAAGAAATAAGGCTTTACATGACGGTTTACTAGTGACATTCTAAAAAAACATCGTAGAATTCTATTGTCTGTGACAGTTTATTCTTGAGGTGATACATCTATGGCGACTGGTTTAGTTGTCGTCACGGTTGGACGTCACAGATCATATTCCCTCATAAACGAAGCAAGATCCAGAGTGTTCCCTAGATAACAAATGTTTTTTCTGTCTAACTCCGAGATATGAGCTAGAGTGAAATATGTGAGCCAAAATATAATTTTATGATTTTTTTGAATTTAACTGGAGCTAGGGACAATTCAATTTAGAGGAGTTGCTTTATATAAATATATAGATACCGACAAGGAAATTCGTTTATTCTATAGGTAAGATAATTTTTTTGTCAGATTTTATTATGCACAGAGAAATTATGGGAATAAAATCAGCCTGCAGAAATCTCCCACCTGAGCGAAATAGAAGTCTAAAAAAACCCGCGTGCAGACTGCAGACCCCTCAGCGGAGCACAAGAAGCCCGACTGAAAAAAGAAAAAAAATCCCTCAACCTTTGCCCTGTTCGCTTCGCTGATAAACCATGGCTGAAAGTACTGTTGCCTGATTTGTTGTGAGAGAAAAATATTATTCGTTGGCTATAAAAGTACGGCTTATAAGCCAAGCGAACACGGCACTTATTATCCCTAAATCCCCCGATGCACAACCCTAGAGCTGCACAACTCGAGCCCTCCGTGTCAGCGCCGCCCTCTCGCAATCGCGCTCGCCTCCCTCGCGCAAGACCTCCCCTCGACCAGTGGCGTGGCGGCGTCCCCCGCCGCCCCTCCGGACTCAATGTTCTTTGGCGCCCCAACACATCCCTCCTCACGCATATGGATTCACCCCGTCCCTTTTACTTCCCCTCTTGATTTCAAGGCGACGACACGCAGCCCGGGGGCAGCGCGGCCCCGAGGCGACGGCACGGACCAAGGCGGCGGCGCGCACCATCCCGTGCGGCAGTGTGCACCCCGAGCTGCGGCACGACCCCCGTGATGTAGACAAGTCCCGATCTTCTGAAAGATATGATAGCGTCGATTGGTGGAGACTCGACGTTCACGATCTAGGCTTCGAACCAAGACTGATTCGGACCCCTGCAACCGTTACACCACTGCTCCGTTGGTTATCAACCACGCGAACGTGATTGACCTCGCTGAGAAGGCTTTCCTGCAAGCGAATCGAGAACACAAGCAAGAACGGGATGAACGCAATTTGAAATTGCAAATAAATACGAGGCTTATGATAACGAGAAAAAGTTCAAGTCTTTATTCGAAAGAACTAATCGCCACAGACAAACAAGATCAAGAACTGGGGCCCTGGTTCACAGCAAGCAGCCTTGACGGCACAGTTGCGGCAAAACGACGTCTGTTTCACGAGAAAATCAAGAACTAAATAAAACCCCAAACCCTAAGGAGAGCGACGGCTGCTATTTATAGAGCCCCGGACGTCACCCCCTGGACGCGCTCCTTAATGGGCCCAAACACGATACACGGTCCAACGGACCAAAAGACAGTGTCGCAGCACCATGGTAGATTCTAGACGCTAACTTGTTTCGACGATTCTCGTTGATTCCGAAGGGCTTTTGACGTGAGACCACTTGTATTGGCTTCCTTATCTAATTAGATTTCTATCCATATGTGGATCGTCAAAAACGGAGCCTGAACGCGCCCGTGTGACCAGTTTTATGACAGACTGGTCCTGGTACCCGAGATAAGCTCGAACTTGATTTGGGCCTCCACCTTGGTGACTCGAACCGGATGAGCTTCGGGCCTCCTTCTCGGTTAGGACATCTTCGCTGATCTTCTCGTCCTCTATCTCCAAGCATGGCCGTATGCATGGAGCTCATGTCCTTATCACCCCAGCCCCTAGCGGCTGCGCATCCGGCCTCGAAGCAGCAGGCCTATGAGTAGGATTCCCCCCCCCCCGCCCCCTCCCTCCCAAATCCATCGATTTGGCTTTGATTTCGATCTCCATGCTGCAGATCCAGTGGAGAAGGGGAGGAGCAGATCTAGGGATGGTTTGGCGCCAGGGACTTCAAGATGGCTCCAGGTGCTTGCTTCAGAGAAGGGGAGGACGAGCAGATCTAGGGATTTGGCTTTAATTAGATGAACTAAAATTATGGTAACCATTATCCCGTTTTATATTGCTCATCGATCTTTTTGGGTGTTCTGGGCACAACTACATGTGTGTGTCCCTAAGATAAACTCATCTAATAAGTCGTCTTCTAAGATGTCATGTATCTATTATAAAATTGATGGTTTTAGGGGTAACACCTCATCTGTATGCAGTGTTTGTTATTTTGTGATTTTAGCATAGTTGTCACCTGCTGTAATTTATTGATCTTATTTTTCTTTTGTCAAAGATAATTTGAGATCAATTCTAGAAGCTTTGGTTTTGTGAGTAATGACTCCTTTGAATCATCTGATCAAGCAATAGAGGTATTGTATTCATCACACTGATTTCCTATATTTCAATTTGCAGTGGTTCTGGCTGTCTGGCATTATTTGTTTCATGCTATTTTCTCTGCTGGATTTTTCAAATACATATGAAATATGAAATTCTTCAACTATCTCAGAAGAATAGGCCACACACAACGTTTGCAAGATATAATTAATAGTGATCTGTCAGCAAACACCCATCTTATTGCGCCCACACAAAGTGGACTGTTTAGCAAGTACTATGAAAGGCTAAAGCAGTATATATATATATATATATATATATATATATATATATATATATATATATATATATATATATATATATATATATATATATATATATATATATATATATATATATATATATAACCTTGCCTAGCTGCTTGCCTGATTGTGACTGAAGTCAAATACACCGTAGATGCCAGTACTCACTACTCAGGCACCAAAGCTCATGATGCTGCATATTTTTTTAGATGAATCTCTCCTCTGCTTTTAAGAAATATTAGCCTGTGTTAATTTTGTTTTCTTATGTATATTCCCTTTTTGGAAAATGCAATTTGCATAACCTTTGTCATTGGACTTCCTGTATTTTCACGGTATAACTGTATCACTTTCACTTGAGAATTTACTTGTGCTCTCCAATTTACACATCATCACCTAAATTTGCAATTTACAGTACTGTTGATTGTACTTCTATTCTGTTAACGAACTGATCAGCTAAGTTCAGCGTTTTCTGATGCGACACTATGCATTCTGTTTGTCCTGCACCTAGAAGACTAACTGTGTTTTCTTTGCAGGTGTTTGATGATGCTATCTCTGAATTCCGGCAAGAGGATCTAGGTGCTCATGTGGTGGCTATTTTCGTTAGTGACAAAAGATTTTGTTGTGCAAGCAAATCATACGAGTTGTGTGTTGTACAAGCCAACATCTTAGTTCTTAGGTATTTGAGTGTAGCTTGGTAATTGCCTTAGTATTTCCTGTGAAAAATTATACAAGTACAGATGTTGATGGTTTCAATGAAAAATGATGAGCAATGAGCTTTGTTCCACTTTATGTGTTTCATGAGTGTCTTAATGTGTGACCAAGGTTAATGTTGATTGTATCGTTAATGCTGTGATGATTTGGCACTAATTTCTAATGTTCTTTTTCGTCACTATGGTTTGGATCTGGGCTTGATATGGGCTGGTTATAGGAGATGGACAACTAATTCATGATGGACACAAATGCTAATTTGTGACGGCTCAATTCGGTCCAACAAATGTATGACGCGGAATACATGATGTTTTTCGTGATCGTCATTGCAGAGTTAACTGTGACGCATTTTCGCTTGTCTGTGACAAAAGTAAATCATCATGTATAAGGGTATTTTTTGTAGTGCCACCTCCATTAATTATCAACCGAGGCGGTCGCTGGACCGGCTGCCCGGCTACCGAATAACGAATAACGGAGGCGGGCAACCAGCCCGGCCGCCTCGGAGGGCAAAAGCCAAGCACCACACATAATTTTTTGTGTAGTAGTGTGTTTTGCGTAGACTTTTCTGTTTAAGGATTATACTATGTTTCTTCATCAGCATAGAAAACAATCTGCTTTTTGTTTTTGTTATTTTATATTTGAGAAGGACTCTTTGTTCTAGGATATATGGTACTGTAATCATAGTAGAATCTTCTTTACTGGTGTTGTATAATTTCAAACCTCGAGAGTGGATATGATAGTTTTCTTTAAACTATCATTTACTAAGATAAAGATAAATACTCTCTCTAGTCAACATTAGTTGACGTTTAGAAAGGAAAAGCGAAAAAGTTGATTTCTTTTTTTTGTATTATATAAATTTCAACTAATGTTGATTGGTTGAGGCCAAAAGGATCATGTCCCCTTACATTTTTCTTGTGGACTTTTGCACCTAACCAGTTCAAATATCGTTAATTATCCATCTACTATTGGTTTAGAAAATTACTCACTGTATGGCCCAGTGTATCGCGGCCTGCAGGGGCCAATAGTGAGATATCGTCGCGAAAAAACTAGGGCCGACGATACACTGGGCCGCCACGCCGCTGGGCGGGACGGGCTGGCCTGCGACGGAGGAAGGCGGCCGCCTAGAGCTCGGGCCGATGGTACCATTGGGCCATCAGCGGAATTAATCAACAAAACAAAAACAAATCGTTGCGACCTGCACTGCAAGGCTGTTCAAACATTCCTTTATACTTTCCTCTCTGAATTTCTGTATACTGATTTCCAAAAATAATTTACTATCAGCACTAGACGTCGATGCTACGGTGATTTCCAAAGACGAAATCCACGATAGAAAGAAACTAGCGTCCGGCTGGATCATCCATCAACCATCATACAGGAGGCGGGGGCAGGTCCAGCAGGAGCCAGAATCCCACGCAGCCGTCGGAGTTGAGGCTCTCCTGGATGGCCAGGAAGTGGAGGCCGCCGCTGGCCTTCTTGGCCGCCTCCCAGGCCTCCGCCTCCTGCGTCGCCGCGGGGGTCTTCTGGTACCCGGAGTAGATGTACCGCGTCGAGACCCCCGCCGACAGGATCAGGCTCGCCCTGCCTGTGTCCACCTCCATCGCGCTGATCTCCAGACCGTTCATCCACGCTGAAATGGAAAGAGATAGAAAACACAAAGATGATACCGTTGGTTTCTGATGATGAGTCATGACTCGACGAACATGGAAGCTAGCTCTTCAATTCAGTTTTACAGTATGCAGTTCAAGTACTGTAACTTGTCCAACACCAAATGCATATCCGGTTGTCATTTCTTCTAGTCCATAACCATGTGAGATCATCTCATATGACATGCCAAAACTTGCCTAGGTGCACAATAATCAATCTTTATTGAGTTGTATATATGCACCGATCATTTTGCACCAAAAAAGTTAAGTTGGGAGAAAGTCAATACCGGTCAATTTCAATGAGATCATAGTTCATAGAGATCAAAGTGATCAGCTGATACGCAAGTACTATTTAATAAGAATTTAGTTTTTTTACCAACAAAAAAAACATCTACTTCTACGCCCCATAATCTGAACATATAGATAGATGCATTCGCAATCAAGCATTAGGCATGAAAAAAAATCACATTTTGAATTCTTTGGGGCTTCAGGCTGCTTGTTAATTTCAATACGCCGATCGAGACAGCACATTGTCATTCTTCTATTGTGGCATTGGCATTGGCGTTGGCTGAATATTTGGTACAGTACAAACTTACCGGCTAGAGGCTTGGCGCGAGATGATTCCACGGCGACACCAGGGACTAGCGTGCTGTCATCAAGCTCGAACCCCAGCAGATCCAAATCCAGCCCCGCACCGAATGCGTACCTCCTCCCCAGTGACTCCACCTCCTCTCTCACAGCTGCACAACAAAGGCCTCATCAATGGCTTAATCAAAGTTAATCGCTGTGGCAAATCGAACTACTGACCGGAGAACGGGAGCTGCACGAACGCCCACTTGTCGCCGAAGAGGTTCTCGGGGAGCGTGGTTGGGAACGGGTTGTCGAGCGCCAGCAGCGGGCGGGTGCCGGCCTGGAACCCCGGGTGTCGGCTGTACACCACCTCGTACCGCTCCCCCAGCCACAGCAGCAGCGACACGCACCGCCGGCTCGGCACGGCCTTCACGCCCAGCTCGCCGCAGGCGCGGGTGATGATGGTCTGCATCTGGGACCGGAAGAAGCGGACGCGGTCGGGCATGGGCACGCCCAGCGCCTCGGACACGGACGACAGCGCGTCGCGGAGCGTCACGCTGTTGATGGCGTTGTTGGGGAAGTAGCGCGTGAACTGGAGCGACAGCGTGGCGTCGCAGACCACGAGCTCCCACACCTTCTTGCCGCGCGCGTCCAGGATCGGCCGCGAGCAGAAGTCCAGCTCCCACTCCCGGATCGACTCCGGGTCCGCGTCGGGGTCCAGGTAGCACACCTCCGCCTGCGGGTCCACCTCGTCCTCGGGCTTGACTTCTTCGTCGGTGATGTCGGCCGCGGCGGATGCGGCGGTGGAGCTCTCGGAGGAGATGGAGCGGCACCGGCGCGACCGTGGCGACGGGCTAGCCGGAACAATCATGCAGCGGGCTGGAGTGACGGGGCGCGCGGGGAGGGAGACCGACGTGGTGGCTCGCCCTGGCGGGTTAGGGAGGGGGTGGCTCCGGCGCAGGGCGAGGCCATGCCCGGCGACGATGGCGGTGGCGGTGGCGGTGGCGGTCGTCATGCCGGGAGCAGGCAGGCGCCCACGGCCACACGCAGAAGCTAACGCTAGTGATGGCGGCCGCGGCGTGAGCCAGTTCATCCACCAAGCAGTGTGGTGATCTCTGTCTTCCGCTTGGGCCGTGGGCCGGCCCAAGATCATGAAGAAGCCCACCTAACGGTAAGGGAAGAGGATAACGACGACCTGATTTGGGAAAGGAAGAAAGAAAGAAAAACGAAAAACTAGAGGGTGGAAGACGACGGTGTCCGGGAGAAAATTGCAATTATAGGACTCCAAACAACACGCTTCGTAATTATAGGACTCTAATCGTCGACTTCGTTAAAATAACCCTGGAAACGTTGGCTTCTTGTTTTTCATGACATTAAGTGTATTTCACCTCTTTTTGAATCTTAATACATGTATTTTGTCCCTAAGATGCCCCTTTTGCCCTTCTGCTGTTAGGAACGTTTCATTCACGTTGGTTGGCTGGTGCAGGGCGCTTTTGGCTGGCTGGCCGCCGCCTGGGCTGGCTGGCCGCCGTGTACAGTTAACTTTGTAGTCATGCTTGTCGGTTAACGACATATGAACATTCAGATCGATTTCAGAAGGGAAAAGAAAAAAGTTTTGTTCTGCTGTTCAGTTTACGTGATAGGCATGCTTGTCATCAGTTATCATGTGGTTAGTCAGAATTCGTGAATCGCATCACGGCCAAATTGTCACTCAGGTCGGTGGAAGTATCGCGCCTTCCTTCTCGACAAAGACGAATATGTCGCCGAGTCACGAGCGCCGGCGCTTTTTCTCTCTTCGATTCTCGAATCGCTGCTATTTCATCTCTGTCACACTCGATCTAAGGTTACGGGCTCATGAGTCCTCTCCGTCGCCACTTACCCCATTCGCAGAAGGCCACGACGCCGCTGATCGCGCTTCTTCCGTCCGCCATCCACGGCCCCGCCTACCGTTCGCGTCTTCTCTCCTCCATGGTCTGGTGCGCGGGCTCTCCTCTCCTCCTCGCGCCAACAAAGTCTCGACAATGCTGCGCATAGAAGGCACAGTTCCGTGTCAATTTCCAAATGTTTTTCGACAGACTTGAAATTTCAGCATGTTCGTGCCAACTTCAAGAACGCAGAACGCGGCCATGAAGCCGTGAGCCGGTAAGCGGCCGGGGCCGGGTCGAGCGTGGTCCGCGGCTGGGTCTGGTAAGGGCACCACCAAGATCCAAGTCGTCGACCTCTTGCCCATCCATGGCGGAGCGTCGAGAACGTGGCGGCGTCGGGTCGATTAGAAGCGTCGAGAAGGGTAGACGAAACGATAGGAGGAGAGAAACGATCAATCGCATGCAAAAGAAGGGCAAAAGAGTCACAAGAGAAGAGAAATACATGTATTTAGATTAAAAATAAATTGAAATACACCAAATGTCATGGAAAATAAGAAGCCAACGTTTCAAGGGTCATTTTAACAAAGTCAATGTTTAAAGTCCCATAATTGCGAAGCGCGTTGTTTGGTGTCCTATAATTGCAATTTTCTCGGTGTCCGGCGTCCGTAGAAAAAGAGCAGAGGGGGTAGGAGGCGGGGAGCAGCAAGAATGGCGTGCTCCACCGGTCTCTGCTTCTCGGCGTCGATTCTTCCTCTTCCAGCCTCTTGTTCTTCTGGCTCCTCCCACTTCCTCACGATCGAGCGTGTGTCCTCTTCTCCGTCCTTGTCCAGGTATGTTCTTGTTTCTTGTTGCCCTGCCTCCATTGAAGCAGTATTGCTCTTGGCCAATTCATTAAAGCTTTCTCGAAATCTCAAATTAAGTTGCTCGATGATGTTTACTATTATTTTTTCTTGTCAGAAGACGAGAATTTTGCATTGTTGTTCCTGAAGCTAGTCAACACGAAAACCATTTGGTGTTGGTTTTTATTCTCTGCAATCTTGTGAATTTACCTTTAACTGCTATAAGTTTGAAGAATATTTGGTTGGAACTCCACATTCTGGTGTATCTGGTTTCCATTCCTACCTATGTAGAGTAGTTACTAGTTACAAGTTCAAAACCTGTTCTTCAGTTACAAACTCTTGGAAAAATTCATTTCGACTTTTTGTGCAACTGTGAAGCAGTTCAACTTCCTCATTTGGGGTTGCAAGCAGCCAGGAGAGCAGTACTTTTGAATTAATATCAGTTGATTTTTACTTAGTTTACTAATAATAGCTAATTCTGGTTGTGGTTGGTGACATCAATAGTACACATTACAACTTAACTGACCTCTGAGTTATATGTCTTTTCTCTCATAGATGGACAATCCAATACAAGCAATTGGGACATACATTATATCGGAGAAGCCACGTTCTGGCCTTTGCTAGTGCAGATGTATGCATCAGGCTTTTTGAGTAGGCCATCTATTTTTTAGGATTGGTAGGACTATGGCATTAATAATGTTTGTTGAACATAACTTTATGTGATTTTGATATTCTTTTTAGAAGTTTAAGCTCAATTTCTTAGGCCTATATCCCAATCAGGATACCTTCTTTAGTGCCAGTTGCTGCATTCTTATTCTATATAAATACATTCTCTCTTGGTAGCTAAACTGGTTTTTTCAAATAAATCAGGCACCACAAGGCAAAAGAAGCTCAGGTGAGAATGTTGTGATGGTTGATCCACTGGAAGCTAAGCACCTAGCTGCTAAACAAATGCAAGAAATTAGGGCCAAAGAAAAGCTGAAGGTACATTGTTGCTGTATTGGAGTGCATCATTCCTTAGATTAAATCAACCATATATGCTAAAGGAAGGAATCTTCATAATAAGGAAAAGTGGAAAACATCTATCTTTTGTTTGGGCCAATAGTTGGTGATGAATCACTGTTTCAGATAACTGGAAACAGAACTAGTTTTTTCCCTGTTCATGTTGTCCTGCAAGTTCCCCATTTCTATTTTTTTTTCTGTGGGTGAAAACTTGATTGCATGTTCTTCAGTTGAGGCATCTAACCTAACTGCAAATGGATATTCAACTTAATATTACCTAGTGGACTGTACATTGCAGTAATGTTCACATGGACATGTATTATTAAATTAAAAAAACTCTACCTGCGGGGGAAATTATTATTTATAAAAGAGATGCTGAAATTCCTTTGGTGATTCAAGAAACATATATGTTTACTATTTCACTAATATATTACTTCCATTTTCTGTTAACAAATAGTTATTTCATCATCCATTAATGGGTGTCTGTTTGTCCTGGAAAACTCATCTGCTGCACTCCCCTCTGAGTCCCAATATCAGTCTATATTCTATTTTTTTTTTTGGAAAACACAGGAGAGCTGCACTTCATTGTATTAGAGAAGAAAATGGTCCCCATACAGCCCACTTATCTCATACGGGACCAAATATGGGAGGTGGTTTGAGCATCAGAATAAAGACGAAAAACTTGAGCCAAAAAACAACACGACCCGACCAAAGCTACAAAGAAAACTAGATTCTACCACCAAGCTCTAAACCCTGCAGCTTCTTAGCTCCGGCTAGGCACCAGAGACTATGCTCATCTTTGAACTCCCTTATAATTGATGTTACCGAAGGTGCAGCACCCTCGAAGACATGCATTTCTATGCTTTCAGATAATCGAAGCGCCCAAGATTATTAGAGAATTCACTCCCCTTCTATGCTCTTTCTCCACCCTTTTCATTGTCTTGCGCCACCAGTTGGCAAAGTTACCTTCATTCTGTCTATATTCTATATTGATGCTTCATTGTGTTTTCTTACTCTTCAAATTTGATCCAAATCACTGTGGTCTGTTTTGCAGAGGCGCCGTCAAGCAGAAGCGATCAACGGGGCATTGGCAATGATAGGACTGACTGCTGGATTGGTAGTGGAAGCTCACACAGGAAAGGGCATCTTAGGGCAGGTACGTGAACTGAATGTAGGAGAAATTCGGTTTTTAGCATATATAAACTTTTTTTTTGACAGAGATATACAAACTTTTATCATAACCAATAACATGACTTGGGAAATGTTATAATGGACACAGTGATGTCTGATGCTAGACAATTATTTACTTTGAACCCAGAATGTTAATTACAGTTTTGCACTACTAATATGTGATCGCGTGTTCATCCATTTCTGCAGCTAGTTGGATATCTGACGGCTATTTCTAGTTTATTTGGGCAATAATACTGGACCATGACTGGAGATTTCTTTTTCACATTCCTTGGCTAGGAGAGCTCTTATCTGAATCTTATTTGTTGGATCCACCCAATTTTTTTGGGAGTTAATCCCAGATGGCTGTGCGAAGGGCAGGCCTGGTGCAGTGGTGAGAGCTGTCTCACTGAGTCACCAGGTCGTGGGTTCGAAGCAGCCTCTCCGTAGATTTTGCGGAGGGAAGACTTGCCTCGGTTTTTCCCTTCCCCAGACCCCACTCATGTGGGAGCCTCCGGCACTGGGTCTGCCCCCTTTTTTAATCCCAGATGGCTGTGCAATAGCACACCCAGACTTGTATCTTTATCAAGCACGATAGCATGGGCTGAACATTAATATACATGTAACACAGTCGTTCTATGTAGCCGAACAATTTCTGATGATAGCACCTGCTAAAGAGCAGTTCTTAATACTTAAATGTGAAATGTTGAAGTCTTTGAGAACTCTTTTCCTTCTTTTGCCAAACCATTGAGCTTGTAAGATGTGGATTGGACATTTGGACTTGAAGTCTCTGACTGTTTGTTTGTATATACTGAGCTGATTACACCTGCAATGGAATGATGAATCTATTGCTAACGTGTGACTTCATCTTACCATGAAAATGTGGGTACCTCAAGTCTTATTTTTGTAAATGTTCTTGTTGATTGATCTTACTATGAAAATGTGGGTACCTCAAGTCTTACTTTTATATGTGTTCTTGTTGATTGAGCTCGAGTGGCAATATTCTGTTGTATTTTTTATTGCCAGAGCCTATGAAGGCTATTGATCGTTGTGGACTAGGATATTTTTGCATGCTGCCTATTACATTTTCAGAGGAACTTCTTATACGTTCTATCCGAGAGGAAAGCACTTTAGTTTGAGACTGATGACTTGGTGAGTAGTTCTTTTTGCATGTTTTCATCATAATATCGTATATATAATGGCAGAATGATGGTCACTTTTGTGTAACATGGAATTTTTTTCTAGCTTCTATCTCACGTGTGATTATATATATCTTGAACTTATTATGAGAAGCAAGTATATCGCCTGTAGAGAAGTACTTTCATAATATATAATCACGATTTTCATATGTACTGATACATTTTATCTTTTTCTGCTTGCAACTATTATAATTAAATACAGGGCCTATTATGGAATATCTGATTTGTCTTTTGTAATAGTTGTGTTTGTAACTGCAAGCTAAAAAACAATCTGTTGAGCATGTACTATATATTCACTAGCGTGGATCGATTTAAGGTCCATGCATGTTAATGAGATAATATGGGAATGGCACAACTTCGAGCTCAACTTGGAAAACTTCAGGAGCATATCATTAGGAATTTGTTGAAGGATCTTTTTTTATGGCAAAGGAGCTGAGCATCAGTGGTATAGATTCACAGCATTTGGGCGCTTTAGAAGGCTGAGCATGTATGTACAGTTTGAATTCCTAACGTTGTGCTCGCTCTTTCACTCCGCACCGAGCAAGCTAGTTTTTGCCTGTTTGGAACAAAATTATTTCATTAGAATTTCAGAAAGCGCTACGTTAAAAAAAAATTTCAGAAGCACAAGTCATCCTGACTTAGCAAAAAAATTTGTCATGAGGTTTGCTTATCATCGGTAAGGTTTCCACCATCTTAGAAAATTGAAAAGTTGGATAATGTACCATCCAACCGACGACTCCAGCTAGAACAAATAATCTCATTTTATTTCTTTTTGGCCCCCCTCGTGCCCAAAAACTATTACTAACACGAATGACTGGATAGCAGTTCATTGTTCTAGAGCCACTACAAAAACTTTGATTCCCTCTTTTTTTCCCCTCATCTAAAAATATCCCAAATCTGGTTTGAAGCTCATGGCGAAACACCGTCCACATGAATTTTGCATTTCAAGAGCAACCTCAACCATTCACACCCACAAATCCAGTGAAACGTCGAGTCCTTGTGAGCCTTTTGTTTTCAACGAAGGGGGCTGGAGTCCTAAATTATATAGGATTTTTTTTTTAATTAAGGCACTCAAAAGAGTGCATCATATCTGATATTCATCAAGAAAAATGACTGATAATACAAAAGATAGACCACTTGACACAAAGGAAAAAATAAATCAAAGGTAGTAGGACCTTTTTCTTCGTTTCTTTTGCCTTGAACGCTTGTTAGCTCAATGTTGCTAGAACCATAGGTCGTAGAAGGCTCCAAGACATGCTAACCAGCGAGGCAGCAACCTGTCCATCTGACTACAGTGCATAAGCTTGGCTTGCCGCAAGAGACGTGGGCAGACAGACCGGCACGGCCAACAAACAATCGTTTGGACCCACACAGAAGTATGTGAGCGCATCATGCAACGGTCTCCACCATTATGAAAGGCAAATAAAAATGCATAGTTTGTTTGCAACCATCCAAACAACAACCCAAATTAAAGATTGGTTGCTTCTATTTCTGTCAGGTGCTACGATGTTGTTGTGACCCTTGGGATTCTAGCCAAGTGAGAGCATGTCCGAACAGCTCTAGGCAAAGTTAGCAAAGGGTTGATATCCTAGGGTGTCTACGATATTGTTAGTGATCCATTGAGCACTTATGACACCTTCAAGTAATGACATTTCAGTCCCACTTAATAGTATCACATCCTATACTCAAGTGAAGTTCAAATAAAATTAAAATAAGTGTGAATTTCTTCCAATCAAAGCGAGATGTCGTAGCTTTCTTTGAAGTAGATATTGAGGGTCCCATGTTTCCATTTGCACTTTTCACATTAGTGTATAACTGAAATTCTCATGAAATATTATTAGCTCTTTATATGCATCGTCGTCTGTTCACAAAAACTAAGGTGGGTGGCTGTTGAATGGTTGGTGAAATGTGATTTTTCTCATTTATGTTATTTTTAGTGTGTTATGCGGTATGCATATATGAGTATATGACAATTGTTAATATGTATTATACTATTATTATCTGCTTACTGGTAGTGACATAGTGTGCTTGCTGTTGCGGGCATGGGTGACCCGCTGGGTACCCATGACCTGAGTGGGCATAGGTTTGAGCATAACATTAAACTCATGATAGGTCATGAATTCTTTAACGGGCACATTTTATGTTCATGGGTATAGATTTGAGTTGGCGAAACCTAGCTAGTTTGTGTCCATTGCCATCTCTAGGTAGACCGGAGCTAAACTGACAAGGCTCGTCCCTTAATGGATACGACCTGGCAAGAGGTCTCGCCGCTTTTGCCTTCACAAAAAAAAAAGGTCTCGCCGCTCAAAAACTTTTTATTGTTTCGAGTCCAATCTAAAACATTAAGTTTATCTATTTTATATTAAAAACTTGCCTAGGCCCGAGCCAAGACATGAAACCCGAACCTGCCCTCTAGGTAGGTCCCTGGACTTAAATTTTAGACCCGAAACTAGTCTGATTTTTGCAAACTAACTTTTGCTTACTCACTCCATTCAAAAAAAAAACAACATTATGGGATGTACGCTTATATAAAATATTAGCAACATTTGTATCACTAAATAAATTTGTTATAAAGATATATTCAGCTATTCATCTAATGGTGAAAATTATACATAATAAGTATTAATATTATTATTGTTTTAAAAGTGTAGAAGATAGGCCTGTCCCACCTAACTTGGAATTCCAAAAATACCCCTGACAGTCCGGGCCTGAGTCGTCAACTCCTTTTCCGCTCAAAACACTTCCCTGCCCTCCACCCGCTCCCTCCCTCTTCTACTCTGGCCGCCGCTCGAACTTAAACCCTAGAGCCGCAGCCCCGGTCGCTCTAGCGACCCCAAATCTCAAATCACCCGGAGGGATCTCGCTCGCGAAGGCAAGTACGCTTTAGATCCCTCATTGCTTCTGGTTCCTAGGCCAGCGCGCCTCGATTTTCTTCTCCGTTTTGGTCTAATTCGTGAGGAATTTGGGTTTCCTCGTTGGTGCTTGGTTCCACTCGCCTTGGAGTGGATTTCAGTGACTTTTTTTGTTCAGATTGTTTCGCTCTTGCAGGCTGAGCTCATGGCTCGCGTCTACGTTGGGAACCTGGATCCGCGTGTCACGGCGCGGGAGATCGAGGACAAGTTCCGCACGTTTGGGGTTCTGAGGAGGTGAGATGCGGTGCCTTTTCTGAGATGCGGTGCCTTTGCTCGAAAGTGCTAAGCTTCGTTTTTTTCTTTATTGATAGCGGAAGCGCTAAGGTAGTCTTTTTACGGTTATGATGTCCCCCGACTTGCCTCTGTGGTACTGTTTATAGCATATACGACTTTACGCCGTTGCTTGCTAGTTCATATACATTCATGCTAAACAATTTATGTTTTGAGTATGATAGTTTCGTATTTAGCATAGTGCCAATGGTAAAACAGCAATACAGAAGCCTGTGCTCCACTTAGTGGTCATGTGATATGATATGATAGAAATCAATAAGGAAACTGTGGTGCAGTGACTCAACGCCGATGCATTTGTGTATGCTTTGTTTGTTTGTTGAGTAGAGCAAGTTTTAGTAGAGTTGTCTGTTTCTTGACAATCTCGGAGTATTTTAGTGATGCATATGCTGTTTGAGAAATAGAAGGGAAAAGCAGCAGTACTATGCTCACATTAAACTACAAGTACATGAGGCCTAGTTTGGTAGGGCTTGGGCTTCTGCATGATAAGTTGGCAAGTGCAGTTTCAACTTACCAGTACATATGGTGCTCAGTCTTATCTAGTTAGCCTCACTAATAGACAACCACATCTTGTTCGTACTTCGTAGTATCAAGCTCAAGACAACTAACATGTCTAGCTTTAAAATTTCCACTTTATGTGTTGGCTGCTTCCTTAGTTTCTTGCAGACTAATTTGAGCTTCTTTGTTTTAAAGGCTTGTGAGTTGTTATTATCCTTCGTTTTTTTAGAAGAAAGGTAGGACATCTTTCTAAAGATTAGAGGGTATCTTTCTGAACACTTGTGATTTAATCCAGACATCTAGTACGCTTGCAATTGTGCAAATTATTTTTATGCTTCATGTTGATGATGGATTGAAGATAACACAGTAAAAATACTGGGTGAACATGATGACGAGTAAGAAACAACCAGTGAGATATGTAGAGTAGATTGAAGTTGAATTTACTATGATAGATGGAAAGATGGAATCATGCCAGTGATTATGAAGTGCATCCAACATAACAATGCTACCTTCTGACCTGGAATTTTTATGTCTATGATGTCAGAATTGACAAAATTAACTTGGAATCATATTTCCTCAATACTATGGATATCTTAAGACTGGATGAAATACTTCAACCTTTTTCTTTAGTTGGTTGATGCCAATATATTTACTTCTGTTTGTAGTTGAATTTTGACAGGTTTAGCTGTTACCCTATACAAAAGTGCCATCTTTTTTACTTTGGTTTCTCGAAAAAGTATCCTAGCCATCCGTCTATGTAGGTTTGGTTGAATTTGTTTCTGCATTTGCATGCTGAGGTGTTGTTTATCCCCTGTTTGCTGTTGATTAAGATGATACTAAGTTAAACGTGTTCATAATAAAATTGTTCTCCATACCGTTTTAAAATGTTTTTTTTTCTGTACAATAGATTATTATAGTTTATATGCATTCACTTCGACTGATTTGTTCTTTCCATGCAGTGTATGGGTTGCTAGGAAACCACCAGGGTTTGCCTTCATTGACTTTGATGACCGCAGGGATGCACAAGATGCCATTCGTGAATTGGATGGTACTTAATAACTATGGATGCCTATTTATTACTTTGTAGTGTAGAGAGCTTGCCTTTTCCTGTAAGACTTTGTACAAGTAATTTATGCAGTTTTCTGATAGTAGGTTGTTCCTTTGTAAAGAATGTAGATGTGGCCCTATTAAATTACTATATGTAAAAAACTATCTTTTTTTTTTCTTTTTAGTTACTCACTTATTAGTAGATTTGAAAAGGCTTATAAACTTCAGATAATAGAATAAAAGCTTTTGATTCACAGCAATTATCACCCTGCAGTAGGAAGTTGTGCCTCAAATGAAGTGGTAGCTTATGTGATGTCAAGATGTGAAAGATATTTGTGCTGCCTGATTTCTAAGTTCTCATTGTTGGTCACTTCCCAATAAGTTTGCTTGTCTAAACTTTATTATATCCATCAGCGAGTTTTGAGTTCTTTGTCTTACAGCTGGAAAGTAATAGCCATATAGTTTAGTATGCTTGAAGTTATCAAATGTCTCTGCTTTTATTGTGTTCTGTGAGTTGAGTTCATGAAATGGGGGAAAAGCTGTCTTTGGCAACTATGAAATTTTTGTGCCTGTGGTTGGATACATAGCAGTTGCACTTTTACCAGGAATAGGAATTAGTATCCATTATATCAACTGACATATGAATACTAAGTCATGTCTATAGTTATAGCAATGCTGGGATGTTGGATATCTTGGCACTACTGTACATTGTCAATGCATATGTATCTAATAAACAATATCTTACTGACAATGGAGCAGGTACTCAAGTCCTTGTCCTGCAATTGCATACAACCGCAATACTTTAATACAAGGCTTGCTTTGCAAGAAAGCCATTGAGTTTGTTTCAAACTGCTAACATGCTCCGATCCTGCTTGATAATGAATATTTCACCCATTTTTTGTATTTTGCACTAGTAATTGAACGAAGTTTTGCACTTTAGCTATTGTGAACACATATATTTCAGCAATTTGTGAATTTATGCTTATGGTTATCTTGTTGATTTGTGCTTCATAGGTAAGAATGGTTGGAGGGTTGAGCTGTCAACCAAAGCTGGTGGTGGCCGTGGCCGAGACCGTAACGGTTCTGATATGAAGTGCTATGAGTGTGGTGAATCTGGCCACTTTGCACGTGAATGTCGCTTACGGATTGGTTCGGGAGGCCTGGGTAGTGGAAGGCGTCGCAGCCGAAGTCCTAGAAATCGCAGCCGTAGCCGAAGTCGCAGCCGCAGCCGCAGCCCAAGATATCGAAGGAGCCCAAGCTATGGCAGAAGGTAATTTGCTAATGACGCCAATCCATCACATGCATTCATCCAGTAGTTTTGATTAAGGGTTGGGAAACATCACCTAGAAATTCTAAAACTTCTGAGAACGAAGCAAAATTTCGAAGATTAACACATTCTTTATAACCAAGGGAGTATCCAGTAATGATCGCAAATGCACTGTTTACAGGGTTTTCTGGACATCTCCAGCTTTGTGTTTGAGGCTAGTCATTGCCACATTTCCCCTTTTTTCACTTTTGCTCTATGATTAAAAGTAGCCCCTTTACACTGATATAAATACATGCAGCAAAAATTAAGATGGCATGTTGAAAAAAGAAGAATGATGACGAGAGGTTACACCTAGAGATGTTATTTGTAGTTAATATCTACATGACTAGATGTGTTCCTGATTTGATGGATAGTATTTAATCAAACATTCAACTATGCATTCTAACTTCTGAGTGTAGTTCTTTATCTTGCATTGGTACAATATGATCCAATGCATTCTTATCCCCCTCTCCCACTTGTTATAGCTTCGTTGTGAATCCAAACCTAATATTTGAGGGGAACATTTTGAGAGACTACATAAAATACAGATCAATGTCTTCTTGCCTCGCTAGCAGCCTTTTTAATGGATTATTTTGTGTTAAACCTGAAAACAAATGTTGGGTTTTTCAGGAGCTACAGCCCACGAGATCGTTCTCCTAGGAGGCGAAGTTATAGCAGGTCGCCACCAGGATCTCGTGCACGGAGTCTCAGCAGGTCGCCGCCGCTGCCGCCGCCTCCTCCCAGAAATAACAGCAGGTCACCACGGGCAGCCCGAGACATCAGCAGGTCACCACCACCACCTCCTCCCAGAAATAACAGCAGGTCACCACCGGGTGCCCGAGACGTGAGCAGGTCGCCGCCACCACCTCCTGATGCCAGAAGAAGCTATAGCGGATCCCCAGGTCAGCAGCCCCAGCACGATGAGTCCCCATATGCCAATGACGCCTAAGATTCTTTGCTGCCCCAAGATGCTGGAAAATGCTAGGGGCCCAGCATGTTTTGCCCGCGTCGGTACAACTGTAATTCTATAGGATCCAGTCTGAGATTTTGTTCCAGTGTTTTGGGTTTCCCTTGGACACACCGGTGCTGATACAGTTATGGAGGCAGGAGCGTAACGTTTCTGTTTTAAGTATTGACTGGATGACTTTGGGCGCTTGTAGTTGTCAAGACAAGACCTGGTTCGTGTTAGATTTGTATTACTACTTTGCATTTGAATTTGGACAAAGTGTTTATCGTGCGCTATGTTGATGTTTCCGAAGAGACATCTTCCTATTCGCTTTTTGGTCGGTGATTTCATTAAGGGCGTGTGACGTGATAGCAATATCAAGCAGCGAGAGGATGGAGGTTGCTGTTTGGGTTGCCGCTGACAGTAGAGCATCACCTACCATTAAACTGTCGCCACTCGCCAATATTTCATCCCTGATATATATAGGTAGTCACCAATGTTTCATCGTTCCAAACATAGTGGGAGATGCAACTCTCCCAATATCATGCCCCAACATCAACTGCCTTGTTTTTTCTCTCTTGCCCTTGCTTGGGCATCTGCCTTGACACCATCTACCGCATCTAGCAGGGCACTTCAAAAGGAGAGAAAAATTCCTATTTGATATTAGAAACATGTTTGCTTTTCTATTTAACACTTCCAACCATTACTTTAGAGTGGAAACGCTGTTAATTCCAGTGGTAACAGAAGCAACAAAAAACGGGAAACATAACAGTTGAAAATAAAAATGCTAAAAAAAGATAGCAAAAGGAAATGTCACGATTTAAAAAAACAACAAGGGCGAAATGGTCTTTTCGTTTGGGACTTAACACCGTTCACAGACAGATAGAAAAAAAGGTGACAAATAGAAAAGAATTTAAATCTGGGTGCTAAATAGGAAAAAAAAATTAAATTTGGTTGTCAAATAGAAAAGCAAAAGTTTGTGTCAAACAAGAAATTTTCTTGTGACGAACCCCACGTCCCCACCCGCCCACGCTCTCGTGCTTGACGGTGCATCGTCAGCTCTGTTGGTATCAAATCGACCCCACCAAGATCCATCGGTGTCGATTCTACCTTGTCCGAGACCTGTTGGCGCGCCCAAATCAAGCTAGAACTCCAGCCGAATCGAGGTGGAGTTTCACTGCCCTTCTCTCTGCCACCATTGAGGAAGAATTCCAGCACCCAACACTCCGCCGGGCGCCGAGGAGACGAGAGATACGGAAGAAGGGAGGAAATACAGAAAAATAAAAAATAATTTATTTTTATCTTTTTATACAAATTATCAAGACTTTTGGAGCCAAACGCCCGAGGCTAGTGATGTAGGAGCCTAGTTATAGGTCGTTTTGTAAGGCTGTTTCTGTGTAATGTTGCTTAAACTATATAAGGTCCTGTTCAGCTGGCTGAAAAAACGACTGATATTGATGCTGATGTTAATGTGTTGTCAAAGAAAAATATTATTATTTTGCTGAAACGGTACGACTGATAAGTTCGAGCGAACAAAGACCTAAGTTTCCGCTATTTGAACTATCTTGGTAGGGGGTGTGCCTTGGGCACGTATGGACTTGTAAGAAAACTGAAAATGCTTTCTATAAAAGCGGGACCAATGGTCTTTGGTCTTATAATACAGAAAAATAAATAAATTTTGTTGACCTATAATTGTTATAGCACCGTTCGGCTGATAGAATTTTAACTGAAACTGACTTAAAACACTGTTCTGGTTGAATTATTGTGAGAGAAAAACACTCTTCCGGCTGAAAAAAAGAAGTCGAACAAGCCGAATATAGGGTAAGTCGAACGGGGCTAATAGAGAGAGGCAATCCAGGCGGAAAGCTCTCCCCTCCATAGTTTATTTTTTTTTAAAAAAAATAATAGAGAGGGGAGATTGGTGAATGGTGATCTACTTATCTGTTAATCTGTATATAGTCGTTCACGGGTCGCGCGCCATCGTTCGTGCTGTTGAGCGAGCGGGGGCCTCCCTCTTGCAGGAAAGCTTGCCGCATTTAGGAATTTCGTGTGCGCCGGCGTCGTGCGTTGCGTGCCACTTGTCGGGAAAAAGTCGTGCACGGTGGGGGGCTGGGGGTACACTTGAGTCACGTGGAGGTACGAACAGCAAAATTCACCTGCAGCAAAATCAGCTTGCCGCATATGAACAGCAAAATTCACTATGGCAGTGATGCATATGAACAGCAAAATTTTCAGGTAGCAGATGTATTCAAGGAAAAGGATAACTCTAGATGGTAATGTACAATGGTGGATTACAGTGATGGTGAGGACTGAGAAGGATTACAAGAGTTCCATGCGAACGCGATTGAGTTCGTCCATCGAACACCTACACAATTATTCATGCTACACGGAGCTCGCGTCCCATCCCATGCATTCAGAATTTCAGATCCAGAGCTGGCAACCCCTCGATCAAAAGAGAGAGGGAGAAAAAAAGGTTCAGAGTCGGCAGAGTTGGCAAAACTAAGGAGCCGAGCCGTCGCCGGGCAGGTGGGGAGGGCCGTCTGCCGGGGATCGCCGTCTTCTCTCCTCAACAGCAGGACGGGACGACGCCGTCCGACGCCGCGTGCGCCGACCCCGCGGGCGAGAAGCACGCCCCTCCCTCGTGCTCCAGCGCGTCGTCCTCGGCCTCCGCGGAGCAGCGCTTGGCGAAGCGGCCCTTGATGCGCGGTCGCGTCTCGGCGTACGCCTTGCGGGACGCGTAGCGGATGGTCTTGTCGAACCGACGGTTCTTGCGCTTCTCACGGTACCGCATCAGCCGCGCCTCCCGCTCCTTCCCCCTGCTCACCACCGCCGGCACGTCGGCCGCCTGCGCGTCCGGCACCACCGCCACCTCCGAGGACGACAACTGTAATAACAAGGGATTAAAGGCGTCTACATTATCACCACCGTCCACACAAATAAAAAGGGAGCATTTTTTTCGAGGAATCTGAAAGAAACCATGGGTGTGAAGGATCCAGGCTTACACTGTGGTTCATGGAGTGTTCGGGGTAGAAAAAGCTGCCGGCAGCCATGTCCAGCTCGGGCAGCGCGACCGGCACGCCGATGGCCTTGACGCCGTCCATGCACCGGGCGAAGTCCAGGTCGACGCCGAGGTAGGCGTCCGATTCCGCGAACAACGTGTCGGCGGCGGCGGCGGCGGCGCTGTCCTCGTGGCTGTTGTCGGGTTCGGCGAGCAGCCACGACGCCGCCTCGGCCTCGTTGCTCCCGTCGTCGTCGTCCGCCGCTGCAGCTTCCCCCTGAGCCTGGGCCCCCGCTGCGGCCGCGGCGGCGAATGCCGGGGACGGGAAGGGCTGCGGCGCGTCGGCGAGCGCGCCGAAGAAGGGCGCGACGGGGAGGCGCTCGTGGCGGCGCGCGAGCAGGTTGGCCGAGTGGATGTCGGCGTCGCAGGCGGCGCAGAGCGCGGCGGCGTCGGCGCGGCAGGTGACGGCGGCGGGGGCGTGCTCGCAGACCTCGCACAGCCAGACGCGCGCGTGGCGCGACCCGGCGCCGTGCGCCCGGGCGTCGCAGCCGGGGCACAGGAACGCGCCGTCCTCGCGGCAGTGCAGCCGCGCCGGCTCCGCGGCGCACGCGTCGCAGGGGCGCGCGCCCATCACGCTCCAGTACCCCACTGCCGGCTTCTGCTCCAGCTCCACCGCGGTGTCCATGCCTCTGATTTCTGTTCCGGGCGTCACGAGAGAGATGCTGCTGCCTGCTGGATGCTGGTGTCACGGACGGGCTCTCGGGGGGTTTGCGTTGGAAATGGCTGCCCTCGGGGTGTTTGTTGGTGTGTGCCCGCCGCAGCGGGCCTTTCGAGGGGTCGGCCAGCACGTGGAGGGGCTAGCGGCCACGAGACGGGCGGCCAGTGGACCGGCGTCCCGTCGCTGTCTCGGGGTTGCTCCTTCGCTTGTCCGACGATGCTAGATGCCAACTAGAGTTGACTGTTTCCAACACAAGACATGTTTCAAAACTCAAACATAAAATAGATCTTCAACATAATACTTCTAGCATCTAATAAAGTAAATATATAAAAGATCCATTTTTATGTTAGGAGAGACATAATCCAAATCTGAGTATCACTCTTCTTAAGACCTATTTGCAGAAAGAGTTGTTTTTTAAGTCTTGTGGTTGAAGAAGACTAAAAATAGGTATTGAACCATTTATTTGTAGCGCTATCAAAAAACAAATGTGTCTTATATTTTGGGTCGTGGTTGTTAGAGACAGTAAGGGCTTCCCCAACGCTATGCTTTTCTTTGTAGCCCCAAGTGCATTGTGGGATTGGATACATACTTGTCATAGTGGTTTGCAGAAGTTTTATTGAGGAGAGAGAAAATGGTACATGCTAAAAAAAAGAGGGAGAAAAATAAAGGTGAGGGCATGATAAAAACAAAAAGTTTCTATACCAACCAGTGATAATTTACATTATGAGAATAGTAGTCCCAATATTTTCTAGCCTATATAAATCACTTTATTTGTACTAGAACTATTAAAAGTGTTAGTCTCCCTTAGTGATGCCCTAGATGTCACTGGAAAAGGACTTTCAAACTCCATGCCAATGTAAGATGCCCACTAATAAGGCCCCGTTTGGATAATATGGAATGGCTTTTTTGAAAAAATCTACATGAATCGTTAGCTTTAATTTGTATAAGAAATTAGACCTGGAATATTTCCTGACCTGAATTATGCTAACCCAACAAGCCCTAAAGATTTTCTCTTAAGTCTGTTGTTTTTGCATTGGTTAAACAGTACCACCTTTCCTCGTCAACGTAAAAGCATAATCCAAACGCGAAAAGTCTTGGCGTCCTGAGTTTCTCTTGCACTATAATATTAGTTACTAAATTAACACTATTTTAGGTTACCCAATAAATTTTATTGCACGCTTCCTAACTATCAGATGCCTGAATTATTTAGTCCGTTCAGGCGATGCTTGTGCACTGGCCATGGCTGCTCAGCGCATCAGACTCCCCATGCGGCACAGGTCTTTCAACGGCTGTAAAGCATCGCCTGAGAGGGAACTAGTTTTCAGACACATGTAAATTAGCATCTCCCATTTTGTTGATCTAACTTTTGCACGTTAAATATGTACGTAGTATATACTTCGATTAATTGTTTGTCGAAAGTTATAAAGTTTGAAGTTTTTAAAATAAAAATGTGTGTTAACAATGATGGACTGTAGCATACTCGATTCTTTTGCTGAAATCTAAGGTTCATCTAGGGCGCTTGAGTGTTTCGTGAATGCCTGGTGCTCAAATTTCCTCGGTACATGCCATGCATTTGGTCAAACCAAAAACCTCAGTTTAGTCCTTTGGTCTATTGAACGATTCATTAAACTAAAAATAAAAACCAAATTTCGCTACATAATTCTCAAGATTGGTCACATTCTAGTCCATTCTTAGTTTTCAAACGATCTTACATAGGTAAACATAATAGATGTTGGGCTCGTTATTGTCCATTTTGTCAAAGCAGAAGCAGGGGATCAATGTGGAGAGCTCCGACTAGGGTTGAATAGCGCGTGAGGGGTCATTAGAGGTGAGCCATTGGCGGTGCAAATCTGATCAACGGAGGAAGGTCGAAGACAACAAAGTCAAGCATGTTGGTAGGTCGTGTGGCATAGTGGACAACAACGAACTTCCGTATGCCATCAACGTAGGTGTTCTCCCCAGAATACCCGTAAGGCTCCTCTAGAGAATCACCCTCTATCTCACCTAAAATATTTCTATCCGTCTGATCTCACGTCGAACGGCCTAGATCGCTTGGAGCAGATTCCGCCGTAATCGGCTTCTCATGCTTCTCGTCCACTTATCCAGCTTCTCCGCTGCTTTACCTCAGCTTCTCCGACTTCTTGTCCGAATCCAGAGAAGAAAATATATACTCAGCTTCCTGCTTCTCCCTTCTCAAAAAAAAAAAAAACCGCCGGCTTTCTTCTCTCATCCTCCTCCCGACCCTGGCCTCGACGAGAAATTTCAATATTTGACCCTCAGTTCGCACGCCCCTCTAGATTTGACACTCAATTCGTAAGCCTTTCAAAATATAACCCTATGCACGCCAATTCTTTGAATCTGAGGGATTTCTCTCTTTTCCTTTCCTTTCCTAATTCTAATATATCTTGGGCACTGTTTGGGGCATAGGAAAAGACCTTTCTGTCCCTCCCTCTAAAAAAAAGGAGCCTGAACGTCCGCTCAGGCCGTGGGCGCGCTCGCTACTGTCCTTCTGGGCGCCCCCTCCCCAGATCTCACGGTCCCTTCCTCAAGGGCCGTTCTCTTTTCCTAAACTACACAGATCTAATATATATTTGATCAAAAATTAATGTAAACAAATTACAAATTATAATTAAATTTTAGGATAGAGAAAATTGCCATCCAGATAATTTAAGAGTGCAGGTTCACTGACAATAACCATCCATACATAAGAGGTTCTCTAATAACCATCCATACATAAGAGGTTGTCTAGACAAAATTACCATCCACATATGAGTGGTTCATAAGACAAAATAACCATCCAGACATAAGTTCACATAGACAAAAGAACCATCCAGCCTAGGAATATAGAACCATACAAATGACTCATAACATGGTTCTATGGTTATTCAAGCATAGTTTTTTCCTTCAAACCCAGGCACTTTCTTGGACTGCTCACAACATTACTTGTTCCTTCTTCAGTTTGACTGAATAACATAAAAAATGGAATGGTTCAGTAGATGACCAAAGGTAAGTATACACATGTTTAATTGGGCTTGTATTGAATCATTTTACCTTCTTGTCACAGCTCTTGGGCTTGTAGTGATATGATTTGTCCCTTCTTGTTTCACCATTGTTAATTGCATTTGCCTAAAAATAAGACTACAGGTTTAGCCCAAAATAAGAGATTGTACAGATCCAAATAAATGATCAGTTCATAGAATGTCACCTTCTTGTAACAGGTCCAGGGCTAGTGTTCATTTCACTTGCCATGGTTGATGCCACAGGTCTAGGACTATTGTTCACTAGATTTTCTTCCACATTAACCTTCTGCCTTTTGGATGGACTTAGAGCTACATCGCCTTTTGTGCAACCAGCAGGCCTACCTGCTTTCCCTTTCTTGGCTCGACTTTTCCTGTAAATGTATAATTGAGATAAGTTAAAATATAAAGCAAGTATGGGTTAGTTAAAAAAGGCATACACATCTACCTCTTCTTTGTTCCATTGAGAGGGCACTTTGGAGATGTCGTCCTATGGCCAAGACCCAAACAATTTTTACACTTAACCTGCCACATGCCTTTTCCTCTGGCGGGCTTGTTTCCCTTTGTGGCAAAACCTCCTAAATTATAGGGCCCACATGCACCTGTCACTGTCCAACGACCTTTGACATCTATGCATATGTTCCCGGTAACTTAATAAGACTGTCGGGTGTCCTTGGGGAACCCCGAATCATCCACGATTTCCAAGCAGGATCACATTACAGAGTCATTACAGTATTACAATAGTTTATTCAAATAGTTACACCAGAGTAAAAACAGCGGAAGTCTTACAATAACATAGTTTACAAACCATTTATTTCAAACCATACAACTAAGTTTGAAAATAATACAAACCAAAGTAGTGGAGTGGCATTATAACATATTACAGAACACACAAATAAGCTGCCCTGCCCAAGGGCCACACATTTACTTATCGTCATCGCACTGAACAACAGTCATGCAGCACGATCCAAAATAGATCTGCTCATGAGCCTCACCTGCAATAGGGGTCAACGAACCCTGAGTACAAAAGTACTCAACAAGACTTAACCGAAATAAAACTAATAAAACTCAGGAATACAGACTCATGGGATTTAAGGTATGGCTTTAGCAATAATCAAAGTTCTTTTGCGTAAAAACTTTTTAATAAAATTCTTTATATCAACATTAAAACTTCATAAGATCATATACAAAGTCGACACGATCCGCAATGAGATCATGAAACTTCATAACCAACACCTTCACGCACCATCCTCAAGTTCCAGCTTATTTATTACTACGGTGATGAACAAAGGAGTTGAGTCTCCATAACCGAGGAGCAACGACGATTCGAACCGATTAAAAACCCAGCTGGGAATTCTAGACCGCACGACATATGCAGGTCCTCGACTTACATATATCAACCTACCTCGGATCCTCTAAACAAGAATGGGTCCACGCCACCCAAGAATACAATGACTCCACCAATCCAAATTTCTATTGCTACGTGGGTACACGCTATTCCCGCCATCTCTCCACTTCCAAAGGCGCGAGTAGCCATTCTCGTAATAGAATAGCCAAGTTAAGGCTTACCGGAGTATGTGGTTAGTACTACAAAGTCTCACCTCATACAATTCAACAACGGTCGGACCTTAATCGACATTGTGGAAAGAACCCGCTCACAAGACCTCCATGTCTTGCGGCTCCCATACACCGAAGTCCGCCTTGGTCTAGATTTATTACTCCACATTCCCATATCACATGATAACATAAGTAACTAAAGATCCATTTAAAACTCATGAGATGATAGGTAATCACCCGACTTTCATCGTTCTAAGCATAGCTACAAAAAACTAGGCATATACTGAATTTAAAACTCGGTAATATGGTAAATATAGAATAACAAGGTTGGTAATGTACCAATTTGATTTTTCACTTGACTCCTAATCACTTAATGCAAGAAAAGAAGCAAAAGCGAAATCAATTTGTAAAATATAAGGTAGAGTTGTATGCATCCGGGCTTGCCTTCGTTGATTGGAAAAGTCCGGGTCCCGAGTCGCTCCACCGATATCAACACCAACCTCCACAGATTTGATCAACCTACTCAACTACTTGATTAACTACCACGTTTTCACCTTCGTTCACTACATGTAGTAACAATGCCATGTTTAACATGATGCGGAATACGAAATATGATGCTCGATGATGGATGCAAAATTAACAACTTAAATACAACTTTCCTTCGCGGTACAGTTACAAGTTAAACTAACTTAACCATTTTCGCAACACTCACATCAATTGCCAAGGATCATCACCAACTAATAACCCAAGGACATCACTCAATCAAAAACTCAAACAAAACCTAAATCACTAAATGTTACTATTTGCCTTTATGAATTAATTAATCAATTAAGAATTATGAAATAAATCAACTTGTTCCAATTGGCCTCAAAATTTTTGTAAATGTTCATCACATGATAACTAAGTGACAAAACAATTTTCATAATTTTTGGATACATAAATAAGCCTAGAAAAATCCTGAAAACTCATTTATTAATTAATTGAGCAATTTTTATCACATTCAAAAAGTACTTAAAAACAACATTTCATATTTTTTCTAAATAATATACATCACAGAGAGGTCACACAAAAATTTTCATAATTTTTGGAGCTCTAAATAAATCTACACAAAAATAATAAAAAAAGGCACTATTCTTTCATTCCAGAAAATAGAAAAATCCATTTTTGAACTACACAGTCACTGACATCCCGACCCCACATGTCATCTTCAACCTCAGGCTTTGACTCCGGCGACATGCGTGCTGACCGGCGATATCTCACCGACGGCGAGACCAACAGTGACGACCAAGGTACCAAAACACTACCCTCGACTAGGCGCATCGATTTGGGGCACAAGCTGGACCAGCTACGGATTGGACCGAGCACTACGCCGGCCATGGCGGCCATGACGGCGCGGCTACGCTACGCTGGTGATGTGAGACTTGTAAAGCTTAAACAGATGGCCCAGGAAGCATCAGCAGCTCACCCCAAACGCGACTGAGTAGAGCACAAGGCCGGAGGAGCGCTGGAGACACCATTCGACGGACACAGCGGTCACGACAGAGCAAGCAACGGCGATGGTGACGCTCCGGTGGCTGCGGTGGACAATTTGATCAAGCATCAAGGTACAAAGCACCATGGCATCGTGGCAAAACTGAATCACGACTCGACAAGGACAGAGACTCACCGCAATGCGCTGACCACGACGAAACGGGATCGTGGGTGAGGCTGTCGGCCGCGAGGAAGAAGAACGCGCACCGCGAGTTTCCGGTGAAGACAAGCGACAAAAGCAGGTTGGTTGGGTATGCAAGGAGTAGGCGGAGCTGTGACAAGCTTTGCAGCGGCTGGAGTGCGCTAAAGTGACGGTGAGAGCTCGTCGGAGTTATTGCCGTGGTGTCGGGAAAACAGAGCAAGAGAGCGGGGGCAAACGGCGACGGCCAAGGCTAAATAGAGCGGCTCAGAAGCGCAAGGAAGCTACGCAGTGGCCTTCACCACGCCAGCGCGATGCCAAAGACGGCCACGACCGCGCCTGGAAGCAAACCGAAGGTCGCCGGCGGTGTAGCAAGAGCGGTGAACACTGTTCATCGAAATTACAGAATTGCCATCCAGTTTGAAACTCAAATTACTCCCAAATTTTTGTAACAACTCAAAAATCTCCAAAAACAAAAGTTGTTCAAAATCAAAAGTTCTACAACTTTGCTTTTATAATCAACCCCTAATTCGGTCTACATTTTGAAATAAACTTTTGAATTCAAATAGGGGACATTTAAGGAATTTCGCCTTTTCAAATAACTTCAAATTTTACTAAACAACTTGAAAAACTCCAAAAACAAACTTTGTACAACTCAACAAGCTCTACAACTTTTCTTTTAGACTCAACCCTAAAATGTGCTTCGATTTTGAAATGGGTTTTCAGGGTAGGATTTAAATATTGAAAATCAGGGTTTTCGGAATTTCAAATCAATACAAAGATTTCAAACTTGATTCAAACAATACCAAGCAATACTTATAACATAAATGTAAACTTGTTTTAGTGAATGCATATCAAAGTTTGCAATATGACCAATGCCTTGCAATGCATATGATGATATGTCCAATTTTTAATACTTAAACACCCGGGGTGTTACAATCCTTCCCCCTAAAAGAAATCTCGCCCCGAGATTCAAAGCCATAGGGTAAGTAATGGAAAAGGAAATGTGTCAATCCAAAAACATCCAATTCTCATCCATAAAACAACTGAGGTTCCTTTACAAAACACAATTTGTAACAACTGAGCTCAACTAACAGTACTCTATTCTATAATGACGCAAGAAACTCTAGAAACTTTTCTAACAAGTAATCTTCTGATTCCCAAGTAGCCTCCTCTTCTGAATGTTGATTCTATTGTATCTTGTAGAACTTTATTGTCCTCCTTCAAGTAACACGATCTTTCTGATCTAACACTCGGATAGGATATTCTGAATAAGTCAGATCTGGTTCAAGTTCCACTCCTTCAACTTCAACATTCCGCTCAGGCACTCGGAGACACTTCTTCAACTGAGACACATGGAACACATCATGTACAGCTGATAAATGTTCTGGTAATTTCAAGCGATAGGCCACTTTTCCATATCTCTCTAAAATTTGAAATGGTCTAATATATCGAGGTGCCAACTTGCCTTTAACACCAAAACGGGTAACTCCCTTCATTGGTGATACTTTCAGATATACGAAATCTCCTTTGCTAAACACCAATGGTCTCCATCGTCTATCCACATAACTCTTTTGGTGGGATTGAGCTATCTTCAAATTACTCTGTATTTGCCTAACCTTGTCTTCTGTTTCTTTCACAAGGTCAACTCCAAAGAATCTTCTTTCTCCGGGCTCAGACCAACTCAACGATGTTCTGCATCTACGACCATAGAGTGCTTCAAATGGAGCCATTCTAATGCTTTCCTGATAACTATTGTTATATGAGAACTCGGCCAAAGGTAAGCATTCATCCCACTTGTTGGAATAATTAAGGACACAACACCTTAACATATCTTCAAGCACTTGATTGACTCTCTCAGTCTGTCCATCAGTCTGCGGATGATAAGCTGTACTATATAGGAGCTTGGTACCCAATGAAGAATGCAATTGTTTCCAAAAATTGTAGACAAACTGTGTACCCCTATCGGACACTATGGTCTTTGGTATTCCATGGAGACTCATAATTCTTGCTAAATATATCTTGGCATATTGGACAGTGGGGTATATAGTCTTGATAGGAAGAAAATGTGCTGACTTAGTGAGTCGATCTACAATAACCCATATTGAGTCAAATCCCTTTGATGTCTTGGGTAGACCAACAATAAAGTCCATACTTATGTCCTCCCACTTCCAAGCTGGAATAGGCAATGGTTGTAGTTCTCCAGCAGACCTCAAATGTATAGCTTTCACTTTCTGACAAGTATCACACTTTGCTATATATCTTGCAATTTCTATCTTCATTTTGGTCCACCAAAATCTTTGTTTTAAGTCATGGTACATCTTGTTGCTTCCCGGATGGATAGATAACCTAGTAGCATGTGCTTCTTCAAGAATTGACTGCCGCAATTCGAGAACCTTTGGTACTACCAGACAATCCTTGAACCATAGCACACCTTCATTATCTATGCTGAAACATTCCGCCTTCACATTCCTGACTCTTTCCTTGATATGGGCTACACCTTTGTTTTCCTTCTGAGCAGCAATAACTTGATCTCGAATAGTGGCTTCAACCATTAAATTGGTTAAACTTCCTTGTTGAATTACCTCCACATTCAACTTCTCCATCTCTTGATATAAGGTCAAACCCATTGTTCTTACTGTCAAGCAATTGCAATAACTTTTGCGACTGAGTGCATCTGCCACCACATTTGCTTTACCGGGGTGATAATGTACTTCCAAGTCATAATCTTTAATAAGCTCTAACCATCTTCTTTGTCGCATATTCAACTCTGACTGAGTAAGATATACTTTAAGCTCTTGTGGTCTATATAAATATGGCACGTATTACCAAGTAGGTAATGCCGCCAAATCTTCTGAGCATGGACCACAGCTGCTAACTCCAGATCATGAGTCGGATAGTGTTCTTCATGTTGCTTAAGTTGCCTGGATGCATAAGCAATAACTCGGCCTTCTTGCATCAACACACATCCAATACCAATACCTGAAGCATCACAATAAACATCAAACGACTTCTCGATATCAGGTTGGGCTAATACTGATGCAGTGGTCAACAGTCTCTTCAAAGTCTGGAAAGCCTCTTCACAATCAGATGACCAGGCAAACTTGACTTGGTTTTTCAATAACTCAGTTATGGACTTTGATACTTTAGAGAAATCTAGAATAAACCGACGGTAATACCCCGCCAATCCCAGAAAACTCCAAACTTGATGAACTGTGGTTGGTGGTTTCCAATCAAGCACATCCTTCACTTTGCTTGGATCAACAGCAACTCCTTCTGCTGACAAGACATGTCCAAGAAATTGTACTTCCTTAAGCCAAAAATCACACTTGCTGAACTTGGCATAAAGTTGATGTTCTCTCAAACGAGTCAGAACAATTCTAAGGTGTTTCGCATGTTCTTCCTTATTCTTGGAATATACTAGAATGTCATCAATAAACATCACTACAAATTTGTCTAGCTCAGGCATGAATACTGAATTCATCAAATACATGAAATGAGCTGGAGCATTTGTCAAACCAAAAGACATTACCAAGTATTCATATAATCCATATCTTGTGGTAAATGCCATTTTGGGAATATCTTCAGGCTTTATCTTGATTTGGTGATATCCTGACCTCAAATCTATCTTGGAGAAAACTTTGGCTCCGGCCAGTTGATCAAAAAGCAAATCTATCCGAGGTAATGGATACTTATTCTTGATAGTCACTTCATTCAACGGACGATAGTCAACACATAACCTTAGGCTCTCATCTTTCTTTTTCACAAAAATTGCCGGACACCCCCAAGGCGATGAACTAGGTTGGATAAACCCCTTTTCAATCAATTCTTGCAACTGAGTCTTCAACTCGGCTAACTCCTTAGTTGGCATCCTATATGCTCTCCAAGAAATCGGAGCTATTCTGGGTTGCAATTCTATGTTAAACTGGACATCCCTATCAGGTGGTAGACCGGGTAAATCTTCAGGAAACACATCAGGAAATTCACATACTACCGGGATATCTCTAATCTCTTTGATGGCAGTTGCACAAACTTTGCCCACTGATCTTCTTAAGGATGGAAGTTGGATGAGAAGTACTATCTGGCAAACTAACCCTTATAGTTCTATTCAAAGCATCTATAACAGCCTTATGCTGATACATCCAATTCATTCCTAAGATTACATCTATATCCTGATCCTTAAGGATAATCATGGTAGTGGGAAAAATATGCCCACCCAGATTTATGGGTACCTGGTATACCATTTCCTTAGTACACAGACGTCCCCCGGGCGACTGTATAAAGAAATTTTCCTTTGTTGCCTCAATTGAAATTTCATACTTCACCACAAATGTTCTATTGATGAATGAATACGATGCGCCAGAATCAAAAAGTATAACTGCAGGATGGTTGGCAACAAGAAACATACATATCATCACTGGCTCCCCTTCTAGAATTTCCCCCGCTTGAATGTAGAACACTCGTCCTGTCTTCCTTTCATCTTTGCCTTTCTGAACATTCCGATTATTGCCCTTATTCTGTGCCTGACCCTGTTGTTGATTTGCAGGGGCCTTCTGATAATTGGGATTAGACTGCCTTGGATACGGACATTCTCTCGAGAAATGACCAGGCTTGCCACAATTGAAACAGGGATACTTGTGACCCTGGGGTGTTGAAGTAGAAACCCCAGAAGCATTCGTCGATTGTGGATTCTGATAAGTTGTAACAGGACGGACATTTGATTGCTGACCGGCTTGAAACTACGGCGGACGATAAGGAGGACGATTATGATTTACTGGATGATAAATCACCCTTTGCCTCTTTGGATTTCCCCCAAAAGATCCAGACGACATACTCTTTTTCTTCTTGAGCTCTTTATGCTGCCGATACTTTACCTCTGAAGCAATTGCAATATTCACTGCCTCATGATAAGTGACATTGGTACAAGTTGTCATCATAGTTTGCAATTTGGTATTCAGACCTCTCACGAACCATTTCTTTTTCTTGACATCAGTATTGACATGTTTAGGTGCATATTGTGATAGGTGATTGAATCTTCCCATATACTGCATCACGGTTTGGTCCCCTTACTTCAAAGCAAGGAATTCATCCAGCTTCATAGCCATAACTCTCTCCGGGATATAATGGGCTCTGAAAGCAGTATGAAACTCCATCCAAGTTAACAGAACACCTGCGAGTTGCATGGCCATAAGATTTGCATACCAAGCACCGGCTGCACCTCTAAGTTGCTGAGCAGCAAAAACTAATTTCTAAAACTCTGTGCATGGTATAAGATCAAATTTCTGCTCCATGGTCCTAAGCCAATCATCAGCCTCCAATGGTTCATCTGCCTTAGTGAACACTAGGGGTTTTGTATCTGTGAAGTGCACATATGTAGCCTCCTGCCTGTTATGATGGCAACCACGGTTTCCAAGCATCTGATTCTGATTACTTTGAGCCATCTCATGAAGCAAACGGGAATTTTCAACCGTCACATTGAAAAGTACGGCTATAGCATCCGCTAGATTTGTTAGAACTGGTGGCTGATCTGGAATACCGTTCTTATCTTGTGAAGTACCAGGAATATACGAACCCCACGTACGACACATCTGTTCACAACAAACCAAACTTTACTCACAATCCTTTATTGATTGATAAAAGAGCGAACTACAACTCATTACACTAGTTTCACTTATTTAAACACAAGACCGCATTTAACCAAGACTACTTAACTTAAACTAAAACTAACTATTTCACAACTCTACTCCTTTTCGTGATTACATCAAACTTCAGGCTCGGTATCCATTCCAGAAATATTACCGCCTTCATTATCACTTTCATCGATCATTACTAATTCTTCGGGATCTTCTTCTTCTTCCGATTCACTACCATCGGCAAGGATAACACCTGGATTCATTACATCAGCTTGGGGTTCATGATTAGGATCTGGGAGATTGCTTAGCCTTTGAACTTCCTCATGCAGATATGAATTATGCTCTTCTAAGTCTTCTACATAAAATTCTAACTCATGAGTTCTAGCTCTAGCTACATTTTCCCTATGCCAAGCTTCATTCCTTCCTTCCACCGTATGAACTAACATACGTTCGTAGTTCCTGTGAGCGGTGGTGAGACGCCTTAATTGCTCCTGTAATCTGCCCACCTGGATGGTGTCCATAGCCCTATCTCTAGTAGCTTGGGCTAACTCTGCAGAAATCCTCTGTATCTCCGCCTGAGGATCAGGCCTAGAGCTGCTACTGCTAGCACCGTCATTCCTAGGGGCAAGTTGATGGCGAGGAACTCCTTTGGGCCCAGTGGACTTACGGGGTGTCTTCTTGGTACGAGCCATACTATACAAGTAGGATTAATTAAAGTAAAACAATCTAACAATAGTCTCAAGAGTAGTAAGGATGGACTACACAACTCAACCCATACACACTACTCACCCCGACTGAGAGACGAAGGAAGTAACAAGTGAATTAATTATGATGCATGAATCATTCTTACGAACAAAACCACCAAAGCTTATAACGAACATAAATAACATTTATTTTTTTATAGGGCATAATAAGGTTACTACACCACACAAAACCTTTTTAATCAAATAAGGAATGGTGAGAAAGAAATAAGATAAGTCAGAAGCAATTTGGACCAAATAACAAGTTAATTTTAGTCATCCCAAATCATTTTGAAGTTTTCGTAAACCAATACAACAAAAACTTCGTAACGATCGCTCTGATACCATTCTGTGGCAGAACCTCCTAAATTATAGGGCCCACATGCACCTATCACCGTCCAACGACCTTTGACATCTATGCATACGTTCCCGGTAACTTAAGAAGACTGTCGGGTGTCCTCGGGGAACCCCGAATCATCCACGATTTCCGAGCAGGATCACATTACAGAGTCATTGCAGTATTACAACAATTTATTCAAATAGATACACCAGAGTAAAAACAACGGAAGTCTTACAATAACATAGTTTACAAACCATTTGTTTCAAACCATACAACTAAGTTTGAAAATAATACAAACCAAAGTAGTGGAGTGGCATTATAACATATGACTGAACACACAAATAAGCTGCCCTGCCCAAGGGCCACACATTTACTTATCGTCATCGCACTGAACAACAGTCATGCAGCACGATCCAAAATAGATCTGCTCATGAGCCTCACCTGCAACAGGGGTCAACGAACCCTGAGTACAAAAGTACTCAACAAGACTTAACCGAAATAAAACTAATAAAACTCAGGAATACAGACTCATGGGATTTAAGGTATGGCTTTAGCAATAATCAAAGTTCTTTTGCGTAAAAACTTTTTAATAAAATTCTTTATATCAACATTAAAACTTCATAAGATCATATACAAAGCTGACACGATCCGCAATGAGATCATGAAACTTCATAACCAACACCTTCACAGACCATCCTCAGGTTCTAGTTATTTATTACTACGATGATGAACAGTGAGTTGAGTCTTCATAACCGAGGAGCAACGACGATTCGAACCGATTAAAAACCCAGCTGGGAATTCTAGACCACACGACATATGCAGGTCCCCGACTTACATATATCAACCTACCCTCGGATCCTCTAAACAAGATCGGGTCCACGCCACCCGAGAATACAGTACTCCACCAATCCAGCCCGTTGCCACGTGGGTACATGCTATTCTCGCCATCTCTCCACTCCTAGTGCGCGAGTAGCCATTCTCATAATAGAATAGCCAAGTTAAGGCTTATCGGAGTATGTGGTTAGTACTACAAAGTCTCACCTTATGCAATTCAACAACGGACGGACCTTAATCGACACAGGCGAAAAGAACCCGCTCACAAGACCTCCATGTCTTGCGGCTCCCATACATCGAGTCCGCCCGGTCTAGATTTATTACTCCACATTCCCATATCACATGATAACATAAGTAACTAAAGATCCATTGAAAACTCGCAGATGACAGGTAATCACCCGACTTTCATCGTTCCAAGCATAGCTAAGCAAAACTAGGCATATACGAATTTAAAACTGGTAATATGGTAAATATGGAATAACAAGGTTGGTAATGTACCAATTTGATTTTTCACTTGACTCCTAATCACTTAATGCAGTAAAAGAAGCAAAAGCAAAATCAATTTGTAAAATACAAGGTAGGGTTGTATGCATCCGAGGCTTGCCTTCGTTGACGGAAAAGTCCGGGTCCGGAGTCGTTCCACCGATATCAACACCAACCTCCACAGACGGATTAACCTGCTCAACTACTTGATTAACTACCACGTTTTCACCTTCGTTCACTACATATAGTAACAATGCCATGTTTAACATGATGCGGAATACGAAATATGATGCTCGATGATGGATGTAAAATTAACAACTTGAATACAACTTTCCTTCGCGGTACAGTTACAAGTTAAACTAACTAAACCATTTTCGCAACACTCACATCAATTGCCAAGGATCATCACCAACTAATGACCCAAGGACATCACTCAATCAAAAACTCAAACAAAACCTAAATCACTAAATGTTACTATTTGCCTTTATGAATTAATTAATTAATTAAGAATTATGAAATAAATCAACTTGTTCCAATTGGCCTCAAAATTTTTTTAAATGTTCACCACATGATAACTAAGTGACAAAACAATTTTCATAATTTTTGGATACATAAATAAGCCTAGAAAAATCCTGAAAACTCATTTATTAATTAATTGAGCAATTTTTATCACATTCAAAAAGTACTTAAAAACAACATTTCATATTTTTACTAAATAACATACATCATAGAGAGGTCACACAAAAATTTTCATAATTTTTGGAGCTCTAACTAAATCTACACAAAAATAACAAAAACAAACACTATTCATTCATTCCAGAAAATAGAAAAATCCATTTTTGAACTACACAGTCACTGACATCCCGACCCCACATGTCATCTTCAACCTCAGGCTTTGACTCCGGCGACACACGCGCTGACCGGCGATATCTCACCGACGACGAGACCAACGGTGACGACCAAGGTACCAAAACACTACCCTCGACTAGGCGCATCGATTTGGGGCACAAGCTGGACCAGCTACGGATTGGACCGAGCACTACGCCGGCCATGGCGGCCACGACGGCATGGCTACGCTACGCTGGTGACGTGAGACTTGTAAAGCTTAAATAGATGGCCTAGGAAGCATCAGCAGCTCACCCCAAACACGACTGAGTAGAGCACAAGGCCGGAGGAGCGCTGGAGACACCGTTCGACGGACACAGCGGTCACGATAGAGCAAGCAACGGCGACGGTGACGCTTCGATGGCTACGGTGGACAATTTGATCAAGCATCAAGGTACAAAGCACCATGGCATCGTGGCAAAACTGAATCACGGCTCGGCAAGGACAGAGACTCACTGCAACGTGCTGACCACGACGAAACGGGATCACGGGTGAGGTTGCCGGCCGCGAGGAAGAAGAACGCGCACCGCGAGTTTCCGGTGAAGACAAGCGACAAAAGAAGGTTGGTTGGGTACGCAAGGAGTAGGCAGAGTTGTGACAAGCTTTGCAGCGGCTGGAGTGCACTAAAGTGATGGTGAGAGCTCGCCGGAGTTATGGCCGTGGCGTCAGGAAAACAGAGCAAGAGAGCGGGGGCAAACGACGACGGCCAAGGCTAAATAGAGCGGATCAGAAGCGCAAGGAATCGATGCAGTGGCCTTCACCACGCCAACGCGATGCCAAAGACAGCCACGACCGCGCCTAGAAGCAAACCGAAGGTCGCCGACGGTGTAGCAAGAGCGGTGAACACTGTTCATCGAAATTACAGAATTGCCATCCAGTTTGAAACTCAAATTACTCCCAAATTTTTGTAACTTAAAAATCTCCAGAAACAAAAGTTGTTCAAAATCAAAAGGTCTACAACTTTGATTTTATAACCAAAACCTAATTCGGTCTACATTTTGAAATGAACTTTTGAATTCAAATAGGGGACATTTAAGGAATTTCGCCTTTTCAAATAACTTCAAATTTTACTAAACAGCTTAAAAAACTCCAAAAACAAACTTTGTACAACTTGACAAGCTCTACAACTTTGCTTTTAGACTCAACCCTAAAATGTGCTTCGATTTTGAAATGGGTTTTCAGGGTAGGATTTAAATATTGAAAATCAGGGTTTTCGGAATTTCAAATCAATACAAAGATTTCAAACTTGATTCAAACAATACCAAGCAATACTTATAACATAAATGTAAACTTGTTTTAGTGAATGCATATCAAAGTTTGCAATATGACCAATGCCTTGCAATGCATATGATGATATGTCCAGTTTTTAATACTTAAACACCCGGGGTGTTACACCCTTGTGCTCAGTGCAGCTATGAATTCTTTTTTTTTCCTTTGTCTCCCAACATCTCTCTTGCTGAGAGGTGGCAATACTTTGATTCCAGGATCCACTTTCACCCATGGAGACTTATCAGGTAGTGGTTTGACCATATCTCTCTTGCTGAGAGATGGCAACAAAGCATGTCCACATGGTTTTCCTAAGACTTGCCACTCTCTACAGGTGCATGTGTGGTTTTGAATATCAACCACTTGTCTTATGATCTTTAGTGAAGCAGTTACCTCCGTCACCTCTGCTTCATCCCTTCCGTCTTCTTTGTGTTTCAAGTGACTCAATTGCCGACTCATTATATATAGTTGGCGAACAACAATCGGCAGCATTACATGTTGTCGGTGTAGAAAGCGACCAACACGTAAATATTTGTAGTTTTGCCGTACGTTGTGATCGGATGTGGCCTAGCACTCAATGACTCAGGGTTTATACTGGTTCAGGCAATGTGCCCTACGTCCAGTTTGAGTCGGTCGGTGACTTTGTTCCTGAGCCCAGGTGCTCGAAGTTTTCTGTGGGGTTACAAACGAGAGGGAGTAAGATGGGGGGTGCAAGAGGTCCGGTCGGACTCTGGACCGAAGGGCCGAGAGAGACGGGAGCTCCTACGTGCGCTAAGTATTTGAGCGTGTGCTCTGTTGGGCCTTAGAGTTCTAGAGCCAAGCAGAGAGAATCAGAATGATCCATGTGTTGTCTGTCAGAGTCGTTCGAGTTGTTCGAATCGATCGTCCCCCTTTTGGAGAGAGCACATCCCCTTTTATAGATGAAGGGGATGACTTTACAAGAGAGAGTGTGAGAGAAAAGAGCATGTGTGTGCTACCTAGTCTTGTTGCCCATGCCGTCGGGTACAAGGTGGTTTGTCGGTGCCCACAACACTGTTGATGTCTAGATGCATGTGTTAGGCTCCATCGTGATCTTCTGGTATGACAAATGCCGACGCCTACCATACTGTAGGTCAATGTCGAAGCCCACAACACTGTTGGTGTTCTAACATGTCTGGAAGGTTATAAAGTACATTTCGGACATGATCTGATAGTACTATCCCATAGGTGTGCAGGGTACGGTCCTTGGTATTGCGGTTTGACTGGAGCGCTCCGCCTTACTTGCTCTGTCCGTTTCCTAGGTTTTCATCGAGCGGGCGTCCCTGGTCTGTCATTCCCCAGTTGGCTCTGACCTCCCGGTCCGAGAAGAGCTATAAGCAGAGGTTCGATGTACTTCCAGTCGTAGAAGCGAGTCGGAGGTGACGGAAGCGAGCGCCGTTCCTCCTTGGCCAAGCCTTCAAGTTGGAAAGGTGGGCCGGAGTCAGAAGCTAGCGTCGGAGTCAGAGGGAATCTAGCCAGGCCTTCTAGTCGGAGAGGCGGGCCGAAGTTGGAAGTGAGCGCCATTCCTTCTTGGCCATGCCTTCCGGTCAGAAAGGCGGGCCGGAGTGGGAAGCGAGCGTCGTTCCTTCTTGGCCACGCCTTCTGATCAGAAAGGCAGGCCAAAGTTGGAAGCGAGCGCCAGAGTCAGAGGCAATCTGGCCAGGCCTTCTAGCCAGAGAGGTGGGCCGGAGTCGGAGGCGAGCGCTGGTCCTCCTTGGCCAGGCCTTCTAGTCGGAGAGGCGGGCTGGAGTTAGAAGCGATGAAAGCGTCGTTCCTTCTTGGCTAGGCCTTTCGGTCGGAGAGGCGGGCCAGAGTCGGAAGCGAGCGCCGTTAGGTTTTTGGGCCGGCCCAGAAGTTGCACGTCGTTCACAATGTCGTCTACTGGGCCGAGCTTTTGTTAGGAAGTAGGTCCATGAGGGACCCTAGGTTTATGAACCCCACAGGAGCCCCCGAGCCCCCGGGCGATTCGGGTAGAATCGTCTGGGGGTTTTTTTCTTCTTGGCGGTGGGGGAATTTTCTGTTTTGACAGCGGGTGCGCGCGAGCGCACCTGCAGGTGTAGCCCCGATCCTGTGTTCGACTAGTGAGTCAATTGGAGGCTGAGCATCTTGGTACTCTCTCCTAGGGCCGTAGACTATCATTCGAGGTGTTTGCCCGTGTTTGTCCCGCTCGTGACCAGCGCGGTCGGTTGATTTCTCGAGTCGGTGTCGGGCAACCTTAGGACCTGAGCCCCGTTGGGCTTGGTAGGGGCTGGTCTAGTTCCATGCGTTACCCCATCCATGGTTTCCGCAACTGGAGGGGCTGAGCTAACGTCGCTTGCCTCGATGGCTCGAGTGACGCGCTCGGTGAGCTCGCTAACAGGCACGTTCGAGTGGAATCTAGGTCCGTCGTTCGTGACGGGGTCGGCATAGCCCTCATGTGGCATTCCACTACTCCTAAACCCATGTCTTGATAGATGCCCGGGTTGTTCCAGAGACTGACCCAGGTGGCCTGCTGGCCTCCCCTCGATGGAGATTCTATGGGCATGGCTCGAGGTTAGGATCGAACGAGAAGGTTGAGATGACCCTGTCTGCTTCAGAGCAGATTGTTCGAGGGCCGCTGGGGCTCATCTGTGTTTTCTCCCCTAGCTCTGTTTGATGTGAGGTAGCCTCGAGCCCTTCGTGGGCTGGCCTTCGAACCCCGGTTGGTCATTGCTCATGTTTGAATGAGGCAACTACCGCTTCGTGACGCAACACGGAGCGTTGTGATGCATTTAACTGCATATGCGATGCTTTTGGATGTATGGGATGAATGAATGCGTGCATGGATGAATGTGTGAATGCGTTTATGAGAATGGATGAATGAATGTTTATGCATTCAAAAAATAAAATAAAGTAAGAGGGATTGGTAGAGTTACCTTGATGACTCGAGTGATAGGCTTGAGGAGTTTTTATTGGATATGTCCGAATGGGATCTACGCTTGTTGTTCGTGATGGAGTCGGCGTGGCCCCCATGGGGCATCCCTCTGGTCCTTACCTATCTCTCAGCATTCGCCTGAGCCATTCGATTGACTCAGGAAGCCCGTTGGTCTCTCCTGGGCGGAGATCCCATCGTTGGGCCCTTTCAAGTCTTGCTTGGGAAGGCGGAGGGGCACCTATGTGTGGTTGCACCTTGTTTCCCGTGCCCGGCGTGCGATAGTGGTGGGCCATGCCTAGGCCACATCCCATCTATCCAGGCACCATCTTGTCGGGCAGGGTGCGTCCCATCGGTCAGGACGTGTCCCGCCGCATCCCTTCCGCATTGAATGGGGGAAGGGAGAGGGCTTTTTGCCCCAATCCTTTGCCTTTCCCCAACTGTTGTGCCTCCTCCTTAAATAGGGGAAGGGAGAGTGCTTTCGTCCCATTCCTTTGCCTATTCCCCAATTACAGCCTCTCTTCCTTCTTCCTCCTCGCCAAGTGCATTCATGCGCCGTGGTGGTTCCTGAGTGAGAGATGGTAAAGAGAGGGAGAGGAGAACTCATAGGTCTGTTTCATGAACCCAGCATGCAATGTTGAGCTAGAGGTCATCCAGTGTAAGTGAGTTAGTGTTGGCTGCCTTCGCCGAGAAGGGGCTGCTGCTATCGAAGGAGGTGGCGCACTGTAGGGCTCCTACGGCGGAGGCTTTTCTGTGACCTCGGGCCAGCGAGGTCGTCTCCTTCCTTGCCTTCCATGAGCATGGGCTAGGGTACCCCGTGCACTGGTTCCTGTGCGGGCTCCTCAACGAGTGGGCCCTAGAGCTGCAGCACCTCAATCCGACCGGGGTGCTGCACGTCGCTGGCTTCGTCATCGTCTATGAGGCCTTCCTCGGGATGGAGCCGCACGTGGATTTCTTCCGACGAATCTTCTCTGGGCAAGCTTTGTCGGAGGGGACGTCGCCTAGGACCGCGCCGGTTGGGGGCTTTGCCCTATAGAAGAAGCCGAGTTTGTTGGGCGCCTACCCCGCGTACACCCCCTACGACTCCAATTGGGGGTGGCATGGGGAGTGGTTCTACATCAGGAACCCGAAGGCGCCATTCCCGCCATTCACCGATAGGAGGCCGGAGAGGCGAGAGAGCTGGTCGTGGGGCCCTTCTAGCCGGCAGAACAAGCTGGAGATCATCGGGGAGGAGCTCCAGAAGCTGGTGCAGCACGGCCTCGATGGGCTAAGGGTGTTCCACACCTTTTTTCACCATCGGGTCACCCCGCTGGTGGAAAGTAAGCTGCCGATGTGGCTGTACTCCGGCCCGACGGACCCCGACCACGTGACACCGGTGGAGTTGGCGAAGGACGAAGTCTGGAGCCGACTCGACCGGGTGCTGCAGCTGAAGGCCCTGGAGGCCCTCGAAGGAAAGCCCAGACCTTTCCACGCTGGGAAGCTGCCCAATATGGTACGTTCTCCTCTCCTTATTCTGTGTCCCTTTCGATTTCACTCTCCTATAATTTGACTTCAAGTTGTCCGTTTTGTAGGGACTTACCGGTTATAAATCCCGGCCACACCTCCCGAAGGGGCCAGAGGGCTTGGCCCTGAATGAGGCGGCGGCCGGTCGGAAGAAGAAGAGAGCTGAGAAGGCTCGGAGGAGGCACTAGAAGGAGCAGGATATCGCTCGGCGCATGCGGGCCAGGGAGAATAGGAGCGATGTTGAGGCGAAGCTCGAGTCGGAGGATCCCATGGAGATGGGTGGCGACGTGATCTCCTCCGAGGATGAGGGAGTCCAGGAGGTCGTGACTTCAATGGAGCGTCACGAGCCTACTGCCATGTCTGCCGGTGGTGGGCGGGCGGCAGAGAGGCACGGCGACATTCCCATGCTAAGGAAGCGTGCCGCAAGCTCGGACGCCATCGACGAGTGGGAGGCGAAGTGGACGCGGTCGCCACACCCTTCGGAGGCATCACCGGCCTTCTCCCTACCTGCTCTAGGCACGGCGGGGCAGGCCAGGCGGTCGGAGGAGCGGACTCGCACTCGCGCATCATCGGGGCTGGCGCCGACGCGCGATCCATAACAGGGGGATGCCCCGCTAGCTGCTTCGGTCGACGCGCCTCATGTCGGTGGTCGCGGCGACGTGTGGGCCGAGCGGGCGCCGGCCGGGTCGACTCCCCCCTTGATTGAAGTGAGGGGGTGCGGCTCGTGACCTGCGAGTGGCCCTCGTCTAGCGAGCCCGTTGCCAGCGGGTCGGGGCTTCTGAGCCATGCCGCTTGCATCCCGGTATGCTTTCTATATTTCTTTTCGATCTCATAGTTGAGTTTTTGGAGTGCGACTGACCTGTACTTTTTTCGATAGTGTCCAGATACTGACAGGGTTGAGCATTGCCCCGCCTCCCATGTGGGAGGAGTGGAGGCCCACCATGCAGCGCGTCGCGATGAGCGGCGGCGAGAGCAGGGTGGCGGTGGTGCATCCTTCCCCTCCGTGGGTGGTGCCTTCCCTATCGGTCACAAGTATGGCGACAGCGGCAGCGGAGGTGATGGCGGTGATCCTAGCACCGACGATGGAGGTTGGGTCGGAGGTGACCCTTGCGATCCCTCCCCCAATAGTCATGGTGGAAGAGAGGAGGGAGACCGGGCTCCCTGGCTCACCTGATGAAGGGACGCATGGCTCACCCTCCTGGTTGGAGCTGTCGGGGTCAGGAGGAGAAGCGGCCAGACCAGAGGCAGAAGAACCACCAGTGGGCCGTGAGGTCAAGGAGGTGGAGATCCCCTACCCTGGCGAGGTGGGCACCAGGGTGGAGCCACCGGCCATCCCACCGTCGCGGGAGCTGGCGGTGGTCCGACCGTCGGTGGGTCCTTCTAGCAGGTTTGGGGTGACCACCGACCTGGTGTGGCCCTGCCTCAACGACCCGAGGAAGGTGTTGTTCATCCTTTAGGATGAGGAGGAGGTGCAACTCTAGGACATACTTGGGGGAGAGGACTTGCCATGGAGTCTGTTTACACCAAAATTTGGGAGAAGAGCGCGGGAACTCATAGGCTTCCAAGATTGTGCCAATCAAGGAGTCGATTGCGTAAGGATTGATATATGCCGGTTCGGATGCGACACCGGGATCGGTTCTCTTCAAATGACGTCAGCAGATAACGATGATGAGATATGATTGGCATCAAGAAGATGCATATCAGACTCTACAAAAGGGGAAAGATTAGAGTCCAAGTTATCTTAAAATAGAAATGTTTTCTTTGTACCAAAGATTGTACTGAGTCGTACTTGAGTAGGATTCGTTTTTAGGCTCCGGGTATAAATATCGAACCCCGGCTATTGTAAAAAAGACACACAATCAATCAAATACAAGTTACTTACTTTTTTGGCTCCGGCCACCCCTTAGGAGTAGGAGTAGAGTAGATCTCGGCGAGTTCTTCAGCAAGTACGGCTGCATCGATCCGGTCGACCTCCACTGCTTGTCTGTAAGTATCGTCATGGCTTATACCTCTGTTCGTACGGCTGCATCGATCCAATCGACCTCCACTGCGACTTTGGTATAAGTTAGTTATCAACTCTTGTCTAGTTCAAGTAAGGCTGCATCGATCCGGTCGACCTCCACTGCTCAAACTAGATTAAGGTCAAGTTATCGGCTCTATCTAAGGGTGGCGTTCCTTCGGATAGATTCATTAAGTTACCGATATTGCTTACTACTTCCATTATTTATTTAATTACAGCAATATCACTTCGCCCGATTGGGATTGATCTAGATCGGCATTATATCTTGTTTAACCCATTGTTTGTTAATCTAAATTTGATCTAATCTGCACTTTAAATGATGAGTTATTAATTTATCGGCTGTTTTATATCAATCTTAATCGTGCATAGCGTGTGCTTAAGACGTGTCTGATCTTGAGTAGATCTATTGGCTAGAGAAAACCGTTCCATGGCCCGTTATCACGGCCTATGTGATTCTGCCTCACACCCCACTATTAGCACTGTGGAGTGGGGATCATTATTTGGTAGATCTGTTTCTGAGAGGGCATGATCTTAACTATGCGCTATGCCTGAATCGGTTGTTTTAGCTGATATCGAGTGCTTTCATGAACAGTTCATGTCACGAGACCGTTGAAGTAGCGATAGGTTGAAAGATGTGTTAGCCCCATGATGTTATTATTGTATTACGGCCTGCATGATTCTACCTCATGCTCCACTGATATTAGTAATAAGTTAGGGTCGTCGAGTCTATTGTTGTTTCTATGACCTACATGATTCTGCCTCATGCCCCATTGGTCATAGTGATAGATGAGATCTCATATGTTCATTAGATTTATCTCTATTAAATGGTTGAATGGTTTCTTTTATAAAGGGGTTCGGTTACTTGGAGTCATTGGCTCAGTATAAACTAATTATTGTTAATATCTTATTGCCATTGACCAATATTTGTCTAAAGAATGATATTCATCCTGAACGATAACCGATTCTTCTTATGCAACCCCATGAGCTTTAACCGATTTATTCTTATGAATATGCTAGAATTGACTATTTAGTCGATCTTCTTTCATATCGGCTCTCAGAGCCGCACATTCGGGACTGTCTGGCAACACCGGCATGTTCCACCATAAATTACTAATAAACTTTCTCTCCTTGTCAATTGCAGGGTCAAATTGACTGGCATGTCTCGGGAGGAGCGCGTAGGATCGACCACCCCTGCGCTGAAGCTAGGCGGATCTCCAGCTCCATCGAGCGGACCCTTCCGGCTTGCTCATGTGCCCTTGGCAAGGGACGAAAATTCCGTGTCGACACATGTTTCTGGCACGCCCAGTGGGACCCCACAATCATCATGGCGGTTCATAACAACAACGACATCCTTATGGTACATTATGAAGATCTACCTGATGGAGATAAAGATGTCATCGGCAAAGCTATAGAAGAATTTTGGGACAAATGTCTGTTGTCCTACACCAAAACATGTGACAACACAATTGTTTAGAAATTTCCACTACCAAGAGTTCTATTACACAGGCAGATAGATACAGCTGAAGCTGAAGACAAGCGTTTCTTTATGGAAGTTGTAGACAAATCTATTCGTGATGCCATATTAAGGCATAATGAAGCTTTCTTGGACACATTCCACAACGCCATGAAAGAAACGATTCATGGGTTTCCAGTTGGTCAAGTCGGTACCAGCCTTCAAGAAGCAACACCAGCTGGTAATGGTGATGTCTAGGCGGTTCAGGGTTCATCTAAACAAGCTCAAGGTACTACTACAAATTAGATACATTATAATCCTAGACCGTCAATACAGCATGTGCAACAGCTGACGGGGTAAGGTCGGAACCAGGTGATCAATTTTGACACATCAGGCCACATATCGTCGTCGGCTCAAAAAATAGCGCCATCAATTCAAAGGATCCGTAGAGATATAGATCCTTATGTTTGCAATCAGAGACTTTAAGAGCAAGCCAACAAAGGACCCAGCAGATAGAGATTCCACAGGGGTATCATTATGGCACAGATTATAACACCCTTCACATGATTCCAACATGATTTCAAGGCACGCGGGATTTCAATCCATAGATGGGTCAGCAGGTGCAGAGAAATCCAAATTCACATGCTGACGAGTTGTTGCTAAAGGTGACCGAGATGATGAAGAATCAGTTCGGTCTGAAGCCAAAAGGGCTGACCTTCTCATACAAACGCCCATATCTAGAATGGTATGATTTGGTCGCTCTTTTCACAAATTACAGACTCCAAGAGTTCGCTAAGTTCACTGGCCAAGACAGTACAAGCACGATAGAACATGCCAGTCGGTATCTTACGTAGTTGGGTGAGGCATCAGTTGAGGATGCCCATTGAGTTCGTTTCTTCTCCTTGTCCCTATCAGGGCCAGCCTTCACTTGGTTTTCATCACTGCCAGTCAATTCCATCGCCAATTGGGCTGACCTAGAGAAGAAGTTTGATACATATTTTTACACTGGGACTGGAGAAAAGAAGATTACCGATCTAACAACTATAAGGCAGAAGACTAATGAATCGGGCACTATGTTTTCTTTAGAGGTTCCGAGAAACTAGGAACTTGTGTTTCTCCTTAAACTTGGCTGATGATCAACTAGCTGCTTTAGCCATTCAAGGAATGCTGCCAATGTGGAAAGAGAAACTGTTGGGACAAGAATTTGATAACTTGGGTTAATTGGCTCAATGAGTGGCAGCGCTCAATAGCTAATTCCAGAGTATGCGTAGAGATACCTGATTTCAGAAAAGTACCACAGTGGCCGAAGCTTACAAACCATACTCAGTCGATGACGGCTATGAAGATGACGAGGAAGAGGTTGCTGCGGCTGAATGGAATTGGGGCTAGAAAATAGTAATGGTGCCAAATCCTTGGGGAAGAGGAGTCGAGGAGAGCTTTGACTTTGATGTCACCAAATCAGACAAGCTTTTTGATTTCTTACTTGAGAAGGGGCAGATCAAGTTGCCCGATGGTCATGTTATGTTGCCCCTGATCAGTTGAAGAATAAGAAGTTCTACAAGTTCTATAGCCCTACCTCTCATTCCACTAATTAATGCAGAATCTTCTGGCAGCATATACAGAGGGCTATTTAGCAAGGAAGGCTTAAATTTGATATGCCTCGGAAAATGAAAGTTGATGATAATCCTTTCCCAGGAGATCAAAACATGGTTGGTGCTGGGCTACTCAAAGGAAAGACTAAGGTCCTAACATCAACCAAATCAAGAGAAGCTGGAACAGTCGATCCCAAGATGCAAATATTGGCCGACGAATGCAGCGAAATTAAAAGACGTCGCGATAAGCAAGAGAGCCGATATGATCAGGGAGAAAAGTCAAAAGCATGGGCGACAAGGCCGTGAGTTACATCTCGGATTCTGTTGAATAAGTGGCAGTGGTAGAAGGATCAAGAATACCAGTGTCAACTAGAAAAAGAGAGGTATAAAAGGAAACTAGCCGAATCACATTGGAATTGTCCTTTCTTCAGACATTGCTGGAATGAAGGTTTGAAGTTGCCTACCAGAGATGACTGTCCAGAATGCAGCAATCAATATTAGGAGTTTAGGCAATCTCAAACCAACCGCCGGTCTATCCATGCTCAAGATGCATATCATCATAATAACATGGATCGGCGGTTAAAAAATAAAAGTGTTCATGATCGGCTTGGAAAACGAGTTGTTGACCAAGACTGGGCTGATTATGAAGAAGGCAACGAAAGAAGATATGTTTGGAAGGAAGACCAATGGTGTCCAAGAGGTTTGACAAGAAGCCAAAAGAGAAGGGTGCAACGCCTAAGGGATAAAGAGTTGGAACAAGCTTAGGCATCCGGTAAACCTAAAGTATGGCGTACTAAGCAAATAGCTGATAGAAAGCAACCATCGGCTAATATCCAAATGGCTTTTCTGTTGCCATCAGAATTTAGAGCTCCGGCAGATCAAGAAGTTTATTTGGATTTCGATGAATCAGAGTATGAGGAGATAGTTGCCAAGTTGATGGTCATACAACAAGCAATATTTGATAAACCAATCAAGCATCAGCACTTAAAGGCTTTATATATGAAAGGTTTTGTTGATGGGAAGCCGATGAACAAGATGTTAGTGGACGGAGGTGCTTCTGTCAATCTTATGCCTTACACCACTTTTCGTAAACTTGGCAAGGGACCAGGAGATCTGATTGAGACTGACATGATGCTTAAGGACTTTGGAGGTAATGCATCGAAGACCCAGGGGGCAATAAACGTCGAGCTAACAATCGGGAGTAAGACTCTGCTCACCACATTCTTCGGCATCGATGGAAAAGGGTCGTATAGCCTGCTCCTCGATCGTGATTGGATTCATGCGAACTATTGTGTGCCATTGACCTTGCATCAGTGTTTGATTCAATGGCATGGGGATGATGTCGAACTGGTTCGCGTTGATGAGTCTGTGAGCATCGCAACAGCCGATCTAGTCTGCTGGGAACTAGGAGACTTCGAATGCTTTTCTGGCAAATTATGGGAAGGAGGCTTCATTAAAATCAGCAATGAAAGCCAATAGCCGATGCAAGCAATCAGCTCTGAGAGTTTGTTTTAGTAAAAGTCACGGCTTCGCGTTGGCCATTGGAATAAAGAAAAATAAGCATTAGTTCTGAGTATGGGTTTAGGCTGACATATGAATGCTAAATGGAATCCTAAGTGTGATTTAGAGTTGATAGATTTCTTGAAGGAGTTCTGTTTTTCTTAATGGGATGCTTGACCTGGGTTGATCAATCGTTTAACCTTTGGTTTGAAGAATTCTGGTGCAACCTGTTAATAGCGATCGACGAAAATATTTAAAGGGACGTTACCCTAGCATTCGATCAACATTTGATAGCCGATTCGTTCAGTCATCGGCTCTAATAGCCGGTGCCAGAAGGGTATCGCCTCTAGTTCAAAAAATGAAGAAACTTAAAAGACATGAAATCCGATATGATATGTGTCACCTCCAGAGCAAGAAATAAAAGCAAAGACAGTCGTACACAAGGGCATTGCACTGAGACACATTCATGAAAGAACATGAGTCTTCATTCATTGGATTACCCTAAGTACAAACTAATCGAAGACCTTGTTCACTACAACCTGAGCAGATGTGATGTCTACTATGGCCTCCGCGGCCATAACAAATTCTTCGAGCAAATCCTCATGCTCCTTAGGGTCATCGCCCATTGGGAAACCAGTCTCCATAGCATGAAGCTCGTACCCAGTCTGGACTAGCGCTGCGGTCAGTGCCACCGCCACACCATGACGAATGCCATGAAGGGCTATCTCCTGAACACGGGCTGGAACGTCATCGAGGTCAGCATTGATGAGGGAGCCCTGGGCATTAATGGCATCCACGGCCGCGTTCGCCGCCAGTTTGCGCTATCAAGGCTGACGATCGCAGAAATAGGACGATGCAAATCAGAGTAAAGTGTCCTTGGAGTTCATCTTACCCACCACCATGGCATCAGACTCGGCCAGCAATGCTCGAACGGTGCTGGCCTCCTCCTCGGCCGCATGAGGAGTGGCTTGAGAAACCCCGAGACGAATTTCAAGCAGGCCATTCTCTCAAGTTGCCTCGGAATAGCGGTTCTGAGCCACCCTCCACTCTCAAGGAAAACGCCGGGCATCATCGCTGTTGTATGAGTCAGAGGAGTCCGACGATGAGGCCGGCGTGGAAGACACAGCATCAAAGGGCTCGCCGGCCCTGGGAAGAGGATGGAGACTGTCATTCAAAACAAATCTATAGACAAATCAGAACAGTTCGTCGTTACAAGCAGAAGATGTCGATCTCACCTCATACGCCAGAGACGCTGGTTCATCGGCATGTTCTCCTCTGGGATCTCCTCCACCGTGCGCTTGCCTCGGTTGTCCTCACCGGCCATGAAGGATGATTGGATCTATGAAAGGGAGAAAGAAAACCGCTATAGGGTTTCGGCAGGCGGAGGAAAGCAAAGGAACAGTTGTGAATGGAGATGTGTTCGAGGCCGAAGCCCTCGGCTGGTATTTGAAGGCATGATGCGAAGAGGTGGATGCCTTGGGGCGCGCAAAAGGCAACCGCAATTAATAAAAGGTGAAGTGCCATGTCGCCAATGCCGAAGAGAATACGGTGCTGGGTGATTAAGGATGAAAAATCAAGGGGTTCGCTTAATGAAGGCCGTGTTTTTAGACTTAATTGGATTCAGATTAGAAGTCTAGGATCAGCTGTTTCAAATCGGCTCTTTAGCCAAAACAGGAGGTACAATCAGGCGATGAAAAGTATAATTGATTCCATACAAGATACATGTCAACATACAGATTACAAGTCTAGAACATCCTAGATGGTTTTCAGTACTTCTAGCCAGGAAGTATTAGCCTCTGCGATCTGTTGCTTATCTTCTTCGGCTGATCCAGGAATGTCCTCGAGGCCGCTGCGGATGACCCTGCCTTCTCTAACTTTAGCTAGTAGTTCTTGCTTATTCTATTTGATGGCATCAGGTATTTGAGCCAGGGTGGACTTGCGGTGATCAATGGCATCCTTCACGTTTTCTAGCTCCCTCTCAAGTTCTGCACGCCTGATTTCTAGTTGGGACAATTCTGGATCGGTCCTGGGGGAGTTCTTCAGATCATCAATCAACTGTGTCAGCTCTTTAGCCTCTTGCTTGTTGAAGTTCCTCTTGGCCAGTAAAGTTTCATGATCGGACATATTCCTCTAAGCCTTTTTCACCTTCAGGGCCTGAACCTCAAAAATGGATAAAGATGATAAGACTCTGGAGAGAACTGGGGATGGATTGCTCTTGATGGCTAGGAGGACTCTCTGCATTGAATTGGTATCTTGGACCAAATTGGCTATATTCTTCTCGAACATTGGCAATACGTCTCTTAGCTGTTTTCTGGTCTCCTCCGACAAAGCTCCCTTAGAGGAAGTGGCTGACGAGCTGACCTCATCCTCATCAATATATTGCCAAGGTCGAAAGAATAGCTCAGAGCTAGAAGGTTGGGTGCCTACATATGCGAGGAAATCTTGATTAGAAGGATCGGATCAGTTTATAATAGAATGAACAAGTAAAATGAGATGCAGTACCTTTTCTGTGGTAGCTTCTATCTAAAGGGGAGGAACAGCTGATGATACACCAGTAATATCTGGTTGAGTCGGCTCAGAAATCTCAACATCGGCATCTGCAAACGTCAGAAGATTTTTTCATGTTTGTTGTAGAGAGATAAATTGAGCAAATAACTCCCTTACCATCAGTTGTTTGTCGGACTGGGGAATCAATAGTCTGAGTGTCGACGGCAACATGACCACCTTCAACCATTAAGCGGACTGTCAGGCTCCTGATCTTGCATAGGTGTTTCCTCAGGAAGTGTCTGGCGTAGTAGGAAGTCAGATGAAGGGTAAATGACTGAATGAAAGAAGTTAAAGAAAAATGCCCCAATAAGCATCAAGGATAGAACTCATATTTTCTGCTGTTGTGGAAGTATCGGTTATTTCAACCGAAATCGGCTCCTTTCATGGATCAGCCGATGGAGGTTCCGTTGATGCTGAGTCGAACGCCTAAGATAGCAGTTCCGCACCCAGGGCAGGTTGGGACATGATGCTCGGTAACTATGAAGGAACGAAATCAGCAATGGGGTATCATTTTGAGAAGAAGATGAATTGTTTACCTGAGCAGCTGATGGCCTCATTCTGTGGAGTCTCTTCCTAGTAGTGGTTTTCTATGTTGTCCCTTGAGCTGCCTTGTGCTTTGAAGATTGATTCGTCATGATAGTAGAGGCAGCATGAGTTTTCATCAATTTTTTCAGTGAAGGCGCAGCCGATCCCATTCTTGAAACTAGGCACGGTGGCTGGTAATCTATAGGATGCCCTTTCCTATCCAAGCTCGAAGGGTCAAATTCAACATCCTAAAAAGGTCGATTAGGCTAGGAGCTGGGTCCCGATCTGCACTGTCTTGATAGGGTCAGTGGGGTCGATCCCCACTGCCTTAGTTTCCTCGAGTGGGCGAAAGGCAGTCGAGGAGGTTGGCTTGTTGCAGTCCGGGGCTGCTGGGGTTGACAATTCCCCGAGCCGCGGGAGCTCGAAAGAGTTGATGACGGCAGTAGCGAGCTCGTAATGCTCACGGTCGCATGTGTAGTCGTGCGAAAAGGTGCTACCCACAGTGATGATGCCGTTCGGTCCCGGCATCTTCAACTTCAGATAGGTGTAGTTGGGACCGCCATGAACTTGGCGTAGCTTGGCTGCCCCAAGATGGCATGGTAAGACCCAGGGAAGTCCACCACCTCGAAGGTAAGCACCTCCGAGCAGAAGTTGGCTCGGTCGCCAAACATGATGGGTAGGTCGATCTACTCGAGCGGGTATGACTACGCTCCTGGGATCACACCACGGAGCTCCGACCGGGGGATGCGCATGGCGTGGAGGGTGTCGACGTAGAGGATGTTGAGACCACTGCCTCCATCCATCAGCACCTTGGTGAGGCACTTCTTGCGGACGATGGGATCGACGATGTGCGGGTAGTGACCTGGTTTGGCGACATGGGAAGGATGGTCCCTCTGATCAAAAGTGATCAGAGATTCTAACCAGCGAAGGAAGGAGGGGACGACTGTTTCAACGATGCACGCCTCTCTGTAGCACACTTTGTGCTGTCGCTTGGAGTAGACGACATCGAACCCCCCGAAGATCATGATGCATTCCTCTGGGTTGGGAAAGCTGTCTCCATCCTTGCCCACCGCGCCTCCTTTCTTGGCTGCTGCCTCCTTGCCCTTTCTTTCTTTCGGCCCGCTGGCCTATCGCAGGAAGCGCTTGAGGAGCTCGCAGTCCTTGTAGAGGTGCTTGATGGGGTAAGCGTGGTTGGTGCATGGGCTATCCATGAGCTTGTCAAAGTGGTCAGGCTAACCCTGCTGGGGCTGCTTGCCCATGCGATCAGCCACGGTGACCAATGCGGAGTTGGCCGGTCGGTGCCGATCCTTCTTGTTCTTTTTGCCCCTCTGCGTGGAGGGGCCCTCGTCTTGGTCCTCACGCTTGGCCTTGCCCTTGTCCCGGCCTTCGTTGAAGACTGCTCCAACCGCCTCCTCCCTGGATGCGTGGTTTGTGGCGACATCGAGCAGGTCGCGGGTGGTACGGGGCTTCAGGCAGCCAAGCTTGTGGATCAGGGACTCACAGGTAATCCTAGAGAGGAATGCGCTGATGACGTCCGCACCGACGACATCAGGAAGGGAGCTACATCGTTTCAAGAATATGCGGATGTAACCCCACAGGGACTCGTTGGGCTCTTGCTGGCAGCTCTTGAGGTCCTAGGAGTTCCCAGGGTGGACATACGTCCCCTGGAAATTCCCGACGAAGATCCTCTTGAGGTCCGCCCAGTCGCAGATGTTGTCACGTGGGAGGAATTCGAGCCACACAGATGGGGAGGTACTGGATGATGAAGTGGTCATCATCCACTCCTCTAGCTCAGTAGGCGAGCCAAAAGTCTTCGAGCCATATACCAAGGTTCATCTCCCCGGTATACTTGGCGACATTGGTAGGCGGTCGGAAGCGCTGCGGGAACGGTGCTCTCTGGATGCGTCGGCCAAAGGCCTGTGGTCCCGGGCCATTTAGGCTGGGGCTCTAGTTGTTGGGTCGGTGACCATGCCTGGGGTGCATTTTTCCACTCCCCTTGATCGTTCGGGCGGTGCCCGTGTCGCCTGCTCTTACCGCCGCTCGATGGACGTCATCATCATGCCGGGCCCAATGCCGGTTGCTGATCCTGCTACGAGCATCTCAGTTTGGCCTAAGGCATTTGCGCACAGGCGACCGGTGCGAAGTGGGCATCGGGTTAGGCCGCGGTTCAGCTACGCCCTCCTGTTCCACGCCCTGTGACTATAGAGGTGAGCGGATGGAGCGATTTGTCTGGTGTGTCCCCACTCCCCTGGTGGGGAGGGAGGCTGTGAGTTGGTGTCGCCACGCGGAGCTCTCTGCCTATTGAACGGCGGCGGTTTCCACCATTGCCTGGAGGTTCTGGTGGACAGCCTGCTCCTGTGGGTCGATAGGCTCAGGAAGGCCACATAGAAGCATCACCGCAGTGGCGATGTTCTGGCCAGCCCGAGCGAACTGTGGGGGATCGTCCCCCCTATCGATGATGTTGCGCTGGACCTGGTGGGCGCAACCCTAGGCGCCACTCATTGGGTTATGCGCGTGGGGCGCAGCGTGCTGCCGCAAGTGATGGCTGGTTCTACCACCTTTGTCGTAGCTCCTCGCCGTGCTCCCACGCACATGCGAGGGCCTCCATGTGAGGATCCGGAGGGGTGTGGGTCTGTAGAGACTCCGCCACCACCAGCAGCTGTCCTAGAGCGTCCGCCATAGTGCACTCCTAGGACAGAGGGTGGCTAGGTGCCATGACATTACCGATGCTGGAGCCGTCACTCTCAACATCATCATCCATGAGGTCGTGGAAAGAGACAGGAGCATAGCTCATCGTCCCCATGACTTTGGATGTGAGAGGGGGCAACGTCAGCATCTTTCAGAGCCCCCGTGCATACGCGTCCATGGGGGATGCAAGGCCATAGGGGAACCGGTCATGTGGCGATAGCGGTAGGGACAACGGTGTCCCTCTAGAGAGTTAGCGGAAAATATAAAAAAGCGAGTAAAGAACCATATGTATGTTACTCACAGTGGGGTTTGAGCGTAGCGTAGGCCCGGAGCGAAGCGTAGGCACCTCGTCATTGAGGTCGCAGGGTGTCCCGGAGCCGATGGAGGATGCTCCTCCTCCGATGGGCGCCAGGACAAGTGCCTCCTCGTGGAGGTGAAGCACGCTGAGCCGGTCAGCGATGAAGTCTAGGCTTCTGAATTGGAAGGCCTGAGATGGCTCAAAGATGGGAGGAACCCACATCCCAATAGGTGGGAGCGTGGGAAACTCTAGTGAGCCAAAGCAAGTCGTATCGCTTGAGCCCGCCATGCCTAAGACGATAGAAAAATGGGCCATCCGATGACCGAAAGCATGAACGTACGGCGTTCTCCCCACGGACAACGCCAACTGTCGGTGCAGAAAGTGACCAACACGTAAATATTTGTAGTTTTGCCATACGTTGTGATCAGATGTGGCCTAGCACTCAATGACATAGGGTTTATACTAGTTCAGGCAACGTGCCCTATGTCTAGTTTGAGTCAGTCGGTGACTTTGTTCCTGAGCCCAGGTGCTCGAAGTTTGCTGTGGGGTTACAAACGAGAGGGAGTAAGATGGGGGGTGCAAGAGGTCCGGTCGGACTCTAGACCAAAGGGCCGAGAGAGACGAGAGCTCCTACATGCGCTAAGTATTTGAGCATGTGCTCTATTGGGCCTTAGAGTTCTAGAGCCAAGCAGAGAGAATCAAAATGATCCATCTATTGTCTGTCGGAGTTGTTCGAACCGATCGTCCCCCTTTTGGAGAGAGCGCATCCCCTTTCATAGATGAAGGGGACGGCTTTACAAGAGAGAGTGTGAGAGAAAAGAGCATGTGTGTGCTACCTAGTCTTGTTGCCCACTATGTCGAGTACAAGGTGGTTTGTCGGTGCTCACAACATTGTTGATGTCTGGATGCATGTGGTAGGCTCCATCATGATCTTCTGGTATGGCAAATGCCAGCGCCTACCATACTGTAGGTCAAATGTCGACGCCCACAACACTGTTGGTGTTCGATGTACTCCAGGTCGGAGAAGCGACTCAGAGGCGATGGAAGCGAGCACCGTTCCTCCTTGGCCAAGCCTTCCGGTTGGAAAGGCGGGCCGGAGTCGGAAGCGAGTGCCGGAGTCGGAGGCAATCTAGCCAGGCCTTCCAGTTGGTGAGGCGGGCCAGAGTCAGAAGCGAGCGCCGTTCCTTCTTGGCCATGCCTTCCGGTCAGAAAGGTGGGCCGGAGTCGGAAGCGAGCGCCAGAGTCGGAGTCAATCTGGCTAGGCCTTCTAGTCGAAGAGGCGGGATGGAGTTGGAGGCGAGCTCCGGTCCTCCTTAGCCAGGCCTTCCAGTCAGAGAGGCAGGCTAGAGTTGGAAGCGACGAAAGAGTTGTTCCTTCTTGGCTAGGCCATCCGGTGGGAGAGGTGGGTCGGAGTCGGAAGCGAGCGCCGTTAGGTTTTTGGGCCGGCCCAGGAGTTGCGCATAGTTCGCAACGTCATCTACTGGGCCGATCTTTTGCTGGAAAGTAGGTCCGTGAGGGACCTCGGGTTTATGAACCCAACACATGTCCTTCAAATTTCTCACTTATTCTTCTCCTTCTTGCATAAAGTTCCATGAACTTGAACCTAAGAGTGTCGACAAGGTCAGCTATGGGAAGGTCCTTGCTGTCTTTCACCCAATTGTTCCAAACCTCTACCACATTATTGGTGATATGGTCACACTTTATTGCCTCTGAGAATTTGCTCCTCATCCACTTCAACTTGTGATTTGCTTTCAACCATGGCTCAACCTTTTTATTCACTGCATACATCTTGTACATTAAGTACTCGTGGTACTCTGGTTGGAAAGTCCTAGCCACAGGGTACATTCTCCCAAATGCGGGCCCTTGAAACCTCTTGCTAAAATTCTTCATCAAATGGACAAAACATTCTCTATGTTCTGCCCAAGGGTACACCATCTTCACTGCATTTTCTAGGCCCTTGCAAGCATCTAAACATATACCTAGGTGAGGTGGATTTCCAATTGGCTTTTGCAGCTGCCGCATAAACCAAGTCCAATTATCAGTAGTCTCACCATAAAAAAAACCCAAATGCAACTATAAACATCCAATTGTGCCCGTCCAATGCTGTAGCTAAAGGCATGTGGCCATCCCATCTACCATTGAGAGCCATTGAGTCAATACTCAAAAATGGCCTACCACCATTTTGGGAACCATCAATGCTTGGTTTCAGACAACAAAAGAACCTATGGAAAAATACAATTTCCTCTTTATGCACAACACTTCCTGGCATTCTGAGCTCAATCTCTACCATGAAGTTGAACAAATATCCAAAACTTTCTTCCCAAGTACCAAACATTTGTTGTTCTTCCTTGTCCTTACCGAGGTGCATGGTTGAATAGCCTATTGTCACTTGATACTTCTCTTCTAACTCTTTTTGTATTTTCTTGGCACCCATGTTTGGATCCTTCTTTAGAAGAGGAATTGCTTTCTCTGCCACCCAATGGTATGTTCCATCCTGGTCCTCACTCTCCCAGTAGAAGGACAAAAATGCTTTTCTTTACTCAATGTAATATGAAAAATTAAAACAAACATGTTAGCAACCTTGAAAAATTAAAATAGACATGCTGGACAAATAAAAGTAAATAATATATTAAGTTAGCATGTTGTCTCTGAAAAAGTGTTAGTACCCTGACTTGCTGCTTATCTCGCATCAGCCTTGCTACAATAGACCATGGACAACCCTAAGCTTTGCAGTACACTCTGAACAAATCTTGCAAGATTTTTGTGTTCCAAGTTCAAACTGTCCCATTATACCATGTTGCCTTACTGCAGCTCGGAATTCATCAATACTAGGATATTTGATTCCAACTTTCATTGGAGGGTTTTCTCTGTCATAGAACACAGAATCCTCACCAGGATCATCCACCAACAACTCTCCATCCTGAAGATTAAGATCATCAACATTACTTTCATTCTCCTTTTCAGCAGCCATCCTAGCTTGCTCAACTCTCTCATCCTCTGCTCTAAGACCAACAAACTCATACATTGCTTCCTCATCCATCATAGGGAGTGCAGCCCCAATCTGATCTTCTACAAGAGGAATTATCTCTAGACTGTCCCAATCAATTAGAGGAGAAACAACTGCCTCATTGTTGCAATCCCTTGTCCCGTGGCATTATCATGCCCCACATTGTTTACTGCTGCCTCTGTAATAGCTGAGTTGGAAATCACATCTGCGGGTTTGTCCACAATATCAACAAACAAGAACAATTTCTTATTATCCATCCTTTCAGAAAATGCAAATGTAAGTTCTACATCATCCACCAATTTTGTTTCTCCACCACCACTCATGTCAAATTCATGTATTATAGGCTGCTGGTCGCTTCCCTAGTTCACCCTAACTTCCAAGTCCTTTTGTAGCATCTTGTCGAGTATCGGTATTAGGGATACCCAAAGCAAGGAAGTTAGCGCCCACGCTGACTTCCCCAGATGGCTCGAGACGTATTAAAAGGTCTCGCCCGACCCCAAGGCCACGGGCTCTATCTCGGCCGACCTCAAGGCCACGGGCTCTGTCTCGCCTGACCCCTTGGGTGCGGGCTCTGTCTCTCCTGACCCCAAGGATGCGGGTTCCATCTCACCTAAGGTCGCGGGCTTCGTCTCGCCCGACATGGAGGCCACGGGCTTTGTCTCGCCTGACCCCTTGGGTGCGGGTTCCGTCTCGCTCGACCCCAATGATGCGGTTTCCGTCTCGCCCAAGGTCGCGGGCTCTGTCTCGCCCAACCTCAAGGACACGGGTTCTATCTCGTCCGACGGTGACCCATACCACTGCCAACCACTCCAGGTCTAAGCGTATGGGCCTGGGTCAAAACTCTGACGCCAGGGAAGAGGCTGGCACGCCTCGATGTAACCCGTGGCCATGATAGGCCATACCTGGGGATTCACATCAAGAACAGTGTCGGGCATGTCGGTGCTATTCTGCCTAATCCTTGTATGGACGCTGACAAGCGCGTCAGTTCACCATGACGTCCGCTAGGATGGAGTGGACCACCATGACCGACAGATGATGCCTGCGCATGGTGCCAGTGATGAACAGGGCCACGACATGGAGCCATCCCTATTGACATCTACAGGATCGACGGGACCCGCATGAAGGAGAAGAAGGACCCGTCAACCTTAGAAGCCTTCTTCTCTCTCTTGTTCTTCTCCTTTTCCTCCTCTATAACCCATGCTTTCCCTTCTTCTATAAATGGGAAAGCAGGGTGCCCCATGAAAGGGGAGATCTGGACACAAGAGCATCACACGAGCACACGACTGAGCGGCAAGCGAGCTCTCAACACCCATTCACTCCTTCCACCAAAGACTTGGGATCCTCTCCCTCTCTCGCCTATTTGTAACCCCTACTGCAAACCAGGTGCTGGTAACATGAGCAATAGCGAACTGGATGTAGGGATGTTCCGCCTGAACTAGTATAAACCCTTGTGTCCTCCAAGCACACCATCTGAGCCAGACGCGTAAATACAAATTTACTCAATGGTTGTCCAAAAACTCCGACAATTGGCGCGCCAGGTAGGGGCTTTTTGTGCGTCTTGACGTCCACATCAGTCCTTGGATGGCTAGTCACGGTGTCAGCCGGGTCTCAAGCACGCACATGTGCTTTGGGAACCTGGACTTCATCGTTACGATGGAGGGAGAGTTGGCGTAGGTTCCCGCCGTCATGTAGCCTCTCCACTCTGTAGGCCTCATCGCGATCGTCGAGACGTTTGAGGAGCTGTAGCTACACGCATCGGAGGCCAGCGCCCCCAGGAGCGACCAGCTCCCCGGCTTCGATTACCGGAGGCTAGAGCGCCAGCTCGGCGCCTTCTTGGGACCCTGACCATCCTAGGAGGACCTGTGCCACTTCACCTTCTCGTTCACCAATGTCATGACATAGCTTGCTAGAGGAGAGACACTCTCCCTGAAATACCTCATCCGGAGCACCCCGACAGTGCTCCCGTTCGATCTGCACAACGCCGCAGAGACCGTTGGCCACCTTATGGCGCAGCACATGCCCCCATCCCCTACGAATGACGAGCTCATGGGGATGACTGAATACATCGTGGAATCTTTCCACAACCTTCTCACAGGAGAATCAGAGTTGCCCTTTGACTCTGACTCTAGCAGGGGGAGCCATCACCCCTCGTGAGAATGTTTCATGGTAGGTACCTCGAGGGATACATTGAAAGCATCCATGAGGGAGGGGCTACCCCAATAGATGACCTCGATGACGAGGTCAAGGGGGATGTAGGGGCCCCATCTCGCCTGTGAGTAGAGCAATTGAGGGCGCGACACCAAGAGCTTGAAGAAGCATGACTCCAGCTCGAGCAGGAATGCACAGAGCTTGAGTGAGAGATCGAGTGCCATAGAGACTATGGGTGTGCGTGCACCGTGGCTCGTGACATGAACTGGAGGATCATCAAGGACGACGTAGCCCTCCCACACTTCACCTGGCAAGCCACAACATCGTTGCCACGATAGCCTTGCTCTGGGGGCTTCCAAAGCCCATGACACCCGATCGGGGCACCTTCCCAAGGCATCATGCCTGGAAAGCAGGCTGTGCCACTTGGGCAGATCGATCTGCCCATCACCTTTGGGAATCCGACCAATTATAGGACGGAGAGACCCTTGCCTTCAAGGTGGTCGGGTTCCACAGGACCTACCACGCCATCCTGGGATGTCCATGCTACGTGAAGTTCATGGCTATCCCCAACTACACCTATCTGAGGTTGAAGATGCCAGGTCCATGTGGGGTCATCACCATCGACACCTCCTTCCAGCGCGCCTACGAGTGTGAGGTTGAGTGCTGCGAACACGCCGTGGCAATTATCGCCTCCAAAGAGCTTGCGGCCATCAGGGAGGATGTCGTCGAAGAAGCACCCGACCCCAAGTGGTCGGCTAGGTCTTTTGAGCCTATAGACGGTGCCAAGGAGGTCCTCATAGACCCCAGCGGATCCAAGGGCAAAGTGGTGCGCATCAACACCACGTTTTCCTCCAAATAGGAAAGCGCGCTTGCTGACTTCCTCTGCGCCAATAGAGACATCTTTGCATGGAGACCCTCGGACATGCTAGGCATTTTGAGAGAACTCGCTGAGCACACCTTGAAGATCAGGTCAGTCTCCAAGCCGATGAAGCAACGCCTGCATCTCTTCGATGAGGAGAAACGTAGGTCCATCGGCGAGGAGATTGCGAAGCTTTTGGCGGCCGGGTTCATCAAGGAAGTATACCACCCCAAGTGGTTAGCCAATCCCATTCTTGTACAAAAAAGAGTGGAAAATGGAGAATATGTGTTAACTACACGGGTCTCAACAAAGCGTGTCCAAAGGATTTGTTTCCTTTGCCACGCATAGACCAAGTAGTCGACTCGACCTTAGGGTGCAAAACACTTTGCTTCCTTGATGCGTACTCCGGATACCATCAAATCGCAATGAAAGAGTCTGACCAGCTCATGACATCTTTCATCACCCCATTCGGATCATTCTGCTTTGTAACAATGCCGTTCGGCCTAAAGAACGTGGGGGCTACGTACCAACGCTGCATGCTCAAATGTTTTGGGGATCTCATCGGGCAGACCGTCATGGCCTACGTCGACGACATTGTGGTCAAATCCAAACCGACTGACCAGGTCATAGCTGACCTAGAGCAAACCTTCGCGAAACTCCAAGCAAACGGTATCAAACTCAACCCCGAGATGTGCATTTTTGGGGTCCCAAGGGGTATGCTGCTGGGTTTTATCGTCTCCAAGCGCGGCATCAAAACCAACCTGGAGAAGATCTCGGCCATCATGAGGATGGGCCCAATCCAGAACATAAAGGGGGTACAATGAGTTACAGGGTGCCTCGCCGCGCTCAGCCGCTTTATCTCACGCCTCGGCGAATGAGGTCTCCCCCTCTATCGGCTTTTGAAGAAGGCCGACCGCTTCGAATGGACGCCTGAGGCCCAAGAGGCACATGACAAGGTCAAGCAGCTCCTAACGAAGGCCCCAATCCTAGTCCCCCTAACCGACGGGGAACTGCTTCTACTCTACATTGCGGCCACCACGCAAGTGGTCAGCGCCGCCCTGGTGGTAGAGCGAGAAGAAAAGGGACACACCCTCAAAGTGCAGCATCCCGTGTACTTCATTAGCGAGGTCTGGTCTAATTCCAAGACTCAGTACCCTAAAATCTAGAAACTCCTATACGCCGTCCTTATCACCAAGAGGAAGTTGCGTCACTACTTCGAGTCGCATCCAGTGACGGTTGTGACGTCCTTCCCTCTCGGTGAGGTCATCCAAAACCAGGATGCCACAGGAAGAATCGCGAAGTGGGCACTCGAGCGGATGGGTCAAGGCATTTCATATGCCCCTCGAACAGCCATCAAGTCCCAAGTGCTGGATGATTTCATTACAGAGTGGACCAAGATCCAAATGACGCCAGCAATCGTGGACCAAGAGTACTGGACAATGTGCTTCGATGGATCGCTGATGAAGAAAGGCACCGGCGTAGGGTTGGTCTTTGTTTCGCCCCTCAGGGTACGCATGAGGTACATGGTTCGCATGCATTTCCCCTCCTCTGACAATGTGGCCGAGTATGAGGCACTCATCAATGGCCTGCGCATCACCATTGAGTTGGGTATCCGATGGCTTGACGTTCGGGGCGACTCCTAGCTGGTCATCGACCAAGTCATGAAGGAAACAAGCTGCCACGATGCCAAGATGGCTATGTATTGCCAAGAAGTCCACTAGCTGGAGGACAAGTTTGATAGTCTTAAGCTCAATCACATCCCGTGGTGTCTCAACGAGGCGTCCGACACACTGGCGAAAACGGCATCCGGCCGATAGCTGGTGCTGACGAGCGTCTTTGCCAGTGATCAGTACAAGACCTTGGTCCACTATGAGGAGACAGAACAGATCGGTGATGGGCCGCCTACCCTGGGCTCCATCCGACCCCAAAGTCATGGAGTTTGACGAGGATCCAGTGATAGAGCCTGACCCTCTGGCTGACTGGAGGATGCTTTACCTTGACTACCTCCTCTGTGAGGCGCTGTCGACGGACAAAACGGAGGCTCGGCGGCTCGCGCGTCGAGCCAAGTCCTTTGTCGTTATTGAGGGCGAGCTCTACAGGCGAAGCCACACCGGGATCCTACAACGCTGCATCCCCATTGAACAAGGGAAGCAGTTGCTGAGTGATATCCACGGTGGGGTCTGCTAGCACCATGCCGCACCTAGGACCCTGGTCAGAAACGTGTTCCGACAAGGCTTCTACTGGCCGACCATAGTAGCCGACACTGGACAAATTGTGCGCACCTATGAAGGGTATGAATACTATGCTCGGGCAAACCCACCTGCCAGCCCAAGCACTCCAAACGATCCCCATCATGTGGTCGTTCGTGGTCTGTGGGCTCGATCTGGTCAGACCTCTTAAGAGGGCGCCCGAGGGCTATACGCACTTGCTTATCATCGTAGACAGGTTTACAAAGTGGATAGAGACTCGACCGATCTCCACGATCAAGTCCGAGCAAGCCATGTTGTTCTTCCTTGACATCGTCCATCGCTTTGGAGTCCCGAACTCCATTATCACAGACAACGGCACACAGTTCACAAGGAAAAGTTCCTCCGATTCTGCGATGAATACCACATCTGTGTCGATTGGGCCGCCGTGGCGCATCCCCACACAAATGGGCAGGTCGAGCGTGCGAATGACATGGTCCTACAAGGCCTCAAGCCTAGGATCTTCAATCGGTTGAACAAGTTTGGCAGACGATGGGTCATAGAGCTTCTCGTGGTGCTCTGGAGCCTGAGGACGACCCCTAGCCGGGCCACTGGCTACATGCCATTCTTCATGGTCTACGGTTTCAAGGCTATCCTTCCGACCGACCTCGATTATGGAGCACCGAGGGTCAGGGCGTATGATGAACAGGGAGCCAAGGCGTCCCTCGAGGATGCCATGGACTAGCTAGATGAAGCGCACGACATTTCCCTCCTCTGCTCGGCCAAGTACCAGCAAGCGTTGTGTCGGTACCATAGCCATTGAGTGTGGGGTCGGGCCTTCAATGTCAGGGACCTAGTGCTCTGCCTTGTTCAGAACAACAAGAACCACCACAAGCTCTCTCCGCCGTGGGAGGGACTATACGTCATCGTGGAGGTGCTCTGACAAGGCACCTATAAGCTCAAGACCATCTATGGTGAAGTCTTCATCAATGCCTGGAACATCGAACAGTTACGTCTCTTTTACCCTTAATCTATGCACGCTTTCTCTTATCGGTTTTGCTATCGACTCCTTGATCTTTAGTGACACCCGACCCCCAACAACGGCAAGGGGTCGAGCCTCACTTAGGGGCTGATAAGAGCATATCTATCTAGTAGACATTCTCTATGCCCGACCCTTTCTCATGTTAAGATCTAGAAGCAAGGGTTGTGGAAACAAACACTGAGTAAAACTGGTCGGACCGCAAGAAACCTACGCCCCAGCGGCTATGGCGTTTTTGCTCACCAGCGTGATCAGAGTTTTTTGCCTGCACCCCAAGCTTTTTAGCCTTAACTACGGAAAGAGTCAGAACACATTAAAGAGTATATCTATCCGGTAGACATTCTCTATGCCTGACCCCTTCTTATGTTAACATCTAGAAGCAAGGGTTGCGGAAACAAACACTGAGTAAAACTGGTTGGACCACAAGAAACCTACAGCCCAACAGCTACGATGTTTTTGCTCACCAGTGTGATCAGAGTTTTTCCCGCACCCCGAGCTTTTTAGCCTTAACTACGAAAAGAGTCAGAACACATTAAAGAGTATATCTACCTAGCAAACATTCTCTGTGCTCGACCCTTTCTCATGTTAAGATCTAGAAGTAAGGGTTGCAGAAAAGAACACTGAGTAAAACTGGTCAGACTGCAAGAAACCTACGCCCCAGCGGCTACGACATTTTTGCTCACCAGCGTGATTAGAGTTTTTTCACCTACACCCTGAGCTTTACAGCCTTAATGACAGAAAGGGTCAAAACAGATTAACCTTTTTATACAAAAAGGAGAGAAGAGCTAAAAATCTTTTTGGCCATAATGAAATTTAAGTGCTTGTCCACTTATTACAAGTTCACAGCTTGGCTTATCTACCGAACTAATTTCTTGGGGGGTGATATCATCCACTATCTAGGTAGGTAAGTCCTATGCCAGAGGGGCACCTCCTTCTCGATGTCGTCCAGCTCGGCGTCGGTGTATACTGGTGTGAGAACCGTCATAGGTAAGGAGGGATACGGAGCAAAAAACGCTCCTATGGCCCATTTAGGCCTAGGAGTTATACGGGTTCACAGCCACTCCGGGGCACCCTTAAAGTGAGGGGTGGAAAGGGATGGGCCCACTAGCAGCCAGTACCCGGGCGCACAAGTGCCGCAGGCATCTTGGCCCATGTTTGAGTCTTGGTCAGTTCCCAGTCCATGGTTTTTCCTCGAAGAAAGGCAACAAGCCCTTGGGACCAATCAAATGGACCCGAGAACTATATAGATTGGCCATTGAGAATCTAGAGCCGATCACTAGCTGACCCATGCCGGACCCCCATGAATGGGAATCCGGGGCCCCACTCAGGCTTGCCCGTTAACAGCTCACTGAGCACCATGTTTTGTCCATCGAGGAAAAACGTGGCATGGCTCAGCCCCTCCGTTTTATCGAAAAAACGCTTGAGGGATGACGATCACAAAGGCGAGCTAACCCCTCAACCAGACCCCTGCAATGTGCAGGGGCTCGAGGGAAGTTGGACTCTCAAGGAGACCGAATGCGTGGTCGTTGGATGATGGCTCGGATCCTAGGAGGGGTACGTACAAAAACTAAGAATAACGCTTCTCAAACAAAAAACGCTTTCTCTTACCAGTTTCGTTATCGTCTCCTCGATCTTTAGTGAAATCAAACCCCAACAATGGCAAGGGATCAGGCCTCACTCAGGGGCTGATAAGGGTATATATATATATATCCATTCTAAAATAGTCGTCATGCCCAACCCTTTCTCACGTTAAAAGCATAGAGGCAAGGTTTGCGAAAACGAACGCTGAGTAAAACTAGTCGGACTGCAAGAAATCGACGCCCCAGCGGCTACGACACTGTTGCTTACCAGCATGATCAGAGTTTTTCACCCAAAACTGGTCAGAACGCATTAACCCTTTTTACACATAAAAGGGGAGAAAGAACAAATTTGTTCAACCAAAACAGAAGAACAAGCTTGTTTAAACGAAACAAAAGGGTTGGAACTTGTCCGCTTATTATAAATGCGTCGCCTGACCTATCTGACTAAACTAACCCCTCGGGGGGATGATTTCATCTTCTATCTTTGCAGAAAGGTCATGCGCCACGGGGGCCACCTTCTTCTCGATGTCGTCTAGCTCGGCGTCGGTATAGATGGGCGCGAAGTCTTGGCTCATCGTCGCCAGATCGATGTTCTCGTAATGAGAACGGGCGACCGAGAACAATTGGTGAATGCCAAAGCGAAGCACGCCACTTGCCATATCACGTGCCTAGTCCATGATCCGGGTGGCGCGAACCACGAGCGAGCTTGTCTCCTGCTCTAGGGATAGCTTGAGCTCATCGCAGACTAGCTGGACGATGATGCACATGTTGTCGTGTTCGTCGCACTCCTTCTGGAGGGTGTCCTTCACCTCACTGAGCTCCTTCTCTAGGACATGGTTCTTCACCACCTCCACCCCGAGCTTGTCATCGCGACTTGCCCAAGTCACGTACCAACCATGTCAAAAGGCTAACTACGGATTTCAAGGAGAAAGACAAGGGAAACCAGAGACTTACCCTTCACATCCACCTGAAGCCTACGCACCTCATCGCGCTGCTGGGTCACCTCGGCCTCCAGGCATTGGACCTCTTCTTGGCGCTGACTGACCTCCGTGGTGAGCCCGGTGGACATGCCCTCGGCTGCAACCTTCAGGTCCCTCTCCCCCTGAAGCTCATCCTCGAGGTGGTTGATCTGCTGCTGAGCGTCGGTGTGCTCTTGGTGAGCCAGGTCAATCCCCGTGCGGAGCTCCTCTTTGGCCCGGAGCAAATCATCCCGCTCCTTCCATAGCCGCTCGGCCTCCATGGCGTCCGTGCGCACCCTCTCAATCTGGGCTGCGAGCTTCTCCTCGGCCTCATGGGCATCATCATGAGCGTCCTTCTCCCTGACTCAGAGGTTGGCCACCTCCTGGGTGGCAGGGGCAAGCTCAGCCACTTCCTAATGGGCGACAACAAGCTGTGCGGCCAACCCCTCACTCCGCCGTGTCTCCTCAGCAAGGAACTGGGACTTCTCCTAGCTATGGGCCATAAGGATCTGTGAAGAAGACAAGACTTAGAGGTGTGGAAAGAGAACATGAGGGTCGAAAGCACGGTCATATCATACCTGGCCAATCGGGGTGACAATGTTGCGCATCGAGCTCAGCATGGTGGTCAAGGCATGAACCACGTCCCCAACCTCTGTGTGGACGCTCCCCCATTCCCTCTCCTCTGTTGTGTCATCAAGGGCAGCCACCCGTACTAGAGACTAGGACGTCCCCACACCGACCTCAAGCGGCGACGACCTCTCTTGCGGTGGTAGCTCCTCTAGAGTGGCTCCTCTAGCGATAGAGGGGACAGGTGACGCGGACACGGAGGCCTACCCTGTCGCCACATCTGCGAAGGATGCCTCAGGTGCACCCCCTTCCATCCACCCCGCCACGAACATGGCCACCTACATAGATGATGGCTCCGGCTGTGGTGCCTCCGCCTACGATGTCGAGGACACGACCGGCCATGCCACGCTGAAAGGTCGAGATGGCGGACTAGAGGGGTGGTGAATAGTCCTTTCTAAATTTAATTGCGCCGTCTAACCAAAATAAATACGGAATTAAAACTATCAGTCTAGCCAAGACTACACCCCTCTATCGAAGTTCACAAGCACCTTATAAAGATCCTAATTAGGAAACAAAGGTGCCGGGCTAGCTAGAGCTCACCTATCCAATTCCAGGAGCAAGGTCACACAAACCTATGCCACTAGTATTTTATATACCGGGGAGCTCCTACACAATTCTAGTAAGCAAAACCACAAAGCTCCTAAGCTCAATAGCAATGCTCAATAACAAGGCAACCAATGCCAAATTAGAGAGCGCAAATACTTAGCTACACAAACTAAGCAATGTGACTAACAATGTTACACAAACCAAATTAGCCACGCAAGGGAGCTACTTTTATGCTACACAAGCAAGAAGGTAACTAGTGAGCTACACAAGCTAACTAATTACAAGAGCAACTACACAAGCACAATGTATATGAAAGTAATTACAAGCTGGTGTAAGGGGATTGCAAACCAACGGGAAGAACAATGTTGACATGGTGATTTTTCTCCTAAGGTTCACATGCTTGCCAACACGCTACGTCCCCGTTGAGACAAGCTTCAAGGTTGCCGCTGGTCCTCTTGCTAGTGGTGACCCGCAAGACACAGTCTCCCATGTGGAGTGCTTACCACAAGCTCTAGCACTTGACCCGTTCGGACCACTTGTCACCATTCGCGTCTCACTCTACTAGAGTTGCTCTTCATGGCTCCCGAAGGGCGATCACAATGCCCCTCACAAAGCTCTTCTTCGAAGCACCGCACAAGCTTCTTGCGGGCTTCGACGGAGACCACCACCAAGCCATCTAGGAGGTGGCAACTGTAACACCCTAGGTGTTAAGCTTGCATAATTGCACTTGCATTGCATAAGCATAAGCATTTTCACATGAAACATTGCTATGAAACATGTGAAACATACTATTGTTCTTCTATGTTTCATTGTATGTATGCTTTATAATCATGTGTGATTAAGTGCAAGTGGTTGATGTTGGTCACTAAAACACCTTAGCTACACTTAGGATGCTTAATGGAACAATGTTCATGTAGATCACTTTACCTAATTAAGCTCCTAAGTGATGACATGCTTGGTTGACCTAGGAAGTATTTATGTGTGACCAATGTGAAATGCTTGTGGGACCTTAGGGGTACCCTAAACATGTTTAGAATGTCACTGGGAACAACTTTGGTATTCATGACAAAGGCTAGTTTGGTCTCTAAGCTTTACCTAGTGTAAAGTACCATTTTCATGATGTATGTTTGACTAGAGTTGAACTGCACTTTAGAAACTTTGCATGGATGTGCACCCTAAAACAAAGTTGTAGTACTTGAGTAGTGTAACAACTTTTATTTTTGGGTCATAGGCTAATTCAGCTCCTAACATGCTTGAACTTGGATCACAATAATCATTGCATTGCTGTTTTTCAAACTTAGGAAATTTTCTAAGTCTAACTGGGTTTCACAGTTTGATATATCCTACTTTGGGTTGATGTAACTTCTAAACCTTTGTGAATTAGAAGATGATTTCTAAATCAATCTGGTAGCACTCACATAGATCTCCAACTCTTATTAATGTAATTTGTGCTAACTCGCCACGGGTTTAGAGTTTGGAGGGGGAGAAAGCACGCTGTCAGTCGACCGACAATGAGCCTGATGGCCATCGCGACCGGGCCGTCATGCCCGATAGCTGTTAGCCTGAGCGCGCTAGGTGGAAGCCATATGCTAGCATTTCCCCCACTGGTCAGGCCATCGCGGACACCTCAACGCCCGACGCCTGATGCTTCACATTGCTAGACTTGCTCACGTCCATTCGCCTCGTTCGAGCCACACAAAGCAACACGCTGCGTCACTACCATCGCCGCTGAGAGCCCGCCACCGCGTAGCTCCTTTGCCGGCCAGCCATTGCGCAATTTCTCGCGCATGTAGACGTAGCTCGCTTTGCTCTACTCCCTCGACCCATTTGCAGTCTTGTTCATGACCAGGTGAGGGCCAATTGGCCATTTCTGCCACCGCCGCCATGAATGGACCCTCGCCGGACTTTGAGCTCGCCGTGGCCCGAGCTAACCACTGTGCCTCCGTGCTTCTTTTCCTTTACCTTGTCTTCCCCGTGCCTCATAGTTGCTCTAACCCTACCTTGCCGAATCTCTACCCCTCTGAGATCACCGGCGTGTTAGCCTCGCCGGAGTGAGCTCCGCCGCCGCGCAGACATGCCTGCAGCCAGGCTTCCCGAGCGCACTCACTAACCCTAGATTAGCATTGATAGCTTTGCCTGAGCACCATGATCCTGAAGCGCCTCTCGCCTGGACTTGTCGTGGCCGAAGACGACTGACGTGCCTTCGCACAGCGCCGCCGTGCCACCATGGCCGGCGACAAACTATCTCCAGTGTGCCTCCGGGCTAACCACCTACACGTATATATACGGGAGAGGGTGAGGATCATCATGGTGGTGTCGGTTTCGCTGGAGAGTTTGCCGTCGGTGAGCTAGTGCCGGTCAAACCACCGCCCCTGTCTCTGTTTGACTGACCAGTGGGGTCCGCTGACTTATGGGCCCCGCGTGTTAGTGTCTGTAGTTCTAGGTTTTGTTTATTTCTTTTCCAGATTTTTGTGCTAACTTTGGAAAATGATATCTAGGGCTAAGAGTGTCCAACTTGAGTGAACCAAATTTTGTTGGATTCATCATGAAGTTTAGTATTTGATAAAAATATAAAATGCACTATTTCTTGTATTTTTCTAGGAGAATAAAATAGAGCTTGATAAATGCTTTTAAATGGTGTCAATCTTGTAAAATGTATAACTTGAGCTAGGAAAGTGCTAAAAATGTGATTCCAATTTTGTTGCTCTTGTATTATCATGTACTACCTGGGAAAAATATTGGTTGCACAGTGATCTTGCTAGGAATAAGAGTTTGCTATTTATCTTAAATAAATGTTAACTTCTTATGCTATTTTTCATGGTAAAAATATATATCCATTGAGCATGAAACTTTTTGTACAGTATTCTTGTGCTGTGAAGAAGCTAAGAAAAATATGAATTCTGTAGTTTGACACTTTGAAATAGGATTTCCTATTTATGCTATTTTAAGCCCTGCTGGCTTGTCATTTTTGTGTAGGATGTTAGACTTGTTCAAATGCCGTGAAATTTATACAGTAGCCTATTGGGGACATGTTTAAGCTACTTTAATTTTTGTGGAATCTTATGTACACTTTTCTTTGTGTTTATTATTTCACCTAATTATCTAAATAAATTAATAAAGGCATGAAAAGAATTTATTTAGGAATGGTCACTATGTTTTCTAGTGTTCATTTGATGTATGTTAACTGTTGGTAATATTGGTAGTGCTCAAAGTACCATTCTTATATGTAGTGAAATATTATTTTCCCTAAAATTCACTTATAGTGATTTTCTGGACAGATTCTAGTGTTAAGCAAATTACATGGAGAAGATGATGTTTTCTATGAATCTTGTCTATAACAAAGTAATAGATAACTTAGTTATATAGCTTGTGTTAAATTTTCATGGCATTTGGCCAAATAGTTTATGAGTTATGACTGTTCAAAGTGGGTCTTCAGAACTTGTAGTTCTCTGGAATTTCAGGACCAGATTTGATAAATATGCCTGTTTGACCTTGTTAACTTGGGAATCATGCAGAGATGTTTAAATATTAATTGTAGACAATTTCAGAAGGTTTTCAGATTGTCTTGTTTCATGTCTTTTGGGTCAGTACAACTCCAGTTATGAATGAAACTAGTAGCTGCTCTCTGCAGCCCTAAATCTGTGAATACAGTGAATAACTTGATTGCTTTATATGAGTTGATGTGATGATTTAGATGCTTAGGTTAATTAAGATAAGTTGTTAGTTGCAGGTGCTAGACCTCTTACTGAAGATGAACAACTTTATCTTAGGTTGTTAGAGCTTGGTGAGTGTGTAGTTCTTGCTTTCATGAAGAGATATGCATATACTCAGTAAAATAAATGTTAATCTTGAATCATCATGTCGTTCATGTGTCCGTCTATACATGGTTGTACATTTCATCATCACCTTCCCTCTCTTTTGCATGCATGACTCTTATGCGGTGTATATTGATGCAATAGGTGTTCTGGAGGGAGTCACGCTTCTAGAATTTGAACAAGGACTTCCAGAGGAGCAGCAGCAAGTCCAGGAGCAGGAGGTGTAGGCCCCAGAAGGAGGAGCCAACGAAGAAGGAGTTCTTGAGTGTCCCAATCACCAACCATCCTATTTTCTGAAAGGCAAGCCCCGGAGCATTCTAAGTCTCCTATGTTTTAAAAATGATTACTTTGAGTATCTTTATATGTTTGATGCATTAAGTGATAGAAATTGGATGCAAACACTTGTTGCATATCTATCTATTCCTTGTCCAGTAAACATACCCTGAATCCTATTTAGGTCTAGGAGCGAATCAATGCTTAGCCATGCTTAGACCGGTAAAGTCAGGTGATTTCCTGTGACGTACAAGATAGGATGATATCTTGTCACGGTTGGCTATATTTGCTATCGTGGAAATAACCATGTGTTAATAATAAATGGAGACCGAGCGGGATGTCGATAGAGAAGCAACAAGGCAAGGAGGCCTTGGGTATGGATCTATCCCCGTCTGTGTCGATTAAGGACCGATTCGCTGTACGTTCTCATGTCATATTGAACACATGCATATCACTTAGTTGGCTAGATAACTCGTTCCGACCACGAAGCCGAGTAGCTCAAGTCAGGCCGAAAGCCAGGGAAGTGAAAGTGCGCACTCTGGCGGTAGTAAGGATGTGCGGGGAGCCATTGGCGTAAGTGCAAAGGGTAGATTGGTGTCCTGGCAGAGTGGATTCCCTGAGAGTGCGGCGCTGCTCGGACCCACGAATTTGTTCCTGACCTGTACCAAAGGTGACACGAGGCAACCAATGATCAGGTTGATTGGGTGTGTGTTAGGAATAATTCCCCAGCTGGGTAGGAATCGATTCGAGTCGCCGTCTCTCCCGGATAGTGAGAACTTGACTGAGCAGCGGCAACGTAGAGATACTTAATTGAACTTGATGGTTATAATGATGATGATGATGTTACAACATTATACCGGATTTGGTTACTAATGTTTGAAGTTTAATCAAGTGCTTGCTCTAGTACAGGTGCTAATATACATGACATGTTAATATTGGTAACTTGCTGCTTAACTAATAATTTAAATTATGCTCTTGTATCATTAAAGCTTTTATGCAAAATGGTTGTCAAGCGAGATCCACCGATAAAGCTTTGCATACTCCTTGGTGTCATTTATTTTTGGTTTACGATGAGTAAGTCTAGCTAAGTACATTCTCGTACTCAGGGTTTATTCCCTCTTGTTGCATATGACGTGCTTTATAACGACTACTGCAAGTATTGTCTCCACCCTGCTAGTGATGAAGACTAGATCATGGGCGTGATCTTCTATGTTATCTTATCATGATGCTTTTGCTGGATATGACTATGGAACTGGCTTGTATTTGAACTAAGTGTGTGTGATGGTTTCCCAACTACTTTGCTTCCGCTATTTGTGAACTCGTGCTGTAATAACTATGTGAACTCCGATGTATGAGATACTTGTGAACTACTTGTGAAATGGATGCAACATGTGCCTTGCTATGTTGAATCACTACAATCTTGGTTGTATGCAAGTTGGTTTGAAATCCTTCGTGGTTTCAGTTGACTACCGGGTTTATATGGGTTCAAGTATGACAGTTTGATCACTCCGGTGATTGCTTTCGTACTTGTGCTCTTATAAATTGGTCGGTTCTGTTACAGCTAGCATCGGAGCAAGGTTCAACATTAAACATGTCATATGTGTATTTAAAACAAAGGTTTCTGTTTGCAAAAATCGATTTTTATAACTTATAGCCACTTATATATATAGGTGTGTTCAAATTTGAAATTTTTACCTAAGTGTGCCAGTGGTCATATCCTCTATGCCCAAATAAGGACTTTTAGCTGGCTTATTTAAGTACTAACTTTGGGGGGTAATTGCTTACATTTTTATTTCATCGTCCATACAGTGTGCTATTGTATGGATGCCGTCCGCTTGGGTGGTAATGTATGGATCAAATGCCTCTACGCCCAAGTAAGTGTGAGTTGTGAGAGCATGACTGTCCAACTATTGGTCTAGGGGAGAGTTAGCTGTGGTTACTGGAATATTTACATGTTACACACATGTATATATGAAGGTACTTAATTATGGGTATATCTGTCGTGTAGCTGTGGATACCAAAGTATATATATCTGGGATGTATATATGGAGACTATCTTAGTTTACTGCTTTCATTGTGTGCTTATTTATCTCTTGTGGGGATGGGCTGCAATGAATTTGTCTGTAGGTACACTAACAACACACCGTGTAGCTCGACTAGATGCGTATATTGACAGAACGTATGTATGCCACCGTGTATGTTGCTAGAATGTTAAATTTTTCCTAAGATTCGTGAAGACGTACGGAACGGGCATGCATCATGTTCACTCATGTAATTATATTTTTGCATCACTCCCTCCCTTATCATTAATTATTCTGTTATATATTTCTTATCCTGTAAGATAATCCTCTCACGCCCAAATTGCAATGTTACTACAGATGGTTGCACCAGCACTCTCACCCAGGAGCAGCACATTCCTGCATGTGTTTTGTAACACCCCAGGTGTTTGGATTCCACATTTGCACTTGCATTTCATAAACATGAGCATCATTCATCCATTCATGAGCTTAGATTGTATGAAACATGCTTTTGAAACATTACAACATATGTTTATATTCCATGTGTGTTTGTTTTATGAAATGAATAGTGTGCAACATTCAAGTGCAACATGTGTAACTCACTTTAGTGAAATATGGTTAGTTCATACTATGCAACAAGATCATGAAACATGTGAAACATGATTATGAAACAGATGTAACATTTCATGTGTTTTTCATTATTTCAGTACATGCAATGCTTGATTCTTGTGTGACCAATGTGTGGTGTGGCTAATAATTCTCTTAAACAACTTAGTGACACTTAGAATGTCATTTGGAACATTGTTCATGTTGACCATGTTGCCTAATTATGATTTCAAATAGTGGTTTGACTTGTTTTGACCCCTAAACCCTTGTGTTTGACTATTTAAAAAGTGTAGCTTAGGATGTTTGCATGTCTGGGCAACCTAAAGCAAAGTTGTAGCAAATTTTATAAGGAACAAACTTTGTTTATAAGCCAAGTCATGAAAATGTGCACAACATGTTCAAAAAGGACCCACAAGTCAGTATTGAAGGCTGATGCAACACTTGAAAATTTTTCTAAGTGTTATAACTGGATTTCAGTTTCATGTACCCAACTTATGCACCTTGTATCTCCCAAACAAAGCCAAACTAGCTCGAGCTCCAATTGTAAAAATTGTAGTTCACATGTAGATGTCCAACTTTGTCAATTGTACCTTGAGCTATATCATCACGGATTAGGAGATAATCATCGTCAAACTTCGCCTGTCAGTCGGTACTGTTGAAACCTAAAATGAGAAATTCAGGCTGGTCATGGCCGACCAAGGCCAGAAGGTGGCCGCCGCGTGCCCGGCTCACCCTGACCACGCCGCGCGCTGGCCGGCTTGAAGTGGAGGACGTGCTGCTGCCTTCCGCACGCGCTCTGCCTCCTCCTTCACTTCTTTCGCTCGCCAGAAGCACCGAAGCGGAGCCACCGGCCGCCATTGTCCCGCCGAGCTCTCGCGCGCGCTCGCCATCACCTTCTACCTCGCTCCAGCTAGCCGGAAGCTTCGCCTTGCCTAGCTTCACCATCTCCGTCAGATTGAAGCGTCAAATCGATCTTAGGTGAGGGCCTCCGGCCGTTTCCACCACCGCCGCCATGATAGAGCCACGCCGGAGTTGGAGCCATCCGTGGCCGACCACCTTCGGAGCTTTCTCATGCTCATTTCTCCCTCCACTTAGCTTCCTCATGACCCCCTAAAGCTCATACCGAGCTTAGCCGTGCCCTACAGGGCCGGACCTCGCCGGAGCATCGTCGGACCCCGCCGTCGTCCGCCATGCACGCCGCCGTCCTTGCTAGAGTGTGGTAGGGGTTGCAGCAAGGGCATGGTTAGGTGCGGTCCGTTGAGGCGAGCACGCCGGTGCCTTCGGTTTCGCTGGAGGAGCCGCCGTCGGTGAGCTTCGCCGGTCACCGTCGCGCGTGGCAGCGTGATCTGCTTCGCTGTCGCTGACAAGCGGACCCACTGACATGTGGACCCCGCTTACCAGTGACTGTTTGTAAATAGGATAGTTCATTTATGCAGATTTTGATGCTGTTTTGGGAATTTTGTAACTCCAAATGTGTAGATGCAAATGGAGTGATTCAAATTTTGTTAGACTCACAGTGAGGTCTAGTATTTAAGAAAAATATGTCTTGAGCACATGATGTAGAAATTTTGGATGAATTAAATAGGAACTTGAAAGGTGTTTTAAATGCATGCAAACTTGTTTAAATCATATCTTGAGTTTATGTGACCCAAAAATTATGAAATTTTGTGGGTAAGCTAGTATTGCTTAGTAGAAGCTCTGGTTATAATTTGAGAGTCATTGCATGTATAGGTTTTGAGTTATAGATTTTCCTTTTATCACTGATTGATACTTGGGTGAATTTTTGTAAATTATCTAGGAATCCTATGACCATGAAACTTGGTGGGTAGTATCCTAGTACCTTAAGGATGCTAAGAAAAATATAAAATCTGTTGCTTGACACTTTTCACTAGGGTTTCTTATTTATGCTATTTTCAGCCTTTCAGCCTTGTTATTTTTGTGTAGGCTGTTACACTTCTTCAAATGATGTGAAATTTTTATAGTAGCCTACTTGGTGAATGTAGTACCTACTGTAATTGTTGTAGATTTAATGATGCAGTTTTCATATAGGTTTATTATTCCTCTTAAATAATGAATTAAATTAAGAAAGGTATTAAAAGAAATGAATTGGTGATGAACACCTTACTTTATGGTGTTCTTGTGATATGTGTGATGAGGTAGTAAAGTTGGTTTTGTCCATTTATATGTTTGCCACATAAGTTAATATTTATTTTCTTGCATTATGTCTTTCTGGACAGTTCTGGGAACTTTGCAAAGTTCATCATGATAATTTGGTTTGTTGGGCAAGTAGTGAATACAAAAGTTGTAGATAACTTATATATCTAGCTCCTATTAAAATTTGGTGGTATTTGGCCTAGTAGTTTAGGAGTTACAGTCATTTAAAGTTGGATCACAGTTTTGCTTCCTCTCTGTCTTGTGAAGACAGATTTCCTTAAAGAATTTGACCTGGTAAAGGTTAGAATCATGCTTTGAGGTCTGAAAATGAATTGTAGTAAAATTCATAAGCTTTCCAAATTGTCTTGTTGCCTGTCATTTCAATTTGTAGATCTCCAGTGATGATCAGTTTACCGCATCACTGCATTGTCCCGAGCTTTCTTTGAAATACTGAATGTTGGTGTGTATGCTTTGTTGCAATGTTCTTGTTGATTGTTTAGGTGCTAGCCTAACTTGAGAACATGCTTAGGTGCAGGTGCTAGGTCCTTAACTAAAGATGAGCAATTGTACATTAGGTTGTATAAACTTGGTAAGTTAAAGTGATTTGAATAGAGATTAAGTTAGAATATGCGGACTGCAGTAAGCATGTGCATTCCCCGAGCATCCCTAACTTCGTTCATGTGCATCCATGATATTTATCTTGCGCATACATGCAATAGGTGTGCTGGAGGGAGTGACGCTTCTGGAGTTCGAGGGAGCGAGCCAGAGGGAGGAGCCGAGGTTCGAACAATCGATGAAGCGACCACCGAGGAGGAGTTTCCGAGTGCCCTGACCATCGCCCATCCTCTTTCCTGAAAGGCAAGCCCCGGAGCATTATAAGTCTCCCATGTTTTTACAAATATATTGAGTATCCCTTATTGTTGATGATGCATTAAGTATAGGAATTGGTTGGAACCAATTGTTGCATTATATCCCTACCTTGTCCTGGATAAAATCTCGTGAATCCTAATTAAGTGTAGGATCGAATGATGCTTAGCTATGCATAGACCGGTAGAAGTCGGGTGATTTCCATCACCGCGAGATGTAGGATGAGCTCGGTCATGGATGGCTATATTTGCTATCGTGGGAAAAAGAACCATGTGTTAATAATGAATGGAGACCGGACGGGATGACGGTAGTGCAAACAACAAGGCATGGAGGTCTTGGGTGTGAATCTATCCTCGCTGCATGTCATTTAAGGACCAATTCATTTGTCGTCCTTAGGTCATGTTGAACGTAGCCTAACACTTAGCTGGCGGATAAGTCGTTAAGACCGTGAAGCCGAGTAGCTCAACTCGGGCCAGGGAACCGTGGGGTTGGATGCATTCGGAGGTAGTAAGGATGTGCGGAGAGCCATTGGCGTAAGCCTAAGGGGACTCGAGGTTTAAGATCCTGCACTTCTGGCGGTGGTTCTCTAAGAATGCGGTGGCCCCACCCACGTCTTTTCTTTTATTTTTCTCCGAGTTGTACCAAAGGTGACTTGTTTGCGATCCCGATGGGGGAAGTAGGGTTTGTGTTAGAATACCCTCCAAATTGGATAGGAATCGATTCGAATCATTGCCTCTCCCGATAGTGAGAACTTGACTTGAGCAAAGACAGAACGTAGATTCACTAAATATAAAGATATGGTTAAATGATGATGATAATGATGATGAGAATGATGATGAGCCATGAAATACCTGATATGGTTATTATTGTTTGCAACTAAATCAAATGGTTGATTAGTACAGGGTGCTAATATAGATGGTAGGTAATGGCTAAAAGTCAATGCTAGTACAGGTGAATAATGCTAATGGTTACTCAAGCTTTTATGCAAAAGGTTGTCCAAAGAAGATCCACCGATAAAGCCTTGCATACTCCTTGGTGTCATTTATTTTTGGTTTATGACGGGTAAGTCTAGCTTGAGTACATTCCCGTGCTCGTGGTTTATTCCCTCTTGTTGTAGATGACCTTCTATATCGGGGCTTACGTAAGTATTGTCTCCACCCGGTGGTGATTTAAGACTAGATCATGGGCATGATCTCTTGTTATCTCATCTGAATGCTTTTGTTGGATGTGATCGGCAAAAAGGTATCTTGGTATTTGAACTCATGTGTGTGAGTTAAACTATTTGTTTCCGCTACTTTACAAGACTTGGTTTGTAATAACAATGACTACGATGGGTTGTAATCTATCTGAAACTGTTTATGAAATGTTGTAACGTGTGAGATGTTATGTTGAATTACTATGATCTTGGTTGTATGCAAGTTGGTTTGAAATCCTTCGTGGTTTCAGATTGACTACCGGGTTTATATGGGCTCAAGTGCGAGAATTTGATCATTTCGCGATTGTTTTTGTACTTGTGCTCTTATAAATTGGTCAGATTCGTGACGAGGCATCGAGCTAGATTCAACACTAAACATGTCATACGGGTATTTAAAAACAAAAGCTTTTGTTGCGAAAAGGTTTTTCCAACTTATAGTTATATATAGGTGTTCAAAATCTAAAGTTTCATATTATAGTGTGCCGGTGATCACATCCTTGTAGCCCACCTAAGGACTTTTAGGTGGCTTATATAATTACTAACTTGGGGAAATGATTGTTTCTATTTTCGTCGTCCATCCATGCGTGTTATTGCATGGGTGCCATTAAGCTTGAATGGTAATGTATGGATCAATTGCCTCTACGCCTAGGTAAGTGTGAGTTGTGAGAGCATGACCGTCCAACTGTCGGTCTAGGGGAGAGTTAGTTGTGGTTACTAGAATATTTACATGTTGCATACATGTACATATGAAGGTACTTAATTGTGAGTCTATCTGTCGGGTAGTTGTGGGTACCGAAGTATATATATCTGGGGATGGATATATGGAGAGTACCTTAGTTTACTACTTTCATTGTGTGCTTAATTCTCTTTTGTTGGGATGGGCTGCAATGAATTTGTTTGCAGGTACACTAACAACGCAACGTGTAGCTCGACGAGATACGTATATGAGAGAACGTATGTATGCCACCGTCTAGCCGTTAGAATTCTCAAATTCTACTAGGGTGAGTGAACGCACGGAATGAGCATGCATCACATTCACTCATGTCATTCATATTGCATTACTCCCTCCCTTATAAATTGCTTGTCCAGTTATTTATGCTTACCTTGAAAGATAATCCCTCTTGTCAATCATCAAATTGTGATACAGATGGCCGAACCTGCGTTCCTCGCCGGGCAAAGAAATGACTTTCTAAACCACTTTGACACTCCCACTATCCTGTGGAGGGTGTTGAATTCAGTGGGGTACATGGAGCCACCTCGCTACTACTGGCGGGAAGTTGAGCCTGCAGGTACCGTGCAGTGGTACTATGTGGACATGGAGATACCTAGGCACGAAGGAAGGACAAGATGGTGTGGTTGGGTGATTGAGTCCGATGGGCAAAGCCCATGGAAGGTGCATGCAGTGTCTTTGCTCTTGCAGCTGATTGACATTTGTCTAAAGCATGGAGATGAGTTGGCGGTGTGACTCACTCATCAGTATTCCCTCATGTCCAACCCAAGGAAGCTGAATGGAGTCAGGCTCAGGGAAGCGTTTTGGTTGGGGGCCATGGGGAGCATGCCGAAAGCTTTAGTGCAGCCATGAGTGCAATGATGGTTGTTCTAAAGATCTACCAGTCGAGAGATGGGAGCAACTCTACTATCATGGCCGCACTTAGAGAGGCTTCAGATGCTCAACGCAAGGCCAAGAAACGTGCTCGCAAGAATGGCAAGGAGTTGCAAGAAGCTTGGCATGAAGTGGGTCAGTTGACGGAGGCTTTGAACACTCTCAGGCAACAGTTCGTGCGGGCTGTTCATGAGGGGGAACATAAGCATGAGCAGATGATACAGCTGGCTCGCGAGAAGGAGGTGCTTCAGGAATAGATAGTGCAGTTGACTCATGAGCAGGATGATGCTCGTGAGGCAGCTAAGATTAGGTGTCAGGGATGGATCATGGCTAACAACGATGCAATTTATGTTGTATCAAAGAATCATAAGAGAGCCTACGAGGCGGGTGCCTCACAGTCCGAAGCTCTAGTCAAATCTAAGGCTCCATTCCAGGGTTCATTCTGTCCTTCGGCATCAGCTGCTAAGTTCCACCCACTGTTGAAGAAGAATCCAGACAAGACTGGGTTTCGCAAGGCTTTTACAGTTGCTCTTCCAAAAGGCACTACTAGTCAAGACAGCTCCAATGTTCCTCCAAGCAACATGCCCTGCTGGAACTGCAACCGGCCGGGTCACTAGCAAAGGGAGTGTCCTTACCCTAAGAAGAATAACAACCAAGGTGGCCGTCAGGGGAAGGTGAACTACACTAATATTGTTGATATTCCTTCAGGCAAGGTAGTTACTGCTGGTAAGTTTCGGGTTGATCAAAACCCTGTAGTTGTACTATTTGATTTGGGTGCTTCACATTCTTTTATGAGTCCCGCATTTGCATCCAAGTTTAAGCAGAAAACGTACACTATCGAGGGTGAGGGTTATTGTATTAGGACTGCCAATGGCGATATCCCAACGAAGCTAGTAGCCTGGTGCAATGCTAGTCGCTATCCACTCTGGCTTTGGAACCTTTTTCCTCACAGATCAGGTCGTTAATCCCTAGTGAGTGCTTTGGCCCTATTCCTCGAATCTCGTGTATTTTGTCTCCAACTCTTTCAAGTCTCTGGGTGTTTATCAATCTTAATTCCATGTTGCTCTTGGCAAGGCCAAATCTCATGTTAATATTTACCTGGTAATCACCTTGGTGGACACAAGGCGTGTATGGAAATTAAGCAAGAGTACACTGCCCAGTTGTCTTCGGCAATTAGTCTATATTCTCTTGCGCTGTGTTTTGATCTTCAGATCGTCTACTTATGACTCCTAACCTTGTGACTACCTTTACTTGCTATTCCTCCTTTGCATAGTGCTTGTTCTTATTACCCAATCTATGCACCTGAAATTTCACTTTGGGTGTGTGATCAGTAATGGTGTTATGAGTAGCAACTATGGTGCTGCGACGAAACCGAGAGCCTCCTGTGGCGCGCGACACAAGGTTGTGCTGCTCGACACGCGCTGGTATCGAGATTTCTAGTTATGACCCCTTACCAAACTACACCGATGTGTTATCTTCACGTGAACTTTTCCTTGATTATCTCTCCATCTCTACTCTAAGGATACTTATATCTGACCTAACATGGTAGAGTTTCCTTCGGAGATTGCAAAGAGGATAACCTTTGAAGAACAGGTCACTAACATGAACTTAACATACTACAAGAGATGGTAGACAAGTGCCTCTACGTGACTATCCCGGTAATGACATCGATCACCTAGTGAGCAACTTATGTCATCCCCGTTGGATCAGAAGGCTACACCATATTTAAAAGTTGGACAAGTTATCACTCGGACAATAAATAGGCTAGGATATTATGTCCTACGGTGGGTCACCTGGTGCATATGAACTTTTAGAGAAGAGCCTCATTCGCCCTAGTTCCTCACGGTGGGGTTGTCTAGACATATTAGTAAAAAGGAAGGACAAGTCGTTGTGCATGTGTGTGGATTATCGTCCACTCGATGCCGTGATAATCAAGAACAAGTACCCATTGCCCTGCATTGATATTTTGTTTTATCAATTGTCTAAAGCAAATGTGTTCTCCAAGATTGGTTTGAGGGCAGGTTACCATCGAATCAAGATTTGGCCAGGAGGCATAACTAAGATAGCTTTTCCACTAGGTATGACGTTTGTGAGTAGTTAGTCATGTCCCTTTGGATTGACCGATGCTCCTGCCTACTTCATGTACTTGATGAACTCGGTGTTCATGCCTGAACTCGAAAAGTTTGTGGTTGTGTTCATCGATGATATCCTGATTTATTCTGAGACAGTAGAAGAACATGTCGAGCATTTGCCAGTTGTTTCATCCAGGCAAGGCAAACTTCGTCGTGGATGCCTTAGGCAGGAAATCTCATTACCACTCATGGAGTGAAAGTGACTTCCATTTGTCACATCTCCTACATCCGGCAATCCTTCACAACATCACTGTCAGTTGTACTCTACAGAGTCTAATTATTGAGCTACAGAAGACAGATCCAGGTGTGTTCCACATCAAGCGCAAGATGAAAGAGCAAGAAACCAAACATTTTTGGGTAGATGAAAATGACGTGTTATGGTTCAAGGATAGGTTAGTGGTTCCAAAGGATAGAGAGCTTAGAGATCAAATCATATCCGAAGCACATTCCTCTAAATTATCTATTCATCCTGGCAGTATTAAAATGTATCATGATTTGAAGCCTCGTTATTGGTGGACTAAGATGAAGGAGATAGCCGCTTATGTGGCTAGGTGTGACACTTGCTGTCGAGTTAAAGCTGTACACATGAAGGGCGGGTTACTTCAGCCACTCTCTATTCCAGGTTGGAAATTGTAACAGAACCGACCAAATCATAAGAACGTAAGTACAAAAACAATCACCGAAGCGATCAAATTCCTGTACTTAAGCTCCCATAATCCCGGTAGTCCGGAAATCACGAAGGATTTCAACCAACTCTCGACATACAAACCAAGATCGTAATGATTCAACACAACACATCATTCGTTACAACATTTCACAAGTAGCATTCGGATTACATCCATCAGAGTTCAAATAAAATCTTACAAACCAAGTTTGAGTGTGCGGAAGCAACATAGTTTAGTACATAACTTCATAGTTTCAATTACATTGCCAGATCAGAGTCATGTCCCACAAAAGCATTATCAGTGCACGAGAACTAGTAGAGACCGCATACCAACGGTCTAGTCTTCATCCCAATGGCAGGAGAAGGCGTGCTTGCAACAACCAAAGAAGAACTGGTCATCTGCAGCGGTGGGAAATAAACCACAGAGTACGAAGAAGGTACTCACTAGACTTACCCGACAAAAATCAGAAATAAAAGACACCAAGGATCATGCAAGGCTTTTTAGGTGGGCTAGCTTGACACATTTGCATAAAGAGCTTATGAGCATAGTAACCAATTTAAACTTAGCATCAAGCTTAACATCGTTTACCTGTCCACTAGATTAGCACCTGTACTAGAGCACTCACTTATTAGGAGCAAACAATATTAACCATAGCAGGTATAATAAGGCTGTCAACATCATATCATCATTTCCGAACCATTAAGTTATTAAGTGCATCTACATTGGAGATAAGCCCGTCAAGTTCTCACTAACCGGGAGAGACGGCGATTCAATCGAATTACAACTCAAATGAGGGGTATTCCTAACTCTCACCAGCATACTTTGCAAGGGTAGCCGTGGGTCACCTTTGGGACATCTCAGGAACCAAATTCATGGGTTCGATCAACGGCGCCAAGACTCTCGGGGATTACCCTTCGCCAGACGATCAGGGACTTTTAAATCACCGCCCTTGGACTCACGCCTCGGCTCCTTCCGAGGCGCACTTTATACTTATCGACTCCCGGCCGAGGTGAGCTACTCGGCTCATGGTCGGTCATCGGACACTGCCAACTAAGAGAGAGGCATGCGTCAACATGAACAGGAAAGGCTCAAGAATCAGTCCTTAAGCGACACAGACGGAGTCACTGCAAACCGACAAGCCTCCGTCCGGTCTTCATTTCAAATTAAGACTGGTTCTTTTCCACGATAGCAAATATAGCCAACCGTGCCACATGTATCTTCCTATATCTCGCAGGTGACAGGAAATCACCCGACTTCTACCGCGTTTAAGCAGGGCTAAGCACTACTCGAGCCTGAGCTACATAGGATTCAGGGTAACAATATCTGGACAAGGAATGGGTAACCAATGCAGCAAGTGTTTGCATCCAACACCTAAACTTAATGCAACAATATATGTAATAATAATACTGTAACTCTGCAGTTCGGAAAATAGGAGGCTTAATATGCTCCGGGGCTTGCCTTTCACGAAGTTGCAAGGCCGGTGGTCGGGGCACTCAACGGCGACCTCGTCTGGCACTTCTCCTGAAGGCTGCTCCTCCTGAATCTCCGGCGTCAGCTGCTGCTGCTCGCTCGGTTCCTCGAATTCCAGCAGGGTTACTCCTTCCGGTACACCTATTGCATGCCGATGCACAAGATAAATATCATGAATGCATAAGGAATGACATGATGCTCATGATGAATGAATCACAATGGGTGTTTACGAAAACCTCACTGGACACTCGTTTACCGAGTAATTAGCTCTATTCAAATCACTTTAAGTATGTATCCAACTTAACTTAAACAACAAGAGCAACTTACCTAACTTGCATAACCTAAGATAAAGATGCTCATCTTCAGTTAGAGGCCTAACACCTAGGAACAGTACCATGAACTTAGAATAGTAAAGACATGCTTAAAATAACAGTTAAAGCTTCATATGCAACAAGTAGTAACTTAATTCTATCATAACCAGAGTTCTATAACTCCAAATGACTTGCAAGAGGACATTCTGGAAAGCTTATGAAATTCTCTACAATTCACTTGTAAACATCAAAGCATGATTCTGAAGTTAACCAAATCAATTTCCAGTAGACCTAGAATCTGTCCAGAATGACGGGGTTGCTAACTTAATTATTTAATGATGGTGCAAAAGCCTAATTTGACCAAACCAAGTTTACCAACTTGTTTTTCATATCTAAGAAACATCAGAAAGTATAGTGCTAGCTTCTAAATAAATTATTTAATATCCTTTTCCAATTTATTTAGTTAATTAGGTGATTTAAGCAATATATAGTAAAACTATTCATAAAAATCTACAAAAATTACCGTAGCTACCTCATGCTGCACATAGACTACCATAAAAATTTTAAAGCCATTGGACCAACATAACTTGCTGTATCCAAAATAACAGATGCCATGTCTATTTCTAGCATAATTAGGAAACCTTATTAAAAAGTGTCAAGCAACAGATTTCCCATTTTTCCTAGCATCCTTCTAGCATAAGAATAGCACCCATAAAATTTTACCTTCACTGGATCTATAGAAAAATTATGAAAATTCACACAAGATCCACTTATTAATAAAAGGAAATTCTATAACTTAAAAACTACACATGCACTAGCTCTAAAATTTTTACCAGAGCTTCACATCAGCAATAACAGACTGCCCACAAAATTTCATAATTTTTGGACCACAGAAACTCAAGATAAAATTCAAACAAGTTTGCATGCTTCTAAAAACACATTTCAAACTCCTATTTAATTCATCAAATTTTTCTAAAACATGTGTCCATATAATATTTTTATTAAATACTAGACATTATCATGAACTCAACAAAATTGGAACCATAGCATTTGGATCTATATACTAGGAGCTACATATTTTTCAAGATGTACATAAATCTGTGAAAATAAAATAAACAAAACAAATCGAGAAAACAAAAAGCGTGGGCCGGCCCGGTGGAGACACGGCGGCCCACAGCGCCTGGCCTGCCCGCGAACAATGGCGCAAGCGGCCCAAGCTGGGCTCCCGCCTCAAAGAGCCGACGCCGACAGGGAGGACCAGCGTGTCGTGAGACAAGCGAGGAGGGCGGCGGTGGTGGCGTAGCTTCGCCGACAGCGACTTCTCCGGCGACGAGAGAGAGTACCTTCGTGACCGTCACGACCTCCGCGTTGATTGGTGCCCCAATCACTCTCTCTACGGTCCCTAGGTACGCCCAGCCATGGCGCCGCGGCGGCTCGGTCATGGCGCCGCGGCGGCGCGCTCCGGTGAACCCCCGCTAGGTACCCGAAAAGCAGCGCGCATCGGCTTCCGAGACCAAGGCGGACTGTCTATACTCTCGCTAATGGCTGGGGGTGAAGTGCGCGAGTGTAGCCATGTGATGTCACCGGCGGCGACCATGGCGCGGTGGTGCTTGCGGCCGTGTTCGGCTCGGCGAGAATGGCTTCGTCGGTAACGTCATAACTAGAGCAAATCGACAGCTAGAGAAGATGAAACGAAGGCTAGGGAAGCGGGAGCGGTGCGAACTACGCCAAGCCACGATGACCCGCAACTCCGGCGAGGTAGGCCATGACTACGGCGTCGGAAAAAGCGGCAGGGTCCTCACCTACAGCACGATTGGCTCAGCTAGAAGGTGGGGGAAGGTCCAGACGAACACGACGGAGCTATGGTGAAGGCGTAGTGCGGGTAGATGCAGCGGTGAGCAAGCTCTGCGACGGCGGAGCTATGGCGGAGTGGCTGCTTGCGGCTGCGCTTGCAGTGGCGAGCGGAGAAATGGAAAAGGACTGGCGAGGGCGTCGGCAGGCGCGGGGTGGCTTCAAGGCGCGTCTGCGCCGTATCGCGAGGCGCTGCAATGCGTGGCCATGCTGTCAGCCGACCTTCGACAGCAGGCACACGCACGCGTCCGGCGTTTTCTGAAAAACGCGACCACTGTAGCTTCCATTCAGTCGGGGTGAGCAGCCTGACAGCGCGACTTCCTCGTGGTAAAATGGCTAATCCGTTGCTTGTTTGCAAAAACAGTGTTCATGAAAAATGTAGACCAAACATCCATCTGCAATTTACTTTCAAGAACTATCACCTAATTCGCCATGGATCAGAAGTTACAACAAGCCAAAGATGGCTCGATCCAACTGAAAATGCACCATGACTTAGAATATTTTTCTAAGTGTTGAAAACAGCATGTAATTTCTGACTTGTGGGCCATGTTTGAGCATGTTCTAGCCATTTTCATGAGTTGGTCATAAAACAACTTTTGTTCCTTAATAAATTTGCTACAACTTTTGTAAAGAGTGCACAGCCATGCAAAGTCTCTAAGTTGGACTTTTTAAACAGTCAAACAATGACACTCCAAGGGTCAATTCAAGTCAAAATCGCATTCGAGGGCATTTTGGTCATTTTGATCTACATGAACAATGTTCCAACAAGTAAACTAAGTATAGTTAAGGTGTATTAGACCATGATCAACCATTTTACAAAGTTGTTATACCTCTTCTACTGATCACATGTGATAAAGAAAGTAAAACAAGCAATTCATACATATGTTTCAATACAATGTTCCACATGTTGCGTGACCTTGTTGTTATACTATACTTGTCACCTTACTACCATGTTGCCATGTTTCCAAGTATGAGAGTTTCATGTTACATTCACATGTTGCACTACTACCATTCACAAGCAATCTAGTACGAAACAAACAGAATATGCGAATGTTTCATATGTATGTTTCAGGGAAAATGACATGATGAGATAATTGATGCACATGTTTATGAGACGAAATGCAATTAGTAGAAGCCAAACACCGAGGGTGTTACAGCCCTCCCCCCTTAGAAAAATCTCGTCCCGAGATTTGGAAAGCGTACCAATCAAGTATAGAAAGCTGGATAGTTTTCCTTTAAATAATCTTCCGCTCCCAAGTTGCATCCCGTTCACTATGATTACTCCAAACTACCTTGTATAACTTAACCACTCGTGTCTGAAGTCACTCTTTCTTGTGTATCCGAACTTGCACGGGCTTTTCCTCATAAGAAAGATCAGATTTCAAGTTGACTTTTCGGTTGCTATTCTTTCCTCGGGAATACGAAGACACTTCTTCAATCGGGACACATGGAATCTGGGAAATATAGCTCCCATCTCACGGGTAGATCGAGCTTATATGCTACTCTTCCACTTTTCTCGATGATGCGGTAGGGTCCAACATATCGAGGCTCAAGCTTCCTTTTAATTCCAAAACGCTTGACTCCTTTCATAGGGGATACCTTCATAAACATGATCACCTACTTCAAACTCAATAGGTTTCCTTCTCTTGTCGGCATAGCTCTTTTGTCTAGCTTTGTCTTGCGGTCATATTCTTTTGTATAGTTCGGACTTGCTCTTGGCTTCTTTTACAAAGTCAATACCATAGAATCTTCTTTCCCGGGTTCCACCCAGTTCAAAGGAGTTCTACACTTGCGCCATAAAGAGCTTCAAAAGGAGCCATTTGATACTCTCTTGATAACTTTGTTGTTATAAGAGAATTCAGCGAGAGGTAACCAGTCTTCCCAAGAGCCTTTGCAAGAAATAAGACAAGCTCTAAGCATGTCCTCAAGAATTTGATTAACACGCTTCGATCATCACGATGTTTGCGGATGATAGGCGAATCTGCGGATTAGATGAGTGCCAAGATTTTGATGTAAGCACTCCCAAAAGCGAGCCGTGAACTGAGGTCCTCTATCGAAAACAATGGATTTGGGTACACCATGGAGACGTACCACTTGTTGAAAATAAATCTCAAAGATAATTGTGAGGATGATAGGTAGACTTGACCGGGAATAAAGTGAGCGGATTTAGTTAGACGATCTCGATAACCCGGATGGAATCACAACCCTTGTTGGTAGTGGGTAATCCAACAATAAAATCCATACTAATTTCTTCCCACTTCCAACCAGAATGGAGAGTGGTACTGCAATCAAGGGCCTTATGTGAATAGCCTTGACTCTTGCAACAATTATCACACCTTGCCACGTAAGTGCGATTTCTTTCTTCATCTTGGTCCACCAATAATACAGACTTGAGATCTTGATACATTTTACTACTACCGGGATGGATGGACAACTTAGAAGAATGGGCTTCAGACCATAATTTGATTTCTAAGTTCTTTATCTTTGGGTACCACAAGTCGATCATTAAACCAGAGAACTCCTTTGTCATCGACCTTAAAGTGTTTGGTCTCTTTCTCTTTCATTTTCCGTTTGATGTGAAACACACCCACATCGGTCTTACGGAGTTCAATAATTCGACTTCTAAGAGAGCAATCCACGGTGATATTGTGAAGTACTACGGGATGAAGGAGGTGTGACGGATGAAAGTCTTCACTAACTAAGGAATTGCAATGGCTTTTTTCTCGCTTAAGGCATCGACAACCACATTCGCTTTACCGGATGGTAGTGCACTTGAAGGTTGTAGTCCTTGATCAATTCTAACCAAATAGCCGTTGGCGCATGTTCAACTTTCGGGTTGAGTAAAGATGTACTTGAGGCTTTTATGGTCGATATAGATATTGCACACATTACCCAACAAGTAATGTCTCCAAATCTTGAGGCATGAACAAGCTGCGGCTAGCTCTAAGTCATGGGTAGGATAGTTGACTTCATGCTTTGAAGTCAAATGCCAAGCATAAGCAATTACTCGGCCTTCTGCATAAGAACACACCCCCAAACCGGTGCCACATGCATCACAATAGACATCAAAAGGCTTTTCGATGTCGGGTTGTGCTATCTGAGGAGCAGAGGTTAGCAAGGTCCGCAAAGTGTGGAAAGCCTCTTCACACTTGAGTCCACACAAACTTCTCATCTTTTTGCGAGTCGAGTCATGGGCTTGGCGATTTTGAGAAATCCGGGATAAGCGGCGATAATAGCCACCAACCCGAAAACTTGGACTTCATGACCGTAGTAGGTGCCTTCCACTCAAGGACTTCTTGCACCTTCGTAGGGTCAACCAAATTCCATCACCGGATAACACATGACCTAGAAAAGGTATCTTGTTCAACCGAAATTCACACTTGCTTTGAACTTAGCATAAAATTGGTTGTCACATAACCGAAGTTAAGACAATTCTCGATGTTCACAGATGCTCTTCTTTATTCTCGAGAATATACTAGGATGTCATCAATGAACACGACGACAAACTTGTCCAATTACGCATGAATACTGAAATTCATCAATACATAAAGTGTGCTTAGGAGCATTTGTCAACCCAAAAGACATGACAAGGTACTCGAACAAACCATAACGGGTAGAAAAGCATCTTAGGTATATCTTTCGGGACGAATTTTGATCTCGATGGTAACCGGACCTCAAATCGATCTTGGAGAATACCTTAGCTTTAGAGAGCTGATCAAACAAAATATCGATGCGAGGAAGAGGGTATTTGTTCTTGATGGTAACAGACATTTAGGGACGATAATCTCGCACATGCGCAAAGATTAAATCCTTCTTCTTCACAAAGATAGCGGACAACCCCAAGGAGGCGAACTAGGCGAATCAAACCTTTCTTCAATAGCTCATTCAATGACTCTTTAGTTCAGCCAACTCATTGGGCGGCATTCTATAGGGCCTTGAGATATAGGAGCCGTACCGGAATAAGTTCTATCTTGAATTCTACATCGCGGTCCGGAGGTAATCCGAGGCAAGTCATCGGGGAAGACATCTGAAACTCACGGACAACCGGTAGATCCTCAATGGCTTTGGCTAGGGTAGCATTGGCTGTATTGTGAAGAGAGATATCACGAGGTAATCGCACTAGAAAACCCTTCTTATCCATAGGATCCTCAACATTACCACACGTGTTGACGTGTCGATCGACACTCCATTCCCACTCATCCACTTCATTCCTAGGATTATATCAATTCCTACCCCGGTAGCACTACAAGATCTGTAAGAAACTCTCGATCCCCAATTTCAAGCTTTACATCTTTTACTACTTGGTTAGTCATGATATTATTCCCAAAGACACTAATACAATAACCACCCTTGACAATTGTAATCACATTCATCTTATGCTTAGATGCAAAAGTAGAACTCACAAAGGAATGTGAAGCACCCGAATCAAAGAGCACAAGCTGCGGGGTGATTATTGACAAGAAACTTACCAATGGTGACCACTTCACCAAAGAGAATTTCCTCCACAGAGTGTAATGAACACGCCCAGACGGACGTTTCCTTGAGCATTCTTGGGAGGGTGGGGACACCTATTTGCCCAATGACCGGTGGTTCTGGGTCCAACACGGCTGTTAGGCGGTGGGACATTGGAGCTGCCACCTTGAAGTATTCTTTGGCAAGGAAATTGTGTACCCCTTGCGAAAACCAGTTTTAACTTGATTCTTCTTACGAGGTGGGCGATGCTGGGACATTAGCATTGGGTGGACGATCTTTGGGCCTTGGATATCATTGGTGCCTTAGGCGAGAAGCACACGAATCAAAGTTTCTTTTGCGGTTCTTAGAAGCGGCATATATCTTATCATTGTTCTCTTGAGTCGAGTGTCACTAATAAACTCATTGAAGGTGACACACTTGCGATTGCCCATTGACTTCATCAATTTAGGGAAAGTCCCTCTTGAAGCTAGCTATTCTCTTAAGCGTCGGTATCGACAAACTCGAGGAGCATACCTCGCCCGGGTTGTTGAATGCACGGAGGTATTCATTGAGACTCTTGTTGCCTTGGGTGAGCTTCATAAACTCGGTATGCTTAATGGCCATGAGACCGGGAGGAATAAAGTGTCCTCTGAAAAATTTGCTGGCCCGACCCCAAACTATCTCGGTGTTTGCGGGGAAGGTGGTCTTGTGATGTGTCCACCCGGGATACTGCGGGGCCTTGGAGCCGGTGTCCTGCATATGTGGCCTTCATACCCCTCGATCAAGCGGAGCAATCCAAACCTTTGCTCTATCGTGCTCAACCATTCATCGACTTGTAATGGTTCTTACGCCTCCACGAAAGATAGGAGGCTTTGTATCCATGAAGTCCTTAAAACTGCTTTGTCTTTGGTTTGGCTCGGGTCCTTGGCGGACATGACGATCCTCACGGTTAGCCATCGATGCATAGCCTCCGCTAACATGTCTGTTGACTTTCCACCACTTTATGCTGCATTAGCTCAAATTGGTGTGGGCGGTGGCGGAGGTGGTTGTTCCTCATTTCCCATGCCACGACCATGACGAAGGTTATGATGAGCCATCTGCAAAATGTATAGCCAATGAGCACACCGACGATGTGGAAATTTTGTAGATGAATCGTATAATTATGCCCAAAGCGAGTCCATTGGAGGAATGCATTTAGATAATCAACAGAGGCACAATCATTCATCACAACCACACAACTCATCAAGCGCGTCAATGGACACATAAATGCGATGAACTTAATCAACCACTCGATCCATAGACCGCAAAGACGGAATTTATCAAAGGCTCATATCGTGGAGCATAATACGTTCGATAGGTTACATCCAAGCCATAGTGGTCCCAAACTTACATCCAAAGATAACTTATGGTTCGATATTACATCCCAACGATTACTTATTCCAAAGCTACTCGTTCATGCATGAGGATCAACAAAAGACTAGCTCTTGCGCATTAGCTAAGTAGTAAGCTAAACTACGCGCCGTCCTCGGTCGATGTCGAAGATCTCTCCTCCATCTTCATCACTAGCCGGCTCTAACTCCTCATCTTCCTCCTCATCGGTGGAATGTCCTCGAGTCCATTGACCTCCATGTCATCATCACCTTCAGCCATGATGACACGAACCCATCTCATCCTCATCCTCGGGTGGCGGGGAGAGGTGAAGTTGATTGTGTAACAGTGAACCTCCTCATGGAGATTGTCATTGTACTCCTCGGCAATTGCCACTTGCTTTGCTCTAGCTCTACCTGTCGCGCTCTCAACACATCCTCCTCGTGCGGGCTTCATTCCGTTGGTTCATCACGTGAATCAACATGCGTTCCACAGATTGCGGTGAGCAGCAGCTGTCAACCTCTGAACCTCGAGGGTCTCTTGGTCCCTTTCTGTGTCACTTGTTCCAAGCGGTCTTGAGCCGCATTCCTCTCAGCGATCACCCGAGCAAGCTCTGTCCTCACCTTTCCTCCTCGGTAGGCTCGGGGCCGGGGCTCACGAGGAAGCTAAGCAGTGACGCTGGCGCCCGCCTCCAGCCGGACTTGCGGCGAGTCGCGCTTCGCATGCCCATCTCTGTAGCAAAAGTTACAACGTAAGGGAGAATCATTTAAGGGATCTGAAATTTAATTAGCCGGGACAATCATATTTTAAAGGAGGGAGTAATGCAAGAAATGCCATGTATGCTTGAACATGATGCATGCACGATCCGTCGTCCTCACCATCCTAGAAAAATTTAAAGGCTAGCGAAATATACGGTGGCATACATACGTTCTCTCCTATCACGGTAGTTAGTCGATCTACAACGATCGTTGTTAGTGTACTGAAGAAAATTTCATTTCAGCCCGATAATTTCCCACAATGCATAAAAGCAAGCGATAACTAAATACTTTCATACATACATCCCACGATGCACATACTCTAGTATCCAAACTACCCGTCGAGAGATACCCACATTTAAGTACTCTCATAGATACATGATTGAACATGTAAATATGCGAGCAACCACAACTACTCTCCCCTAGACCGAAGCGATTGGGCGGTCATGCCCTCACAACTCCCACTTACCAGGGCGTAGAGGTATTTGATCCAAACATTACCACCCAAGCGGATGGCATCCATACAATATACACGCCGTATGGACGACGAAAGCGAAAACAAGCGAGAACCCCCAAGTTAGTACTTTAATAAGCCACCTAAGAGTCCTTATTTGGGCATAAGGGATATGACCACTGGCAATACTTAGTATTTAATTTAGGATTTTCACAAATACTTTTGTTTTAAATACACAAATGACGTGTTTAGTGTCAAATCTTGCTCGATACCAGGTATGTGAACAAACCAAATCATAAGAACGTAAGTACAAAAACAATCACCGGCGATCAAATTCACATACTTAAGCTCCCATAATCCCGGTAGTCCGGAAATCACGAAGGATTTCAACCAACTCTCGACATACAAACCAAGATCGTAATGATTCAACACAACACATCATTCGTTACAACATTTCACAAGTAGCATTCGGATTACATCCATCAGAGTTCAAATAAAATCTTACAAACCAAGTTTGAGTGTGCGGAAGCAACATAGTTTAGTACATAACTTCATAGTTTCAATTACATTGCCGGATCGAGTCATGTCCCACAAAAGCATTATCGTGCGAGAACTAGTAGAGACCGCGCATAACGGTCTAGTCTTCATCCCAATGAGGGAGAAGGCGTTACTTGCGACAACCAAAGAAGAACTGGTCATCACGCAATGGTGGAAATAAACCACGAGTACGAGAAGGTACTCACTAGACTTACCCGACAAAAATCGAAATAAAAAGACACCAAGGATCATGCAAGGCTTTTTAGGTGGGCTAGCTTGACACATTTGCATAAAGAGCTTATGAGCATAGTAACCAATTTAAACTTAGCATCAAGCTTAACATCGTTTACACATCCACTAGATTAGCACCTTGTACTAGAGCACTCACTTATTAGGAGCAAACAATATTAACCATAGCGGGTATAATAAAGGCCGTCAACATCATATCATCATTTCCGAACCATTAAGTTATTAAGTGCATCTACATTGGAGATAAGCCCGTCAAGTTCTCACTAACCGGGAGGCGGCGATTCGAATCGAATTACAACTCAGGTGAGGGGTATTCCTAACTCTCACCCCGGCATACTTTGCAAGGGTAGCCGTGGAGTCACCTTTGGGACATCTCGGAACCAAATTCGCGGGTTCGATCGGCGCCAGACACTCTCGGGGATTACCCTTACGCCAGGGCGATCGGGACTTTTAAATCACCGCCCCTTGGACTCACGCCTCGGCTCCCTTCCGAGGCGCACTTTATACTTATCGACTCCCGGCCTGAGGTGAGCTACTCGGCCATGCGGTCGGTCATCGGACCTGACCAACTAAGAGAGAGGCATCGTTCAACATGAACAGGAAAGGCTCCAAGAATCAGTCCTTAAGCGACACGAGCAGGAGTCACCGCAAACCGACAAGCCTCCGTCCGGTCTTCATTTCAAATTAAAATTGGTTCTTTTCCACGATAGCAAATATAGCCAACCGTGCCACATGTATCTTCCTATATCTCGCGGTGTGAGAAATCACCCGACTTCTACAGCGCGTTTAAGCGGGGCTAAGCACTACTCGAGCTGAGCTACATAGGATTCGGGGTAACAATATCTGGACAAGGAATGGGTAACCAATGCGACAAGTGTTTGCATCCAACACCTAAACTTAATGCAACAATATATGTAATAATAATCATCAGAATCTGCAGTTCGGAAAATAGGAGGCTTAATATGCTCCGGGGCTTGCCTTTCACGAAGTTGCAAGGGCGGTGGTCGGGGCACTCAACGGCGACCTCGTCGGCACTTCTCTTCTCAAAAAATTGCTCCTCCTGAATCTCCGGCGTCATTGCTGTCTTTGCTCGCTCGGTTCCTCGAATTCAAAGCAGGTTACTCCTTCCGGTACACCTATTGCATGCCGATGCACAAGATAAATATCATGAATGCATAAGGAATGACATGATGCTCATGATGAATGAATCACAATGGGTGTTTACGAAAACCTCACTTTGGACACTTTCGTTTACCGAGTAATTAGCTCTATTCAAATCACTTTAAGTATGTATCCAACTTAACTTAAACAACAAGAGCAACTTACCTAACTTGCATAACCTAAGATAAAGATGCTCATCTTCAGTTAGAGGCCTAACACCTAGGAACAGTACCATGAACTTAGAATAGTAAAGACATGCTTAAAATAACAGTTAAAGCTTCATATGCAACAAGTAGTAACTTAATTCTATCATAACCAGAGTTCTATAACTCCAAATGACTTGCAAGAGGACATTCTGGAAAGCTTATGAAATTCTCTACAATTCACTTGTAAACATCAAAGCATGATTCTGAAGTTAACCAAATCAATTTCCAGTAGACCTAGAATCTGTCCAGAATGACGGGGTTGCTAACTTAATTATTTAATGATGGTGCAAAAGCCTAATTTGACCAAACCAAGTTTACCAACTTGTTTTCATATCTAAGAAACATCAGAAAGTATAGTGCTAGCTTCTAAATAAATTATTTAATATCCTTTTCCAATTTATTTAGTTAATTAGGTGATTTAAGCAATATATAGTAAAACTATTCATAAAAATCTACAAAAATTACCGTAGCTACCTCATGCTGCACATAGACTACCATAAAATTTTAAAGCCATTGGACCAACATAACTTGCTGTATCCAAAATAACAGATGCCATGTCTATTTCTAGCATAATTAGGAAACCTTATTAAAAAGTGTCAAGCAACAGATTTCCCATTTTTCCTAGCATCCTTCTAGCATAAGAATAGCACCCATAAAATTTTACCTTCACTGGATCTATAGAAAAATTATGAAAATTCACACAAGATCCACTTATTAATAAAAGGAAATTCTATAACTTAAAAACTACACATGCACTAGCTCTAAAATTTTTACCAGAGCTTCACATCAGCAATAACAGACTGCCCACAAAATTTCATAATTTTTGGACCACAGAAACTCAAGATAAAATTCAAACAAGTTTGCATGCTTCTAAAAACACATTTCAAACTCCTATTTAATTCATCAAATTTTTCTAAAACATGTGTCCATATAATATTTTTATTAAATACTAGACATTATCATGAACTCAACAAAATTGGAACCATAGCATTTGGATCTATATACTAGGAGCTACATATTTTTCAAGATGTACATAAATCTGTGAAAATAAAATAAACAAAACAAATCAGAAAACAAAAAGCGTGGAGCCGGCCCGGTCAGACCACGGCGCCTGAGCGCCTGGCCTGCCCCCGACAATGGCGCCAGCGGCCCAAGCTGGGCTCCCTTACCAGCAGCCAGACAGCCGACAGGAGGACCAGCGTGTCGGCCGAGACAAGCGAGGGAGGCGGCGGCGGTGGCGTGGCTTCGCCGCAGCGACTTCTCCGGCGACGAGGAGAGTACCTTCGTGACCAATCCGACCTCCAGCGTTGATTGGTGCCCCAATCACTCTCTCTACCGGTCCCTAAATGCGCGGCCATGGCGCCTGGCGGCTCGGTCATAATGGCGCCTGCGGGCGCTCCGGTGAACCCCGCGCTAGGTACCCGAGCAAAGCGCGCATCGGCTTCCGAGACCAAAGCGGACCTGTCTATACTCTGCTAATGGCTGGGGTGAAGTCGCGAGTGTAGCCATGTGATGTCACCGGCGGCGACCATGGCGCGTGGTGGTGCGCGGCGTGTTCGGCTCGGCGAGAATGGCTTCGTCGGTAACGTCATAACTAGAGCAAATCGACAGCTAGAGAAGATGAAACGAAGGCTAGGGAAGCGGGGAGGCGGTGCGGGCTGCGCGGCCCACGATGACCCGCAACTCCGGCGAGGTAGGCCATGACTACGGCGTCGGAAAAAGCGCCAAGGTCCTCACCTACAGCCACGATTGGCTCGGCTAGAAGGTGGGGAAGGTCGAGACGAACACGCGGAGCGGAGCTATGGTGAAGGCGTGAGTGCGGGTAGATGCAGCGGTGAGCAAGCTCTGCGACGGCGAGCTATGGCGGAGTGGTTGCTGCTTGCGCGCTTGCGATGGCGAGCGGAGAAATGGAAAAGGATCTGGCGAGGGCGTCGGCAGCGCGGTGGCTTCAAAGCGCGTCTGCGGCGCCGGGGCGCGCCGCAATGGCGTGGCCCAGTCGGCGGTCAACCGACCTTCGACGCAAGACGCTTGACACGCGTCCGGCGTTTTTCAAAAACGCGACCACTGTAGCTTCCATTCGATCGGGGTGAGCAAGCGACTGACAATAGCGACTTCCTCGTGGTAAAATGGCTAATCCGTTGCTTGTTTGCAAAAAGCAGTGTTCATGAAAATGTAGACCAAACATCCATCTGCAATTTACTTTCAAGAACTATCACCTAATTAGCCATGGATCGGAAGTTACAACAAGCCAAAGATGGCTCGATCCAACTGAAATGCACCATGACTTAGAATATTTTTCTAAGTGTTGAAAACAGCATGTAATTTCTGACTTGTGGGCCATGTTTGAGCATGTTCTAGCCATTTTCATGAGTTGGTCATAAAACAACTTTTGTTCCTTAATAAATTTGCTACAACTTTTGTAAAGAGTGCACAGCCATGCAAAGTCTCTAAGTTGGACTTTTAAACAGTCAAACAATGACACTCAAGGGTCAATTCAAGTCAAAATCGCATTCGAGGGCATTTTGGTCATTTTGATCTACATGAACAATGTTCCAACAAGTAAACTAAGTATAGTTAAGGTGTATTAGACCATGATCAACCATTTTACAAAGTTGTTATACCTCTTCTACTGATCACATGTGATAAAGAAAGTAAAACAAGCAATTCATACATATGTTTCAATACAATGTTCCACATGTTGCGTGACCTTGTTGTTATACTATACTTGTCACCTTACTACCATGTTGCCATGTTTCCAAGTATGAGAGTTTCATGTTACATTCACATGTTGCACTACTACCATTCACAAGCAATCTAGTACGAAACAAACAGAATATGCGAATGTTTCATATGTATGTTTCAGGGAAAATGACATGATGAGATAATTGATGCACATGTTTATGAGACGAAATGCAATTAGTAGAAGCCAAACACCGAGGGTGTTACAGAAATGGGAGGAGATAAGTATGGATTTTATTGTTGGACTCCCTACTACTCAGAGGAACTTTAACTCTATTTGGGTGATTGTAGACCGTTTGACCAAGTCTGCACACTTCATTACTGTTCACATAGATTTCCGTCCAACTGACTATGCTGAGTTGTACTTCAATCAGATAGTCCGACTTCATGGGGTACCTCGCACTATTGTCTCTGATAGAGGACCACAGTTCACTGCTCGCTTTTGGGAGCACTTACATGGATTATTGGGAACTAAGTTAGTAAGAAGCTCTGCCTATCATCCGCAAACCAATGGGCAAACTGAGCGTGTGAATCAAATCTTAGAAGATATGTTGAGAGCGTGTGTCATCTCGTCTAAGGGTTCATAGGAAAAGTGGTTGCCCCTAGCTGAATTCTCTTATAATAATAGTTATCAAGAGAGTATCAAGATGGCACCGTTTGAAGCTTTGTACGGCCAAAAGTGTAGAACCCCATTGAATTGGGTTGAAGCTGGTGAAAGGAGATATTATGGTATTGATTTTGTTCAAGAAGCCGAAGAACAAGTTCGTACTATCCAAACCCACATGGCCGCAGCTCAAGTTAGGTAGAAAAGTTATGCGGATCGACGTAGAAAACCTATTGAGTTCGAAGTTGGAGACTTCGTTTATCTGAAAGTCTCACCTATGAAGAGTGTCCAACGCTTTGGTGTGAAGCGAAAGCTTGCGCCGAGATATGTCGGTCCGTTTCAAATTATAGGATAGAGTGGTAAGGTAGCATACAAGATCCAATTACCTCCTGAGATGAGTGCTATCTTCAATGTCTTTCATGTATCCCAATTGAAGAAATGTCTTCACGTCCCTGAAGAGAGAGTTCCATTGGAGGATATCGAGTTAAAATCAGATTTGACCTTTGAAGAAAAGCCGGTCCGAGTGATTGACACTCGTGAGCGAGTGACTCGGAGTCAGGTGGTCAAGTTTTACAAAGTCATGTGGAGTAATCAGGGTAGTGAACGCGATGCAACGTGAAAAAGGGAAGATTATTTGAGGGATGATTATAAGGAATTCTATCAACAATGGTACACTTTTCAAATCTAGGGACGAGATTTTTATAAGGGGGGAGGGATGTAACACCCCAGGTGTTTGGCTTCCACATTTGCAATTGAATTTCATAAACATGAGCATCATTCATCCATTCATGAGCCTAGATTGTATGAAACATGATTTTGAAACATTACAACATATGTTTATATTCCATGTGTGTTTGTGTTTATGAAATGAATAGTGTGCAACACTCAAGTGCAACATGTGTAACTCACTTTAGTGAAATATGGTTAGTTCATACTATGCAACAAGATCATGAAACATGTGAAACATGACTATGAAACAGATGTAATATTTCATGTGTTTTTCATTGTTTCAGAACATGCAATGCTTGATTCTTGTGTGACCAATGTGTGGTGTGGCTAATAATTCTCTTAAACAACTTAGTGACACTTAGAATGTCATTTGAAACATTGTTCATGTTGACCATGTTGCCTAATTGTGATTTCAAATAGTGGTTTCACTTGTTTTGACCCCTAAACCCTTTTGTTTGACTGTTTAAAAAGTGTAGCTTAGGATGTTTGCATGTCTGAGAAACCTAAAGCAAAGTTGTAGCAAATTTTATAAGGAACAAACTTTGTTTAGAAGCCAAGTCATGAAAATGTGCACAACATGTTCAAAAAGGACCCACAAGTCAGTATTGAAGGCTGATGCAACACTTGAAATTTTTTCTAAGTGTTATAACTGGATTTCAGTTTCATGTACCCAACTTATGCACCTCGTAGCTCCCAAACAAAGCCAAACCAGCTCGAGCTCCAATTGTAAAAATTGTAGTTCACATGTAGATGTCCAACTTTGTCAATTGTACCTTGAGCTATATCATCACGGATTAGGAGATAATCATCGTCAAACTTCGCCTGTCAGTCGGTACTGTTGAAACCTAAAACGAGAAATTCAGGCTGGTCATGGCCGACCGAGGCCAGAAGGTGGCCGCCGCATGGCCGCCACGCGCCTGGCTCACCCTGACCATGCCGCGCGCTAGCCGGCTTGAAGTGGAGGACGTGCTGCTGCCTTCCGCACGCGCTCTGCCTCCTCCTTCACTTCTTTCGCTCGCCAGAAGTGCCGAAGCGGAGCCACCGGCCGCCATTGTCCCGCCGAGCTCTCGCGCGCGCTCACCATCACTTTCTACCTCGCTCTAGCTAGCCGGAAGCTTCGCCTTGCCTAGCTTCACCATCTTCGTTAGATTGTAGCGTCAAATCGACCTTAGGTGAGGGCCTCCGGCCGTTTCCACCACCACTGCCATGACAGAGCCTCACCGGAGTTGGAGCCATCCGTGGCCGACCACCTCCGGAGCTTTCTCATGCTCATTTCTCCCTCCACTTAGCTTCCTCACGACCCCCTGAAGCTCATACCGAGCTTAGCCGTGCCCTATAGGGCCGGACCTCGCCGGAGCATTGTCGGACCCTGCCGCCGTCCACCATGCACACCGCCGTCCCTGCTAGAGTGTGGTAGGGGTTGCAGCAAGGGCATGGTTAGGTGCGGTCCGTCGAGGCGAGCACGCCGGTGCCTTCGGTTTCGCCGGAGGAGCCGCCGTCGGCGAGCTTCGCCGGTCGCCGTCACGCGTGGCAGCGTGCTCTGCTTCGCTGTCGCTGACAAGCGGACCCACTGACATGTGGACCCTGCTTACCAGTGACTGTTAGTAAATAGGATAGCTCATTTATGCAGATTTTGATGCTGTTTTGGGAATTTTGTAACTCCAAATGTGTAGATCCAAATGGAGTGATTCAAATTTTGTTAGACTCACAGTGAGGTCTAGTATTTAAGAAAAATATGTCTTGAGCACATGATGTAGAAATTTTGGATGAATTAAATAGGAACTTGAAAGGTGTTTTGAATGCATGCAAACTTGTTTAAATCATATCTTGAGTTTATGTGACCCAAAAATTATGAAATTCTGTGGGTAAGCTAATCTTGCTTAGTAGAAGCTCTGGTTAAAATTTGAGTCATTGCATGTATAGTTTTTGAGTTATAGATTTTCCTTTTATCACTGATTGATACTTGGGTGAATTTTTGTAAATTATCTAGGAATCCTATGACCATGAAACTTGGTGGGTAGTATCCTAGTACCTTAAGGATGCTAAGAAAAATATAAAATCTGTTGCTTGACACTTTTCACTAGGGTTTCCTATTTATGCTATTTTTAGCCTTGTTATTTTTGTGTAGGCTGTTATACTTCTTCAAATGATGTGAAATTTTTATAGTAGCCTACTTGGTGAATGTAGTACCTACTGTAATTGTTGTAGATTTAATGGTGCAGTTTTCATATAGGTTTATTATTCCTCTTAAATAATGAATTAAATTAAGAAAGGTATTAAAAGAAATGAATTGGTAATGAACACCTTACTTTATGGTGTTCTTGTGATATGTGTGATGAGGTAGTAAAGTTGGTTTTGTCCATTTATATGTTTGCCACATAAGTTAATATTTATTTTCTTGCATTATGTCTTTCTAGACAGTTCTGGGAACTTTGCAAAGTTCATCATGATAATTTGGTTTGCTGGGCAAGTAGTGAATACAAAAGTTGTAGATAACTTATATATCTAGCTCCTGTTAAAATTTGGTGGTATTTGGCCTAGTAGTTTAGGAGTTACAGTCGTTTAAAGTTATATCACAGTTTTGCTTGCTCTCTGTCTTGTGAAGACAGATTTCTGTTGATTAAAGAATTTGACCTGGTAAAGGTTAGAATCATGCTTTGAGGTCTGAAAATTAATTGTAGGAAATTTCATAAGACTTCCAAATTGTCTTGTTGCCTGTCATTTTGATTTGTAGATCTCCAGTTATGATCAGTTTATCGTATCACCAGATAGTCCCGCTTTTGAAATACTGAATGTTGGTGTGTATGCTTTGTTGCAATGTTCTTGTTGATTGTTTAGGTGCTAGCCTAACTTGAGAACATGCTTAGGTGCAGGTGCTAGGTCCTTAACTGAAGATGAGCAATTGTACATTAGGTTGTATAAACTTGGTAAGTTAAAGTGATTTGAATAGAGATTAAGTTAGAATATGCGACTTTCAGATAAGCATGTGCATTCCCCAAGCATCCCTAACTTCGTTCATGTGCATCCATGATATTTATTTTGCGCATACATGCAATAGGTGTGCCGGAGAGGAGTGGCGCTTGAGGAGTTCGAGGGAGCGAGCCAGGAGGAGGAGCCCAAGGTTCGAACAATCGACGGCGGCCGCCGAGGGAGGAGTTTCCCGAGTGCCACGACCATCGTCCATCCTCTTTCTGAAAAGGCAAGCCACGGAGCATTATAAGTCTCCCATGTTTTTACAAATATATTGAGTATCCCTTATTGTTGATGATGCATTAAGTATATGAATTTGTTGGAACCAATTGTTGCAATATATCCCTACCTTGTCTGGATAAAATCATGTGAATCCTAATTAAGTGTAGGATCGAATGATGCTTAGCTATGCATAGACCGGTAGAAGTCGGGTGATTTCCTGTCACCTGCGAGATGTAGGATGAGCTCTAGTCACAGATGGCTATATTTGCTATCGTAGGAAAAGAACCATGTGTTAATAATGAATGGAGACCGGACGGGATGACGGTAGTGCAGCAACAAGGCATGGAGGTCTTGGGTGTGAATCTATCCCCATCTGTGTCATTTAAGGACCGATTCATTTGACGTCCTTAGGTCATGTTGAACGCACCTAACACTTAGGCGGCGAGATAAGACGTTCCGACCACGGCCGAGTAGCTCAACTCGGGCCGAGGAACCGTGGGGTTTGAATGCATTCGGAGGTAGTAAGGATGTGCGGAGAGCCATTGGCGTAAGCCCAAGGGGAGTCGGGGTTTAAGATCCTGCACTTCTGGCGAGTGGTTCTTTGAGAATGCGAGGCGGCCCGGACCCGCGTCTTTTCTTTTATTTTTCTCTGAGTTGTACCAAAGGTGACTTGTTTGCGACCTGACGGGGAAGCGGGGGTTTGTGTTAGGAATACCCCTCCAATTTGGATAGGAATCGATTGAATCGCCGTCTCTCCGGATAGTGAGAACTTGACTTGAGCAAATGACAACGTAGATTCACTAAATATAAAGATATGGTTAAATGATGATGAGAATGATGATGAGAATGATGATGAGCCATGAAATACATGATATGGCTATTATTGTTTGCAACTAAATCAAATGGTTGATTAGTACAGGTGCTAATATAGATGGTAGGTAATGGCTAAAAGTCAATGCTAGTGCAATTGAATAATGCTATTGGTTACTCAAGCTTTTATGCAAAAGGTTGTCCAAAGAAGATCCACTAATAAAGCCTTGCATACTCCTTGGTGTCATTTATTTTTGGTTTATGATGGGTAAGTCTAGTGAGTAGTATATTCCCGTACTCGGGGTTTATTCCCTCTTGTTGCGAGATGACCTTCTATATCAAGGCTTCGTAAGTATTGTCTCCACCCGTGGGGTGATTTAAGACTAGATCATGGGCATGATCTCTTGTTATCTCATCTGAATGCTTTTGTTGGATGTGATCGGCAAACCTGAATACTGGTATTTGAACTCATGTGTGTGAGTTAAACTATTTGCTTCCGCTACTTTACAAGACTTGGTTTGTAATAACAATGACTCTGATGGGTTGTAATCTATCTGCAAACTGTTTATGAAATGTTGTAACGTGTGAGATGTTATGTTGAATTACTGTGATCTTGGTTGTATGCAAGTTGGTTTGAAATCCTTCGTGGTTTCAGTTGACTACCGGGTTTATATGGGCTCAAGTGCGAGAATTTGATCGTTTCGGCGATTATTTTTGTACTTGTGCTCTTATAAATTGGTCGGTTCTGTGACATGTTTGGCACTCCAACCCTGTTGTGGAGGGTGCTACATTCAGTGGGATACGTTGGGTCGCCTCATTATACTTGGAAGCAAGTAGAGGCTGAAGGACAGTCGCTGTGGTATGACGTTGAGGTGGTTGTACCGCCTCACGAGAATAGACCACAGTGGCTTGGTTGGAGCGTCGAAGCTGATGGACAAACCCCTTGGGAAGGTGCCCAAGTGGCAGCCTTGGAAGTGCTAGTTGATATTTGTTAAGAGTTTGGTGACAAGTTGATCAACGGACCAGCCGAGTCCATTCCACGAGTAGCCCCGTCAGAGGCAGTTTGGCTAGACTTTGAGGATGATCCCTTGGTAATGTCTAAGACAGAGCAGGCACAGAGCTCTGGACTAGCCATGAGTGCCATGATGGCTGTTCTATAGATGTTCCATGATCGTCAGAGCATTTATATTAGTGTTTTGACAGCTCTTCAGCAAGCATAGAATGAACGGCGCAAGTGGAAGAAACATGCGCGCAAGTATGGTAAAGGGATGCGGGCAGCCCAAAATGAGATAGGTGGTTTTATAGATGTTTTGGAAACTCATAGGCAGCAGTTTGTGAACGCTGTCAGGGAAAGCGATGCTAACCATGATCAGATCATGCAGTTGACTCATGAGTGGGATGACGCAATCCATCTGGGACAAACTAGAAACAATGCCAGGGTCATGGTAGAATTTTAGGCTGAAGTCAGAGAGAATGAACTCCTCCGCCAGATTGAAGAACTATAGATTGATGTTCACCGCCTCAATAATCAGATCAATCCGATTCCTCACCCTATTCTAGTGTACCCCATGGTGGGAGGACCATAGGGGATCTTCGTTGATGATGATGGTATGGAAATAGATGCCAATGTCATCGCAGTGCCTAAAGTTGCTGAAGAAGAAGAAGAGGAGGAGGAGGAACTGGAGCCTATCGAGGATGAAGATGGTGAAGGAGTGATTGATGCTGACACCGATGAGGATGCGTAGTTTAGTTGTAGCACAAAGCTAGATGCACTAGTTCATATCTTTTGCTTTCTTCTGGAAGGACGTGTAACTTAAATTCAGTTAGTGACTTTGATGTAATCTCTGAGACTTGCATGTTGGCTCCATGTGGATGTGAGTATTGAAATAGAGGGACAAGTGTATATGTCTGATCTGGTAGTTTTGCCAGGATTAGGTATAGATGTAATCTTGGGGATGGAGTGGATGAGCGGTCATGGAGTGCTCATTAAAACTTCAACAAGGTCATTATGTTGAGGGATCCTATCAACAATGAGGCTTTCCTAGTGTCACTTCCTAGAGATCTGGATCTCCATCACACCACCAATGCTATCTAGACCCTAAGAATTGAGGTCGTTCTGGCAGTCTATGAATTTCCAGATGTATTTCCTGATGATCTACCTGGTTTACCGCCGAATCGAGATATCAAATTTAAGATCGAGTTAGTGCCGGGTACTGCACCTATTTCTAGAAGGCCTTATATGATGCCACCAAATGAGTTGGAAGAGCTTAAAGTTCAGTTACAAGATCTGTTAGAAAGGGGTCTTATCCGACCTAGTGCTTCTCCCTGAAGTTGCCATGCTATATTTGTGAAGGACAAGTCATTGCGCATGTGTGTGGATTATCGTCCACTCAATGCCGTGACAATCAAGAACAAGTACCCATTGCCCCGCATTGATATTTTATTTGATCAGTTGTCTAAGGCAAAGGTATTCTCCAAAATTGATTTGAGATCTGGCTATCATCAGATAAAAATTAGACCGAAGGATATACCTAAGACAGCTTTTTCTATCAGATATGGGTTGTATGAGTATCTTGTTATGTCTTTTGGTTTGACCAACGCTCCTGCATACTTCGTATATCTGATGAATTCAGTATTCATGTCAGAAATGGACAAATTTGTGGTTGACTTCATTGATGACATCTTGATCTTTTCCGTGAATGCTGAAGAACATGCCGAGCATCTGAGAATTGTTTTATCCAGACTACGAGAACATAAGCTTTATGCCAAGTTCAGTGAATATGAGTTTTGGCTAAAGAAAGTACCTTTCTTGGGTCATGTGTTGTCTGATGAAGGGATTTCGGTGGATCCAACTAAGGTGCAAGAAGTCTTGGATTGGAAAGCACCAACTTCAGTGCATGAGGTTAGGAGTTTCCTTGGTTTGGCTGGCTACTATCATCGCTTCATCTCGGATTTCTCTAAAATAGCCAAGCCCATGACCAGGTTGCTTTAGAAATATATGAAGTTTGTTTGGACTCCGGAGTGTGAGACTGCTTTTCACACTTTGCGGACTTTATTGACTTCAGCTCCTGTCTTGGCACAATCTGATATCGAGAAACCTTTTGATGTGTTTTGTGATGCATCAGGTACCGGTTTAAGATGTGTTCTTATGCAGGAAGGCCAGGTTATTGCTTATGCCTTGCGTCAGTTGAGGAAGCATGAAGCCAATTATCCAACTCATGATCTACAGTTAGCTGTTGTTGTTCATGCTTTGAAGATTTGGAGGCATTACCTGCTCGGTAACGTGTGTCATGTCTATACCGATCATAAAAGTCTCAAATATATCTTCACTCAACCGGAACTTAACATGAGGCAGAGAAGATGGTTAGAGTTGATCAAAGATTACAACTTAGAAGTACATTATCATCCTGGCAAAGAAAATGTGGTTGCCGACGCTTTGAGTAGAAAGTCTCACTGTAACTCTCTCTTAGAAGGAGATTATCATTTGACACATCTGTTACATCCTGTGGTGTTGCATAGTATTACTCTTAGTTGCTCTCTTGAAAGTAAAATCATCGAGCTTCAGAAATCCGATGTGGGTGTGTTCCACATAAAAAGGAAGATGAAGGAGCAAGAAATAAAACACTTCCAAGTAGATGAGAAGGGTGTCCTATGGTTTAAGGATAGACTTGTAGTGCCGAAGGACAAAGAGCTTAGAAACCAAATCTTAGATGAAGCTCACTCCTCCAAGTTATCTATTCACCTAGGAAGTAGCAAAATGTATAAATACTTGAAACCTCGCTTTTAGTGGACCAAGATGAAGAAAGAAATCACAGCTTATGTTGCAATGTGTGACAATTGTTGTAGAGTCAAAGCAATTCACTTGAAGCTTGCTGGACTTCTTCAACCATTGTCCATTCTAGGATGAAAATGGGAAGAAATTAGTATGGATTTCATTGTTGGACTTCCCCCTACCCAAAAGAATTTTAATTCTATATGGGTAATAGTGGATCGTTTAACCAAGTCTGCCCATTTCATACCAGTTAGAACTGACTATCGACCAAGTGACTTGCTGAGTTGTATTTTAATCAGATAGTATGTCTCCATGGTGTTGCTAGAACCATTGTATCTGACAGAGGACCTCAGTTCACTACTCGTTTTTGGGAACATTTGCACAAGATGTTAGGCACCAACTTAGTAAGAAGTTCTGCTTATCATCCACAGACCTCCAGACAGATAGAGCGGGTGAATCAAATATTGGAAGACATGTTAAGAGCTTGTGTCATATCTTCCAAAGGCTCATGGGAGAAGTGGTTACCCTTGGCTGAATTTTCCTATAATAATAGCTATCAAGAAAGTATCAAGATGGCTCCGTTCGAAGCGTTGTATAGCCACAAATGTAGAACTCCTTTGAACCAGGTTGAATCTGGAGAAAGGAGATATTACGGTATTGATTTCATCAAAGAGGCTAAACAATAAGTCCATACTATCCAGAAACATATGGAAGCTGCTCAAGCTAGGCAGAAAAGCTATGCGGATAAAACAAGGAAGCCCATTGAGTTTGAAGTTGGTGATTACATTTATCTGAAAGTATCACCGATGAAAGGTGTGCAATGGTTCGTAGTCAAGAGGAAGCTTGCACCTAGATATGTAGGTCCATTTCCGATCATAGAGAAGAGTGGGAGAGTAGCCTACAAGATAGAGCTACCTTATGAGATGAGAGCTATCTTCAATGTTTTTCATGTATCTCAATTGAAGAAATGTCTCCGCGTTCTAGAAGAAACAGTTTCACTTAGAAATATCAAATTGAAATCAGATCTATCCTATGAAGAAAGGCCGGTGCGGGTTATTGATACAAAAGAGAGAGTAACCCGGAACCGTGTGGTCAAGTTTTACAAGGTCATGTGGAATAATCAGGGTAGTGAGAGCGATGCAACGTGGGAACGGGAAGATTATTTGAAGGATGTATACCCTACCTTTTATTCAAAATGGTACGCTTTTCAAATCTCTGTACGAGATTTTTATAAGGGGGATGGGCTATAACACCCTAGGTGTTAGGCTTGCATAATTGCACTTGCATTGCATAAGCATAAGCATTTTCACATGAAACATTGCTATGAAACATGTGAAACATACTATTGTTCTTCTATGTTTCATTGTATGTATGCTTTATAATCATGTGTGATTAAGTGCAAGTGGTTGATGTTTGTCACTAAAACACCTTAGCTACACTTAGGATGCTTAATGGAACAATGTTCATGTAGATCACTTTACCTAATTAAGCTCCTAAGTGATGACATGCTTGGTTGACCTAGGAAGTATTTGTGTGACCAATGTGAAATGCTTGTGAGACCTTAGGGGTACCCTAAACATGTTTAGAATGTCACTAGGAACAACTTTGGTATTCATGACTAAGGCTAGTTTGGTCTCTAAGTCATACCTATAGTGTAAAGTACAATTTTCATGATGTATGTTTGACTGGAGTTGAACTGCACTTTAGAAACTTTGCATGGATGTGCACCCTAAAACAAAGTTGTAGTACTTGAGTAGTGTAACAACTTTTATTTTTGGGTCATAGGCTAATTCAGCTCCTAACATGCTTGAATTTGGATCACAAAAATCATTGCATTGCTGTTTTTCAAACTTAGGAAATTTTCTAAGTCTAAGTAGGTTTCACAGTTTGATGTATCCTACTTTGGGTTGGTGTAACTTCTAAACCTTTGCGAATTAGAAGATGATTTCTAAATCAATCTGGTAGCACTCACATACATCTCCAACTCTTATTAATGTAATTTGTGCTAACTCGCCATGGTTTTAGAGTTTGGAGGGGGAGAAAGCACGCTATCAGTCGACCGACGCTGAGCCTGATGGTCGTCACGACCGAGCCGTCATGCCCGACAGCCATCAGTCCGAGTGCGCCAGGTGGAAGCCATACGCCGGAGTTGCCCCCACTAGTCAGGCCATCGCGGACACCTCAACGCCCCGTGCCTAACTCTTCACATTGCTGGCCTCGCTCGTGTCCATTCGCCTCGTCCGAGCCACGCAAAGCAACGCACCGCGTCTGTGGCAGAACCTCCTAAATTATAGGGCCCACATGCACCTGTCACTGTCCAACGACCTTTGACACCCATGCATACGTTCCCGGTAACTTAAGAAGACTGTCGGGTGTCCTCAGAGAACCCTGAATCATCCATGATTTCTGAGCAGGATCACATTACAGAGTCATTGTAGTATTACAACAGTTTATTCAAATAGATACATCAGAGTAAAAATAGCAGAAGTCTTACAATAACATAGTTTACAAACCATTTGTTTCAAACCATACAACTAAGTTCAGTTAATAATACAAAACAAAGTAGTGGAGTGGCATTATAATATATTACAAAACACATAATTAAAGCTGCCCTGCCTAAGGACCCACACATTTACTCATCGTCATCGCACTGAACAACAGTCATGCAGCACGATCCAAAACAGATCTGCTCATGACCCTCACCTGCAACAAGGGTCAACGAACCCTGAGTACAAAAGTGCTCAACAAGACTTAATCGAAATAAAAACTGATAGAACTTATGAATGCAGGCTCAGGGATTCAAGGTATGGCTTTAGCAATAATCAAAGTTCTTTTGCGTAAAAGTTTTTTAATAAAATTCTTTACATCAACATTTAAAACTTCATAAGATTATATACAAAGCTGACGCGATCCATGTTGAGATCATGAAACTTCGTATCCAACACTTTTTCAAACCATCCTCAAGTTCTAGTTATTAATACTATGATGATGAAAAGTGAGTTGAGTCTCCATAACCGAGGAGCAATGACGATTCGAACCGATAAAAACCCAGCTGGGAATTCTAAACCACACAACATATGTAGGTCCCCGACTTACATATATCAACCTACCCTCGGATCTTCTAAAACAAGAATGGGTCCGCGCCACCCGAGAATACATTACTCCACACTCCAGCCCATTGCCACGTGGGTACACGCTATTCCCGCCATATCTCCACTCCTAGTGCGCGAGTAGCCATTCTCGTAATAGAATATCCAAGTTAAGGCTTACCAGAGTATGTGGTTAGTACTACAAAGTCTCACCTCATGCAATTCAACAACGGACGGACCTTAATTGACACAGACGGAAAAGAACCCGCTCACAAGACCTCCATGTCTTGTTGCTCACACACACCGAGTCCGCCCAGTCTAGATTTATTACTCCACATTCCCATATCACATGATAACATAAGTAACCAAAGTTCCATTTAAAACTTGCAGGTGACAGGTAATCACCCGACTTTCATCGTTCTAAGCAAAGCTAAGCAAAACTAGGCATGTACGAATCTAAAACTGGTAATATGGTAAATATGGAATAACAAGGTTGGTAATGTATCAATTCGGTTTTCACTTGACTCCTAATCACTGAATGCAGTAAAAAGAAGCAAAAGCAAAAATCAATTTGTAAAATACAAGGTAGGGTTGTATGCATCCGGGGCTTGCCTTCGTTGACGGAAAAGTCTGGGTCCGGAGTCGTTCCACCGATATCAACACCAACCTCCACAGACGGATCAACCTCCTCAACTACTTGATTAACTACCACGTGTTCACCTTCGTTCACTACACGTAGTAACAATGCCATGTTTAACATGATGCGGAATACGAAACATGATGCTCGATGATGGATGCAAAATTAACAACTTGAATACAACTTTCCTTCGCGGTACCGTTACAAGTTAAACTAACTAAACCATTTTCGCAACACTCACATCAATTGTCAAGGATCATCACCAACTAATGACCCAAGGACATCACTCAATCAAAAATTCAAACAAAACCTAAATCACTAAAGGTTACTATTTGCTTTTATGAATTAATTAATTAATTAAGAATTATGAAATAAATCAACTTGTTCCAATTGGCCTCAAAATTTTTTTTGTAAATGTTCATCACATGATAACTAAGTGACAAAACAATTTTCATAATTTTTGGATACATAAATAAGCCTAGAAAAATCCTAGAAACTCATTTATTAATTAATTGAGCAATTTTTATCACATTCAAAAAGTACTAAAAAACAACATTTCATATTTTTCCTAAATAATATACATCACAAAGAGGTCACACAAAAAGTTTCATAATTTTTGAAGCTCTAAATAAATCTACACAAAAATAACAAAAATAGATACTATTCATTCATTGCTGAACATAGAAAAATCCATTTTGAACTACACAGTCGCTGACACCTGGGTCCCACCTGTCATCCCCAACCTCCGGCATTGACTGCGACGGTGACGGCGCTGACCAGCGCTAACTCGCCGACGGTGAGTCCAACGGCGACGGCCAAAGTACCAAAACACTCACAACAACATGGCGCATCGATGGAGACACTAGCTAACTCAATCACGGCACGATTCAAGGCTGACGCCGGCCATGGCAGACGCGGTGGCATGGCAACGCTACGCCGGCGACGTGAAACCAGAAGAGCTTAAACAAAGGATCCAAGAAGAACCAGTAGCTCACCCCGAATGCGTTGAAGCAAGGAGCGAGGTCGGAGAAGCAACGGAGAGGCGTGACGACGACCACGGTGATCACGGCGGAGCAAAGATCGTCGGTGAGGGAGAACCAGCGACTACAGTGATCAAAACAAGCAAGCAACACAGGATTAAGCACCACAGCATTGAGACGAAGCCGTAGGTACACTAATCATGGGCAATGGCTCACCGGAGGATGCTGGCCGCGGAGAAACGGAATCTCGGGTGAGGTGACCGGCCGCGAGGAAGAAAGCGACGAACGGCAAACTCACGGCGAAATCAATCGACCAGAGCTAGCTGGCTAGGTGCGCAAGGAGTAGGCGAAGCTATCTAGCGCTATGCCGCGACTGTGAAGACACTACCGCGACGGTGCGAGCTCGCCGGAGATGAACAAGGTGACGGGAAGAAAAACAGAGCAAGGGAGCGGGGACAAACGGCGACGACCAAGGCTAAATAGCGTGGCTCAGAAGCCCAAGGAAGCCACACAGGAGACTTCTCCGCGCCAGCGCGAAGCCGAGGACATCCACGCACGCGCCTGGAACCGAACCGAAGGTCGCCGGCAATGTAGCAAGAGCGGTGAACACTGATCATCGAAATTACAGAATTGCCATCCAGTTTAAAAATCCAAATTACTCCCAAATTTTTGTAACAACTCAAAAATCTCCAACAACAAAAGTTGTTCAAAATCAAAAGTTCTACAACTTTGCTTTTATAACCAACCCCTAATTCGGTCTACATTTTAAAATGAACTTTTGAATTCAAATAGGGGACATTTAAGGAATTTCGCCTTTTCAAATAACTTCAAATTTTACTAAACAACTTGAAAAACTCCAAAAACAAACTTTGTACAACTTGACAAGATCTACACTTTTGCTTTAAGGCTCAACCCCAAAATGTGCTTTGATTTTGAAATGGATTTTCAGGGTAGGGTTTAAATATTGAAAACCAGGGTTTTCGGAATTTCAAATCAATACAAAGATTTCAAACTTGATTCAAACAATACCAAGCAATACTTATAACATAAATGTAAACTGGTTTTAGTGAATGCATATCAAAGTTTGCAATATGACCAATGCCTTGCAATGCATATGATGATATGTCTAGTTTTTTTAATATTTAAACACCCGGGGTGTTACAATCCTTCCCCCTAAATGAAATCTCGCCCCGAGATTCAAAGCCAAAGGGTAAGTAATGGAAAAGGAAATGTGCCAATCCAAAAACATCCAATTCTTATCCATAAAACAGCTGAGGTTCCTTTACAAAACACAATTTGTAACAACCGAGCTCAACTAACATTACTCTATTCTATAATGACGCAAGAAACTCTGGAAACTTTTCTAACAAGTAATCTTCTGATTCCCAAGTAGCCTCCTCTTCTGAATGTTGATTCCATTGTATCTTGTAGAACTTTATTGTCCTCCTTCGAGTAACACGATCTTTCTGATCCAACACTCGGATAGGATATTCTGAATACGTCAGATCTGGTTCAAGTTCCACTCCTTCAACTTCAACATTCTGCTCAGGCACTCGGAGACACTTCTTCAACTGAGACACATGGAACACATCATGTACAATTGATAAATATTCTGGTAATTTCAAGCGATAGGTCACGTTTCCATATCTCTCTAGAATTTAAAATGGTCCAATATATCAAGGTGCCAACTTGCCTTTAACACCAAAACGGGTAACTCCCTTCATTGGTGATACTTTTAGATATACAAAATCTCATTTTCTAAACACCAATGGTCTCCGTCGTCTATTCGCATAACTCTTTTGGCGGGACTGAGCTATCTTCAAATTACTCTGTATTTGCCTAACCTTGTCTTCTGTTTCTTTCACAAGGTCAACTCCAAAGAATCTTCTTTCTCCGGGCTCAGACCAACTCAATGATGTTCTGCATCTACGACCATAGAGTGCTTCAAATGGAGCCATTCTAATGCTTTCCTAATAACTATTGTTATATGAGAACTCGGCCAAAGGTAAGCATTCGTCCCACTTGTTGGAATAATTAAGGACACAACACCTTAACATATCTTCAAGCACTTGATTGACTCTTTCAGTCTATCCATCAGTCTGCGGATGATAAGCTGTATTATACAGGAGCTTGGTACCCAATGAAGAATGCAATTGTTTCCAAAAACTGGAGACAAACTGTGTACCCCTATCTGACACTATGGTCATTGGTATTCCATGGAGACTCATAATTCTTGCTAAATATATCTTGTCATATTGGATAGTGGGATATATAGTCTTGACAGGAAGAAAATGTGCTGACTTAGTGAGTCAATCTACAATAACCCATATTAAGTCAAATCCCTTTGATGTCTTGGGTAGACCAACAATAAAGTCCATACTTATGTCCTCCCACTTCCAAGCTGGAATAGGCAATGGTTGTAATTCTCCAGCATACCTCAAATGTATAGCTTTCACTTTCTAACAAGTATCACACTTTGCTATATATCTCGCAATTTCTATCTTCATTTTGGTCCACCAAAACCTTTGTTTTAAGTCATGGTACATCTTGTTGCTTCCCGGATGGATAGATAACCTAGTAGCATGTGCTTCTTCAAGAATTGACTGTTGCAACTCGAGAACCTTTGGTACTACCAGATGATCCTTGAACCATAGCACACCTTCATTATCTATGCTGAAACATTCCGCCTTCCCATTCCTAACTCTTTCCTTGATATGGGTTACACCCTTGTTTTCCTTCTGAGTAGCAATAACTTGATCCCGAATAGTGGCTTCAATAATTATGTTGGTCAAACTACCTTGTTGAATTACCTCTACATTCAATTTCTCCATCTCTTGACATAAGGTCAGACCCATTGTTCTTACTGTCAGGCAATTGCAATAACTTTTGCAACTGAGGGCATCTGCCACCACATTTGCTTTACCAGGGTGATAATGTACTTCCAAGTCATAATCTTTAATCAGCTCTAACCAACTTCTTTGTCGCATATTCAATTCTGACTGAGTAAAGATATACTTTAAGCTCTTGTGGTCTGTATAAATATGGGACGTATTACCAAGTAGGTAATGCCACCAAATCTTCAGAGCATGGACCACAGCTGCTAACTCCAGATCATGAGTCGGATAGTGTTCTTCATGTTGCTTAAGTTGCCTAGATGCATAAGCAATGACTCGGCCCTCTTGCATCAACACACATCTAATACCAACACCCGAAGCATCACAATAAACATCAAACGGTTTCTCGGGTTGGGCTAATACTGGTGCAGTGGTCAACAGTCTCTTCAAAGTCTGGAAAGCCTCTTCACAATCAGATGACCAGGCAAACTTGACTTGGTTCTTCAGTAACTCAGTTATAGACTTTGATACTTTAGAGAAATCTGGAATAAACTGACGGTAATACCCCGCCAATCCTAGAAAACTCCGAACTTGATGAACTGTGATTGGTGGTTTCCAATCAAGCACATCCTTCACTTTGCTTGGATCAACAGCAACTCCTTCCGCTGACAAGACATGTCCAAGAAATTGTACTTCCTTAAGCCAAAAATCACACTTGCTGAACTTGGCATATAGTTGATGTTCTCTCAAGCAAGTCAGAACAATTCTGAGGTGTTTCGCATGTTCTTCCTTATTCTTGGAATATACTAGAATGTCATCAATAAACACCACTACAAATTTGTCTAGCTTAGGCATGAATACTGAATTCATCAAATACATGAAATGAGCTGGAGCATTTGTTAAACCAAAAGACATTACCAAGTATTCATATAATCCATATCTTGTGGTAAAAGCCGTTTTGGGAATATCTTCCGGCTTTATCTTGATTTGGTGATATCCTGACCTCAAATCTATCTTGGAGAAAACTTTGGCTTCGGCCAGTTGATCAAAAAGCAAATCTATCCGAGGTAATGGATACTTATTTTTGATGGTCACTTCATTCAACGGACGATAGTCAACACATAACCTCAGGGTCTCATCCTTCTTTTTCACAAAAATTGCCGGACATCCCCAAGGCGATGAACTAGGTTGGATAAACCCCTTCTCAATCAATTCTTGCAACTGAGTCTTCAACTCGGCTAACTCCTTAGGTGGCATCCTATAAGCTCTCTGAGAAATCGAAGCTGTTCTAGGTTGCAATTCTATGTTAAACTGGACATCCCTATCAGGTGGTAGCTCGGGTAAATCTTCAGGAAACACATCAGGAAATTCACATACTACCGGGATATCTCTAATCTCTTTGACGGCAGTTGCACAAACTTTGCCCACTGATCTTCTTAAGGTTAGAAGTTGGATGAGAAGTTGAGAAGTACTATCTGGCAAACTCACCCTTATAGTTCTATTCAAAGCATCTATAACAGCCTTATGCTGATATATCCAATTCATTCCTAAGATTACATCTATATCCTCATCCTTAAGGATAATCATGGTAGTGGGAAAATATGCCCACCCAGGTTTATGGGTACCTGGTATACCATTTCCTTAGTACACAGACGTCCCCTGGGCGACTGTATAAAGAAATTTTCCTTTGTTGCCCCAATTAAAATTTCATACTTCACCACAAATGTTCTATTAATGAATGAATGTGATGCGCTAGAATCAAAAAGTATAACTGCAGGATGGTTGGCGACAGGAAACATACCCATCATCACTGGCTCCCCTTCCGGCATTTCCCCAGCTTGAATGTAGAACACTCATCCTATCTTCCTTTCATCTTTGCCTTTCTGAACATTTTGATTGTTGCCCTTATTCTGTGCCTGACCCTGTTGTTGATTTGCAGTGGCCTTCTGATAATTGGGATTAGACTGCCTTGGATACGGACATTCTCTCGAGAAATGACCAGGCTTGCCACAATTGATATAGGGATACTTGTGACCCTGGGGTGTTGAAGCAGAAACCCCAGAATCATTTGTCGGTTGTGGATTCTGATAAGTTGCAACAGGACAGACATTTGATTGCTGACCGGCTTGAAACTGCGGCAGACGATAAGGAGGACGATTATGATTTACTGGATGATAAATCACCCTCTACCTCTTTTGATTTCCCCCAAAAGATCCAGACGGCATACTCTTTTTCTTCTTGAGCTCCTTATGCTGCCGATACTTTGCCTCTGAAGCAATTGCAATATTCACTGCCTCATGATAAGTGACATTGGTACAAGTTGTCATCATAGTCTGCAATTTGGTATTTAGACCTCTCATGAACCATTTCTTTTTCTTGGCATCAGTATTGACATGTTCAGGTGCATATTGTGATAGGTGATTGAATCTTCCCACATACTGCATCACGGTTTGATCTCCTTGCTTCAAAGCAAGGAACTCATCTAGCTTCATAGTCATAACTCCCTCCGGGATATAATGGGCTCTGAAAGCAGTACGAAACTCCATCCAAGTTAATGGAACACATGCGGGTTGCATGGCCATAAGATTTGCATACCAAGCACCGGCTGCACCTCTAAGTTGTTGAGCAGCAAAGACTGGTTTTTGAAACTCTGTGCATGGTATAAGATCAAATTTCTGCTCCATGGTCCTAAGCCAATCATCAGCCTCCAATGGTTCATCTACCTTAGTGAACACTAGGGGTTTTGTATCTATGAAGTCCACATATGTAGCCTCCTGCCTGTTATGATGGTGACCACGGTTTTCATTCATCTGATTCTGATTACTTTGAGCCATCTCATGAAGCAAACAAGAATTTTCAACTGTCACATTGACAAGTGCGGCTATAGCATCCGCTAGATTTGTTGGAACTAGTGGCGGATCTGGAATATCGTTCTCATTTTTTGAAGTACCAGGGATATACGAACCCTACGTACGACGCATCTGTTCACAACAAACCAAACTTTACTCACAAGCCTTTATTGATTGATAAAAGAGCGGACTACAACTCATTACACTAGTTTCACTTATTTAAACACAAGACCGCATTTAAACAAGACTACTTAACTTAAACTAGAACTAACTATTATACAACTCTACTCCTTTTCGTGATTACATCAAACTTCAGGCTTGGTATCCATTCCAAAAATATTACCGCCTTCATTGTCATTTTCATCGATCATTACTAATTCTTCGGGATCTTCTTCTTCTTCTTCTTCCGATTCACTACCATCGGCAAGAATAACACCAGGATCCATTGCATCAGCTTGGGGTTCATGATTAGGATCCAGGAGATTGCTTAGCCTATGAACTTCCTCATACAAATAGGTATTATGCTCTTCTAAATCTTCTACATAAAATTCTAACTCATGAGTTCTAGCTCTAGCTACGTTCTCTCTATGCCAAGCTTCATTTCTTCCTTCTACCGTACGAACTAACATACGTTCGCAGTTCCTATGAGCGGTGGTGAGACGTCTTAATTGCTCCTATAGTCGACCCACCTGGATGGCATCCATGGCCCTATCTCTAGTAGCTTGGGCTAACTCTGCAGAAATCCTCTGTATCTCCGCCTGAGAATTGGGCCTAGAGCTACTACTGCTAGCACCATCATTCCTAGGGGCAAGTTGATGGCGAGGAACTCCTTTGGGTCCAGTGGACTTACGGGGTGTCTTCTTGGTACGAGCCATACTGTACAAGCAGGATTAATCCAAGTAAAACAATCTGACCACAGTCTCAAGAGCAGTAAGGATGGACTACACAACTCATCCCATACACACTACTCACCCAGACTCAGAGACGAAGGAAGTAACAAGTGAATTAATTATGATGCACGAATCGTTCTTACAAACAAAACCACCAAAGCTTAAAACGAACATAAACAACATTTGTTTTTATATAGGGCATAGTAAGATTACTACTCCACCACACAAAACCTTTTTAATCAAATAAGGAATGGTGAGAAAGAAATAAGACAAGTCAGAAGCAATTTGGACCAAATTAATAAGTTAAATATAGTCATCCCAAATCATTTTGAAGTTTTTGTAAACCAATGCAACCAAAAACTTTGTAACGATCTCTCTGATACCATTCAAGGTTGACGCCGGCCATGGCGGACGTGGTGTCACGACAACGCTACGCCGGCGATGTGAAACTAGTAGAGCTTAAACAAAGGATCCAGGAAGCACCAGTAGCTCACCCCGAACGCGTTGAAGCAAGGAGCGAGGTCGGAGAAGCAACAGAGAGGCGTGACGACGACCACGGTGATCACGGCGGAGCAAAGATCGTCGGTGAGGGAGAACCGGCGACTGCAGTGATCAAAAAGAGCAAGCAGCACAGGATTAAGCACCACGGAATCTGGGGTGAGGTGACCGGCCGCGAGGAAGAAAGCGACAAACGGCGAACTCACGGCGAAATCAATCAACCAGAGCTAGCTGGCTGGGTGCGCAAGGAGTAGGCGAAGCTATCTAGCGCTATGCCGTGACGGTGAAGACACTACCATGACGGTGCGAGCTCACCAGAGATGAACAAGGCGATGGGAAGAAAAATAGAGCAAGGGAGCAGGGACAAACGGTGATGGCCAAGGCTAAATAGCGTGGCTTAGAAGTGCAAGGAAGCCACGCAGGAGACTTCTCCGCGCCAGCGCGAAGCCGAGGACGTTCACGCGCGCACCTGGAACCGAACCAAAGGTCACCGGCAATGTAGCAAGAGCGGCGAACACTGTTCATCGAAATTACAGAATTGCCATCCAATTTAAAAATCCAAATTACTCCTAAATTTTTGTAACAACTCAAAAATCTCCAAAAACAAAAGTTATTCGAAATCAAATGTTCTACAACTTTGCTTTTATAACCAACCCCTAATTCGGTCTACATTTTGAAATGAACTTTTGAATTCAAATAGGGGACATTTAAGGAATTTTGCCTTTTCAAATAACTTCAAATTTTACTAAACAACTTGAAAAACTCCAAAAACAAACTTTGTACAACTTGACAAGATCTACACTTTTGCTTTAAGGCTCAACCCCAAAATGTGCTTCGATTTTGAAATGGATTTTCAGGGTAGGGTTTAAATATTGAAAACGAGGGTTTTCGGAATTTCAAATCAATACAACGATTTCAAACTTGATTCAAACAATACCAAGCAATACTTATAACATAAATGTAAATTGGTTTTAGTGAATGCATATCAAAGTTTGCAACATGACCAATGCCTTGCAATGCATATGATGATATGTCCAGTTTTTTTAATACTTAAACACCCGAGGTGTTACACGTCACTGCCATCGCCGCCGAGAACCCGCCGTCGCGTAGCTCCTCCGCTGGCCAGCCATTGCGTAATTTCTCATGCACGTAGATGGGCCTCGCTTCGCTCTACTCCCTCGACCCAGTTGCAGTCTCGTTCGTGACCAGGTGAGGGCCTATTGGCCATTTCCGCCACCGCCACCATGAATGGACCCTCGTTAGACTTTGAGCTCGTCGTGGCCCGAGCTAGCCACCGTGCCTCCGTGCTTCTTTTCCTTCACCTCATCTTCCCCGTGCCTCATAGTTGCTCTAACCCTACCTCGCCGAACCTCTACCCCTCTACCATCGGCGGCATGTTAGCCTCATCGGAGTGAGCTCCACCGCCGTGCAGACATGCCCGTGGCTAGGCTTCCCGAGCATACTCACTAACCCTAGATTAGCATTGATAGCTTGCCCTGAGCACCGTAATGCTAAAGCACCTCTCGCCTGGACCTACCAGGGTCGAACACGGCCGACGCGCCTCCCCACAGCGCCGCCGTGCCGCCATGGCCGGCAACAAACTATCTCCTGTGCGCCTCCGGGCTAACCACCTACACGTATAGATGCGGGAGAGGGTGAGGATCATCATGGTGGTGTCGGTTTCGCTGGAGAGTTCGCCGTCGGTGAGCTAGCGCCGGTCAAACCACCGCACCTATCTCCGTTTGACTGACCAGTGGGGTCCGCTGACTTATGGGTCCCGCGTGTAGTGTCTGTAGTTCTAGGTTTTGTTTATTTCTTTTCCAAATTTTTGTGCTAAATTTGGAAAATGATATCTAGGGCTAGGGGTGTCCAAATTGAGTGAACCAAATTTTGTTGGATTCATTATGAAGTTTAGTATTTGATAAAAATATGAAATGCACTATTTCTTGTATTTTTCTAGGAGAATAAAATAGAGCTTGATAAATGCTTTTAAATGGTGTCAATCTTGTAAAATGTATACCTTGAGCTAGGAAAGTGCTAAAAATGTGATTCCAATTTTGTTGCTCTCGTATTATCATGTACTACATCGGAAAAATATTGGTTGCATAGTGATCTTACTGAAAATAGGAGTTTGATATTTATCTTAAATAAATGCTAGATTCTTGTGCTATTTTTCATGGTAAAAATATATATCCATTGAGCATGAAACTTTTTGTACAGTGTTCTTGTGCTGTGAAGAAGCTAAGAGAAATATGAATTCTGTAGTTTGACACTTTTAAATAGGATTTCCTATTTATGCTATTTTAAGCCCTACTGGCTTGTCATTTTTGTGTAGGATGTTATACTTATTCAAATGCTGTGAAATTTATACAATAGCCTATTGGGGACATGTATAAGCTACTGCAATTTTTGTGGAATTTATGTACACTTTTTATATGTGTTTATTATTTCACCTAATTATCTAAATAAATTAATAAAGGCATGAAAAGAAGTTATTAAGGAATGGCCACTATGTTTTCTAGTGCTCATTTGATGTATGTTAACTGTTGGTAATATTGGTAGTACTAAAAGTACCATTCTTATATGTAGTGAAATATTATTTTCCCTAAAATTCACTTATAGTGATTTTCTGGACAGATTCTAGTGTTAAGCAAATTACATGGTAAAGATGATGTTTGCTATGAATCTTGTCTATAATAAAGTTGTAGATAACTTACTTATCTAGCTTGTGTTAAATTTGCATGGCATTTGGCCAAATATTTAGTGAGTTATGACTGTTCAAAGTGGGTCTTCAGAACTTGTAGTTCTCTGGAATTTCAGGACCAGATTTGATAAATGTGTCTGTTTGACCTTGTTAACTTGGGAATCATGCAGAGATGTTTAAACATTAATAGTAGAAAATTTCATAAGCTTTTCAGATTGTCTTGTTTCATATCTTTTGGGTCAGTACAACTCCAGTTATGAGTGAAACTAGTAGCTGCTGTCTGCAGCCCTAAATCTTTGAATGCAGTGAATAACTTGATTGCTTTATATGAGTTGATGTGATGATTTAGATGCGTAGGCTAATTAACATAAGTTGTTAGTTGCAGGTGCTAGACCACTTACTGAAGACGAACAACTTTATCTTAGGTTGCTAGAGCTTGGTGAGTATGTAGTTCTTGCTTTCATGAAGAGATATGCATCTACTCAGTAAAATAAATGTTAATCTTGAATCATCATGTCATTCATGTGTCCGTCTATACATGGCTATACATTTCATCTTCACCTTCCCTCTCTTTTGCATGCATGACTCTTATGCAGTGTATATGCATGCAATAGGTGTTCCGGAGGGAGTCACGCTTCTGGAATTCGAACAACGACTTCCGGAGGAGCAGTAGCAAGTCTAGGAGCAGGAGGTGTAGGCCCTAGAAGGAGGAGCCAACGAAGGAGTTCTTGAGTGTCCCAATCACCAACCATCCTCTTTTCTGAAAGGCAAGCCCCGGAGCATTCTAAGTCTCCTATGTTTTAAAAATGATTACTTTGAGTATCTTTATATGTTTGATGCATTAAGTGATAGGAATTGGATGCAAATACTTGTTGCATATCTATCTATTCCTTGTCCAGTAAACGTACCCTGAATCCTATTTAGGTCCAGGAGCGAATCAATGCTTAGCCATGCTTAGACCGGTAAAGTGAGGTGATTTCCTGTCACCTACAAGATAGGATGATATCTGGTCACGGTTGGGTATATTTGCTATCGTGGAAATAACCATGTGCTAATAATAAATGGAGACCGGGCGGGATGTCGATAGAGAAGCAACAAGGCAAGGAGGCCTTGGGTGTGGATCTATCCCCGTCTGTGTTGGTTAAGGACCAATTCGCTATACGTCCTCATGTCATGTTGAACGCATGCCTATCACTTAGTTGGTCGGATAACTCGTTTCGACCGCGTAACCGAGTAGGTCAAGTCATGCCGGAAGCTGGGAAGTGAAAGTGCGCACTCTGGCGGTAGTAAGGATGTGCGGGGAGCCATTGGTGTAAGTCCAAAGGGTAGATTGACACCCTAGTAGAGTGGATTCCCTAAGAATGCGGCGCTGCTTGAACCCGCGAATTTGTTCCTGAGCTGTACCAAAGGTGACCTGAGGCAACCACTGATCAGGTTGATTGGGTGTGTGTTAGGAATAATTTCCCAGCTAGGTAGGAATCGATTCGAGTCGCTGTCTCTCTCGGATAGTGAGAACTTAACTGAGCAGCGGCAATGTAGAGACACTTAATTGAACTTGGTGGTTATAATGATGATGATGATGTTACAACATTATACCGGATGTGGTTACTAATGTTTGGAGTTTAATCAAGTGCTTGCTCTAGTACAGGTGCTAATATAGATAACAGGTTAATATTGGTAACTTGCTGCTTAACTAATAATTTAAATTATGCTCTTGTATCATTAAAGCTTTTATGCAAAATGGTTGTCAAGCGAGATCCACCGATAAAGCCTTGCATACTCCTTGGTGTCATTTATTTTTGGTTTACGATGAGTAAGTCTAGCTGAGTACATTCTCATACTCAGGGTTTATTCCCTCTTGTCGCAGATGACGTGCTTTATAATGGCTGCTACAAGTATTGTCTCCACCCTGTTGGTGATGAAAACTAGATCATGGGCATGATCTTCTATGTTATCTTATCATGATGCTTTTGCTAGATATGACTATGGAACTGGTTTGTATTTGAACTAAGTGTGTGATGGTTTCCCAACTACTTTGCTTCCGCTATTTGTGAACTCGTGCTATAATAACTATGTGAACTCCGATGTATGAGATACTTGTGAACTACTTGTGAAATGGATGTAACATGTGGCTTGTTATGTTGAATCACTACGATCTTGGTTGTATGCAAGTTGGTTTGAAATCCTTCGTGGTTTCAGTTGACTACCGGGTTTATATGGGTTCAAGTATGACGGTTTGATCACTCCGGTAATTGCTTTCGTACTTGTGCTCTTATAAATTGGTCGATTCTGTTATAGCAACCTCCAAGAGTAACAAGCGCCATCGGCTTGCAAGACGACCACCTAGTGCCACTCGATGCAACCTCATGATGCAATCGTACTAGAATCGCTCACTCACTTGATCGGATGAACACTATTAAGCTCAAGTGAGTTAGAGGGCTCCCAAGCACTACCACATAAGCCACCAAGGCTCTAGTGTGCTCAGCTCTTAGCCAAAGGCCGACCAACACTTCTATTTATAGCCCCACAGGCTAAAATAGTTGTTACCCCTTCACTAGGTAGATTTTAGGACAACCAGACACGTAGGTCGTGTGCACCAGACGTGTCTGGTGTCGCTGCATCTGGTCACTGCTTGACCGCCATGTGTCCCATTCAAACGAAGTAGACATTGCCGCCCAACGACCCTCTCTGACATGCTCTGACGCGACATATCGGACGCACATCAGCGAAGTGATTGGACGCAGGAGGGGAAGCGTCTGGTCAAGTCCAGAGAGCTCCCAGAGCCGCTCAACTGTGACCGGATGCGTCCGGTGTGGCCGACCGGACGCGCCCCTGCGTCCAGTCCTCTTTGGACCAACACCCGCGCCCCACGTCACCATGATATGACGCTAAACAGTGATTGCTTAGCGTCCGGTCATTGCTATGAGCCAGAGTATGGTCACCTCGGCAACTCTGCCAGTGCCTGGCCAAAATACCGGACGCATCCGGTCCTCATGTCGGACGCATCCGGTCACCCCATGACCAGCGCATTCAACTCCTTTTCTTCAACAACTTCTTCTCCTTTGCAAACGTGCCAACACCACCAAGTGTACAACACCTTGTGCATGTGTGTTAGCTTTTCACAAACATTTTTCAAGGAGTTAACCACTCAACTTGAGTCACCACTCGATCCTAGCAACGATGCAAAGTTAGATCACTCGAGTGGCAGTAGATGACCGATATGCAAACAAGTTTGCCCCTTTTGATAGTATGGCCATCTATCCTAAACCCGGTCATCAACTTCTCTACACACGTATGACCGATGAAATGAAATGCCCTAGGTTATACCTTTGCCTTGCACATTCCATTTCATCTCCTCCAATGTCAATGCAACACATGCACCAACACGATCAATCAATGATATGATCCACTTCATATCATCACGTGATCATATTGGTTCATCGATCTTGACTTCACTTGCTCTTCACCGTTGCCTCGGTCCATCGGCTCCAAGTCATCACTCAACTTGCCCTTCACACTTGCAACCGGTCCGTCGAGCCAAGTCATGTCTTGATCTTCTCCATCTTGATCACATGACTCAATGTCATGTCTCATGTGCAATGAGCTCCTTCATCATCACATGTGTGAGCTTTGCAACATCTCCAAGCCATTTTCACCTCCATGGCATATGTTGCTCACACACATGTACCTATGGACTAATCACCTGTGTATCTCACATAAACACAATTAGTCCACCAAGGGTTGTCACTCAATTACCAAAATCAAACAAGGACCTTTCACATGCCCACCACGGGTGCTCTGGACGCACCCTCCTCCACCTGCTCTCCCATGGACACAGCCATCGGCTGTGCCTCCCCGGTCGACGCCATGGCCGCCCCAATGCCACTCACGCTCACCACCAGCGTGGCGCCAGTCGTCTCCTAGCACGTTTGCCGGAGGAGGATCTTTTTTGGAGCGAGCCGTAGGAGAGTCCCACGTCCTCCGACGCTGCAAGGGACATGGCGGTCAGTTCATAGAAAAATTGTTAAGACAAAAGGATGAAAAAACTCTTAACTCACTCTGATGACATCATGTGAGGATGTTTTGGGGCTGGCTTGCTCGATCCTAGCTGCTCCTCATCGGCACATTGCCACTTCGAGTCCTCCCTCGACTCGGAGGGCTCAGACGAATCAGAATGGCTGCCTCCCGCCGATTCCGAAGGCGCCACTGAGGGCTCGGACAGAGCAGGGTGACCTATTTCCGTTGGCTTCGGGGGCATCATAGACAACCTGGATGAAGCAGAACAGTTTGATTCCGTTGGCTCTGGGGCCACCATCGAAGGTCCGGACGTGGTGGGGCGGTTTGATTCTGCGAGCTCTAGGGGTGCGTCCTCCCCCTCCTGCCCCGTGGCATGCCGCAAGAAGGGCCCCGCCTGCGATGAAGGTGGGTCCTCATCCCCGGTGGCCAGATCATCCCATGGGATGGGTGACCCAGAGCCATCATCCTCCTCCTCCTCCTCTTCTCCCAACGAACCTTGATGCCACTTCCCTCGCTGTAGCTTCGCTCGCTGCTTCAACATTCTTCTCCTCATCGTCCTTCTTCTTCTTCCTTTGTTCATCCATGGCATGGTTCGCCACCCCCATGGCCGCGTGCTCTGGCAGCAGCGTGATAGAGTCCTAGAAGACTAACCCCACTAGCATCTCATTGAAGCCCGTGTTTGGCCGCATCACGGGATGCCCCGAGATCAGGAACATGGTGTCGGCCTCCCCCATGGCCTCCATGATGCGCTGCATGACCTCGCTGTCATGGAGTAGCCCCTGGGCAAGCGTCGTCCTAATGAGCTACGCGTCGGGCGTCATCCCGTACAGCGGGAGGACGTGCGCCATCAACGGCGCCACCCGCCTCGCATGATACCCCCCGATGACGTTGACCCCGCAGAGGCCGTGGGTCTTCAGGAATGCGATGGCCTCAAGGAGGTCGCGCATCCTCTACTTCTCCTTGATGGGTGGCCCCCACGGCCATGATGGTGGTACCTCTTTGACCAGGCGCCCAGAGAAGACCGGCAAGGGAGCGATAGGGTCATTCTTTAGGTAGAACCAATACGAGTGTCACCCCTTGTTGGATCTAGAGAGCTGGCAAGGCATGTACTCGGCCACCTACTGCCACCAGAGGTGGATGCCCGCGCATCCCATCGGCACCGGGGTCTCCTGGCCTCTCTCCTTCTTCTTGATCAAGGAGATGGATAAGAAATATCTCCATAGCTCGAAGTGGGACTCAATCCCCAGGTACCCCTCACACATCACGATGAAGGCCATGATGTGCTGGATCCTGTTGGGGTTCAAGTGCTTCAGCTCGATCTGATAGTGGTGCAGCAGACCTTGGAAGAACTGGTGGGGAGGAACCATGAGTCCACACTCATGGAAGGGCACGAAGGAGATGTTGTAGCCATCGGGCGACGTCGGTGCATCCTCAAGCTAGGCACAAGCCACTCTGCCACATCAGTCCTCCCATAGAGAAGACCACGCTTGACGAGGCCCTCCACGCATGCATGGGTAATATCGGGGCGCTACCATGAATCCATGGAGGATGGAGGCGGCTACAGAGAAGCAAAGGCACGGTGGAGAAGTGGAAGCTACAGATCTAGGGCTCCAGTAATGGATGAGCAAGCATGGCAGATCCGAATGGTGGTGGCGTAGAAATGGAGAAGGTAAGGATGTGGTTTTGCTGTGTAGAAACATGAAGGGGGAGGCCGCTATTTATAGGATGGAAAGGGGTGAGAAGGCGAACCATCCGCCTAGGTTTGCGCACCCACTGCGCTGCGTCATGTCACCTCCATACGAAGATCATGTGCATGCTATCCCTAGCCACACCCTCAAAGGACACGCTGGATGACGGTTCGCTCAGTCGATGGGCCAAGAACCGTCGTAGGTAAGGAGGGATACAAAGCTAAAAACACTCCTATGGCCCATTTAGGACTACAAGTTCGAAGGCTGGCCCACCGACAGGTTCATAGCCGCTCCGAGGCACCCTTAGAGCAAGGGGTGGAAAGGGATGGGCCCACTAGCGGCCACTACCTAGGCACACGAGCGCCACGGGCATCCCGGCCCACGTTCGAGTCTTAGTCAGTTCCTGGTCCATGGTTTTTCCACAAAAAAGGCAATGAGCCCTTGGGACCGACCGAACGGACCCAAGAACTATATGGATTGGCCGCCAAGAGTCTAGAGTCGGTCACCAGCTGACCCATGCTAGACCCCCATGAACAGGAAGCCAGTACCCCACTCGAACTAGCCCATTAATAGCTCATCGAGCACCATGTTTCGTCCATTGAGGAAAAACATGGCACGGCTCAGCCCCTCCATTTTATCGAAAAAAACATTTCAGGGATGACGACCACAAAGATGAGCCGACCCTTGACCGGTCCCCTGCTATGCGCGGGGGCTCGAGGGAAGTTGGACTCGCAAGGAGACCGAACACGTGGTCGTAGAACGATGGCGGACCGATCGGATCCTAGGGGACCGGAATCAAGAAAAATCTTTTTGACCTCCCAAATCCCATGGTTACATGCCCCTAAGAAGACCGATCGCGACAAAAGAGAATTGCTATCCTACTAGGACACGTCGTGGGCTACAAAAAGAAGACCAAGGCCCTTAAAGTCCTCCCATCTAGAAAAGCCTACAAAGGAGTATTCTACTCCTCTGCAGGCTCGGGGGCTACTGTCGGGTATTGATATTAGGGATACCCAAAGCAAGGAAGTTAGCGCCCATGCTGATTTCCCTAGATGGCTCGAGACATATTAAAAGGTCTCGCCCAACCCCAAGACCACGGGCTCTGTCTTGCCTGACATCAAGGCCACGGGCTCTGTCTCGCCCAAGGTCGTAGGCTCTGTCTCGCCCGACCTCGAGGCCACGGGCTTCGTCTTGCCCGACCTCGAGGCCACGGGCTCTGTCTCGCCCAACCCTTTGGGTGCGGGCTCTGTCTCACCAGACCCCAAGGATGTAGTTTCCATATCGCCCAAGGTCGTGGGCTCTGTCTCGGCTGACCTCGAGGACGCGGGTTCCATCTCGTCCGACGGGGACCCATACCGTCGCCATCCACTCTAGGTCCAAGCGTATGGGCCTGGGTCAAAACTCTGACGCCAGGGAAGAGGCTGGCATGCCTTGATGTAACCCATGGCCATGACAGGCCTCACCTGGGGATTCATATCAAGAACAGCGTCGGGCGTGCCGGTGCTATTCTGCCTAATCCTCATACGGACGCTGATTGGCGTGTCAGTTCACCACGATGTCCGCCGAGATGGAGTGGAATGCCATGATTGGTAGATGACGCCTACGCATGGCACTAGTGACGAACAGGGCTATGACATGGAGCCATCCCTGTTGACATCTATAGGATCGGTGGGACCCGCATGAAGGAGAAGAAGGACCCAGCAACCCTGGAAGCCTTCTTCTCTCTCTCATTCTTCTCCTATTCCTCCTCTGTAACCCGCGCTTTCTCTTTGCCTATAAAAGAGGAAGTAGGGCTCCCCATGAAAGGGGGGATTTGGACACAAGAGCATGACATGAGCACACGGCTGAGCGACAAGCGAGCTCTCAGCACCCGTTCACTCCTTCCACCAGAGACTTGGGATCCTCTCCCTCTCTCACCTGTTTGTAACCCCTACTGCAAACCAAGTGCCGGTAACACAAGCAGCAGCGAACTAGACGTAGGGACATTTTGCTAGAACCAATATAAACCCTTGTGTCCTTCGAGCACAATCCGAGCCAGACGCGCAAATACAAATTTTCTCGTCGGTGGTCCAAAAACACTGACACATCTCTAAAGTATATGAAAGGATCTAAACAATGCCTAGAGGGGGGGTGAATAGGTGTATCTAAATTTTTTTGTATAATCTCAAAGTCAAATATCAGTGATAGTTGAAAATCCCGACAGTTTGGGTCGGAACTTTCGACACCAGGAAATTCCGACGCAAACAGCATGGAGTTTCGGCACCTACGAGAATTACACTACAAGTGCTAAAACAAACTTTGAGAGAAAGATATCTTACAACCCCACTCCCTAGTGGTAAGGTAAAGTGTTGGGTTTGCTTATTTGACGCTGGAAGATCACCACTTTGTAGATCAAGTCCAAACCCTAAGAGGAGAGTTGGGGAGAAAGACAAACCAAAAAGAATAAATATGATAGCACAAATCTCAACAATGCCTAGAGGGGGGTTGAATAGGCGTATCTAAAAATTTCTGTGTAATCTCAAAGTCAATTGTTAGTAACAGTCGGAAGTCCCGATAGTTTGGGCCGGAATTTTCGGCACCCGGAAGTTCCGATGCAAACAACCGGGAGTTCCGGCACCAACGAGAATTGCACTACAAGTGCTAAAACAAACTTTGAGTGAAAGGTATCTTACAACCCCACTCTCTAGTGGTAAGGTGAAGTGTTGGGTTTGCTTATTTGATGCCGAAAGGTCACCTATTCGTAGATCGAGTACAAACCCTAAGAGGAGAGTTGGGGAGGAAGACAAACCAACAAGAACAAATATGATAGCACAAATCACAACAACAACAGGCATGTGGGACACAAGAATTTATCTAGAGGTTCGGCAACCCCACAAAGGAGCTCCTACGTCCTTGTTGTTGAGGTAACCACAAAGGTCGGAGTCTCTTCCACCTCCTTGCCTCTCTCAAAGCAACCACAAAGGTTACTTGAGCTTTCCACTAAGAAATCAAGGGTAATACAAACTTCCTAAGGCTCTTCCACAAGATGGAAGCTCTTGGGCGACGCCTAGCCAGCTAGGGCTCTAAGAACCCAAGAGTAATAGACACAAATCCAACCGGCTTGATGAAGAAATCAAGTGCTCAAGTGTCGCACCCAATTTTGCATAACAAAACCAAGTGCTCATATATGTGCGCCCAGGATGTCCAAACACACATATAATCTCAAATTGCAATAATATCAAAGTAAAGTACTTTATTACATCACATATCTCATCACATAGTTAACACAAGTCTTGCTTATTGGCAACATTATTACATAGAGTAGAGAACTAAACCCAAAACACCATAGGGACTCCAACTGGGGGACATCAACCTAGTAATCCTGGACATCCTCTAGAAACTCTTCATATGCATTATATGTTACCCATCTGGGATTTTCATTGAATGTAAAACAAGTGTAAATGCACCATGCTTAGCCAGTATAACAAAGGGATCTATGAGGCTCAAAGGCTAGACACGGTTTGACTGCGGTTAGCAATTTTAGTTGGTCAAGTTTTAGCATCTTGAATCACTACTTTAGTGAATAAACCCAACCCAAGTGGTAATAATGAATAATCAAGATCATGTCGATTCCCAACCATCCATAGTAACCACTAATCATGAAGGATCCAGATCGCTCGTATCCGTGAGCACGGCTGTTATAATTTATAATAAGTTAAATATTTCTACAGAAATTGTACAACTATACCCACCGAGCCGTGATTCCCAATGCTGGGGTTTGCAAAGCCCACATCACCTCTACCTAGGAAGTGTGGTAGGGTTTCACTATGTAACCCTTCGCTAGTCGCACTAACAGGTCATAGCTGCTAAGGTTTCAGTCGTCTAGCCGTATGTGGCCCTCCTCTAGGGGTGGCACTCATGGTCGCGGCATGGTACACACCCTAGCAGGAAAAGAAACATACCAACTAGTGCCCCCCTCTTGCCCTTATGGAAAGCTATAGACGAGCTAGTACAATCTAGTTAACAGGTTAAAGTCAGAGCCATTTGACACTCGAGGTTGTACGAAACCTCCTGGGTGGACGCTTCAGGATTAAGTCCTTATGGAGAGGCACTAGAGCACTCAACCCAGTACTCTAGCCCCCTAATTGTTGCTAAAAAGCTCCATTTTAACATATTGCATAATACCTTTAGTCATGTTTAACATTTATTTTATGTTGAGCGCTACAGCAACTATCCAAAATGCATCCCAAACCATAGGTATTAAGAATATGTCGTACAAATAGTAATCTAGGTAAAGTCCTTAAAGGTAATTCAAATTTAAACACATGCATGTATATGAATTGTAGAGTTCATAGGTACAAGGGGCCTTTGCTACACTTGCCTTCTTCAAAGTCTCCTTCCTGGTACTGCTGGTCACCCAACTGATCCTCAGCAACCTCGAACTGATCACCCTCTAAACATGTTTCAATTCACCAATCAAGCATCCATTCCAATCATCACATGCATACAAATATACTTCTATTAGAACAGTACACCAAATAATAGAAACAAAGACTAAAAAGCTTATAGAACCAACCTACGTACTACTACGAACACATGAGCGAAAAAATCACACTAATAGGACTTAAAACATAAAAGTTATGCATGAAATAAGGTTTTAATGGCATTTCTATAAATAAACCGAACTCACATTTGAATAAAATCTAAACTTCAACGTGTTATGGATGGCGCACACTATTATTCAAAAGTACAGGGGCTAAAATAGATAAATACAGGACTACAAATAAATACTTTTGAACTGATGTTGGACCGCGGGTTGATTTCAAGAAAACGTAGGGGCTAAAACACAAAATGTGCTCGGCTGACCGTGGTTTGACCACGTTGCTGGCTGACTGGGCATGACGTGGTGTGCGCTGGTTGGCTCAGTGCACCACGTGTGCGGTGGGCGCGGTGTGCTGGCGCTGTGGACCGTGTCCATGGTCCAACCGGTGGACCGGTTATAAACCCTAAAAGGGTACGCGATCTTGGCTACTGATCAAGGAACGGACGACACAGAGGAAAGGGGGATGTTTCCCCTAGCCGCACTATTCTAGCGATGGTAGTGCCATTGACGCCGGCGAGCCAACCACGGCGACGAATGCCGGGGTTGCGGTTCCGACCACCTCGATCCAAACCGAATGCATAGAAATGAAGAGCGGGTCCACGTGAACTCAGCGGGGTACAAAACAAGGATGGGAAGCATGTCGAGACGATGGCTCCCACGGTGGTGCCATGTCTAGGATGAATAGGAGCTACCCTAAGCGGCGCTCTAAGGCACTAAACTCAAGGCCGATGGGATGGGGAGGTCGAGGGGCTCATCGTGGGTCCGGGGAAGATGTTTGCGGTGCCCGGGAGGGCTTCGAAGGGTCTAGTCAACGGCGACGGCAAGCTAGAGAGAGAAACTACTACCGGTGAGCTCAGGAACACCAAACCCATGACCAAATCGTGAAGAAGAAGGTACCTATGGTCGCGGCGGGGCACGACGAAGCTCCTGAGTATGACCTCATCGACGAGCGAGCACCGGAGCAGTGAATTACGGGGCAACGGTGCGAGCTCGGGTGGTGAGAGGAAAGAGAGAGAGAGGGAGGGGCTCAGCAGTGGGTCTTATAGGGTGAGCGGAGGCATGGCAAAAGAGGAAACAGGCGTGGCAACAATCGCCCGGCATCAACGTGGGATTTGAACGCCTACCTTGGCTGGCTCGGTGGCGTGGCAGGCGAGCGGCCATGGATGGCAAGCGCCATCACCGGACGGCGAAGAAGGAAGGAGAAGGGAACGGCTGACATGCGGGTCCCACGACATAGTGAGAGAAGAGGGGGAGCAGCGGTGCGCGGGTGCTGGGCGTGGAGCAGGCCACTGCTGGGCCGAGCGGGGCGCCAAGCCAGGCCGCGTGCGCGTGCGCGTGCGGTGAAAAGAAGGCGCACGAGAGTGGGCTGCCGAGCGGGCCACGCTATAGGGCCGCACACGCGAATTAGGAGGAGGAAAGGAAGACGTGGGGCTAGGCCGCCAACGGCCCAGGGCCAGAATGGGGTGCGGGTAAAAAGAGAAAAGAGATTTTTTTTTCATTTTCTGGTTTTTGCAAACTTGCTCCAAATTCAAACTAGATTTGAATTCAAAGCCACTCAACTCTAACCCTACACTCAGACAAAAACCAAAATGCCTCGACATGAATGCAGCAATCATGTCACTAAATCTTATAGTAATTTTTAATTAGCCAAAAAATATTATTTAACCTAGTTTAAAATGCATAAAAATTAATTAAATGCTCAAATTTAATTACTAAATTATAATAATTTTTTAGGGTGTTACATCAAGCTTGCCAAAGTGATTCTCTCACTCAATCCACTCCCCTTTCACTCAAAACCCTAGGGGAATCGAAGATTGGAGCAAAGGGGAGAGGAGAGGGGTGTTTTGAATGCTTGGGAACTGATTTGGACGAAGGTTGGTGAGTAATGAATGAGTGGTCCTCGGTTAGAAGTGAGGAGAGAGCTATTTATACTCATAGTAGAATCCAACCGTTTAGATCTACGTCGGAAGTTCCGACACAAATCGTCGGAACTTCAGGCCCTTCTACAAAACATTGTTCAAGGCACAGTCAAAGATGGTCAACACGGCGATAGCTAGAACTCTCGGTGAAATGCCAGAACTTCCTGTAGTCAAGACTTCCAATAATTGTCGGGACTCTCGATGCATAGCCAAGCCAGGGGGCTAAGTCCCAGGGCATCGGGACTTCTGGCGGGAGCCAGGACTTCCGACACTCGGAACTCCTGACTCCCATCGGGACTTTCGACGGACGAAGGTGCGCAGGCGGGCTAGCGGATAAGTTAGCAAGCGCCGAGACTTCTGGCACCGAATGTTGGGACTTCTGACTACCAGAACTCCTAGCTCACGCCGGGACTTCCGGTTACCAAAAGTACATAAACTATATCTAAGTGTTCGTGAGGTGATTTTGTGTCCCTCTTTAGATTTTATTTTTATGCTTGAGCACTCTATCTTCCTCAGACCCCCTAAACTTGCATCCCTCTTTATAGTACGACATACCTAAACCCAAAACAGAATAAAAATGCTTTGAAGAGCCCTTTGGATTCGTCCACCTTTTGCACTTGAAGAATTGAGGGATACCATTTCATCTTAATTCAACTCTTTGAAACTTTCAAGGGACTAAAGCTGCAATATATCTCATTAAGATCTCATTAGTCGCTAATTTGGATGTCATTAATACACCAAAACCCACATAGGGGGCAAATGCACTTTTAGTATAACATCGATAATCCATAGCCCATTCAAACAATTTTCGTGGCTAAAAGTTTTAAAGTCTTGAACCCAACTAGCTTATTACATAGATAGATCAAAGCCTAACACTCCTCCTTTGTCAACAAGTGCCAAAAGGGGTAGGCAGCGTGAAAGAAATGACTACTCCCCATCGTACTCCTCATCATCGTCTTGGTCACCACCATCATCATTGTCATCGTCGTCGTCGTCATCGTCCTCACGGTATTCTTCATCATCAACATCCATTGGGGCCTTGCCATGGGGATAGGGCTGATCGGAGACTCTCCATAGTATGCCTTGCAAGCCTCATCATAAAGCACAAAAGGATCATGAAGTGGCGCCAAGGCCCGAGGTGGAGCGGAGGGAATGTCAAGCTTCTGCTCAATGCGATGCATCCTCACTAGCATCTCTTGCTCACGCTCAGCACTAGCACAACAAGCTCCAAACATATACTTCATGAAGAACTTGAACTTGCTGGGGGGCTTACCACCGAATGCGGCGGGATCTTGAGTTTGCTTGGAACGCTTCTCGCTACGACAGGGAGGAGAGGCATCACCACTGGAGGCCATCGCTGTGGAGAAAAATGAAAGGAGACTAAGATACAAGGTAAAAGAATGGTGAATGAGAACATGGAGATGGAGAAACATGGATGGAGTAGTGACCAAAGGGTCAAGAGTTCTAGCTAGCACCAGGACTTCCGGTAGTCGGGAGTACCGGCAGGCGTCGAGACTTCCAGGGGTCGAAAGTTTCAGCTAGGGAGTTAGAACTTCCGGCGGCCAGGAGTTCTGACTATAGCCAGGCCTTCTGGCATACTTTGGTAGCCAATCCATACATGTGGCTCCAAATCCACGCAAACATTCACATAATGAAGGTAAAGGAGGAGAGAGGAAAGAAGAAAAGAAGCAAATCACAAGGTATATTAGAGGTTAGGGTTAGCCATGGAGGTTGTACCTTGGGAAGGAGAGGAAGAAGAGGAGAAACACCAAATCCGTAGCACCAATGAGGAAATCCATGACAAGAAGCACCTCTTCCAATGAGTGGACGGCCTCTCCACCACTAGGGGCGACTACGAGCATAGGGAGGCGGAGAAGACGGTAGCATCGAGTGGAGGCAGCGGCACCGGGCATCCCGAGCGGAGTCCCCGACGATGAGGATGGAGCCGGAGCTCCCGAGGCACGTGTGCGACGGTGGCGGCAGGTGACGCAGGGGCGCGGTGGCAGCGAACGGGTGGGAGAAAAAATGAAGCGATAACTGGGCCAGGCCATGTTTAAAAAGTGAAAAACTAGGTCAAACAGCATGGTCAAAGGGGCGCCGACTCAGATCTAGGTCAAAAGTTCTGGCCTGAGCTAGGACTTTCGGCAGTCGGGAGTTCCGGCCCTGGGGCCAGGACTTCCGGGTGTCGGAACTTCCGGCAGACGCCGGGACTTCTGACGCAGGAAACTTCAGAAACTTCCTAGCTTGAGCTCACCATGCCTTATGGGGTAAAAATATGATGGACACATCATTTTTACATGTGACTAGGGTTCAAACATTCAACACAAAGCAATAGTCACATATGAAAACTATAAATTAGATTTTAAAAGTGTCACACAATATTTTCTCAATTCTTTTCTCCTAGCTAGTTCAAACAAAGTATGTGCAAGGCATCAAACCTTGTTACGAGAATCAATGATATTTAGCTCACTCCTCAGACCACTTAAACTTGCATTCCTCTTTATAGTACGGCATATCTAAACCCAAAATAGAATAAAAATGCTTTGAAGAGCGCTTTGGGTTCGTCTGTCTTTTGCACTTGAAGAATTGAGGGATATCATTTTATCTTAAATCAACTCTTTGAAACTTTTAAGGGACTAAAGCTGCAATATATCTAATTAAGATCTTATTACTCCCTAATTTGAATATCATTAATACACCAAAACCCACAGAAGGGGACAAATGCACTTTGAGTATAACATCGATAATCCACATCCCATTCGAACAATTTTCGTGGCACATCAACAGAGCAACCATTGTTCAACTTAGCAGTGAACTGTGAAAACTGAACACACAACCTAAATGCCCCATCCGAATCTAGATCGATTCTACCGTGTATCAACAAAAAAAATAAGAGAGACACAGTATCAACCTTGTGCCCTCAAAACAGCAAGATCTACATAACAGAAAATAGAGGGATTTAGGATTGGTGTCATTACCCTGGAGGAGCCATGAGCCGACGGAGGACACCGGCGCCGCACCTAGTGGCGGCAGCCGTTGGAGGACGGAGGCCTCCAGCGTGCCGCGGCAGCCTGCAGTCGCGGTTGAAATCCTAGCGCTCCGACAGCCTGCGCGCGGGCGGAATGCTCTGCGGGTGAGGGCTACGGCGGGCTGCTGGAGATGCGTGGAGCTAGTGCTGTAGCGGTGGTGTGGGCCGACGGTGGCAGGTTACCGGCGCCGGACTTGACGAGCCCCGAGCGGCGGCGCTCGAGCGTGTCCCTGCTCCCGTTGCGAGTCGTGCGGCCGCGACTCCCCTATACGAGTCGGACCGAACAGAAACCAAGTGGAACTCTTCTTTCCAAGAGAGGGGTAGAAAGCTCTTTTCGTGTGCCCAAATAGTGCTCAGGATTTATTGGAATTAAGAAAGGAGAGGAAAAAGCAAGAATCACTTGTATTCAAAGAATTATGCCCAGGGTTTACGAATTAAGGTATTGTTCGGCTGGCATGAAAATAAGCTAAAATACTGTTTCGACTGGATTGTTGTGAGAGAAAAATATTATTATGTTTGAAGACACTGTTAATATAAACAGTGCTCGTATGTGTGGGCTCGCCAGCCAGCCAATCTGGAGTGACGTGCGAACCGATGGTCAAATATTGAAATTTGTCGGCCTTGACGGCCTCCCGCGCCGACGCGCCTCCGCCGCCCCCGCCTTCCCGTCCTCTCCGTCTCTTTGTCTAGCACCCTCTCCCTCTCCTCTCACTCTCCCTCTCCCCATCTCCCGTCGTCGCGGCGTGCTGGCCGGGTCCCGTCGGCTCCGCGCGAGGCACTGGCGGGGCGCGACGGCGCTCCCGGCCTGCGGCACGGCGCTGCGCGACCAGGCCCCGCCGGTGGCCGTCGGCGTGGTTGCGCCCCCCCTCCCCGGCGCTACCTCCTTCCTCCCGTCTGCGTGTGCTCCTGTGCTACAGGAAACCCTAGCTGCCTGGGCTGCAGGTCTCCGCTTTTTCTCATCCTGTTCACCCGCTTCGGCTTCCCATCGCACCCCGACCAGGTTCTTCTCTCCCAATTTGGTAAGTCATTGTCCTCGAACATTGTCCTCTGACTTTCTTCATTGCTTGCACCGAGGTTTGTGCCAGTAAACACTTATATGTGCCAATACACACTAATATGTTTTGTGCATCAAATTAAGTATCTTGGTAATTGCTAAATCCTATTCCAGTATATGTTTAGCCTGTTGTGGTTCCTTTACCTGTATTACGCACAAGAATTAAGTTGCCACACTTCCTGAGTAATTTTAATTATTGTCCTATAGTGACATGTTTGTATGTTGCATGTCGTAGTGGACAAATAAATTGGACATCTGATTTTCCCTGCATGTCTATGTTTTACCATCCATAATAAATTTTCATGTCCTAAGATTGAGCCTTAGCAATCAGATGCAATGAATGAAAACCATGAGTAGGTTGCCAACAGCATGTATACAAAACTTAAAAAGGTAGTAAAATTTTCTTTTACACATTTAAAGATATATTAGAGTACTCAAAGAATCTGATCTTGCACAGTTTTTCCTGTCTCATACGGCCGTACCTATGAAAATTAAATTGGATATAAATTTCTTCTTCATGGCTATATGTTTTACTACCCATAGGAATTCTTCATTGTCCTAACCAGGCCAGCAGGAGCTTACAAGAGCTAAAAGGTAGTAAAGTTCCATATTTAGTATTTTCATATTTTATGCCATTCTGAAGATATATTACAACTAAAACAATCTGATCGTATGCAGAGACGTTATTGTTAGAGATTTATTAGGGTCCTGCAGATTTTTTTCCCCAGCAATTTATCTATTTGATTTGCTCTTCTATCATTTCTTAAGTCAACCAAACAATTTACTAAAACTGTGCAAGTTGTCTCTTCTCTATGCACTCTATAACCGGTTTTTATTTTCCCTGTGATATATAAACTGAATCCACTTATATCTGCTATTTTGTAGAATCGAAAGAAACCATGCACAAGAGCACCGAGTAGAGAGTAATTATTTGTTCCATGCCATGATGAGAGATAAAGATAAGGCACTCAACATCCATAGCTCATTTCAACAGAGTGAGATTGCCAATCATGCAGGTACATTGCATTTCCTTTAATGATTTAATAAGTTTTAGTTGCTTCCTCTGAAAAGGACGAATCAGTACCTCTGATGGCCTCTGAAAACCTGAAGTGTATTATTCATGTACTTTCATTTATTTTTATATCGGCTATAACCCCATTAGGCCTTTAAAGTCTTTACCTCTCAGAAGTTGAAGCCTGCTTTTGGCAAATAGAGTGGTTTCTAATCTTTTTGTGCTGCTCTATACTGCATGTGCATTAAATCACTATTGTTTTACAATAAACCTGTTACTCCAACCTATAGTCGGAGGATCTCTAGCTCTAACAGTAAAAGGATGAATCCCAAAAACGTTTTTGTCCTAACCTGACCACAAATTGCTAGAAGAAAAAAACATCTAACAATTTCAAGATTTGGTTTCAAACAAAAGATGTAGACAGGGCTGCCCAAGGGCATGAGGCATCGATTTGTGGCTTCCTTCTATGTTTCTATAAATAAATTATCCAGCTGTTACTGCACTCCTATTTTTTTTTGTTATATATACACTATCACAGACACTTATACCATATTAATACAGTTTCCTATCCATAACAAACTAAAATTATTTATTTCCTGCAATAGATGAAAATAGAATTCTGACGCTATATGTATATTAAGTTGCACTGCACTCCGTGTTTACATTATTCTCAACAACTTTACTTTTCCTAAGATATATATGTACAGGCCCTTCACAGGTAGCCTACTATGCTGGTGTTTTTTAATGCCATTATTATCTATCTGGTGTTTTCCTCAACCTGCAAGTTGGTGCTTTTACTTTTTAATAACTTTAAAAAAGAAACTGAGATCTTTATTTTGGTGCAGTGGTGAGAGCTGTCTCACTGAGACACCAGGTTGTGGGTTCGAAGCAGCCTCTCCGCAGATTTTGCGGGTGCAAGGCTTACCTCGGTTTTTCCCTTCCCTAGACCCCACTCATGTGGGAGCCTCCGGCACTGGGTCTGTCCCTTTTTTTGCCCTAAAATGTTAGCATCTCTAAGGATTTCAATTAAGCTATAGGAACATGTTCAGAGTGGATAGCGTCATCACAAATGGGGAACCAATTACATTATATCCTGCTGAACATAGTGTGATGTCCTGCTCTGAGGTGAATTATATAGTTAACAAGAGTGAATTATCTGTGGTACATACATGAAAATCACCATCTCACATCTCACTAGCCTAGCATTTTGCTGCCTGACAATTTTGTCATACCTGTACTTTTGTATCTTTCATTGCCTAGCAAAAAACACTAACAAAACAAATCAGCAGTTCATAAAAATCTTTCATTGTATATACAGCGCTGGAACTTCGTTCCTCACTTGGCTGCATATGTTGCCTTTTCACAGACCATTGGTTTTACCACTATAGTCGCTTAACCAATATAAGAATGTCCCATAGATGATTTAAATAAATGTGTGCACTACAGCGTCTTCAGATATGGAGCATGGTGCAGTCCTGTATGACGCACCTGTGCTTTCTTCGTGCTCACATCTTTTTTATCAGATTTGGTTCCATATGTGCAAATGACTGATTAGTTGGCCTGCAAAGATGGCAACATGTCAAATGTTTGTCTCAACCTTGCTTCTTTACTGCTTCAGCTATATTGTGCTTTTGTGATTTTGCTTTTGTCTCTCTGATTTCTCCCCGCATTGGCTTGGATTCCTGTTCTAGGGTTTGGCTTATGCCTGCTGCTCCAATATGTTGCCTGCTCTGTGTTGATCTCTGGGAGGACGGCACCAATTGCCAGGCATTGTTCGTTTTGTTATGCTGAACCCATTGTCTTGTGGCTCAATGCATAGGGCACTGCTGCTGCTCAACTGACTTTGGAAAGATTTAATCATCTATATTTCTTTTTGGCACTTCAACTGCTCAACTGACTTTGGAAAGATTTAATCATCTATATTTCTTTTTGGCACTTCAACTAGATTTGAATCCTTAGTTTGTAGTTCATATTCTTCTGTTACCATTTGCCCCTGGGGTATTCTTCATGTTCCCAATTAATGCTGCTTATTTCCTCCTGATTGTGCAGGTCGCTGGCTAGCTGGAGGGCTCATTTCATCTTTACTGGACAGTTGATGTGCTGTGGTATTCTTCATGTTACTTAGGCATGGTTGTCTCGTGAACATAGAAATTTATACATTATGTGCCTTATGCAGGTGGTGTTTCATTGCAGGTGGTGTTTCATTGCAGCGAGTAGGGGCAAGGCAACAGGGCCAATGGCGCGAGCGGCGCTAAATTTTTAAAGGTAAATAAAAAAAAAATTGGTCCCATCATTAAATTTCCAGTGCGTACCTTCAACAACTCAGCAACAGGCTCACCACGACAATTGTGTTGCCTTTAGGTCGACGCAAGTGCCAAGTGTCTGATTGCAGCAAATAGGGAGAAGGCAGCCAGGGCAATAGGGCGAGTGGTAATCTGCAGAGTAGTAAAGCTGGTTGGGCTTCCTAGCAAGGTAATTTATTACTTGGTGGCACTGCAATATCAGGGTATTTTGATTTTTTCCGTTAGATTTCTGAACTGAATCTATGGATTGGCTTCCTTATTTGATTCCTACTCTACAGCTACTACACTGAGTATAACTTTGCTATCTAAAATGTCACTTTTCGTTTACCTAATATAAACTCTGCCGCTGGAATCTGGTAACTTTGCAACCTGCAAAATAACTTTTCAATATGGATATTCCCCTTGCAATAAACTGAATTCATGTTTCTTCTGTGGTAAAATGAAATAGATTATACCTCGTTGGTGCTAAATAGTACCAGCTACACTTGCAGTTCGGTGGTCTAATTGCTGGTGATCATATTTTAAGGCACATACATTTTTCTATGGTTACGCAATCAAATTTGCGTAACTATTTGATCTCATTGTATTTTTTTTAACCATGCGATAGTTTCGGTTTCGAATGCAGGTACACTCCAAACTCCATAAGATAAACTGGGAGTTAGAGGAGTCAATAAAGGTTCATCTGCTAGGTTGGCTTAAACTTGATTGAAAAGGTTGACTTTCTGCACCTGGGGCAGTGATATGTTTACTGTTTTTTTGCTACTTTTCCATTTCTGCATTTGGATTGCACATACAGATCCGCTTTTGCTAGCACCAGCTTCTATTGTTCAGCAGAGATTCATAGTCTGTGTTGCTGCAATGGGCGCCTCTGTTTCAGCTTTGTACAGATCCAACTTCTATCTTTTGTTTTCTCCTTATACTTTTTGGTCCCGTCCTCCTGATCCACCTACTTCAGTGGGTGAATTTCTTTGGCAAGGATATGAAGAAAAAGCATTGCCTCAAAATTTACATGTCACGAATTTTAATGTACTGCAACCCTCATATTTCCTAATTAACTACTTCAAATAGGTGACCATGATTACAACTGGCTTGAACTAAGAGTTACCCTTTCCTTCGCTTCTAGACACATTAGGTAACAGCTAATGCCACCTATTTGCTATTTCTTAGATTCTGCCAGCTATGAGATAAAACAAGAAACTTCCATCGAAATTTAAAAGATGTTCATTACTATGTCATCCTTGACACAGGCTTCGTAAAATTTAATAATGAATGGTCCAATGGTCTAACTGAAACTTTGTACAGGAAATGTTGCATGCTCTACTTCATTTCTCCAGGCCTGAGACCCGAATCCTCATGATGATCAACTCATAAGGAACTCATGCACGGTTAAATGACTGCAGATCTCAGACCGGGGAGATGGCTGCACGTCTCAAACTGGTTAGCATCGAGCAATGGGAGGTAAGCAAAAAAAATCAATCATTCTCTACATGATCTTCTGTTAGGATTGTGCTTTCATGTTTGGCAACGAAGATAACAAGAAAAAGCATTGCCTCAAAATTTCCATGCCATATATTTCCTAACTAACCATTTCAAATATTGCCATAGGGATCTAAAATCACATATATGTTTGGTTTTAGCAAATCTGAAACTGAAATTGGCATTGCTGTATTTCCCTTGGACCTACTCCATTATTGCCTTGAATTTGCCACTTTTGTCTACAGAAATCGAATCAACAAATACGCAATTATAGGGTCGATGATATAATCCCACATTCTTTTGGTTATTTGATTTGATTGGATAGTTTCTAATTTCTCTAATTAAAGATGCTATGAGGTTTTAGCAGGTCAAAAGTATGCCTATTCATCTGCTGTGCAGTACAGACCCTTCCTGCTGCCCCACCACTATGGTCGATGAAGCAGCTACGTTGTTCCACATCATTTTTCGAAATGGAAAGGGTTACGTTTGCTACGTCAGAGACATTGGTCGTCGCCGTACAATCTCAAGCCTGTACATATAACAATAACTCAGAAAAAACGGCACCCTTTGTGAAAACTTAAAAAAAAATATCAGTGTTTGTATATTAGGTCGTGACTAACCAGTTCTATGCCAAATGATTCTATGTATATGTTAACACACCGTCTCTTATGTACTATACTGAATCTTTATCTATCTATGTATTTGGATACTACTTTTATTTAATCTTCAGACCATGCACCAAACATTTATTTTTTTCTATATAACAGCCATATTTTGTTTATCCACACGGGCGCGCACATTCTACTAGTAGCATTAGCAAGTTGGTAGGCTGGCTATAGGCTAGGTCAATAGGACTGGAGAAAGAGACTTGTGGCCATTTACTCATTTATTATCATGTAAACACTATGTCATCACTCGTTTTTTATATGAGAGCTCTATCACTAATTTAGTTACGTGATGAACTGAGAGTTACGTATGTGTTTATGTGAGAACTATGCCTATTTGCTAAAAATGCTTTGTTTAACAAATACACCAATATCTTTTTGGTGATAACACTGAGAACCTTTTAGCTCAATTAACTCCATTTAAATGCTTCCTAAATAATTTAAACACTACAAGGGCGATAGAAAGTTTAATCTTTAAGTCCTTAGAATGCAAGAAAATTTTAAAAAATGGATTGAGAACCTTTTGGCTTCGATGTGTGCATTTATCTTTTCAAGTTTGTAGTGTACTCGGTACACATTAGAGCATTTGCTCTTGCTCTTTAAGGTCCCCTTTAGAATACGAGATTTCTTTTCCCATTCTTGCGTTTTTCTTGTGAAAAATAAATCAATTGCTGTGAAATTTGTATATAATTTCTGTGAAACTAATGAATTCAAAGGGAGTATGAAGAAGGGTTGAAAACCCATGGGACAATATGGTTTCCCGTACGAACAGCGACACACACATGTAAAATAGGAGTGGATTATTTAATATAAAAAATAGGAGTTGATTATACCAATGGGCAGTGGCACAGCACAGTAACTTCAATAACAGCAGTGCGATAGTACAATATACAAGCAAGTTTTGCTCCTTTGGATGGTGACAAGTTAAAAGCCTTTTCGTATTGCAAGGTAAAAGGCGCGGTTGGTATCGCTCGTCGTTACTCGTTACAGTACGCTGCTGTGCAGTGCCTGTGCGACACGAGACGGAGGTCGGAGGGGACGCCGGACCGGATGCGACCGCGAGGTGACAGCGTCCGGGCCCCGCCCGGCCCAAAGCGTCTCCTTCACCCAACCAATCACCGCCGGGCGAATCACAGGCGAGATCTGGATCCTTCGGCTAGGGGCTGGGCCGCTGGGGTTGTGGCCCGCTGTGCCTGTGCGCTCGCGACGCTGCCCGGCCCGCCCGGGCCAGTTGGCGTAGCGACTGCCGACTAGCGACCCCATCGTCATCTGTTGCTCTCTGTCTGTCCGTTTCTCTTTACAACGATACAAAAAGCTGCTTTAAAATGGTCGCATGAACCGCAAGTGTGTGCGTCCCTGTGCCACTAGCACAAATACAAAGTTACAAACATTGCTATGCGTCGCATAAAATAGGTTTGCACGAGACCCAAGTGTGCCATTAATAGCAAGTACACAAGCATGCTTTTGTGCTCTAGTAGGCCAATCTTGGCATGTAGTATAGAAAATTAAGCTACTGCAAATTCCGGTATCATGTCAACAAAAGGGACAGTTAGGCGTACCACTAAGCGAGCTTGAAGAATAGACTGATCCGGAAACCACTAAACAAACAAAGCTGAAATCAACGGAGCATGCATCACACTATGACAGCTCTCGGCTCGGGTCGAGCACGCAGCAGGCACCAGTCACCAGTCACAAATAGAGATGCCACTAGGGGAGAACATGCTTATCCCGAAAGCTATCCGGTTTCTGTCTGTTCTGGGAAGAACGCGCCCCACGCGGTTCCTATCAAAAATCAAGATAACTGACGATGAGATAGGACTACTACTGGCTGGGAGGTTTAGAGGCAGGGCGAGCATGTGTGCGATCCCCAAAGGCCCAAAGTGGCGACTGGCGAGGCGAGGGTCGGTCATGCACATAAGTGGAGACCGTATCTTTATCCGGTGTCCGGACGGACCCTTGGTCCGAATCGCACGGATACACGGGCAGGATAAACGCGCAACGGTCAGGCCGATTTGGCACGTCCACGTCGGGCCCGTCGGCGAATGGCGACTGCTTCACTTGTTCAATGCAGTCACGGCTCTGCTAACTTTGTTTTTTTTTTTGAGCAAATGCTGACTTTATTGTGAATTGAAACATTATTGTTTGCGTGGAGGCCTCTCGCAGCCCAAGTGCCTCTGAGATCGGCCCCATAGAAAGCGGGCCGTTTCGGAAGGAAGCCATCGGACTGGAATTGTGGGCCGGGCCGGTAGAAAATCACATGGAGGGAGGAGAGAACAGCCGCCGCTGCAAGCTCCTCGCCGACGCTCCCTCCACCCGCGCCGGCGCTGCTCCTAAAACCACCCGAGTTAAACCCTAGCAGCGATTCCTCTCCAGTCTCCAGGTCTCCAGCTCGATCGCGATCGGAGATCAGGAATCCATGGCCGCCCCAACCGCCGCGCCGCTCGACGAGGGCAAGGCGAAGAAAGTCCTCCGCCAGGTTCGCGATCCCGCCTTGTTGCCCCAGCTGCACAACTTTTTTTTTCTCTCTTTCCCGTGCGATTTTCTGAAAAGTACGTATCTGATTTGGTTGCCCCAGGTGGAGTTCTACTTCAGCGACAGCAACCTCCCCCGCGACAAGTTCCTGCGGGAGACGGTCGAGCAGAGCGACGACGGATGTAACGCCCACTTGCTCCATGTTCCTGCTGTTTGGTTGGTTTGGTTTTGTGGGCGAGCTGCTGAATTCTCTGTTGTTTTTGCCAACTGTGCAGTGGTGAGCCTGCCCTTGATATGCTCCTTCTCGCGGATGAAGTCCCACCTGGGGCTGGACGCAGATGTGAAGGCCGAGACTATGCCAGAGGAGACCGTGCTTGCGGTTGCTGAGGTGCTCCGGCGTTCTCCAGTCCTCCGTGTATCGGAGGATGGTAAGCCAATTCCTGCCCTTCCCTCACCTTTTTCAGGAAGTTTGGTTTAGTTTTGTCACAAGCTAAGCACCTGAGCTTTGTAGCAGAGATTTAATGTAAATCTTGTATTTCTCAATTCAGTTGAGATTTTAGATTGTCCTTTCTCCATTAAAAATATCGACAAATGTAGATCCCTTGAGCTTGAATTATGAACAAGTTGTGGCTAGCACTTGTATGTACGGCCCACAGTCTTAAGGTGACGCCGTGCATTGGCTTGCACTTGATTATGATCTCTAAAAAAAGGGCGTACCCAGTGCAGAGAGCTCCCGCTCTGTACGGGGTCTGGGGAAGGGTGTCAGTGGCAAGCCTTACCCTCGCATGTGCAATGTGAGGAGACTGCGACTCGAACCCGGGACCTTCCGGTCACAGGCGGTAAGACTCTACCGCTTGCACCAGGCCCGCCCTTCTTTGATTATGATCTCTGCTTTACGAATATACTGAAAAGTGGATTTTAGTATGAACTTCTATTGTAAGTCAAGGGACATGGTTCTGTAGAATGAATAGTTGATTTAAGAGGTGGATTGGAATGAAACTGTGTTAGTTTACTTTTACTGGACTTCAATTGCAGGAAAGAAGATTGGTAGAGCTAGTGAACTCTTGAAGCCAGATGAGATCATAGAACAAGTGGACTCTAGGACCATTGCTGTATCTCCGCTGCCTTACAATGTAAAGCTGGAAGACGTACAATCGTTTTTCACAAATTATGCGAAGGTGTGTTCTATTTATTTTCATTCAAATACTGCAGTTAATGTGCTACTGTTTGGTTAGGAAATGGATTGGATGGAACAGAAATATGATGTATAATAACCAACTGTGCATATATTTCATTCAATTTGTTCAATATGGCAGATCAAGATGTTTAACTTGTAATAAAAAAACAGCAGCATGGCAAACTGCCTAAGCATAGATAAATATAATTATCTGTTCTGCTCTGCCATGTGTCCTGTTCAGGTCCTTGACTACTTATTTCTGTTCTATTAGTATTCTTTTGCAGTATGGTTTGCTTCCGACGCGAAAGATATCTGATGACTTTAATAGTTATGATGCCTTTTTCAAGTTATGCTGTTAATCTGCAATGGAAGTAGATGAATTGTGCAGTCGTGTTGTGTAAATAACATAATATTTTTTGTGTGCTTCTGTATAAATTCATAGGTAAACAGTGTCAGACTTCCACGCAATATTGTCAACAAAAAGCACTTCTGTGGGACTGCTTTGGTTGAGTTTTCTGAAGAAGAGGAAGCAAAAAGTATTATGGACAAAGCTTTAGTATTTGCAGGGGCAAATCTGGAAATAAGGCCAAAGTTAGCCTTTTCTATTTGTGCTCATTAATGCTTTCATAATATGATCTAGTTTCCTGCCTTTGGGAACTTGTTTTCCTTCCTTTTCATTGCCATTGGAATGTATTATGATAGGCTAACCATTTTTCTAACTATTTTGAATCTAAGTGAACATCTTTATTCACACAGATTTCATGTCCTGACTTGTTTACATGTTTGGTATTTTAACTCAGTAACATCTTTGATATTTTGACTGTTATTACTTACCTGAATTATGAAGGAAGGAGTTTGATGCCGAACAGGAGTCCAAAAAAGAAGCATATGAAAAGGCACGCCCTAGAAAGGACAACCAGGATGAAGGGTGAGTATCTGTATCTTACAGCATATTTGGTCAATTATTATTATTATTTTTGTCTCTTATAGTCCTTGAAATTTGGTGCAGCTATAAAAAAGGTCTAATTGTGGCCTTCAAATTGAAGAAGACAATGGTTGATTCTGTGGTGCAGCAAGATAACACAGGCGAAGGGAATGACTCTGCCACGAAATTAGAAGTTTCCAGTTCCATGGAAAAACTCTCAGGCCAGGGGCCAGAGTCCACCCTTGAGAGCGATGATACTAAGCAAGGGAAGTCCTCAGATGACATGACCAAAGAGAAAGAACTAAACACTGGGGATGCTACAGAATCTGAGAAGTGTATTGGTGATGCCCCGGTAGAAAGTGATAAACATGGTGATAGTGAATCATTGAGCAGGGATGGCAAAAGCATTTCTGGCATTGTGAATGTGAAGAACCAAATATCAAGGGAGGATCTAAAAGAAGCATTCAAAAAATTTGGAAATGTTCGGGTAATGATAATTCATGCCACTTTCTGTTTTCTGGTTCTGTTAGTTTAACAGTAATACTTCCATTTTATTGTCTTGAAGTGAAATGGCATGAGCTTCTTTTCACTTTTCTGGCCTATCATGTAGATAGGAAGTATATCACTTTTTACAAATTCACCTATGCTCAACAAGTGTCACCGAGGACTCAAATTTCAGTTCATGGATTCCATGGGTAAATTCTTTGTTTGCCTCTTTTCGTTCTCTCTCGAATATGCAGGAGAGCTACATATCATTATATTAAGAATGAAAAGGTGTTTAGACGACTCATACAACCCCTAAAGGGCGTGCAGGTCAGCAGAGAGCTCCCGCCTCAATGCGGGTCCAGGGAAGGTGTTAGTGGCAAGCCTTACCTCGCCTGTGCAATATGAGGAGACCATGACTTCGACCCGGGACCTTCCGGTCACACAGTGGTAAGACTCTCTACCGCTTGCACCAGCCCCGCCCCCCCTAGTGGGGAAATTTTATTGTTTGCCACAATAACTTGCACTTATGTGCTCTGCCTCTAATTAAGTGTTTTCTCCTATGCCATACATTTTCAAAACATTTTTAACCATGTGCCATCGAAGTCAGCCATCTGACCAATTTACTTGCCTTTAAGTATATACAAAGACCATTTTTCTACCCTGTAAGTCGGGCTTAACTGCAGTGCCCCTACTTGCCATTCTTTCATTCCTGTTCTATCTATACCTTTTGGAATGGGACCCATGGGTATTCTGCAGGTAATTTATATAGACAGACTACCTGGCTGTATTTGTCCTGTCTTCTAGTTTGAAATTCCTCCCTCTCTTTTGTCCTTCCTGAATTCCTTTACTCTTCTGCGTCTGTCATCCTCAGGCTGCTAGATGGTAGTTCCCGATGACTAGCACGAGATGTGCTACCTGCTGCCTCACTGTTGCCCTTGCTGCTATGCTTTACTGATCATGGTAGTGGCTGGAGGCCATTTAGGGAGTTGGATAGCTATTTTTCTTGAAAATTCTGACATGCTTAATGGCTGCGCGGATGCAAAAATTATGACTCTTCTGGCATGGAGAGCATATTTGAAAGAAAGATGGGGTGGTAGTAGTAGGCACATTTTCACTGGCAGGCATGATAGGGAACTGAGTTATTTGGTGCCAGTTGATGATGAATCACCTCCCCTGGCACACCAGTTGCCAAAACTCTCCTGGGCGTTTGAGAATTTTTTTTTTGTTTAATGATACATATACTTTCCTTTGCCTTTCAAAATGCTGTGACTTCTTTAGGATCAATTGGTTATTTACCGGCACATGTTCTGAAATTTCGTTAACGGAAACATCACAATTTACGGCCACGATGCTACTGAATCGAAATTCATATTTGAATACCAAGTAATGGCATTCTGCATCTTATTTACCTTCAGCACTTGTTGATATGATGTATTTTCTTTAAATATGTTTCCTCCTGAAGTATGTGGACTTCAGCATCGGGGATAATTCAGGATACCTTCGCTTTGAAGATTCTAAGGCAGCTGAAAAGGCTCGCATGTCCGCTGTACTTGCTGATGAAGGTGGCTTGATAATTAAAGACCACATTGTTACTTTGGAGCCTGTGACTGGTAAGAACAGCAGCTGCTCTTTATTGGCTTTGATCTTGAATTTAATTTATTCTGTTATAAGTTGCTCTAGTAACAAATTAGTGTCCTTATGGTCATTTAGGAATTAGGAGCTCAAAAAGCAAAATTTTGACCGCCAGTTTCTGTTCCGTTGTTTTTGCAAGTCTAATAAAATTTCGATACTATGGAAGTATTTTTTTCAGACAATTCAGAATCATTTTCTTGTGGCTTGTCTTGATATTTATAAATATATTATTGACAGAGTTAATTTGGGTTTACCCATTCTAGGAACACACTTTTATTTTACCAGAGGTGGAAACAGTTACTAGTGTAGAAAAAGTTTTTCTTTTTCTTTTTGTTCGGGTTTGGTTTTCTTCTCATAGCTTATTAATGAATATTGAATAGCATCCTTGCTGTAGAAGTTGTCATTCCACTTTATGGTGGTATACTTGGTGGGATCAGTTTTCATCAATGTTTGGCAATGGTAACTGAATGCACCAGATAGGAATTATGTTTTCAGATCTTAGGTAGTACCTACTATATGTTTTTGCAGGTGAAGCTGAGAAGGATTATTGGAATACAATTCGCGGCATTCAAGGAAAGTACAAGGATAGTAGAAGCTACAAGGGAAGGTATTAGTGTGTTCTCGGTCAACTCTGTCTGGTGTTATCTCTTTGTCTTGTTTGCACTGTATTATCTCAGGAAGTTCACAAAAGAACTCTCCATGCACTTGATGATATATTTAAGCAATTCTCCTCATGGAAGCTGACACTAACATAAATGATACCTTTGCTAACTGTTGCAATTAAACCATGACACCTTGTTTACTCAATATAATTACCTAGACTAACTGTTGAAGTTGACACCACATACACCTTATTTACTCAGTATAATTGATTTAGAGTAAATTGCAGTTTTTTTTGACACTCTTAAACTAAACCTTTGAGGAACTAGGTGGTTTTATGTTAAAAAGAAACATGCACCCAAATTCGCGATGAGGACTTGGAATTGAAACCTGTTTGGTTTGGGTGTACATCTACACCTTCAGGCCTCAGCCAGCTGAGGCTCAAGTCCCTTGAAATTACAGTTTTGTTTGTTAAAATTACAGGTATGTTCATGTAAAACTAGGGGCACCACTTTCAAGTGAAAGCCCTTGGGTTTCTGCTTTAAATCTTGCAGACCCAACAAGGTCTCCAAAATCCAAACTACACTTTCGTTTTTACTAAAAGTGATGGGATCTGGCAGTTTTGCACAAGGGGCCTTGCAGCAATTTCCTATTTAGACGTGTTGAACAGTCTTACTTACATAGGCCCGTACACCGTCTTCAACAAGAGTTGTCTTTACCTTTCTGTGGAAGATAACGGGGCTTAATTATTCTTTTTTCTTGGTAATTTCTAGGGCTTTAAAGAACCAGAGAGGAGGAAAACATTTCAACGGGAAGCGAGATAGAAACCCTGATTCGGAGAAGAATTCTAACAAGGCCCAGAAGGTTGAAGCTGCTGCGTGAAGTTAACTTAGGTACCTTAGCTCGACTTGAGAAGTAACATGTTATGCCAGCATGATCGACTTCACTAGTCTCCAAGTTTGTAGAAGTGACTTGTTTTTATTGTTTTTAGCTATCAATTTTCATTTTGGTCGTTTTGCCACCTTATTGGATGTTTATCTCTATGCTATAATCCTTTTGTGACACAAGGGTCACCCAATGGTGTGTAAATAGAACGCACCAAGTTTAGGCTTCCCTGCGAAACTGTATAGCCTTTCTATTCTTTCACTAGCAAATATGCCCACTTGTCTCGATTATGTCTCTTAATCAGAGGGTCTCTATCTCCGATCCAAATTATAAGTCGCTTTGATATTTTTTTCATCTATTTTGCTATGTGTATCTGACATATTATTATACGTCGATGCATAGCAAGATACATGTATAAAAAAAAATCAAAACTGACTTATAATTTGGAATGGAAAGAGTATATACGGATAAACCAGTAAGGTACACAAAGCCTGCCACAACACAGCTTAGCAGTGATACAGTATAAAGCTTGCAACGGTACAGCTTGCGCTTGATGTGGTCACAAGCTTGATATGGTCATCTAACAGTTGCTTCCGAAACATGTCCCTCTGCGTTCTGAAATATGAAACTTCGCAAAATGGCATCAATTATATAACTTAAAAGTAAGGTCTAAAGCGCGACTGCCTTCCCTCCTTTTGATACAACAAACACAACTGGAGCGACCAGATACACGAGTATACACGACGACCAGCAAGGATCCATTCAAAGGGAACGAGAATCTCTAGTACCACACGCGAAATCTATGAAAAAAAAAACACTTCCTCCACTGATATCTCGAGGACTCGCACTAGGACCAGGCTGCCAGCTGACGCGAGCGGCGAGAGGAACAGAGGAGAGTGAAACTGTTCGTACCATCAGAAGCAGCCTGCCCGCCGGCCGGCGGCGGCGAGGAGGGAGCAACCGATCGGCGACGGCGAATCGACGCGCTTCCCACCCGGCGTCTCACGCCTGTGAGCGACTCTGGACAATACAAGTCAACAGGCTCCTCCGTTCGAGCAATGGGTCGGACGCGACGGGAAGCCCATTAATAGAACGCGGCCTAGTTTCTCTTTCTTCGCTCAGGTTGCCCGCCCCCGCCCGCAGCCGGTTGGTTGCGTTTGTTGCAGTCTTGCAAAGGCGCGTTAGTACCACATCGCCTAGCCAGGGCGAAGCGCGGAGGGACGGAACTATAAAACAAGGGGCAGGGCACTGGAGCAGCTCATACCTTTCTCGGCCTTTTGGCTAAGATCAAGTGTAGTATCTGTTCTTATCAGTTTAATATCTGATATGTGGGCCATGTGCCCACTTCGATATTAAATTTATTTATTTTGGGGGAGGGTCCACTAAAGTGGCTTGCCACTGGGGCCCTCGAGCGTCGCCTAGCCGTTGCACTGCTGGCTGGGCCGGCGCACCCCAACCGAAACAAAAACCAATTTTGTTGGCTCTGCCAGTGGCCCATTGTTTGTACTCGTTTTTCCGTTTCCTTTTGGCCCAACATGGGGTAAAATTGGGCACACCGTTGTCAAAGCTGGTTGGTCTAGTCGGTCATAACATTCAGTCCCTTTGTTTAATTTATTATTATAAGCAAATCGATCTGAACCTTTGATGAACCATGTAATCTACTTTTCGCTCCCTCTCATCTATTCCGTGGAGTTAAGCAATCGATCTTCTGTGATGTGCCAACTTAAAGTTTTGCACTCTAATCTTTTTGCTGAACAGTTGTATACAACTGCTGTCATTCGCTGCACGCAGAGAAGCATATCCTCTTGCCTCTAAAGTGAAAAGGTAGTTCATCAGAGAGGCGTCCTCTTACCCGAGAAGCAATAAAGACATTTGGACGAACAGGTCTAATCGCTTAAGCTCTTCAAAAAAACGGTGATAGATAGATATCACACCGGTACTTTATTATTAATTGAGAAAAAAAACGAAAGAACACAAAAGTTGAATACAAGAGGAAAGAAGGAAGAAAAATGAAAGGATTTCCCTTCAGGTACCAGCAGATACCGCGAACCTCGAACAGCGCACACTCAGGAATCAGGATTAACTCAGGTCAGTGATCCACCGCCAACCGTAGTTAGCTCCGTGTTAAAATTTAAAACATCACATTTACATCTTAAAATTTTCGTAAAAATAACTGAAATTAGTTAGAGATGACTAAAATATGAACCCCACGTCAAAACACTGGGCCCAAGCATCCTGCACTCGCAATTTAATGGCCTATTTGGGATGGAGGAATAGAAAGCATAGAAGGAAGAGAAAATACAGAAATAGGAAAAGAATGATGTGGTAAAAGAGGAATAAGAAAGCACGGAATTTTATAGGAACGAGCGTTTGGAATGCAGGAATGAGATAATAGAAGAATCTCATTTTTGTTTTGACTAGTGATGTCACTTTTTTGGTAAACTTGGTAGCATGAGGTTAGCTTGGGTAGTTGACTACCTCAGACAAGTGAGACAGCAATGTGTCACGTCACTGGAAAATTTCCTTTAGCTTTAGTCTGGATGTTTTTTTCTCCTCCAAAATGCATAGGCGAGGGAAACTTTCCGGAGGGAAGGATAAGTTTAGTCCTACGTCCCAAACGCCATGAACAATGTATACAATATACAACAATATAAAATAGAGGAATCTTGATTGTCAGATTTTTCCTTTAGAAATACCACAGTTCAAACGGGTTAATTGGAGGTAACTCGTTATAACGGGTGTCTATTTCGTGATTAGTTTTATTTTTGATGAAAGTGGAGGGGTTTGCACCTCTACAGGATCGTGCAGATTAGTTTGGCTAGATATATATGTCGACCCACATCAAAAGATAGGCCCTAAAACTAAAAGTCTTGCATTCACACAATAAAGTATATATGATCAACATGTGGGTCCCGCATTAGAAACATGAAACTAAAACTATTTGTATTATCTAATCACCCGTTTCTATTAATAGATAATTAATTGAGCTAAAGACTTACCCATAGATAATTTACTCTCCATATCAGTAGCGGACCCATAACTAAAATGAAGCACGGGCGAGACTTAATACATTGATTAGGTCATGTGATTTTGAAGCTTCCGACTAAGGGTGCTGCGATGAAGGGCTAAGCACGTGCCAACGACGGAGCCCGGGCAGGTGCCTAGGGTCGCCGGCCGTGGCGGAGCCTCTTGGAGGCGAACTTGGGCTCTTGCCTCCCTTCCTTCCCTATGTTGTCACTGCATGTAGTACTTTTCTCATCATGTTGCTATGTAAAAAACGGTGTTCAAAAAGGCACTACTAGGTGCTCGCCTAGGCGTGCTTATGCGCTAGACAGAGGGGTGCCGCCTCGCCTAAGGGGTAGGCCGAGGATAGGAGCGGCCGGGACGAGGGCGGTCCGCCGGCGTGGACAAGAGAGGTGGCAGGCAACGAGTGGAGGCTAGGGCACAACTAGGAGGAAGGCGAGTTGCAGGCGCAGCTGTGTGGGCGGGCAGGTGTCAATGTCCGGCGGCCGCGCTGCCGTGGAGACGGTAGGTGCAGCCAAGAGGAGCGGGTGGCGTCGGAGAAGGAGGGAGGAATCACGCGTCACCAGAAAAAGGAGGGAGGAGGCGAGCGTCGCCGAAGACGAAAGCGGGGAGGACGGAGCAGGGAAGGGAGACGGAGAAAGCAGAGTAAGGACTCTGGTTCGTGCGGCTAAGAGGAGGATGGTGGATGGATAAGGTGGGCTAGGCTTATTTGACAGCCTTTCTTCCAACTTTAGGTTTACATGTCTCTTATTTCTTCTTTTACTCAAGGTAATATATATGTATGTGTATAAAAAATAAAACACCTTAAAACGCCTAGGCTCGCTTAGGTTCTAGACGGTGGGTCACTGCCAACCTTGATAAAAAAAAACTATTCTGTAAAGTTACAAATCAAAAGTAGGAAACCTAGGCTATATAGAGAATAAAAGAAATGATAGAAGAGCCTAGAATATATTGCGGCTACCTGGTATAATTGTATCTCAAATTTTCTTAGCCCCCCTTGTTTCCTCTCCATGCTCCGCTGCTGGTCGCATCCACCAACAGGTATAGCTGTATAGGTCTAGGTGCTACCCTCTTGTTTCCCTCTAGCTTAGGCCCCATTTAGCACAGCTCAACTTTATTATTGAAGCTATTTTTTGGAAAACAGAAAACAACTTCACGAGCAATTTTCTCGGTGAAGCTGAGCTGTTTTGCAAAAACTGTTTTGCAAAATAGCTTTACCAACAACTTCGTGCATGGCTGAGAGAGGAAAATGAGGAGAGCTATGAAAGCTACTTTTTTCAGTTTCACCTCTCTCCATTGCTTTGTTAGAGCGTAAAAAAGAAGTTTGACACAAAATAGCTTACAAAAGCTCGTAAAACTGTTAGTGAAGCTATGCCAAACATAACCTTAATGTGTTTTCAGTGACCCAATTCACCACCTTCTCTCCTGAGTCAAGAGTCAGGGATGCACGGGAGTCTACATCCACACTTGCTATTCAGACTCATGAAGTCTACCTTAGAGCCTTAGATTATTATTGACCGCAATAGCATTGCAGACATTGACCTGTACCGGTAAGCTTCAAAAAATTGAGCACTCTACAGGACGTTTTTTTTTAAACCGGCGACCAGAGTCATATGGCAATTCATAATTGAGGGTACGTGTACAGTTTAGAACCACAGCTGAGCTAGCTGGCTCTGCACGTTAGTGTCACGATCGCTAACTTAAACAGCAAATTAAAGCGGCAAGTGGGACGACTTCGAGTCGTCGCCCCAGGAACGGCCGTAGCAATCATATGACCACTTCAGCCTTCAGGTAACGTTTGATCAAACGAGGCGTGCATTTGATCTGCTACATGCACACTAGCTAGCATCGAACTCTAAACAGCAAGAAACACAGCGGCGACGCAAGGATGAGCTCGGTCGTCACGGCAATACTCATCGGCACGCAGCTCCTGCTTCCGTGCTTATTGGGAAGCGTGTCGCGAGCGTCCGGGCGGGATTCTGGATTCGCCGGCTGTCCCTTCAGCTGACTCCCTGGCTCACTGCCCCACCCGCTGCGGCGACGCCGAGTTCCTCTACCCGTTCGGGACGGAGCCCGGCTGCTTCCGTCAGGGCTTCGAGCTCACCTGCGACAACACCACCCAGCCTCCCAGGCTCTTCTGGGCCAACAGCAGCACCCAGATGCTTGGCACGGACGGGACAGATCACTACTTCGCCTACGCCTCGATCGGCTTCAATATCACCGTCACGCCAGGTACGAGTACCTACAACTACACGGGGTCCTGGGAGTCGCCCGCCAAGGGCTTCGTCATAGACTCTGACACCCGCATGTACCTTGTTGGTTGCGACGTCGACGTCGTCCTGTTCGATACTGGGACGAACCTGACCATTGGTTCTTGCTCGAGTTCCTGCCCGGGCGACAGGGCGACCATGGCCATGGGTATGGTCCGTATGGAGCCCGAAAATAATTGCAATGGGTTCGGCTGCTGTAGCATCGCCTTGCCAGAGTACCTCCGAGGCTTTCGGTTCACGCTGTCAAGTAGGGATGGCGTCCGAGCACAACCAGATGCTGTTTTTCCTCCACTGCAAAGGTTTTCTTAACTGATGGTGGTTATCAATTCAACACGAGCGACCTTTACTCGAGCTGGATAAACCAAAGTGTGCATACAAGCTTGGAGATTTTCGCAACGGATCAACCAAGTTGTGAAATTGCATCTGCGAACAAGGAAACCTATGCATGTAGCTTCGGCAGCTTATGCCAGACGGGAGAGTGGGGCGGTTACTTCTGTTACTGCAATCCTCGTGTAGGTGCAATCCTCGTGTAAGTGGCAATCCCTACATTTTGGATGGCTGCATCGAAGGTTCGTGACACTGCCCAAATCCTAATTAATTAGTTAAATGAAACAACTAGAACTTCATATTATTATAGTTGCACATGAGAATTTAGAAAATCTTGGGTCCCGATTAGTAGAGCTCCGGGCAGCTTTGGCTCTAGCTCCTCTATGCACTGTGATTGGTAGAGCTCCGAGCGGCTTTGGCTCTAGCTCCTCTATGCACTGTAACGAGGAGCCATTTTTCTCTATGCTCCCGAAAATGAATTAGGAGCCAGTGAAGCCACTATTTCTAGCTTTATTGGCTCTGGCTCCTTGAGCCAGAACCGTTTGAAGTTATGCCAAATAGGGCCTTAATGTTTGAAACATGTCTCCTCTTGCGTATGCTCAACAACCATCGAGCTATGGTGTATAACTTCTTCCATCTTTATTTACACATATGCTTAATACTTCTCCCCTCTCGTTTTTGGAGCAGGTTACGACCGGTTCCTAAAGGAAATTGTAGGTCATGTGGAAACATGTCCATCCCTTTCCCTTTTGGGTTAGAAGAATGTTGCTCTGCACACAAAAAAAATCAACTTAGCTGCGTGTCGAATAAGACAGTTGTTCTTGACCGAGGAGATGGCACAAGATTTATGGGCGAATTTTTTATTTTTTAGCCCTTTTTTGAATTTTTTTCACAAATATACCCCTAGAGGTATGATTTCAAAATCTGGACCCTTAACTCGGCGTCATCTTTGGTGGCGTCGAGCTTACACGTCTCGACGCCTAGGTTGGGGCCACATTGGCGGCGTGGACGTTGACATGGAAGCCAGCTCGGCACCGTGTATCTTGGCGCCAAGCTCGGCGCCGTGGATCTTGGCGCCGAGCTTGGCGCTGTGATTATTAACGTCAATCCCTGTCTTACATATGGGCCCTCCCTTCCTTTCTCTCTTCCTCTCTCTCTACCGCTTCTGAGCCACCGCTACCACACCGCCGCGCCCGCCACCGCACGTTGCCCCGGCCGTCCCCGCCGCGCACCACCGCCGGCCCCGGCCCCTGCAACGCCCGGCCGCCCACTGCCGGTTCGGCTCGTCGCCCTCACCAACGCCCGGCGTCCGCTGCGACTCCGTCCTAGGGCCATCGATCCCGGCGTCCGCTGCGACTTCGTCGATGTCCGCAACCCCGTCCGCATTCCTGCCGCCGGCCGTCGTAGGGCCGAGGGTGGTGGCCTTTGGCAAGGGCCAAGGGGAGGGGGTGTTGTCCACCTAGAAGGCCACAACAGCCGCCATGCCCGAACACCTTGGATAGGGCTGTTTGCCTACAACATCGCCTGCTCAAGCTCTTAAACTCGTCGGACAGGTAAAAATTGTGAATATGCAATGTAGGTATTTAGTTAGCTTTGATTGTAGTGTAGTAGTTCAATTATTTGTTATTTAATAGTTAATGTGATGACTCAGGTAGTTGATTTAGTTAGTGATCCAGTGAGATAGATATGTAGATAGATAGAAACATAGATACATAGATACATAGATATAGTTAGATAGCTACTTAGATAGGTAGTTATATATTTAGTTAACTAAATAGGATCTAGCTATTTAGTGAGTACACTGTATATATATACGTAGTTATTATCTTATTTACTTAGTTTGTAGTTAGAAAATACTTGTTAGGTACTATCTATCGTCTAATTTGGACTAAAGGACATGTGTTTCGTTATGTGTTTGAACTAGATGGACAACCTAGTGACCATATATCATGGAGGCACCATTGAAAGCGATCGCTATGGATATGTTGAGTTTGTTGACATGCAAAGCGTGCCTGTGCTATTCAATGATAGGCCTTCATTTAGTGAGATGGTTGCAAGGGCTCGGGAGGACCTGCATTGCCTTGGAGATGATGATGATGGCATTGCAGTTGAGGGTGTATTGCACCTAGGTTCTTCTCCCAATATCCTTAGGCGAATGATCTCAATTGGGTGTGCGGATCAGTGGGAGAACTATGTGAGATCGGCTATGAAGAGCCAGCTGCAATGTTTGGACGTGGTTGTGCATCGGGTGTTAGTTGATCCCATCCCTCATGGGTTTTCCCCACCAATGAGTCAGCAGGCATACTTCGATCCTCCCGTCCCGGAACCTAATATGGATGTAGAGGTTGCACCTACAGTTCCCGATGCTCAATCTGCCCACAATGAGCTAGTTGGAGATGCTTGTCAGACTCATGATGTTGTGGAAGATCCTCCTCATGAGATCCCTTTGACATCGAATCATTCGAGTAAGTGTCTTATCCGCATGGTTATTGGGAGCTTACCCCCTTCCTTACATCCATTTTTTTCATTCTTTCCTCATTTCTCTACTTATGTTGCAGGAGACATTCCTGACAATGTGGATGTGCCCCCTGTTGTTGCGCAAGTGCACTGTGGAGATGGATTCCGTGGCTCCAATAGTGTTGAAATTATGAATGATTCGGAGCCATATGAGATGGCAAGGGCTCTTGATTCTGATGACGATCGCCCTATGGGAGAGCTGACAGAGAGTGATGTTGAGATGCTGAGGCGTATCTTTCTCGGTCGCCATGATGCAAGAGTTCACGAGTTCAGTGATCTTGCTCATTCCGATCAGGCGTGTGCAGAAGGACGTGATGATGAGCTCCTAGAAGCTCCTGAGGCCGGCCCTAACATGGTAATTGAGAAGGATAGGGTATTCAAGGACCTCGCTACATTGAAGAGGTGGTTGCAGGCATTTGCAGTGATACGAAAGAGACCTTATAAGGTCTTGCATTCATATGTGTGTGAAATGGTTTAGTATAGCATCTAACATCTTGTTTGGACATGTTGTAGGTGTCGTGGGAGTCGTACGATGGAGAGGGGGGACTTCCTTTTCAGTTGAGCAACATGTGTGGGTGCGACGACGACTTCTACAGGATGAGGTGCCCTCTAATCTATTTCTATGCTGTTGAGTTCCACCTACCAAATAGAGTTGCACGCCAATTTGGAGTGAGACAGCTTTGGCCAACGGCTCCGTTCTCGACTGGCGTTGACTTACACAAGTAAGTGTTTTGCTATTTCAATTGTCTTGTGATGGTCCATTTCCATTAATTCCTATATAAGATGAAGTAATGATGATATAAGTGCACTTTTAATATGGTGACATGTACATGGATTGAGAAACTAACATCGTACGTGACGTGCAAGTTGGATCGTCAGAAGAACAGAAAGATTTTTGATTGGGAGAAGCACCACCAGTACTACCTTGAACAATGAGAGCTGTTGCATGACAACGTGGACGAGAACAACGAGCCACACACGAACTGTGAGTACAGGCGCTACCAAGCTTGGTAACAACGTGCGACACGTTGCAGGCTGAGGCTACAATGGACAGAAGATGACTACGCCGACATCGAGTCCTCCGACGATGAAGACACGATGTACGACCAAACTACTCGTGTAGAAAGGCAGGTGGAGGCAGGACCAATCTTAGACAGAGTGGTAAGTCAATTACCTTATTTTTCTATGTTAAGTTGCATACCAATCATTTAGCTAGGTTTCCTTATCATTGGTGCACATTTGAGTCATAGCATCCTTATAATTAATTTAATCATGCAACATAATCATGCCTTCAGAAGAGGACTGGATGGAGTTTGATTTCTTCCATTCTTTAGAGAATCCGTTCTGTTCATAAACCAATCATTTAGCTAGGTTTCCTTATCATTGGTCTGGATGCAAAAAATAAAAATTGAATAGACCTACTACTAGCAGTAGATGTCAATCAGCTAGGTGTTTTGAAGACAATTCAGTACAACAGATGGAGTTGAGGAACAGGTCAGGAATTAATTAGTACTCCGTACTAGATTAGTAGTGTCCTCATTTTTCAATGTCCATCACAATCTATACCCTAGTTCGGTACATGTTCTTACATGCCATTTCATGTGTTGTGTGTGTTGAATTATATAATGCCCTACTTTGTTAGGTTTTGTTTGCAGCACGTGATCACATTTCACTACGTTCGCAATATTAAACTAAATATTATGATCACAAATAATGAAAACAACTACATAACGAAAAATCCAATACTATGACACATTAAACAACACAATAATACTAGAAGTACATGCCGACAAACTAAATAACGCAGTACATGACCTAAGCATACCCATACTTAAAGAGCATTACATGACAATACAATTAAAAGTCCAACAGTAGACAACATTGTTCATGAATAAACCATAGAACTAGCAAGTAATGAAGACTACTGAGTGCAACGAGGCCACTTTCCCTTCCTCAGAGCATCGGGATTCTCCTCCATCGTTGCTTTTGCTCGACGTGCACGCTCAAGCTTCTTCTCCCTCTCCTTCCTATACGCAGCAACACGTCTCCTTTCATCCTCTTCCTTGTGCTCCTTTTTTGCAGCCTCCTCTCCGCGTCTCTTCTCCATCATCTCCTTGTCCTCTGCCTCCCACCGCAACAGTTTCTGCATCCATTCCTTGTCTTCAACCTTAATCTCAGTGTCGATACACTACTCAAAATCACAGAGCGGTGGAGGGGTCTGCAACAAATGCAATTGTTACAAAACAAAAAAATTATGCAAGATGTCATATGACACAAAATAATTATTACACAACATCAATTCATCACCATCTTGTTAATGCGGCGCTGACGAAGTGTAGGCTCAAACGTAAAATTGGAACACATCCAATACCTCTGCCTATACGTGTCATCTTCATCGGACTTGGCTACCTTGCAAGGATCACCGCAAAAGCACATGGGCACTGGAACACCACTATGCAGAGGCAATGGGTCGAAGGCATTTCCGGTCATCCGGTCATAACTACAATTTAGCCATTTTCGTTCTAAGAACCGAAAGCAATTAACATTAAACCCTACACCTAGGGTTTCCCATTTGATCCACAACAATGAACACATAACATAACAATGTGTGCTGAGGTTACCTTGGTTTGGTAGCTTTTCCACGCCTTGGCATCCTACGGTTGTATAATATAAATATTAAAATTGCATGAAACCCTAAGTAATGACGATTCTTAAGTTGAAAAATCCGACTAATATATATTGAATCGATTTGAAAAAAAACTAGAAGGGAGCGAGGATACCTTGCTCTCGAAGATCTACCGATCAAATCAAAGTTTCCAAGGTCCAATATGCCGATTCGTGAGGTAGGGCGAAGTGGGGAGAGAAAAAACCTGAGAAGGAGGAGAAATATGAGGAAGAAGGCTCGAGCAGGAAGGTAGGGCGCCGGGTTAAAACACAAGCTCGGCGCCGTGGGTCTCAGCGCCAAGCTCGGCGCCAATAATCACGGCGCCAAGATCCACGGCACCGAGCTTCGCGCCAAGATTCACGGCGCCGAGCTGGCTGCCATGTCAGCGTCCACGCCGCCAATGTGGCCCCGATCTAGGCGCCAGAATCTATGGGGCCGAGACATATAAGCTCGACGTCACCAACGATGGCGCTGAGCTAAGGGTCCAGATTTTGAAATCATACCTCCAGAGGCATATTTGTGATTTTTTTTTCAAAAAAAGGGCTAAAAAATAAAAAATCTGCGATTTATGGTGACCAAATTGTTAGTGAATGATCGATACCTGGGTGTAACCAGCATTCTTAATGATTCAAGCAGCAGCGATGACTAGGTGGTGGTAGTCCATACCTCCAATGGAGACTTTGATTACAGTATATCAAGAGAATACATGAGGAGTTTTATTGAATTCACCCAAGAATTTGATATCAAGATGAGGTGGTCTGTTTCCAACTTAACCTGTGCAACAGCCTCGCAAAGGAATAGAACTTATGTGTGTGTCAGCCCCCACAGCGAATGCGTTAATGTCACCCATGGGACGCTATACCTAGGGTATCGTTGCGAGTGCTCGCAAGGCTTTGATGGGAATCCATATGTCAAAGGCACAGATGGTTGTACAGGTCTCTCTCTCTCTCTCTCTCGTGTGTGTGTGTGTGTGTGTGTTTGTGTGCGTGTGTGAAAAAGGAATATTTTGGAACACTTGAGCTTCATGAGAATTTCATGACATACTGTAAAACCAAATGAACCTTACAAGCTTCAACATTTTAAAGAACTTGATGATGGCTCACTTGATTCCAGTTTATTTGCAGACATTAATGAGTGTTTAGAGCCAAATGATTGCAATGGAGTATGTCATAATACTATTGGAGGATATTATTGCACAACTTGCCCTCATGGCAGTGTTTGAACCAACAGAAAGGAACTATGTCACAACAGCTAAGCAACACAGTCTTATTTTAGGTGAGTCATACCCCACATATCCACATCTCATTTATAAAAATGCAATAATCTTGTTGGTAAAATGTAGAATGATCTTGTGGAATTCATGGCACATTGGATGTGCAACACAATCTTGTATGTAGGTGTTACAATTGGAATTGGATGTGGTCTTGGCTCCATAATTTTTGTGTTATGCGCCATTTTAATAGCTAGAAAATGGAAGCAAGGCATGCAGAAGAGAATCCGAAGAGCATACTTCAAGAAAAATCAAGGTCTGTTGTTGGAGCAACTAGTATATGATGAGAGCACCACAAACAAAACAAAGATATTCTCCTTAGAGGAACTAGAGAGCGCCACCAACTATTTTGATGCTACTCGTGTCCTTGGCCGTGGAGGACATGGAACTGTCTATAAAGGTATTACCCTATTCTGCTCATCTACTTTTCAGTTGGCTTGTGCTTATTTCGGCTTATTCTCCCTCACAGAAACACTATTGAATCAGTCGAAATCAGCCGAAATACCACCAACAGAACAGGGCCATTCTATCTGATCAAAATGTGGTAGCCATTAAAGGGTCCAAAATTGTGGAGCAAACCGAGATAGATCAATTTATCAACGAGGTTGCAATATTGTCTCAAATCATCCACCGGAATGTGGTGAAATTTTTTGGTTGTTGCTTGGAAACTGAGGTGCCCTTGCTCGTATATGAGTTCATATCTAGTGGCACATTATACAACCTTCTTCACACTAATGATGATGGTAAATGTTTGCTATCATGGGATGATCGCACTAGGATTGCAGTAGAATCATCAGGGGCGCTTGCTTATCTACACTCAGCTGCTGCAATTCCAATTTTTCATAGAGATGAGTCATCCAATATACTCTTGGATGCCACCTTCACTATAAAGGTTTCTGATTTTGGTGCTTCAAGATCTGTTTCAATCGACGAGACTCATGTGCTGACAATTGTCCAAAGCACATTCGGTTACCTAGATCTAGAATATTACAATACTGGTCTACTAACTAAGAAGAGTGACGTATATAGTTTTGGTGTGATTATTGTGGAGCTCCTGACAAGAAAGAAACCAGTTTTTAATAATGATTCTGGTGTGAAAGAAAGCTTGGCTCGTTACTTCATTGAAGCACTTCAAGAAGGAGCCCTTATGGAAATAATAGATCAACAGATTGTGGAAGAGGCAGACCAAGCAGAAATTGATGATATCACCTTACTCGCACAAGCATGCTTGCGGACCAAAGGAGTAGAGAGACCAACTATGAAAGAAGGAGAGATGAAATTGCAGCTCCTAAGGACAGGGAGGCTAAGAAAAACATACCAGTCAACAGGAAATAATGGTGAGCCTGAGCATTTGCTGTGCCAGTCACATGCTAGAAACTCCCATGCACAGCTCGATCTTGGGAATGCTACCCGTTTGCCTTGTGATCAAGAGACCTCTCGCGGCTACAGCCTAGAGAAAGAATTTGCATCCTCAATAAGTTTGCCACGCTAACTATGAGATAGTATATCTATGGTCAAAATAACACAATCCAAACAAGTATACTTGCTATGCACCCGATTTGTTGCATATTTTCAGACATGAGGCACTGTAATATATATATACTGCTCCCATTAGATGAGAGTATGCAATATACCATTTGGTTGTAATATAATATACTTTTGGCCCAAGTTTAGAATTGGTGATGAATATATTTGCATGGCAGAGCATCTCAGTTGTGTTTGTGTGTGCCTGGTTATCTGTATGATGGACATGCTGGCTAGGTGTACACAGTATCTTTTCAGAAGACATCATCAGCATTCAGCCTTCCGGTTGTGTGATGCATGGGAGCATGAGAGCTATCTTTTCTTAAGAGGATCATGAGAATGACTCCTATACGGAAATGCTAAACACCACACGGGTGTTTTATCAAGAGCTGGCACACGATTTTTTTGTAGGCGTCGCATCCCCACGCTGCCATCGAAAAAGCGCGGCTACCCGTGGCCCGCCGTCGGGAACTGGGAACCCCAGGCTGTCGGACTGGGGCCACCGCCGCCATGCCCCCGCCACGTGCCCGCGCCGCCGCAGCGCCCGCGCCCAGTATCTTCCCAACTCCGACGAGCTCCTTTTCCAACTCCGGCGCTGCCACCAAATTTTTGTCCTTGTCCTTTCATAGAAAAAAAATGTTTCTTATAATTTGTGATTTGTGATTTGTACCGATACAGTCGTGGATCTTTGTTACTCGTGATTTGTGCCGACATAGCTGCGGCCAAGGGCTGGGTGGCCGACGGCAGCGGAGGCGAGTTGTGCAGTGTGTTTGGAGGTAGAAGAAGGCTGAAGACCGTTGTATCTTCATCCTACGGTTTAAAAAATATCATGCGTTGAAACTACATAAAATATATCATCTTAGCTGCTACTCTGCTAGTAGGATCCGTACCCTCCGTGGCGATGTTTCCGCGCAGTACCCGGGTGGGCTGGTTGGTTCGTTTCGTTCCCCCTGTTTCTGATCCGTCGCTCTCGTCTCGTGACACGCCGGCAGTCTCAAGCACCACTAGGCATAGGCAGCAGCCAAATGCAGGGCTCTTCGTTTGCTTGAAGCGACGGCCGCCACGCCGCCTCTCCCTCAAACCACCTTCGGTATCGTCCCATTTGAGCCCTGTAGAGTGTAGCCGCCTCCGTGAGCGTGACCAACCAGCAAGAGCCGTTGCCCGCTGCCCTTCCCGGCTATCAATGCAATGGCGCGATTGATCATCATCTGGTCAGACCTTGACAAGAAGTGAGGCCGCCCAAGGTAAACAGAAAAGCAGCATCGAACAGCTAAGGTTGAGACGTGAAAATGTGGATGCTCACTCCGCTAAGAAAAGGGGCCATCAAAGGAAGCAACGGTTTTGTCCAAGCCAAATCATTTTAAATTTGCTCAAATTTATATAGAAAATAATTAATATTTATGACAACAATTAGATATACTTTAAAAATATATTTCATGATGGGTATGACGATACTTATATTTGTATTTTCTTATAAACATATGTAATTATTATTAGACTCATCATGAAATATATTGAAAAATACAAACTATAATGAGTTATTTTAGATGGAGAATAAAATTGAACTTGGAGAGTCACCCAAGGACCCAAAGCTTCAACCATTTTATTAGGATATACATGACTCCCTAACAAACAAAGGACCGCCCATTTGGATGGGCTCCTTCAGGCTCCGACTTCGCGCTACAGTATCATAGTGTTAAACTAAAACAGAATCTCTATGCATAAATCTAGCATGTCTACTTACACTTTGAATAAACCGTGAGTCCTAGGATATCTACTACTACTGGATTAGAAATAGAATGAGAGAGAGAGAGAGAGAGGTGAAGGGGTACAAACCATCGGCCGCCTTGGATGAAGATGGGCTCGCCATCGCAGTGCTTGGCGATAACCCGGTGGCGGTGCAGTAGTGGTGTCGTTCGGGGTCGGTGTAGAGGTCGTAGGGCAGTCCGGCGTCGTAGCAGTCCTCCGGCGTGATGCAGAGGTGGTGGCGGTGCTTCCCGTCGCTGGCAGCGCCCCCTTTGTGATCGGTTAGGGTTTAGGACTGTAGGTGGGGTGCTAGGCGGCTCAGGCGAACCTCGTGACTCGAGCGCCCCGGCTCCCACCTTCTATTTATGGCGCTGTGCGACGGGGGCCCACCAACCATATTAGGGTTGGGCGCCCCCGATCAGGGTGTGGATCCATAGGCTCAATAGGTCGTTGGGCCTATTGGTGGAGATTAACTAACATTCTCCCCATTGATCTCACTTATAACTTAAACTTAACTTACTTACTTTCTCTTGTTCTCATTCTATCACAGATCAGTGCATAGAGCGTGCCTCATCGTCATGGTCTCTTGCCATTAGATTAAACAGCTATAATGCACCTATCTGTTTTGAAACAGATTCTTAACTAGGCCCTTATTGTCCAGGAATCATAGGCTTTCCCTTAAACCCATGCCGGCTACGTGTTCTCTGAACACACTGGGTGGTAAGCCTTTTGTAAGCGGATCCGCGAGCATCTTTTCTATTCTTATATGCTCAAGACTAATTATATGATCCCAGACTTTATCTTTCACAACATAATACTTTATGTCAATGTGTTTGGCAGCACCACTTAACTTATTATTGTGAGCATAACATACTGCCGGATTATTATCGCAGTATAACGTAAGTGGTTTATGTATGTCGTCTACCACTTTCAAACCGGGCAGGATTTTCTTTAGCCAATTCACCTACCCTGTGGCCTCATAACATGCTACAAACTCGACATACATTGTGGACGATGTAGTGACGATTTGCTTTGAGCTTTTCCACGATATAGCTCCTCTTACGAGAGTGAATATGTATCCTGACGTGGGCTTTCTTTCATCTCCCGCATAATCAGAATATGTATACCCCTCTATGTGCAGGGAATCAGATCTTCTTTACTAATTTCCAATGTTCTATTCCATGATTACTCTGATATCTGCCAAGCAACCCGGTAACAAATGCTAAGTCAGGGCGAGTACACACTTGAGCATATTGTAAACTTCCGATAGCTGAACTATATGGAACCGCTTTCATTTGATCGATCTCATATTGGTTCCTAGGACATTGAAGTTTCCCATATCTATCGCCCTTGACTATGAGAGCAGGTGATGACTTACAATTTTGCATACTGTATTTCTTTAGAACTTTTTCTAAGTATGCCTTTTGTGATAGTCTTAAAACCCTCTTTTCTCTATCTCGGTGAATCTCTATTCCTAGGACGAACGAAGCTTCACCGAGATCCTTCATATCAAACTTTTAGGACAAGAACTTCTTTATTTCTAGTAGCAGATTAACATCACTGCTAGCGAGCAAGATGTCATCCACATACAAGACTAGGAAAATATATTTCCCATTCTTGAACTTTGCATAAACGTAATTGTCCTCTATATTTTCTTGAAACCCAAACTTTCTTATTGTACTATCAAACTTCAAATACCACTGTCTTGAAGCTTGCTTTAATCCATAAATAGATTTCTTCAGGCGGCATCCCATGCGTTCTTTTCCTTCCACAACAAAACCTTTTGGTTGTGCCATGTAAACCTTTTCCTCTAAATCCCCGTTTAGGAATATCGTCTTTACATCCATCTGATGTAATTCTAAGTCGTAATGTGCTACAAGCGCCATTATGATTCTAAAAGAATCCTTACATGAGACTGGAGAAAATATCTCATTGTAGTCTATGCCTTCACTTTGCATGAAACCTTTCACCACAAGTCGCACTTTAAACCTTTCTATATTCCCTTTGGAGTCATGTTTAGTTTTATAAACCCATTTACAACCTACTGTCTTGGCTCCTTTAGGAATTGTTTCTAATTTCCAAACTCCATTGGTTTTCATTGATTTTATTTCATCTTCCATGGCTTCAAGCCACTTGGATGAGTGAGCACTTCTCATGGCTTCTTCAAATGAGGTGGGATCACCCTCCATTCAAAATTCCTCACAATCATAAACTTCATAATCATCAGGAATGGCTGATCTCCTAACTCTGTAAGACCTTCTAGGGGCCTCGTTAGATGACGCTTGTTCTACATGAGGCTGTTGTTGCTCTCCCTCCATATGACAACGGGTTCTTGGGGATCCTAAAGGACAGGTTCCTCATGTTCATTCATTGTTGCCACAGGAGAACTAACAACAGGTGCGGTTACTATAGTGTCTTGCACTGTTGGTACAGCAACAATAGGTAGCGTGAAGAATGGTTCCTGAACCATAGGAGTAGGCACATATACCCACTTCTCTTCAAAACTAATTTCTCGCGCTACCATGCTCCCCCTGATCATATCATCCTCCAAGAAGACTGCATGTCTTGTTTCTATAAACTTCATTTGTCTGTTAGGACAATAGAAGCGATAACCTTTTGACTTTTCTGGATAGCCAATGAAATGGTAGCTGACTGTCTTGGAGTCTAGCTTCCCTATGTTTGGGTTAAATACTTTTGCCTCAGTAGGACAACCCCACACACGTATATAGTTTGGTGAGGGTTCCTTTCCTGTCCACAACTCATATGGTGTTTTAAGCACCGACTTACTTGGCACTCGATTAAGAATATGAATGGCGGTTTTTAATGCCTCCATCCATAAATTTATCGGTATGGTAGAATAACTTATCATGCTTCTCACCATATCTATTAAGGTACGGTTGCGTCTTTCAGCTACTCCATTCTGCTGAGGCTCGCCCGGTGTAGAATACAGGGCTACTATGCCATTTTCCTGTAAGAACCTTGCAAAGGGTCTAGGAACTTGGCCATATGGGGTGTGTCGACCGTAGTACTCTCCCCCACGGTCGGACCTTACTACCTTAATCTTTAAGTTGTGCTGATTCTCTACTTCAGCCTTAAATATTTTAAATTTATCCAATGCTTCCGATCTTTCTTTAATTGGATAAATATAGCCAAAACGAGAATAGTCATCTGTGAATGTTATAAATGAATCATAACCATCCACACTTTTCATAAGAAAAGGGCCACAGATGTCTGTGTGGATTATTTCTAAAATTCCTACGCTTCGTTTGGCATTTTTCTTTATTTTCTTAACATACTTTCCTTTTACACAATCTATGCATTGTTCTAAATCTAAAAATTTTAAAGGCGGAAGAATTAATTTCTTAATCAATCGCTCTATTCTCCCCCTTGAAATATGGCCTAAACGATAGTGCCATAATTTTGAAGATACATTATGTACGCTCTTCCGCTTATTTGTTGCATTCATAGACAAGGAAGCATTCTCATTCTCAATACTTATATCATTCACATTCTTAGAAAGTGATAATAAATAAAGCTTGTCTTGTCAGAAGGCAAGACCAACACATTTATTATTATAAACAATCCGATATTTGCCATTAGCAAAATGGCAATCATATCCATTGTTATCTAAACGTGAAACACTTATTAAGTTTCTTCTCAAAGAGGGTACAAATAGAACATCTAAAAGCTTAAGTAGAAAACCATCAACAAATTCTAGAGAAAGATCTCCAATAGCTTCAACTTGAGCCTCAACTCCATTTGCTACTTTAATTCTTCTTTCTCCTCTTTGTAGGGTCCTCCTCGTACGGAATCCCTGTAATGAATTTGCAACATGAACAATTGCACCTGAATCAATCCACCAAGTAGATTTTGCATAACTTATATACATGGATTCATCTATGAATGTAATGGAATCTTCACCTCTCTTCAGCAGGCTCTTCAGAAAGTCTGGACAATCCCTCTACTAGTGTCCATGCTTCTTGCACCATTTGCACTGATCCTTCTCAACTTGAGCGTTGTTGTTCTTCTGATGATGCTCAGTCTGAGGGGCTTTCCCTTGAGGTTTGGCATTCTTATTGAAGTTCTTTTTCTTGTCCTTGACAAGGTTAGCAGAGTCACCCTGTAAGGACTTCAGCCTTTCCTCTTCTTGAACACACATTGTGATGAGCTTTTCTATGTTCCACTTGTCGGGCTGCATGTTGTAGTTAACAACAAAGGTTTCATATTCCTTTGGCAAGGAAGCAAAAACCAAATGAATCAAAAACTCATCCTTGAGCCTCAAATTCATTGGCTTCAGCTTCGAAGCCATGTTGCTCATCTTCAAAATGTGCTCTCTAATACCGCCACCAGTATATTTTTTATTGAATAATTTCTTGATCAATGTACTAGCATAAGCCTTTGAAGAGCCAATGAACTGACTCTCCACCTTCTTTAGGTACTCAATGGCGGTATCACAGTCTGGGATAGACCCCCTTATACCATCTGAGATTGTGGACTTAGCCACCATCAAGCACTTGCGGTTTGATATGCCCCATTTCTTGCGCTCAAGATCATGCTTCATGCGCACTTCTGCATGATCTCGCTGCCGGGCAGTGAAATCAGCATCAAACTCATTTTCTTTCCTCACCGGGTCCACTGGTTCAGTAAGACACGGGGAGGTGAGCGCTAAGTCATTCCCGGACAGCGCAAGTGTGAGCTCATACCACTACACCACAACACCGCTTCACCGTTAGACATCTGACGCTAAAAATTATATTTGGCGATGGATGATCTGACGCTAAAGATAACTTCGAGAGACCATCCGACGCTAAATCCTCATTTAGCGATTTGTCATCTGTCGCTACTGAGATGTTCATGTTTAGTGTTAGCCCATCCGTCGCTAAAACCAGATATAGCGTGGAGATCCGTCGGCGCGCTAAAAAATGGGCCCCATGTCCACTCACGTGCCTGTCTCCTCCGTGGCGGTTAGATGCGCAAATTTTTGCCTCGCCCATCGACAAACCCTAGACTCTTACCATACGGTGCCCACGGCAACGCATGTAGCCCCGCCGCCTTATCCCATTGCTCGCCATCGCTCCCCATCCACCCGCATCTATCTCTCCTCACGACCTCCTCCCGAGAAGATCGATGATGCAAGGCATCGGCGCCCTGCCTCTCCGTTCCCAACGCGAGCTCTCCCTCCCTCCTTCTCCAAATACCGAGGTCGCCTGCTCCCCTAGACGGGCCATGGTGGCACGGGTGGGGCATGGTGCATGAGCTCATAGCCGCCAACCATAACCCTAGCCAGTGAGGCCGATGTGGTGGCCGCCTTCTTCTCCCCTAGCCGAGCCGATTGACGACGGGTGGCCGCCTTTCTTCTCCCTCGACCGAATCTACTATGGGATGGCCGCCCTTCTTCTCCTCTAGCAAGATCCACGATGAGTCGTCTGCCCTTCTCCTTCGGCCAGATCCACGACATGGCAGCCAGATCCACAACACGGTGGCGGCGGCAGCGGCTGCAGCTACGGCAGCAGGTTCGTTGTTTCCTCTCTCTTTTTCCTCTCCTACATGGTGGGCGGCGGATCTTGTGTTGTGGGTGGTGGATTTGGTGTTGTGGGGGCTCGGCATGGTGGTGGCTCCCCAAAATTTTGAACTGACCAGGGTAATGGATTAAGGCCCACACGCTATGAAGGTCCGGAGGTTGATTAAGATAGTTTTTGTTTTTATCTCACTACAATTTGGGGTCAAGTGGGTAATGGATTGATATAAGGGCAAGTCACCGTGTGGGTCGTCTTGAATAGTCTGTTCTTGGAGTCAAAGTAGCATAATTCTGGCAATATATTCCACATGTCTAAAATTAGTGTATAGTGGCCGAGGAAATGCTATATAAGAATTTGTTTTAAGGTGGCGAGAGATGCATAATAACTATAAGATTCACATATATAAAATTTTGTTTTAAGGAAAGTATGGTGTTGTTTTGTATGCTCCAATTGTGATTAAAGAATTTGTAGCTAACTGGTATGCAAGTTGATGTGTTTGCTAATTATTTTATTGTTTTGTTCATTTCTATTCTGTTACGCATTTCCTTCCCATAAACATTCCAATTTCCTCACAATATCTTAAGAGTGTTGTGCATCAACTCGCTTGAAACAAAAGGCCAAAAATCAGGTCAATCGCTTCTAGCTTTCTAGAAACTTATCTCATTCTTGACATATGTAATCCATCTGCTCTTTCCGGACTTTCCATGGCTTAGAGATGTGACTTTCCAGAACTTATTTGTTACCGACCATTACCTGTAAATTTATATAACTAAAATGTTGTAATTCGATATGTTTTACTTGGGATGGTCTCAGAACTATTAATTCAAGGTGTTTCTTTTGCCTTTTTATCACAACTGGATTTTTGATTTGTTATTTTTTCAACAAAATTGAAAATTGTTGTTTACAGTGAGTTTGGTTTGATGTGCTTGAATGATGACAGCTGCTGTCTGCAAGTGAGCATAAATAGTCGAACTTAGACATGGAACCAATTCCAAAGAATTGAGTGTTGTGTATACTTTGATGCTTTTACTTAAATATCAAAGCTTTTTTCATTATTGATTTGCAGGAGGTGGTCACTAAACATGCTGACTTTCTTTATATTGTGCCTTGGTTTATGGTTGTCCAGGGTTTGGCTGTGACAGTACAGTAGTGATAAACATACTTACTCATCGCGATTCAAAGGCAACGTGGACTCATTCAACAGAATACAGGGCTATGTATCATGAGGAACTCTTTCATCGCCTTTCATCTGAACACAAAGGAAACCACAAGGCATGAAAAGTTCTTGAATAATTGTTCTCTTTATTAAATAATCAAATCGTTAATCTAGCTGTACCAATATGCTTCATCAACTGCACCATATATTCATTGATGAAAACCGATGATTAGAATCAATTAGCTAAAAATGTGGATATGTGTTGCTTCAATCATGTGTTTACGCTTAATTTATCAAAATCGGTGTGTTAAATATGTTAACTTTGTTTCATGTGGCTCCGAAAGCTATGTCGCTGTGGATTCTTGATCCTGCTTTGGGCGTGATGCAACTGTTTTGAGAGAAGCTCTAAGTGGTGAAACTATGGATCTGAGAGCAGCCACTAAGATTATATGTTCCAGACACCATCACAGTTGCAAATAATGAAACAGACTTATTATGCTAGATTCAAGACATATCTTGAGCATGACATTGGTCACCACACATCCAGGCGATCACCGAAGGTCCTGATCCTTAGTACTTAGAATATTTGCCTTACATTTGTTCTAGTTCACCTTATACATGATGATACATGAAAGACACTTAAATTACTCATTTTATTCAACTTTTAGTATTACAATCGACCAACCTTAGGAAGGTGAATATTTGGCTATAATTTCTTTGGAACAACTTCCATGTCTTTAAATGACTACATAATCTGCCATTGTGAGTCTAATGTCCGAGATATTCTCACATCTAATGCCCGTGTTGTATAAGACCGATGGAATGGCCATTCTTCATTGACATATTGCAATTCTTGATGTGAAGTTGATTCAATTGCTTTTCTCAGTAGTCATTTATGCTTTTACCTAATGCACAAAGGATCTCAAGCATGAACTTCATGTCTTGTATGCCAATCAAATTACTTTTTATAAGTTAGTAGTTAATATATGTTCAAATTTAAATTGCACTTTTTTCTCGCTGTAAGCAATTAACGATATAATGTATATTTCAGCTTTTACTTGTCTATGTGGGGATTCCACGCAATGAAGGTCCTGAGGTTGATCCTACCATTGTGACACATGATGCAAAGGATTTGTACATAAAATCACTGATTGATTTAAAGTCAAGTTATGTTTTGCTGATAGATTTAGCCGCAGCCAACAACTGTTCTTCTTTCTTATGAAATTTTAATTTAACATTTAGTGAAGCAAAGATCACTTGTTGATACGATACTGATATAAAATTTGCTGTACCATCTAGACTTGATCTTTGTATATTTTATTTGTTATTTTAATTATATGTAAACTTGCTACCATTCCAAAGTATTATTTTCTGCTAATGCTGCAAGATGAGCATGTTGTGGATCGCTCTTGTATCTTCTGTGCCCATGATTGCTCTTGTATCTTTGGTGCCCATGACTCCCCTCCTAGACTGTCCTAGCTGCCCTTTTCATTTGGCTTACCCTAGTATCTTAAATATGGGAATGCCTTTTTCACCTGGACGATGTGAAAGATCAGTTCTGGATGGTTGACACTTGACAGCGAAGTGGGGTCCATGTCTTGCAACCTGCAAGGTCGATGCAGAGGTAATCTTATCTGACGCCTGACCATCTTTGGTATTATACCTATACTTATGAATCCTGAGACTAAATGTTCTGCATTCCTTCCGTTCAAGATCTATTACTGTTTCTGCTCCCGTGTTTGGCTGTTTGCTGCTCTTGAATAGTATACAATTTATTACTTTTTGTGAACGTTTAGAATATTAACATACTGGCATGACCCTTGCACCTATGCAGAACCCTGTTCAGTTTAAAGTGTATTTTGGTGGACTTGCATGGAAGAGACAAGGTGGAGGAAAGACCATTGAGATTGACAAAGCTGATGTAACTGCAGTTACTTGGATGAAAGTCCCCAGAGCATATAAGCTTGGAGTCAGGATTAAGGATGGCCTGTTCTACAGATTTATTGGCTTCCATGAATAGGTCCCCCCACTCTCCGCGCGTGCCTTTAATATTATGTAGTTTATTAATGGTGTTGGTATTGGAAATAAAGAGGCTGCTGCATCTGGAGAATTGTGTATTTAGAACACTTGAATCTGGATGCATTTCTCTCAGTAAAATTAGGATATATTTGTTGATGCAAAACTTATACAGCTTAAAAGTAGCACTAGCTTTGTCTAGTTTTCTTAGAATTTTAGAAATCCACTTTGTCTTGACCAGATTTTCTATCTTAATATGGCATATGATTATAATGAATATCGCTTTAATATGAATTAGATCATGGAAAAGGAGAATGCTTAGTTTGCCCAAGTTACTCTGTTGTGAAACTGAATAGTTTCGCCTTGCTATATGTGACATCTTATTTTGGTATATGTTTTTCATCTATTGATTAAACCTTGAGCGATTCGATCTTTATATCCACTAAAGCAAACTCTTCTTGTTCAAATTAAGGTGAATAGTTATTATATTCTTTTCATGCCACTTGGTATGCCTGTCCTAAACAAGTCTTGTAGAATATGGTATCTTTTGTACATACCGTATCTATTATGTAGTTAAGACTTACCTATAGATTTTAATGTTTGTTACCCTTGCCTCTCAGAGGGAAACATGCTAACCTTTATGGTTGGTTCAAAGCAAGCATTTGAAGTATCCCTAGCGTATGTTGCACAAACCTGGATGCAGGAAAAAAGCAGATGTTTTCTTAGAGTTTCATGTTGATGATACTACTAGAGCCAATGAGGTTTGTAGTGGATGAGGTTGTTGTGGATCCACTCATATTTCTGCATTGCCAATGAGGTGCTAGTCGATCTCATTTGGATACATGTAGTACATCATGTAGACTTATCATTGATGAATCATTGATTCATGTTTGTAATGGCTGACCATATATGTATGTCTTAGTAAATGTTTGGACTTGGTCATGAATGAATCTATTTGTATGAGAAATGTGCACAATGATGTTACTTTTGTATTAATTTGCAACCAAATGGCATTTTATTTTTTTTAAATGCATTTAAATAATCTCGTCAAACCATCAGTCGCTGAAAACATTTGTAACTTCAAATTGTCTGTCGCTATAGAGTACTGGGAGGCTATCTGTCACTAAAGAGTAGCAGCAGACTATCTGTCGCTAAAAAAATTCAGGGCAACGGACTGTCTGGCGCTAAAAGTACTGTCTGACGCTAAAGATTTTTAGCGACAGGACTTACAGCGTCTGCAGAAGTCTGTCGCTATAACTTTTTAGCGTCAGATTGTCTATCGCTGTAGCCACTTTTAGCGTCAGACCGTCCATCGCTAATCTTGGTGTTGTGGTGTAGTGTACTTCTCTCGTCATACTCTGTAATTGCCCCCTTCTAGGGGTGGTATGTGCGAGATGAATGCCATTGGGTTGAGTCCTGAAAAACATCATCAGAGATAGTGAGAAAATATATCATTATAATTGCATGCTTTAATTTAACGTTAGTCAAAATTAAAACATACAATATTCTTATACACTAATTCTACATTACCGTTTGGCAAAAATAGAATTAATGCATCGAAAACGTATGATTAAACACTATAATATTGCTATTATCAAGGTTGGTTAGAAAAATAATAATATTATAATTTACCGATTAAAATTGACTACTCTACAAATTAAATTCTTTTGTTGGTTCGAATTTAATTAGAAGATTATTGACTTTAACATTGCAACGGAAAAATAATTCAATTTAATGAATTTTACCCACAGGAAAATTCTCTTTTCTATTTTCTTTAAGTCATTTATCCATTTTCTAGGAAATAAGACTTTTACCGGAAAAAAATGGCTTCATCCTTTACTGGCAATTCGCCCCAAACGCGAAACCGGCCCACGGCCCATGGCCGTGCGAGCCCTGTGCCGCGCGCTCCCCCGCGTCCAGGCCGCAACCTAGGCCTAGGCCGGGAAAGCGGCCTCGCGCCCTTGCTCGCCTGGGCTGAAAGGCGGCCCGTTCTCTGGTCGCCATTGGATCAGATCCGATGGTCGCGCGGTGATCTTGGCCGATCAAAAACGGCGCCGCATCGCCCTCCCCAAAACCCTAGTGCCATTCTTTCTTCTCCCTTCTCTCTCTCAGCTCGGGCAGCGACACCGAGCGAGGCGAGAGCGATGACGATGCTATCGCCGGCCCCCTCGCCGGCATGCACGCTCCCCAGCGAGTGAGCGCATCGCTGTCGAGCGGCCTGGCCTCGGCGCCCTTGGCCAGAGCTCAATGAGCAGCGGCCTTCTTCTCGCGCACCGATGAGGCGGCAACACGGTGCAACGGCGAGGTAGGCCCCTTCCCCTCTTCCCCTTTCTCTTTTTCTTCTTCTCCTTTTGGATCTTCTTCTCTGTTCTTCACGGATTTCATCCGATTGGGGATTAGGGTTAGGGTTAAGTCAAGTTAGGGTTAGGGTTTGACTCACTAGAGTCACTGTTCATCTTTCCCAGTGAGTTCTTTGTGGGTTTGAGCTCGGATTTGGGTTCTTCTTGAAGCCGAGTCCCTCTTCTTCTTACTCCTTTCCTTCACTCAGTTAGGGTTAGGATTCAGTAACCCTCTTCTCTTCTCAGATCCGAACGGATCTAATCTGTTTCTTACCCCTAACATGATTTACATCTAGACAAATGGTTCCGATAGGCTAGATCTACACCTAGTGAGGCCTCTGATACCATTGTTAAACTAAAACAGGATCTCTAGACATAAATCTAGCATGTCTACTTGCACTTTGAATAAACCATGAGTCCTAGGATATCTACTAGTACTAGATTAGAAATAGAATGAGAGAGAGAGGTGAAGGGGTGCAAACCATCGGCCGCCTTGGATGAAGATGGGCTCGCCATCGCAGTGCTTGTCGATAACCCGGTGGCGGTGCAGTAGCGGAGTCGTCCGAGGTCGGTGTAGAGGTCGTAGGGCAGCCTGGTGTCATAGCAGTCCTCCGACGTGATGTAGAGGCGGTGGCGGCGCTTCTCGTCGCTGGTAGTGCCCCCTCTGTGATCGGTTAGGATTTAGGACTGTAGGTGGGGTGCTAGGCAGCTCAGGCGAACCTCGTGACTCGAGCGCCCTAGCCCCCACCTCCTATTTATGGCGCTGTGCGACGGGGGCCCATCAACCATATTTGGGTTGGGCGTCCCCGATCAGGATGTGGATCGAAGGGCCCAAAGACCATTAGACCTATTGATGGAGATCAACTAACACATAGAAGAAGAGCCGAATGAGCCACAAATCATGGCTTCTCATAGCTCCACATTCATTTCATAATGAGACAGAAAAAGGATCTCGTCAACGGTGCTGCTGCTGGTGTAGGAAGAGCCGGAGCTATAAAAAATTTATGTCAAACATGCTCTAAAGGGTTTTGTGAGTTCGTACCACTAGTCAACAAGATCCTCCATAGTAGAAGCCAACACAATTTAACTTTGCAGATAACACGCTTGATTTGAAAGGAATGTCGTATAAGTTAGCAAGAAAGAGACAATGTCAAAAATAGTATTAACATGAGTGATCTAGGTGCTTAGAGGAGAGAGGAGAGAGGAGAGAGAGAGAGAGAGAGAGAGAGGAGAGAGCCCTGCTCCCTCTAAGCCCCGCTCCCTCCCGCCGGTGGCCACCCTGGCCTCGGCGTCCACCTAGCCCAAACCGCTGGAGGCCGCCGCTGCTTCTGCCGGCCAGCTTCCCAGCCGGCACCGCCTTGGTGCCGCCTACCCCTTCCTCTCCCCCTCCTCCAGTCACCATGGAATCCGATGGTTCTGACGACTCTTCCTCCAGCCTGCTGGCCCTAGCCGCCGCTACGGAGGCCGCTGTAACAACCCAGGTGTTTGTCATCAGTTAAGCAAGGAGTTTGAGCTCAAACATGATAGATCAAGTGGTGTTGAAGATGTCAAATCCAAATCTATAAACATGAGCCCAACTTAAACTTGGATATTGCATCCTTGCCCACATATAGGCCCTTTTCAAGATATATGCTTGGGTGGTGTGATTGGGATATATTCATGTGTCGCACATCAATACCCATCTATATTGGCCACTAGAAAAGTTTTATGAAGTTTGGAATCAAAAAGTCACATGAAATGATAAGTCATATCCTTGTTGGAATGGTTTTACTAAGTGCTTGGATTGCATTATTAAGTGAATGGAAATATAAGTCATCAATCAAACCTTGCAACCTTGCCCAAAGGACTCTAATTGAACTCTACAACAAAAGTCATGAAAGGTTCATGTTGAGCAAATGTCCAGAAAATGCTCCAATGGATCACAAAGGATAATTTAAGATTTATCGTGATACTACATTGGTCAAAGTAGAACTATAGGTTCTATACCAATTTTGGTATGGAGCCCTAAATAAAAGTTGTAGTTCATGATGTGTAGAACAAACTTTGTTTTTGGAGTATACCCTAGTTCAGCATGGAAATAAGTCAAACAGAGGCTCAAAGTTGCAATCCGCTGCTGTTTTTGGACTTCGCAAATTTGGCTAAGTGTTGGAGCTGATTTCAGTTTCATGTACCCATATTTGGTGAATTTTAGTTTGCAAACCATTTTGAATCTGGCCAAACTCCTTTAATAAAAGTTGGAGTAATCTTGTATCTGTACACAACGGTGTAATCGGTGGAACAAATCATCTATTGATTTAGGAGATACGATGGGAGGAAAATGGAGCTTCAGTCGCATTTCTGAGGTGGTATTTCAATCCTTGGCTTCAGACTTTGAAATCGAATCAGTAGTGGGATGCCGTGGCCGACCAGCCCTGGACACGCGCGCCGCGTGGTGCCCATGCTCCGTCATCGACCCCACCTCCATTGCCAAGCGCCGCCCTACCCTCTGCGCCTTCTTAGAGTAAGCAGCGAGCCCCTCTGCCCTCCCTTCTCTCTCCCAGCGTTCTCCCTCGCCTCAACGCCGGCGAACGGCCGCGTCCGCCATGTTCGCTGGCAGAGCTCCGTGGCCACCGCTCGTCAACGCAACCCTAGCCTCCCTCACGTCTGCTCAGCGCCACGGCCACCATCCCCACTTCTCCGCGTCCCTGTAGAGCGCTGCAGCCGTGCAGCTTCCTTCGCTGCCACCGCCATGGCCGTCTGTCGGAGCAGAGCTCCCTGGCCGTCGTCGTTCTTCCACTCCGAACACCCAAGCCAGCACCACCACCACCTCCGCATGTTCGCCTGAACCCGTACCAACTATCCCCTGCCTCGCGCGCTGCCGGGAAAGCCGCTGTCGCCGTATTGTCATCCGCTGTGGTCGCCGCGCTCGTGGTCGGGCCAACACAGGCCGCCTCGGGCTTGGATGAGCAGCCCCACGCGTGCGCGCGGCCCTGCTGATGCTCCACCACCACTCCACCGCCGCCGACAAGCCTCCTCCGGCCGTCCGTGGCGAACTCCCGCGCCTCCCCTGCTGTGATTTGCGACCAGGGACCCCGTGCTAGAATTCGACAAAGGGAAGGGTCTAACTGCAAAGTCAGTGACTCAAAGGAATAGTGCCGTTAAGGACCTATTTGCAGTAAATTTGCTGAATCTTTGGAAATTCATAGTAATTCATAGGAAATTCATAAAATAGCAAATGAGGACTTTTTGGAATCCTTGTAAAATTCTCTATGCATTAGATCTATAATATATCATGTTTTAGTTTCAATATTTTGCGGTAAAAATAGATTTGTGCAGTAAGGTTGTAATGCTAGTTGAATTTGTTATTTTCCATAACTGCAGATCTAGGGCTCCAAATGAAGTGAAATTTTTGTGGCATGCTACTCATGTGATATTTGATGTGTGGTAAAAATTTCATAAGTATTGGATGAAGTATGAGTGAGTTATTGGTTTATCTCGCTCTCACATGATTTCTTGCTTTAGCAACTTGTCTTTTTTATAGAGGTTGCTATACATATTCAAATGGAGTGAAATTGTATAGTAGACTATTGAGAGGATATGTGAGCCACTGTAATTTTTGTAGAATTTATTGTATACTTTTGGTATATGTTCATTAAGTCACCTTGTTATCTAAAATAAATTAAGAAATGCATTAAAAGAATTTATTTGGTCATGGACACTAGGTTTTCTGGTGTTCTTTAGTCATGTGTGACATGTTGGTAAAGTTGGTTTTGCCTAATTATGTGTTTGCAACATAAGTTCATATTTATTTTCTTGCAAATGTGGTTTATGGACAGATCTGGGAACCTAGCACAGTTCTTCATGATAATGTGCTTTGTTGTGAAACTTGTTTATACAAAAGTTGTAGATAATTTATGTATCTAGCTGCTTTTAAAATTTGGTATTATTTGGCTGAGTAGTGTTTGAGTTACAACTGTTTAAAGTTAGAATACATGATTTGTTGCTCTCTGTTTTGTGTGAACCAATTTCTGTAAAGGTATTATTTCGACCTACTTAACTTAGGAATCATGCTGTGATGGTTATAGATGAAATGTAGATAATTTCATAAGCTTTCCAAAATGTCTTCTTGCAAGTCATTTGGATTGGTGTAACTCCAGTTATAGCTAAATCTTGTAGCTGCTGTTTGCATGTCCAGAAATTGGCAGATTCCAATTATGGTGTTTGCTTGTATATTGTTAAGTGTGACTTATGCCTTGAATGATGACTGAGTTAGAGCACCTGAGATCTTGGGAAACTTGTGTCATGCTTGGTGTTGTCGTCTTCTTTGCCATCTTAGCATGATAGATTGTGTGATGTTTAAGTTAAGCATCGCAAAGTACTTAAGTGTGTTAATGTAAACTATGCTTGTCTTGCTTGCTATTTTGTGATGCGTCTCATGGTACTATTCTTCATATTTATGCACTTGTATATTGCATCTCATCTAGGTACGCTAGATGCACCACGTGAAGGATGCGATGTTGGAGCCAAACCCGAAGATTTGGTTTGGTGGATATATCCCGAAGATGGAAGGACTAAGCAAGTGCTAGGACCTGAGATGTCACCAGGGCGGTGCAAGCTAACTGAACTGACTTGTGTCGGATCCCAGGCAAGCCCCGGAGCATTCTAAGTCTCCCATGTTTTTACAAATATCTTGAGTATCTTTTATTGTTGATGATGCATTAAGTATAGGAATTGGTTGGAACCAATTGTTGCATTATATCCTTACCTTGTCCAGATAAAATCATGTGGATCCTAATTATGTGTAGGATCGAATGATGCTTAGCTATGCATAGACCGGTAGAAGTCGGGTGATTTCCTGTCACCTGCGAGATGTAGGATGAGCTCTAGTCACGGTTGGCTATATTTGTTATCATGAAAAAGAACCATGTGTTAATAATAAAAGGAGACCGGACGGGATGATGGTAGTGCAGCAACAAGGCATGGAGGTCTTGGGTGTGAATCTATCCCCGTCTGTGTCGTTTAAGGACCGATACGCTGTACGTCCTCATGTCATGTTGAACGCAGCCTAACACTTAGCTGGCCGGATAAGTCGTTCCGACCGCGAAGCCTAGTAGCTCGACTCTGGTCGGGGACGCGAGCAGTGGTGTGCATTCTGGAGGTAGTAAGGATGTGCGGAGAGCCATTGGCATAAGTCCAAGGCGGGTTAGAGTCCCGAACAACCTTGGTGGAGTGGTTCTCTGAGAATGTCAATCTGTTCAGACTCGCGACTCCTGAATCGTACCAAAGGTGACTCGTTTGCGACCCTGACGGGGGAAGCAGGGTTTGTGTTTAGGAATACCCCTCCAGCTAGATAGGAATCGATTCGAATCGCTGTCTCTCCCGGATAGTGAGAACTTGACTGAGCAGCGGCAACGTAGATTCACTAAATTTAAAGATATGGTTAAATGATGATGATGGTGATGATGATAATGACAATGAGCCATGAAATACCTAATATGGTTATTATTGTTTGCAACTTAATCAAGTGATTGATTAGTACAGGTGCTAATATAGATGGTAGGTAATGGCTAAAAGTCACTGCTAGTACAGGTGAATAATGCTAATGGTTACTCAAGCTTTTATGCAAAAAGGTTGTCCAGCTAGATCCACTGATAAAGCCTTGCATACTCCTTGGTGTCATTTATTTTTGGTTTATGACGGGTAAGTCTGGCTGAGTACATTCGAGTACTCAGGGTTTATCCCACCATGATGCAGGTGGAGTTCTCGGCCTGTTGAAGATGGTGGCTAACCACCGGTGGGCTCGGTGATTCTATAGTTACTTCTCATCTATATGCTTTTGTCGGATGATGTCACTTATGCTAGCAATATATTTGGAACTTATATTAATGTAATCATTTGAAAGCTATGTTGTTTTCACTAAGCGGTTTTGAAACTCAAACTTGTACTTTTATTTGTGAACCCATATGTAATATTATTTCCGCTGCAACCCTGTGTATGTGATGTGTATTTGCTTAATCATGCGATCTTGGCCTGTAAGTGAAAGTATGTGTGTGTCAACATGTTAGTGGGGACAGCCGTACTTGATCTTGTATAAATTGGGCGGTTCTGTCACAGCCGCCCTCGCCCAGGTGCAGGCTGCGGGATTGTTGCTCTCCCCCTTTGCCGCACCTTGGGTGCCGTCCTCCCCTGTCGCTGCCGGGCCATCTGCCTAGGGGCCACAGGAGATGCTCTCCTTCTCCGACTCGGAGGCCTCCTCCGACGAGTCGTCTGAGGCCTTGCCCGTCGCCACCAACGACAAGGGAAAGGCCGTCGTCGCTCAGACTAGCGAGGGGCGCCGCCGCAGGCCGCGCAACTCCAGAGGTGGCTTCATGGCTGACGCCCGTCGCCACCCACCTCCGCACACCCACCGCAACCGCTCACCTCCGCTGGACACAAGGCGAGACCTTCACTGGCCGCGCCACCATGTACCCCGGGAGGGTGCTCGTGTGGACTTTGAGGGCTTCACCCTCGTCGAGAGTCGCCATCGCTGGCATCGTCGGGAGCACCCTCGGGTGTCATCCCGCCACCCCGTTCCGCCTACTCTAGTGGGACTCTGCTTCAACTGCTTGGTGGGAGACCATGTCGCGGTCGCCTGCCGCTTTCCGTCGCGTTGCCTCCATTGCAGGTGCACAGGGCACCGAGCTAGGGACTACAAGCGCAGGCGCTCACCCACGCGCTCCCTGTAGAACAGAGGTGCACCGTGGTGACGACGACTGCTGTGGGAGGACCAGCGCCGTCCACCTTCGCCGTCCAACACCGTCTCCGGCAGGTCGCATTCCACGGGTCGGAACACCTCTGTCCCCGTGGTCTGCAAGCCGCACTTTGGCTCTCCTCGTCGCGAGCCTAGCCTAGACACGGGACATGCGCGCATGATGACGAACCGGCCATCGACGCCGCCGTCTCCCCCCAGGCGGACTTCACCACCTCCGGGCCACCCCTCCACGCATCCTGTCTCAGAGATCGTCGTCATCCCGCGGTCCACGACACTCAATGCTGCTGAGGAAGCGCTTTCTTCCCTCGCGCTGGTGGCCATGGTTGGTGGCAGTGGCACCCATCCACCAGTGTCATCCGCGGACGCCCGCGCGCAACTGGAGTCATTCTACAACATCTCGGCGGACACGTTCACCATCAGCAGGTACTCGCCGAAGGATTTCCTGGTGTGCTTCTACAACCGGGATGACCTAGAAGAGGTTGTCCAAGCACCGGTGCCACTGGGAACACCCTTCTACCTCATCTGGAAGCGATGGTGTCGTCAATCCATGGCGTCCGCTGGTGCCATTCGTTACAAGGTCCTCCTCGGACCGAAGGGAATGCCAGTGCACACATGGAGCACGGATACGGCGGAGCATATTCTGGGCAGCTCTTGCGCCCAGATCGTCGAGGCGCCGCAGACTGCCGCTCGTGATGATCGCCGCAAATTCTTCGTCGCAGCATGGTGCATCCACCCCATGTTCATCCCATAGCAGAAGATCATCGCCGTTTCGGAGCCTGACTACATCTGCGCGCCCGAGATGATTCAATCGGAGCTATCGACACTGTGCTACCTGGTCCGCATCAGGGTCGTCGAGGTACAAGATTGGAATGTGCCACCACCCTCTGACGATGATGGGTCACCCAGGGACTCCGATCGGCTCGACCAAGACAACGGGGGCAACCACTGGCCTCACCGGTTTCGGTATGGCAATGCCGACGGCGAACCCACCGACGAAGCTCCAGACCCACAGCTGGGACCTAGTTGGGGCCCAACCTTCCAGCAGGCGACACCTGTCGTCGTTGGATCCATCCTATGCCCGATCTTCCTGAGTCCCAGTCCAACTGGGGGTACCAGACGCAAGCAAGGCCACGTCGACTGCATTCATCACATCGGGTGTCGCCTTCCCCCTCTCGGTCACCCGAGCCAGCACTGGAATTTGAATTTCGAAACACGTTGTAGCCTGAGATTCTGCCAACGAGGATGGACCCGATGCTCTGTGTCGCTGACACGGCGGCAACGGCTGGCAACCCACCAAATCGGGCGGCACTAGCGCCCCTGCTTTTGGTCTCCGAGACGGATTGGGCGCGGCAAAGCACACCACCACAGTCGTCCTGGGCAGCATAGCTGGTGGCTGACGAGCATGAGCTCATGCCATGGCCCGTGGTCATGCCCGCAATTGCTGGAGATCCGCCTCTGTCTTCGCCAATGGCAAATGAGGAGCAACTGCCACACTCTGCTGTGCCTGATCTGGTCAGCAACATCGCGCTGGAGAAGGCTCTAGAAGTTGGGCTGGACCCTATTGGGCCTTCAAACGTCAAAGCACAGCGGCCAGGTGCTGGTTGCATCGCGGCCCAAAATTTGCATCACCAGCAAACTCCAATTGAGGATGGTCCCGCTAAGCACACCTCCTCCCATTGCCGAATAGTTCACCCAGCCATCGTCCATGACTTCATTGAGGGCCTGAAGGTGCCACTCGACAATCCAGTCATCAAGTCACCGCTGCACCTCCGTGTTTCACGCCTTCTGGAGGAGAACCTCCTTCCGCATCGCAGTGACAAGCTCGCAGCAAAATCTGTGTACCGTGACCCAAAGCCAGAGACACAGGCAAAACGAGTCATGCTGAACAAGTGGCGGCCGTCATCGACTGCTCCACGTCCATTGCCGGTGACACACGACGCCGCAGTCGCCAGTCGTTTCCACGACACATTCTAGGAACCAGTGTCCTCTTCCAAGCGCGCGGCAATGCGGGAACTCTTCCCCAAGGCTGGTGGACATCGTGGGCAACAAATGAGCATGGCGCTCTGAGCACGATGCCCATAGTCGCGCAACAAGTTAATGATGAATACACAAAATGTCTTGGTGTGGAACCCCCGCAGCTTCAACAGCCGCGTGAGGCGTAGCGTCGTCAGAGATGTAGTCGTCAAAGAGCGATGCTCAGTAGTCTGCTTTCAAGAAACTAAGCTTGAGTCTGTGTTGTTAGGTTGATCTCCACCAACGGCCAATTGGGCCCTTTATCCACGCCCTAATCGAGGCCGCTCAACCTTTCTACTGGCTGATGGGCCCCCATCGCACCGCATCATAAAAGGACGGTGGGGGCTAGGGCACAAGACATGAGGTTCACTGTAGCCGCCAATGCCCCACCGAAGTTCCTAACCCTAGACCAATCGAGAGGGGCCCTGTAAGCGATTGGAAGCTCCATCGCCTTCACCACCGCCACCACACCGCGCTTGTGGTGCCGCTACCTTCGACGACCTGGCGGACGCGTTGACGGCTACCTCTACTGCCTTCGTGGCCACCATGTTGGCGGCGCCATGGCTGTGACTGCGCTTGGCGACCCAAGTCTTGTATCTAAGCTAAGTATTACCCACTGATCTACGCCTAGAAGTACTTTTAGATCTATCTATAGTACCAGAGCCATGGTTGCTAGTGGATAGATCCAGTTTGGGGTAGAAAAAAAAGAAATCAAGAAAGATGTGATCCAAATCGGATCAAAAACCCTAACCCTAACCCTAGCCCTAACATAGAGGTCGGTGAGGGGAGAGACCTACCAGGGATCTTCCTCACCGCCGGTGGTACCACCGTCGGGCGGGAAGACTACGTGTGCTGGAAGAGAGCCACCGGCTCACTGGCACTCTATAGCATCGCGTACAAGAGCGCATGGCGCAAAGAGCACCACCGCGGTGCCGCTCGATGGTGCCGTGCATGGCTTCGGCCTCACGTGTGCACCGGCGAAGGGCACCACGGCGGCACCGCCACCTCATGCGTCGACCTCAGGTACGGCGGCTGTGGTGTGCGGCGAAGAGAGGGAGAGATAGGGTTTAGGGCAAGCAAGGGCACCATCGCCCAGACCGCTCGACGGTGGTGCACTTAGCCTAGGGCAAGCGTGTGCACCGACAAGGGGACCTGCGGCGTTGCCACTACCGCTGTTCTTATTCTTTTCCTTGACTACATGTGCGGCGAAGAGAGAGAAGGCGGAGGAAGAAATGGTTAGGGTTTCACGGTGCGGAGCCGCATGGGGTCAAGGGCAACGGCGCAAGGCCACTCGACGGCGGCGTGCTTAGCCTCGGGGCAAGCGTGCTCACCAGTGAGGGGCCCCGCGGTGGCACCACCATCTTCGACCGACAAGTTTCTAGGGAGAGAAGGGAGAGAGAGTCAGCCGCTGTGGTGGTAAGAGAGAGAAGCAGAGGAAGCAAATTAACTAGGGTTTCCACGGGAGGCGATGCGCGAACAACAGTCCGATGCAGATCGACGGCTCGTAGCGCTCAGACCAAATTAGGGCCAGGCGGGTTGGAAGAATCCTGGCCCACGCCCAGGTTGTGGTCTGGGATGCTGGGGAGCGCAGCGCGAGCGGCCGTCGCAGGCCGTCTTTGCGATGCTGGGCCGCTGCAGAGGGCGGCAGCGCACTGGGCCACACACGTGCGCAGGCTAGGCCGCGTACTGTTTTCGCCAGGCCGGGCCGAATGAACAGTAAACATAGAGTTTTGTTTTATTATTTTCAGAAGCAATTTTGATGAATTTTGTCAAGTTTTGAATCTCTATCAAAATTTGAACAAACGGGATAAATTTTCCATAGAATAGATGAGTAAAATAAAATGCTTCTGAAAATTAGATAAAGAATTTTTTTCATGTTTCCGCTGCAAAGTTTAATGTTGATTATCTTCTAATTAAATTCGAACCAACAGGAGAATTTAATTTGAAGAGCAGTTATATTTAATAAATTATGATTATGTTTATATTTTAATTAAATTGAAACCAACGGGAAAATTTAAATTAGAGGAGTAGTCCATTTTATTTAAGTAAGATTATGGTATTGTCATTTTCTGACCAACGTTGATGATGACAATATTATAATAAATTTAAGTTTAAAGTTTAAATCTCTGATAAATTTTACACCAACGTGGTCAAATTTTCAGAGAGTAGATAAGGACCAAGAATTGCTCCTGAACTAAAAGAATGTATTTCATTATCAAGTTTTTGGTGTAATGATGTTGATTATGTTCTAATTAAATTCGAACCAATGGAAGAATTTAATTTTGAAGAGTAGTTATATGTATTTCAAGTTGATTTATGAGTTTTATGCATTAATTCTATTTTTTGCTCAACGGTGATGTAGAATTGATGCAGAAGCACCTTATTTATTTAACCAACGAAATCACTCGGTTGCATGCCAACGGGCTGCAGTGCTAGGCTATGTGAATAAAAAGGCTTGAGTCAAGCCAGTTCATGACTATTTTTTATTAGTTTATTAATTTTTGATTAAATTGAAACCAACGGGAAGATTCAATTGGAAAATAAAGTATAAGTGAATGTTTTAGTCATCATGACTAAGTTTTGTATAGATTTATCCTGCATGGGGAGAAGTTTTGGCATAGTACTTATGCTGGTCAATCCTGCATGGCGGGAGAAGTTTTGTGATGATTCACATGTTTTGTATCCTGCATATAGAGAGAAGCTTGGGTAACTCTTATGTTGTCCTAGTATTGACCGTGGCATAATAGAAATGCATCGTCATGATCAATACTAACCAAAAGATAAGAAAAGATGCCAACGTGACTTGCAAAAGTACTACTTGTTGGTGTTTCGAGTTACCACCAATGAGTAAATTTCTAGTATTGCGTGTCTGGCTCGGATGGTATGCTTAGAGGACACGCGGTTTATACTGGTTTTGGTAGAATGTCCCTATGTCTAGTTCGTCGTTGCTGCTTGTGTTACTAGCACTGAAAGTTTGTAGTAGGGCTTACAAACGGACGAGAGAGGGACATGTCCTAGGTCTCTGGTGGAAAGAATGAATGGGTGCCAAGAGCTCGGATGATGCTCAGTCGTGTGCTTGTGTTGTGTTCTGGTCGGTTCGAGGTTCGATGGGTTCATGGTGGTTCGATCAGGTCTGGCCTGGATCGATCCGATGCTAGTCCCCCTCCATGGGACACCCTGCTTTCCCTTTTATAGATCAAGAGAAAGCACGGGTTACAGCGGAGAAAAAGAGAAGAAATGAGAGGGAGAGGTCAGCCTTCAGGACCGCCGGGTCCTTCTTATCCTTCTTGCGGGTCCCACCGACCCTGTAGATGTCAACAGGGATGGCTCCACGTCGTGGCCCTATCCGTCACTGGCGCCATGTGCAGGCGTCGTCTACCGGTCATGGCGCTCCACTCTGTCCTAGCGGACATCATGGTGAACTGACGCGCCTGTCAATGTTCATACGAGGGTTAGGTAGAACAGCACCAGTACGGCCGACGCTGTTCCTGATGTAAATCCTTGGGTATGGCCCATCGTGGCCGTGGGTTACATCGGGGCATGTCGGTCACCTCCCTAATGTCAGATCTTTGACCTAGGCCCATACACTTGGACCTAGAGTGGTTGGCGGCGACATGGGTCGCCATTGGTCAAGGCAGAGCCCCCAGCCTCGGGGTCGAGCGAGGCGGAGCCCTTCCCTAGAGGCCAGGCCAAGAAGAGCCCATGACCTTGGGGTCGGGCGAGGCAGAGCTCTCCCCTAGAGGCCAGGCGAGGCAGAGTGTGAACCCAAGGGTCAGGCGAGAAGGAGCCCGCGACCTTGGGGTCGGGCAAGGCGGAGCACGAACCTAAGGGTCAGGTGAGGCGGAGCTCGCAGCCTCGGGGTCGGGCGAGGCGGAGCCCTCCCCCAGAGGCTGGTCGAGGCGGAGCGTGGACCCAAGGGTCAGGCAAGGCAGAGCTCATGGCCTTGGGGTTGGATGAGGCGGAGCCTATGGCCTCGGGGTCAGGCAAGGTGGAGCCCTCCCCTAGAGGTCAGGCGAGGCAGAGTCCTCCCCTAGAGGTTGGGCATGGCAGAGCTTGCACGCCTAGGGGTCGGTTGGAGCTATAGTCGCGCTCTTGACTGCTCGGATGAATCAATGTTGATGATCATTAGCTCCTCCTCTTCAGATACCCTAGTATTGGTCTCCGACAGTAGCCCCGAGCCTACGGAGGAGTATAATACTCCTTTAGAGGCTTTTCTAAATGGGAGGACTCTGATGGCCTTGGCCTTCTTTTGTCGCCCATGGCATGTCCTAGGGACAGTGATTCCCTTTCGTTGCGATCGAACCCCTCGGGGGTATAGCCGTGAGGTTTGGTGGGTTGGAAAAGGTCTTCCCCTGATTTTGACCCCTATGGGGGTCTGTCGTTCTACGACCGTGCATTCGGTCTCCTTGTGAGTCCAACTTTTCTCGGGCCCTCACGCGTAGCAGGGACCGGTTGAGGGTTGGCTCATCTGTGTGATCGTCGCCCCATCCACGGTTTCCACAACTAGAGGGGTTGAGCCGTGCCATGATTTTCCTCTATGGATGAGCCACGATGCTCGATGAGCTGTTAGCTGGCTAGTCCGAGTGGGGCCCCAGCATCCCATTCATGGGGATCCGGCTCCGGTCAGCTGGTGATCGACTCTGTGTTCTCAGCGGTCAATCCATATAGTTTTTGGGTCCGTTCGACCGGTCCTTAGGGCTATCTGCCTTTTTTCGAGGAAAAATCTTAGATCGTATCTGGCCAAGACTCAAACGTGCGTCGGGATGCCCACGGCGTTGGCCGCTAGCGGGCCCATCCCATTCCACTCCTTGCTCTTAGGGTGCCCAGAGCGGTTATCGAACCCATTGATGGGCCAACCTTTGAACTCCTAGGCCTAGATGGACCGTAGGAGCGTTTTTAGCTCCGTATCCCTTTTACCTGTGATGGGTCATGGTCCATTCAGGAAGGTGAAACATCCAGTGAGTTTTCTGAGGCAACAGACATAGGTTGTGTGCGCATGCCTCGCAGTGAGACGTGGGGGCAGATCGTGGTAGGCGCGTAGATCTAGGCGAGCGGTTGGTTTTCTCGCACCCGTCGCCCCTATAAAACCAAAGGGTTAGCCCCCGGGTTCCATACCTTGCATCATTGCCTCCACAACCACGACCACCGCCACCAATCACTTAGGTTTCCTGCCCCCGCATCTTTGCCGCCGCTGAGCCCGCATCCATCTGCCCCCACCTCCAATGGATCTATGGTGCCGTTCCGATATCACCTTCCCGCGTATGGAGGGCCTCGTCCGTCGCGGTCTTCTCCGCACGCGGGCCTCAGCTGAGGAGTGGCTACTACCCGGCGAGGAGGACTTGCTATCGCCCCCAATGGCTATGTGGTGTCATTCACCCACTTCCATGAGCGTGGGTTTGTGACCCCTGCCCATAGATTTCTTCGGGGGCTGCTGCACTACTAGAAGATTGAGATGCAGCATCTCAATCCCAATGGGATCCAGCACATGGTGGTGTTCGTCGACCTATGCGAGGGTTTCCTAGGGATCAGCCCCCACTTTAACTTGTGGAGGTACTTCTTCGCCATCACCCTCCAGAAGAAGAGGGAGAAGAGCAGCAGGTAGGAGCTGCACATGCCGATGGGGTGCGCCGACATCCAACTCCAGAACAATCGGGTCGGTGAGTACCCGTCGATGTGGCTGTCAACATCCAACAAGGGGTGGCACTCGCAATGGTTCTCCCTCAAGAATGCCGCTACCGCTCCTCTACCAGAGTTCACTGGGCGCCTGATCAAAGAGGCCCCAAAGCCATGGAGGAAGTGGGGCGTCCCAGAAAAGGACAAGAAGAAGATACGAGACCACATCGCCGCCATCCACATCCTAAAGGAGAATGGCCTGAAGGGGTTGGGCATTATCAGGGCCTACCACGCAAGGAGGGTGGCACCATTGATGACGCATGTGGTCCCGCTATATGCGATGGTGCCTGAGGCGTTGTTCGACGGAACAGCGCTCGCCGAGGGGACGCTCCCCAACTCTGAGATTGCGCAACGCAAAAAGGAGAAGATGGAGCCTTCACGGGACGACGCGGGTGCCCCCCTTGATTTCATTTACCCAGCACCAGGGCATCCTCTAATGCAGCTGGAGCCAGGCCATGCCATCTTCGTAAGTTTTCCTTTCTCTTGCCTTCTCTTCAATCAATTTCCCGACCCCTTGGTACTAACTTTGAGAGGGGCGGGAACAGCTGAGGGACCACATCCTCACGGATCCCCCGGCGCTGTTGCCAAGGGATTAGGCCGTGAGGACGGTGAATCATGCTGAGGGTGAGCGGCTGAGAAGGGTGAAGGAGGACAAGAAGGGAAAGAAGCAGCGGAAGCTACAGGCGCGGGAACAAGGGGAGGACACTGACAGTGGTGATGATAGTGATGATGGTGACGACGATGAGGTAGTCGACGACATTGAGTGGGACAACCTAGAGAATGAGGATGTGCTGATAGGTATCGATTCATCCTTGCAGGCGTTGAGACCCTTCCTATTCCATGGAGGGGAGGGTACGTCAGGAGAGCCGACGGAGGTAGGACGTACTGTTGGCCTACCCTAGGAGCTAACAGGGGTGGGTGGCTTTGCCATCATGCTCGAGGTGCCAGCAGAGGCAGGTGGCTCCGCCATCAAGCTAAAAGAGCCAAGGGGAGCGAGCCCCTCTGCCTCGGAGCAGGGGGTGGGCTCAAAATGGCCTCGCTCCGATGAGGCAGAGCAAAGGTCAGGGGGTTCGCCCCCTAAATGCATCTGCCGTCCGACGGCACTGAGGTGAGTTATCAGTTCCTCTATTTTCCCTATTTTGATCTAATTTCATCATTACTTATGTTTTTCGTCCCTTGCAGCCTCGGCAGGCAGCGGAATCCTTTGGCGCTGGCGCCGAAGAAGAGCGTCGCCCTCCAATTGAGGCGGCAGCCATCGGCTAGCATCACGCCCTTTTTGGGTGGGAGTGGCGCTAGTGTGACCGTGCCGCTGGCCGGTCAGGCACCGCCCATGGTGGCACCTGTGCCCTCGGTGGGACGGAGGGACATTGGGGCTCAAGGTGCACCTTCGGAGGTCGTGGAGCAGCCGGCAATGGCCGTGATACCGCTGCCGACGATAGGACGGACGGGGTTGCCGACCACGCTCATGGCACTGGCCGTGGCAGGCGCGATGTAGCCGGTCATGATCCTACCAATGCAAGCAGATGTGGCTGTGGCCATGACAGATGGGTCATAGCTGGGCGCAACCGTAGCGGCGCCTGAGGCACCGGCGTGACCTGTGCCATCGGTGGCCCGAGCGACGATGCCTGGCGTGGGTCGGACGGAGGGGGACGTGGCCGAGGAGTCCCCGAGAGTCATGGTGCTAGGAGAGAGGTTGGTGTCCGCATTGCTTGGAGTCGGATATGCTAGGAGTCAGCGGGGAGCCATCCCTGGCCCTAACATCGGTGGGCAGTGGCTTGCCTACGCGGGGCAAGCCCCTGCTCATGTGGGTGGATCCGTGGGATCCGATGTTGATACTTTTCATCCTTGATGATGCCGCAAAGAGCATGGAGTGGGAGAGCCTCGACATAGGGATCACGTCCGTGCTCGAGGCCCTGAACCATGCCACGGCCGCATTGCGCGACGTCGTCATTCCCTTCGGTCGGGTATTGTTTGGTCCTACTTTTTGCCGTTATCCTTCTTTATATGCTTTCTGTATCCTGACCATCATCTTCCTGCAGTCGCTCATAGCTCATAGTCAGGGGAAATCTCACTTCCTTTGTCAGCAGAAGGAGGCCTAGGGCCGCCTCGTCGAGGAGGTGCGGCTACGCGGGGAGGTAATAGCTCAGCTTGTCGCCGCCCAGCAGAGAGTGGCTGAGTTGACTCCCCTCGCCGAGGAGGTGGACAATTTTTGGTCGCGGGTGGCCGAGGCTTGTTGGGATGCTGACGAGACCGAGAAGGCGTTCGAGGCCCTATCGGCGAGGTCGTAGAAGGATAATGAGGAAGCCGCTAGGGTCATGAAGGAGCGGGATGAGTTGCTCTAAAAGGACGCCGAGACCCACCAGTGTATCCTCGACCTTCTGGCCAAGGTTGAGATGGAAAGGGAACTAAAGCTGGGGGCCGAGGAGAAGCTCGCGACCCTAGAGAAGAGGGCGAGCCTAGAGGCTGTGGCGGTCGCTCGGGTACACAAGGAGCAGGATGAACTGCTCCAAACCGTAGAGAGGCTCCACTCAAAACATGGCATGGCTCACGAGGAGCATGACCAGGCTTTCCAAGAGCATGCCTCGGCCTGCCATGAGCGTGGCGATGTGCAGCAGAAGGTCGGCTCACTCTAGGCCAAGCTCGAAAGCATGACAACCCAGAAGCTGGAGGTCGAGAGCATTTCTGTTGGGCTAGCTATGGACCTTGCCGAGGTGAGGAGGAATCTTTAGGTGGAGAGTGACGAGCTCGGTATCCTTACTGCCGCCCTCGGAGTGGTCTACGATGACCTTTAGCGAGTGCCATCAGAGGGGACCAGCTCGCTCACGACTCATGCTGTTGAGATCATGGCTTGGGTGCGGCAGCTCAAGAGGAGTGCCCTTCGCGCCGTGGTCAATCAGTCCTTCATAATTGCTTGTTCTCATTATGGGGACAACATCAATCTAGTGTCAATGAGCCATGGCTATGCACCGAGCTATAAAGTCCATGAGCTAGAGGAGATGGAGGCGGTGGTGGCTCCCCTTTCACAGGACCTGGCGGATAAGATAGAAGACAGTTCTCCCCTGGAGGGGCTAGTTAGTGAGATAGGTTGGGCGGTCATTCTTGTAACAAGCGGACAAGTTCCGACCCTTCTGTATCATTTTAAACAAACTTGTCATTTTGTTTGATCAAATCTGTTCTTTTGTTTCGGTACGAACGAATTTGTTTTTTCTCCCTTTTTATGTGTGAAAAGAGGTTAATGCGCTTCGCCCCTTCCATTTGTTAAGACCGTGGAGTTCGAGGTGTAAGAGCAAAACTCTGATCATGCTGGTAAGCAAGAGTGCTGTAGCCACTGGGGCATAGGTCTCTTGCAGTCTGACTGGCCTTACTCAGTCATTCGTCTCAGCAGAACTTACCACTAGGTTTTTTAACATGAGGAAGGGGTCGAGCGCAGCGACTATTTTAGAAAAGAGGTGTATATATACCCTTATCAGCCCCAAGTGAGACCCGAACCCTTGCCGTTGCTAGGGTCGGGTGTTACTAAAGATCGAGGAGAGGATAGCGAAACTAGTAGGAGAAAGCGTCTCTTATTTTCGTACATACCCCCTCCCTAGGATCTGAGCCATTGCTCTACGTCCGCGCGCTTGGTCTCCTTGCGAGTCCAACTTTCCTCAAGCCCCCACGCATAGCGTGGGCCAGTCGAGGCTCGACTCGTTTTTGTGATCATCACCCCATCCGTGGTTTGCAGAATTAGAGGGGTTGAGCTGATGTCACTTGCCTTGATGGCTCGAGTGACGCGCTCGGAGAGCTCGCTAACGGGCATGTTCGAGTGGAATCCGGGTCCATCGTTCATGACGGGGTCGGCATAGCTCTCATGTGGCATTCCACTGCTCCTTAACCCGCCTCCTGGCAGATGCCCGTGTCGCTCCGGAGAGCAACTCAGGTGGCCCACTGGCCTCCCCTCGATGGAGATTCTATGGGATCAGCTCGAGGCTAGGATCGAATGAGAAGGTTGAGATGACCCTATCTGCTTCTAAGCGGGTCGAGCGAAGGCCGCTGGGGCTCATCTGCGTTTTCTCCCCTGGCTATGTTTGACGCGAGGCAGCCTCGATCCCTTCGTAGGCCGGCCTTCAAACCTCGGTCAGTTAGATTCCCAAGTTAGGGTCCAGTGGCTCGAGCCCCCGAGCCCCGTTGGGCTTGGTAGGGGTCGGCCATGTTTCATGCGAAACCCCATCCGCGGTTTCTACAACCAGAGGTGCTGAGCTAATGACACTTGCCACTATGGCTTGATTGTCGTGCTCGGCAAGGTCGCTAACAGGCATGTCCGAGTGGAATGTAGGTCCATAGTTTGCTGATGGGGTCGGCATAGCCCACATGTGGCATTCCACTGCTCCTTAAGCCACCTCCTAGCAGATGCCCGTGTCGCTCTAGAGAGCAACTTAGGTGGCCTGCTAGCCTCCCGTCGATGGAGATTCTGTGGGATCGGCTTGAGACTAGGATCGAATGAGAAGGTTGAGATGACCCTGTCTGCTTCTAAGCGGGTCAGGCAGCCTCGAGCCCTTCGCGGGCCGGCCTTCGAACCTCGATCAGTTGGATTCTCGATTTAGGGTCTGCTGGCTCGAGCCCCCGAACCCCATTGGCTTGGTAGGGGTCAACCATGTTTCATGCGTCACCTCATCCGTGGTTTCTGCAACCAGAGGGGCTGAGCTAACGACACTTGCCTTGATGGCTTGAGTGTTGCACTCGGTGAGCTTGCTAATGGGCATGTCTGAGTAGAATCTGGGTCCATCATTCATTGAAGGGGTTGGCATAGCCCTCGTGTGATTCCACTGCTCCTTAACCCGCCTCCCGATAGATGCCTGTGTCGCTCCGAAGAGCGACTCAGGTGGCCCGCTGGTCTCTCCTCGATGGAGATTCTATGGGCTTGGCTCAAGGTTAGGATTGAACGAGAAGTTCAAGATGTCCATGTCTGCTTCTGAGCAGGGTCAGGCAAGGGCTGCGGGGCTCATCTATGTTTTTCTCTCCTGGCTCTGTTTGATGCGAGGAGGCCTCAAGCCCTTCGTGGGCCAGCCTTTGAACCTCGGTCAGTTGGATTCCTGAGTTAGGGTTAGGTGGCTCAAGCCCCCGAGCCCCATTGGGCTCAGTAGGGGTCGGCCGTGTTTCATGCGTCACCCCGTCTGTGGTTTCCACAACCAGAGGGGCTGAGACAACGACACTTGCCTCGATGGCTCGAGTGTCGTGCTCGGTGAGCTTGCTAATGGGCATGTTCGAGTGGAATCCAGGTCCATCGTTCACTGATGGGGTCAGCATAGCCCTCATGTGGCATTCCACTACTCCTTAACCCACCTCTCGATAGATGCCCGAGTCGTTTCAGAGACCTACTCAGGTGGCCCGCTGGCCTCTCCTCGATGGAGATTCTATGGGCTTGGCTCAAGGTTAGGATCAAACGAGAAAGGTCGAGATGTCCCTGTCCACTTTTGAGCAGGGTCAGGCAAGGGCAACTAGGGCTTATCTATGTTTTTCTCCCCTAGCTCTGTTTGACGTGAGGTGGCCTCGAGCCCTTCGTGGGCTGGCCTTCGAACCTCAGTCGGTCGCCGCTCATATCGAATGAGACGACTACCGCTTCATGACGTGACGTGAAGCATTGTGATGCAATAATTGCATATGCGATGCTTGGATGTATGGGATGAATGTATGCATGAATGAATGTATGAATGTATGAATGCAGCATGAGAATGGAGGAATGAATAATCATGCACTAGAAAAGAAAAGTGGGGGTTGGTAATGTTACCTTGATGGCTCGAGTGATGGGTTCGGGGAGCTCTTACTAGATATGTCCATGTGGGGTCCAGATCCGTCGTTCGTGACAGAGTTGGCGTAAATTGTATGGGGCATTCCACTACTCCTTAGCCATCTCTCGGTAGCGGCCCGAGCCGTCTGATCGACTTGGGTGACCTGCTGGCCTCTCCTCGATGGAGATTCCACAGGTGGACCCTCGGAACCCTTCCTGGGAAGGCAGAGGCTAAAGCTAGGGGTGCGGGGATAAAAAATCTAATCACGCTAGTGAGCAAAAATGCCATAGCCGCTGGGGTGTAGGTTTCTTGCGGTCCGACTAGATTTACTCAGAGTTTGTTTCCGCACACCTTGCCTCAAGGTTATAGCATGAGAAAGAGGTCAGGCATTCAGAATGTCTACTGAATAGATACTCTTGCCAGCCCCCGAGTGAGGCCCAACCCCCTGTAGTTGTAGGGGTCGAGGGCTCGATAACAAATTTAATAAGAGAGAACATGCGTAAATTAGGGGTGACCTGTCTCTCGGCAGCGGCCCAAACCGTCCGATCGACTTGGGTGACCTGCTAGCATAGGACTTACCTCGATGGCATGAGTGGCGGGTTTGAGGAGCTCTTACCGGATATATTTGAGTGGAATCCAGGTCCATCATTCATGACGGAGTCAGAATAACCCATATGGGACATTCTACTGCTCCTTACCCATATCTCGGCAGTGGCCAAGCCGTCCGATCGACTTGTGTGACCCGCTGACATATGGCTTTCCTATGGAGATAGAGGATGAGATCACCCCCCTAAGAATTTTGTTAGGCAGATGAGCCATGCGGTGAACTTGTAATAAGTGGACAAGCTCTTAAATTTCATTATGGCCTAATAGATTTTTAGCCCTTCTCACCTTTTCGTATAAAAAGGTTAGTGCATTCTGACCCCTTCCATCGTTAAGGCCGTAAAGCCTGGGGTGCGGGTGAACAAACTGTGATCACGCTGGTGAGCAAAAATGCCATAGCCGCCGAGGCATAGGTTTCTTGCAGTCCGACCAGTTTTACTCTTAAACGCGTACTGACTCTTTCCATGGCTAAGGCCAAAAAGCCCGGGGTGTGGAAAAAACTCTGATCACGCTGGTGAGCAAAGACACCATAGCCACCGAGGCATAGGTTTCTCATAGTCCAACCAGTTTTACTCAGCATTTATTTTCGCAAACTTCGCTTCTGGGTCTTAATTGTGAGAAAGGATCGGATGTAGAGACTCTCTACTGGATAGATATGCTCTTATTAGCCCTCGAGTGAGGCCCAACCCCTTGCCATTGCTGGGGTTGGGTGTCACTAAAGGTCAGGGAGTTTAAGAGAAAGTGTGCGTTTATTAAGGGTAAAAGCGACGTAGCTGCTTGATGTTCTAGGCATTAACATCTTCAATGGTCTTGAGCTTGTAGGCGCCCGGTCGGAGCACCTCCGTGACGATGTACGGTCCCTCCCATGGCGAAGAGAGCTCATGGTGGTTCTTGTTGCTCTGGACGAGGTGGAGCACCAGGTCCCCGATGTTAAAGGCCCGACCCTGCACTCGATGGCTGTGGTACCGACGCAATGCTTGCTGGTATTTGGCTGAGTGGAGGAGGGATGACTCACATGCTTCATCTAGCTGGTCCATGGCATCCTCGAGGGATGACTCGGCTCCCTGTTCGTCGTATGCCCTGACCCTCGGCGCTCTGTAGTTGAGGTCGGTCGTGAGGATAGCCTCAGAACCATAGACCATGAAGAATGGTGTGTAGCTAGTGGCCCAGCTGGGGGTCGTCCTTAGGCTCCAAAGCACCGTGGGAAGTTCCGCGACCCATCGTCCGCCAAACTTGTTCAACCGGTTGAAGATCCTAGGCTTGAGGCCTTGTATGACCATGCTGTTCACATGCTCGACCTGCCTGTTCATGCGGGGGTGCACCACGGTGGCCCAATCGACGTGGATGCAATATTTATCGTAGAATCATAGGAACTTGTTTCCGGTGAACTACGTGCCATTGTCTATGATAATGGAGTTCAGGACCCCAAAGCGATGGACGCTGTCAAGGAAGAATAGTACAGCTTGCTCGGACTTGATCATGGAGATCGGTCGAGCCTCTACCCACTTTTTTAACTTGTCTATGGTGACAAGCAAGTGCATATAGCCCCTGGGCACCCTCTTGAGAGGTTCGACCAGATCGAGCCCCCAGACCATGACCAGCCATGTGATGGGGATCGTCTGGAGTGCTTGGGCCGGTAGGTGGGTCTACCGAGCATAGTACTGACACCCTTCATAGGTGCGCACAATATGTTTAGCATTGGCTACCACGGTCGGATAGTAGAAGCCTTGTCCGAATGCATTTCCGACCAGGGTTCTTGATGCAGCATGGTGACCGTAGACCCCACCATGGATATCACTCAGCAACTGCTTTCCTTGCTCGATGGGGATGCAGCGCTGCAGGATCCCGGTGTGGCTCCGCCTGTAGAGTTCACCATCAACAATGGCAAAGGACTTGGCGCGACGCATGAGCCGCCGAGCCTCTGTCTTGTTTGTCGGTAGCACCTTGCGGAGGAGGTAGTCAAGGTAAGGCGTCCTCTAATTGGACAGAGGGTAGGGCTCTGTCGCTGGATCCTTGTCGAGGTCCATGACCTCGGGGTTCGATGGAGCCGACGGCTGGTTAGCCCCTAAGACTAGGGCAGGCGGCCCATCACTAGCTTGTTCCATCTCCTCATAGCGGACTAAGGGCTTGTGCTGATCGCTGGTGGAGACGCCCGTTGGCACCAGCTCTCGACCGGACATCGCTTTTGCCAGCGCGTCGGCCGCCTCGTTGAGACGCCTCGGGACGTGGTTGAGCTCAAGACCATCGAACTTGTCCTCTAGTTGGTGGACTTCTCGGCAATATGTAGCCATCTTAGCGTTGTGGCAGCTTGACTCCTTCATGACTTGGTCGATGACTAGCTGGGAGTCGCCCCAGACGTTAAGGCATCGGATACCCAACTCGATGGTGATGCGTAGGCTATTAATGAGTGCCTCATACTCGGCCACATTGTTGGAGGAGGGGAAATGGATGCGAACCATGTACCTCATGCGTACCTCGAGGGGTGAAATGAAGACCTGCCCCACATCGGCGCCTTTCTTCATCAGCGATCCATCGAAGTACAACGTCTAGTACTCCAGGTCGACGACTACGGGTGGCATTTGGACCTCGGTCCACTCTACAATGAAATCAGCCAGCATTTGGGACTTTATAGCCGTCCGGGGGGCATACGAAATGCCTTGACCCATCAGCTCGAGTGCCCACTTTGCGATTCTTCCTGTGGCATCTAGGTTTTGGACAACCTCACCGAGGGGGAAGGACGTCATGATCGTCATTGTATGCGACTTGAAGTAGTGACGCAGCTTCCTCTTGGCGATAAGGATGGCGTACAGGAGCTTCTAGATTTGGGGGTAGCGGTCTTGGAATCGAACAAGACCTCGCTAATGAATTACATGGGATGCTACACTTTGAGGGCGTGCCCCTCTTCTTCTCGCTCCACCACCGAGGAGGCGCTGACCACTTGTGTGGTGGCCGCAATGTAGAGAAGAAGTTGTTCTCCGTTGGTCAGAGGGACCAGGATCGAAGCCTTCATTAGAAGCTGCTTGACCGCATCAAGTTCCTCCTAGGCCTCGGGCGTCCATTCAAAATGGTCAGCCTTCTTCAGAAGCCGATAGAGGGGATACCTCATTCACTGAGGCGCGAGATGAAGCGGCTAATAGTAGAAAGGCACCCTACAACTCACTGTACCCCCTTTACATTTTGAATCGGGCCCATCCTTCTAATGGCCGAGATCTTCTCTGGGTTGGCTTCGATGCCATGCTCGGAGACGATGAAACCCAGCAGCATACCCCTTGGGACCCCAAAAACGCACTTCTCAGGGTTGAGCTTAATGCCATTTGCTCGATGTTTTCTGAAGGTCTACTCAAGGTCGGCTATGACCTGGTCAGCCCGTTTGGACTTGACAACGATGTCATCCATGTAGGCCTCAACAGTTATGAAAGGATCAAGATGCCCAAGAGGGGGGTGAATTAGGCTAATTCTAAATTTCTTTGTAATAATTAAATCCTATGGTTAGCCCAATTAACCCCTTGTGTCTAGAAAGTGTTTCTAATTGTTCTACCGCACAAAAGACTTGCAACCTATGTTCCAATCCTACTCTAGCATAGCAATTCTAAGAATGTAAATGACAAGAAATGAATTGCTCAAAGTAAATGCTCAAAGTAAAGAGAGGAGGAGGAACGCGGTGATGTTTTGCCGAGATATCGGAGAGTCGCCACTCCCCACTAGTCCTCGTTGGAGCACCCGCGCAAGGGTGTAGCTCCCCTTGATCTGCGCAAGGATCAAGTGCTCTCTATGCGTTGATTCTTCAACACTCCGTTGCGGTGAATCACCCACAACCGCTCACAACTTGAGTTGGGTCATTAACAAACTCTCCGGATGATCACCAAGCTCCCAATCACCACCAAGCCATCTAGGTGATGGCGATCACCAAGAGTAACAAGCACGAACTCTCACTTGACCACGACAAGCCTAATGAGAAGGGTGGATGCACACTTTGCTACTCTTGATCTCACTAATGAGGGCTCTCTTTGGGATTCTCAAATCTCAATCACCTCACTAGGACCTTGCTCTTCTTGGCACTCTCTAAGGTGTTTCTTAGCTGTTGGAATGAGCAAAAGTACCCCCACACAAGAGTGGAGGTCGTATTTATAACACCGGCTAAAAAACGAACCGTTATGTGCCTCTGCGGGGTGACCGGACGCTCCGGTCATGTTGACCGGATGCTCCGGTCAGTTCACCCCAAACTCCAGTGTTTAAAGTGTGATCGGATGATGACCAGCGTCCGGTTAGCACTGACCGGACGCATCTAGTCGTGATTTTACCTCTCTGGAACCTTACTGGAGTTGACCGGACGCTGGCCCTCAGCGTCCGGTCACTTCACCTCTCAGTGTCTGGTCGCGCCAGACAATTTTACCTTGGTCAAATGAACTGACCGGACTCTACGCCAGCATCCGGTCAACCCGGAACCAGCGTCTGGTCAGTATTTGACCCTCCATTCATTTCCAACTCTCGATCATATGTGAATGAAGTTTGCTCCATTGGATCTAAGGGCTATTTTGGAGCTACCTAGTGCTAGTTTTAACAAGTGTGCACCACACCTAACTCACTAGACTCACCTAGGTCAAGCTACCCGTCCATGCCCCCCTTAATAGTACGGCCAAAGGAAAAACAAAGTCCTAAACTACTCTAAGTGTCTCTTCAACACCAAAGGACACTTAGAACTAGTCCATCCTTAACCTTGTCGTCCATCCTTTGAAAACCAAAACAATTTCCATCGTAGGGGTATGACCACCATGATTGCCCAATCGATCTCCATTACCATGACCTAACTTGATTGCCTCTGCAAAACACACGTTAGTCATAGTAATCACGTATTGTCATTAATCACCGAAACCCAACTAGGGGCCTAGATGCTTTCAATCTCCCCCTTTTTGGTGATTGATGACAATACCACCTCGAGTATGTGAAAGAGATGAGGTTTTTAACATGCTTGGTTCATATAAGGTTTTGGCAATAAGAACAAAAGAGTTAGGCAAGCTTATATGACCCAAGCCAACATGATGTACTCAAAAGATATGAAATAAGCATGAGTACAAGTAATAAAGATCATTTGCATCGGAGTAAAACGTGGAAGCAAAAGCAAATGAGCGTAACACAAGTGATATGACATATAAATAATTCAAAGTAGAGAGCACACATGTCATATATCATGATCACGTAGATATCACTATCACATAAATATAGTTTTAATGCATAAGAAGTAAACACACGACGAATGCATAATAGTGTATCACACATAAAAACTCCAAATATAATATATAAGCTAATAGAAAAACTAAGCTCCCCCTAGATATGTCGGTCCTCGTAAATCTAACATACTCGATCTAAGGGTCGGTCGGTGGGGCTGCAGCGGACGAGTCGGGCAACGAGGTACGAGGAGCGAGCTGGAACTGGTTGCCATCATCATCTGACCCTGAGCTCTGAGCAGTCTGACCCTCTATAGCTGGAAGCGATGCTGAAGCAGTCTGGGTCGGATCAGGGACTAGAGCTGCTGTAGGCTGTGCTGGTATGACTGAAGCAGCTGGCTCTGATGATGCCACTGAGGAAGGGAGCGTCTCTATTGTCTCGGTAATAGGTGCAACTATAGAAGGACCTGGGACATGTAAATATGGAGGAGTAGGCTGCCCTGTCAACTCACTAAAGGAAGCACCAAGGCTCTTGGACACTGTGGTCTCTGGCACTAGCAGCGAGGACGTCTCAGCCGGTGCGAAGCCCGTATGAAACGGTGTGAACTGTGGAGCTGGCACTGACGTAGCAAATCACTGGGACACCTGCTCTGTAGGTGAAGCAAACTGTGCTGGTGGCTATCCCTGACTCTGAAGCCCACTAGGCTATAATGCTGGAGTCATAGAAGTGGTGGCAGTCTGACCAAGCTGGGGCGTAGGCTATGGCGGTGGAGCCCCAATAGCTATCACAACATGCTGCATAAACCCGAGTAGTTGCTACTGCTTGAGAAGCTACTGCCGATGCATGGCCTGCTGCTGCTGCTGTAGAGCCTGTGTTTGCTGCTACATAGCCAGCTGTTGTTGCTGGATCGCCTGCTGCTGGCACTGGAACTCATCCTACCGAGTCTAAAACTGTGCAAATGTAGCAACGGTCTCCTGTGCCTGGCGAGCCTGATCCTGCCTCATCCGCTCAAGTATGGCAAGTAAAGCGGGGTCTATCTGCGGTGCAGGTGAAGCAAAACTAGAGCTACCGGCCTCATGGTCATGTCGACATGCAGGCATCTGAGGAATGTCCCTGTAGTCCTCGTCTGAGCTATCACTGGGGTTGCTCTCGACCACCCCCTCCTGCTAAGCATGCTCCTCCTCTGTAGCTGCAATACCCCTGATAATATCATCCTGCTAGGCTGCAGTCTCTGGCAACTATGGACGACGACGCGGCTAGCTAGGTGCTATAGGTGTACTATGCTGGATCATCTGAGTCAGGTTATATGTAGGGAACTCTGTAGTAGCACCACTGTACTCAGCTAGCATCTCAGGCGGCCTCACTATAACTGCCTGGTGAATAAGGAATGTGATCCAGTGGGCATAGGGCAACTATCAATGACCTCTGAACCCCTCAGCAATAGTATCCTCCATCTCTGATAGAAGGAGATCCCAAATGTCAAATATGGTCTGCTGCATCAGGGAGTTGAGAAGCCATAGCTATAAGTGAGTCAAGCCCTCGCGATACCCCAGCCTCAGAATCAGGGTCCTCCTCATAATGGCATCTAGCACTCTAGCTGTAGGAGTGAGATCACTGGGAGTCATGCTCAACCCCTCGCCAAAAGACTCCTTGAAGCAGTGGCGGACTAGATCTCTAGGAGGTATCATACCGCCATGAGGGCGTCTGGGAGGCACAGTCTGTCCATAGCAAACCTCATGTAGCCTGACAGGCTGCTCTTGAAGCCTAAGAATCTGCCTGACCCTAGTGCTCATCAGCCTATAATCTCTGCCTCTGAATGCAAAGTGAATATAATTGTGCTGCGGGTCAATCCAGAGAGTAGCATAGAACTGACGGACCCAAGATGGAACATACAAGCCTATCCGTCCACGTAAATCTAGCAGCCCTGGTAAGTAAGATAGGTACTAGCAAATGTGCTCTCCGGCAGCTGCTACTATGGAATCAATGTGGCACACCCTCTAAGATTTGAATATAACACCACTGTTAAGATATGCATTATAGAAATCCTCCTGCAGTGATGTGTAGAAGCCCTCTGAAGCTCTGTCATCCCTCCTCGGTAGGAACCACCGCTCAAAGTCCACAAACCTGAGCTGCTGCACCTGCTTGTCCGTGGTGGCCCTCAAGTCCAAGTGTGTCACTAGAGGCGGACCCTGTGGTCTAGGCAGTGGACGAGAACCCCTCCGCTGTGTATCTACCCTCGGCGCGACTGGAGCATGGGTACGACCAGAGCTGCAAAGTTGTGGCTGAGGTGCCTACTCTATCTCCTCGGTCTGCTGTCCCTCTTGAGTCTGCTCTACTGGCGATGCCTACTGCTGTGAATCCCCCTGAGGCTGACTCTCATCAATAGCATGACGTCATCCTACAACCATGACAGTCCTAGCTGGAGCACCATGATGGCGCTCAACCTCCTCAAGTGCTTCTCTTGTCGCTGGTGGAAGCTACTGATCTGCAATAACAACACCACTGCGAGCACCTCCTCTCTCGGCACGCTCTGCAGCCTCTGCAACTGCGGCTGCTCTAGCTGTCTCTGCATCTGGGTACTTGCGCTTCTTTGTTGCAATCTTCTTCGTCGCCTTGCCTTTTGGATCTGTAGGCAAGCGAGGCGGACGCCTCGGATCCTCATCATCTGGACCACCTCCGGCAGTCTTGACATGAGCCATCTGAAGGATCTGAAGAGAACAACTATCGCTGATAAGAAACAACTGCCCACTGTCACTTTCGAGGCTTGGCCTTGATCCCTACTCACGAGCTTGGTCCCGAGTTGACTGACAACTGCAAATAGGACCTCAACAGCACCGACTCACTGCACGATAGAATAGATAGGATATACAAATAATTTCAATTATTCATCTAGAGATACAAAACCCTAAGAAAGCAAGCAATTAGGTATGAAATTAGAACCGAGGGCTTGCTACCTGACGAACCGGTGAATCGACGAGGAGAAGAGAAATGACGTGCGGGGAACCACCGAATCACGAGGCTAGGGTTAGGGTTTGGTGATGCACAGCGGCACTGGAGGCTTTGCGGTGTGGAATCAATCAGGCACTGAAGCTAGGGTACAATAGGGGCACGGCGGTGCTGGCAAAGGGAGCAGGGCAATGCGGCTGCTATGGAGTTCGGTGGTGTGCTGGCACGGGCTGACGGTGGTGCTGGAGTGCTGGCGTCGGCGGCATGGACTGGAGCCGCGCTAGAGACGGTGGCTCAGGCACGGCGCAAGTAGTGGAGGCACGGGGAACTATGGGCGGTGCGCGAAGCTTGCGAAGGCGGTGCACGGGTGCGAGAGGCTGTGGCTGCAGCTAGGGCAAGGCTGGCGCGGCGGCTTGGCGAGATTGTGGAGGCGGCGATGTTGGCGGAATAGGTCAAAGACGCGTGGTGGCTCACGGTTATAAGGGTCCCTGACGGAGTTGGATAAGGAAAGAAGAATAGAGATCGAAATCCGCACGACTCCAATTGACCGGACGCTCCGATGGCAGCGACCGGATGCTGCCACCCAGTGTCCGATCGATTCCAGAGAGGTCCAAATCTCCTAGAATCGCAACCGGACGCGTCTAGTGGACACCGACTGGACGCAACCAGAGTCCGGTCACTCCTTCTCGGCAGCTGTTCACCTCCTGTGAACTGACCGGACGCTGGACATCAGAGTCCGGTGCAGCGTCTGGCCACTCTTTCTTCAGCAGATCTTCAATGTCCTTCATGTTGCCTGTTCCCAATCAAGTCCCAACTCAAATAAGATCCAAATAAACACCAATTGGGACTGATGTGAGTGACCTCTCTCAAACCCTCATGTTTTTTCAAAAATATTTTGCCTTAGGCTATAATTCTTTTTAAGAAAATAGGCAATAAGAGGGCAATTGAAGACAAACGACAAACAACAATCATGCATATGCAATGCAATACTTGAAAGTAAATCTAGTTGCTTGTCAAGTTTGATCCATGGTTAAGCTTCTTCACATGCTTTTTGACGGTTGTCTTAACCATGTTAGACAAGCCCTATATGCATTACCAAACATTAAATATGTTGTATATTACAATGCAATGCAAGGGACAACATAAGCTCATCTTTTAGTAAAGTTGCTAAAATCAAGAACATTGAGCTCATTCCACAATCTACAAAATGTTGCCTCATCTAGCGATTTAGTGAAGATATCCGCCAATTGATCCTCGGTCCTTACACCTTCTAGTGAAATATCATTCTTTGCAACATGATCTCTAAGAAAGTGATGGCGGATATCTATGTGCTTGGTGCAAGAGTGTTGAACTGGATTATTTGCAAGTTTTACCGCACTTTCATTGTCGCACAAAAGAGGTATTTTTTTCTAGAACTACATCATAGTCTTGCAAAGTTTGTTTCATGTAAAGTATTTGTGCACAACAAGCACCCGCGGCAATGTATTCCGCTTCGGCGGTGGACAAGGCCACACTATTTTGTTTCTTGGAGGACCAAGACACAAGTGATCTAGCAAGCAAATGGCATCCTCCGGATGTGCTTTTTTCTATCAACTTTGCACCCAGCATAATCCGAATCGGAATAGCCAATTAATTCAAATCTAGCTCCTTTGGGATACCAAAGGCCAATGCTTGGTGTATGCTTAAGATACCTAAGGATTCTTTTTATGGCAATTAAATGAGTTTCCTTAGGATTAGCTTGAAATCTAGCACACATACACATACTAAACATGATGTCGGGCCTAGATGTGGTTAAATATAACAAGCTACCAATCATAGAGCGGTAGAGAGTTTGATCAACCTTGTTACCTCCCTCATCTAGGTCGAGATGTCCATTAGTTAGCATTGGTGTCTTGATTGGCTTACATTCATCCATCTTGAATCTCTTGAGAAGACCATTTGTATATTTCTCTTGAGATATGAAAATCTCTTCTCTCATTTGCTTGACTTGAAAACCAAGAAAGAATGTAAGCTCTCCAATCATTGACATCTCGAACTCCTTTGACATCAATTTACTAAACTCTTTGCAAGAATCTTCATTTGATGATCCAAAGATGATATCATCAACATACACTTGACAAATGAATATATGCCCATCAAGCCTCTTGGTGAATAGTGTGGTGTCGACCTTCCCAATGGTGAAGCCCTTCTCAATGAGGAAGTCCCAAAGGCGCTCATACCAAGCTCTTGGGGCTTGCTTAAGCCCATATAATGTCTTGGACAACCTATAAACGTGATTAGGATATCTAGGGTCTTCAAACCCGAAAGGTTGATCAACATAGACTAGTTCATTAATAAAGCCATTTAAAAATGCACTTTTCACATCCATTTGATAAAGTTTCATTTCATGATGTGATGCATATGCAAGAAGGATACGGATGGCTTCTAGTCTTGCAATCGGTGCAAAGGTCTCTCCAAAGTCCAAATCTTCAACTTGAGAGAACCCCTTTGCCACTAGTCTTGCCTTGTTCCTCACAACTACGCCTTGATCATCTTGCTTGTTTCGGAACACCCACTTTGTTCCAATGACTCTTGCACCTTTTGGCCGCTCTTCAAGAGTCCAAACTTCATTGCGGGTGAAGTTGTTCAACTCTTCATGCATGGCATTTATCCAATCTGGATCTTGAAGAGCTTCTTCTGCCTTAGTAGGCTCAAAGCAAGAGACAAAAGAGTGATGAGCAATAAATGAAGCAAGTTTTTGTGAGCGAGTCATTACACCCTTTGATGGACTCCCTATGATGAGATCTTGTGGATGATCTTGTAGTAGAGGTGTATTTCTTCTATTGACCACTTGAGGGGGAGGTTGTGGAGCATCAACATCTTGTGCTTGTACCACCATTTGCTCATGGGAGACATGAGTATCTTCATTTTCTACTCTTCCATCTTTATCACCATCTTGCGGCACACTTGATGAAGAAGGTGGATCAATCACTTGTACATCATCTTCATCATCTTTAGGCTTGATGTCTCCAACCGGAATATTCTTCATAGCCTCCCTCAATGGTTCATCACCTACATCATCAAGATTCTCATGTGCTCCTTGGGAGCCATTAAATTCATCAAATTCCACATCATATGTTTCTTCAACCAACTGGTGGCATGATTAAATACTCTATATGCTTTGGACTTTGATGAGTAACCAACAAGGAAACCAATATCACAATATCTTTGGAACTTCCCTAGGTGTTGCCGCTTCTTGTAGATGTAGCATTTGCAACCAAACACCCTAAAGAAGGAGACATCCGGCTTCTTCCCATTGAGCAACTCATAAGGTGTCTTGCCAAGGAACTTTTGAAGGAATAGGCGGTTGGATGCATAGCATGCGGTGTTGATTGCTTCCGCCCATAGAGCTTTGGGGGTGTTGTACTCATCAAGCATTGTTCTTGCAAAAGTGATCAATGTCCGGTTCTTCCTCTCAACTACACCATTTTGTTGAGGAGTATATGTTGCGGAGACCTCATGTTTGATTCCAACTTTATCACAATAGGCTTCTATGTTTGTGTTGTCAAATTCCTTCCCATTGTCACTTCTAATCTTTTTGAGCTTCACTTCAAATTCATTTTATGCTCTCTTGGCAAACTTCTTGAAACAAGATGCAACTTCGGATTTGTCATGAAGAAAGAATACCCATGTATACCTTGAATAGTCATCAACAATCACAAGACAATAAAGATTTCCTCCCAAACTCTTGTATGTTGTTGGTCCAAATAAATCCATGTGAAGGAGTTCTAGCACTCTTGTGGTTGACATGAAAGCTTTGGTTGGATGAGTATTTGCAACTTGCTTGCCGGCTTGACATGCACTACAAAGCTTGTCATTCTCAAACTTCACATCCTTCAACCCTCTCACCAAATCATTCATCATTAGCTTCTTGAGTGAGCTCATCCCAACATGAGCAAGTCTTCTATGCCATAGCCACCCAAGAGTTGTTTTGGTGAATAGGCCAGTCTTCAAGTTTGCATCTTTGGAGGTGAAGTCCACTAGATATAGGTTGTTGTATCTAAATCCGTTGAATATCACTTGTTCATCATCCTTCTTAGATACAACAACTTCCTTCTCGGTAAACAAGCATTGGAAGCCAAGATCACACAATTGCCCAACGGATAGCAAGTTGAAGCTCAATGAAGCAACATATAGCACATTAGAGATTGAATAATCATTTGATATTGCCACTTTGCCCAATCCTTTAACGTTGCCCTTTGAATTATCTCCAAATGTGATTCTTTCTTATCCATCTACTTCTTCATCAAGTGAGGTGAACATACGAGGATTATCGGTCATATATTGTGTGCAACCACTATCAATAACCCAATGACTTCCACCGGTCTTGTAGTTCACCTACACACAAGAGATCAAGCTTTAGGAACCCAAACTTGTTGAGGGCCCTTCACCTTCTCAACAAGTGACTTTACAACCCAAATTTTCTTAGGCCTATTCTTGTTTGGAGGTTCTAAGAACATGACTTTCATTTTCCCACTAGAATCCTTTCTAAGCATGTAGTGAGCATTGAAGGCAAAAGGTCTAGCATGCTTGGGCAAGGGTTATGGTGGTGGAGTTTGGCACTCATGAGCAAAGTGGCCTTCTTATCCACACTCAAAACACTTCTTTGGCTTTGGTTTTTGTTGATGTTGAGCTTGAGCCTTCTTTTCTTTGTTTGCCATGTACCCAATGCCACTTCTATCCATCTTCATGACGGTGTTCATAAGTAGCTCACTTTGAAGATGCTTGCCTCTAGTGAACTTGCTCAATCCAATCTTGAGATGCTCTTTCTCCAACTTGAGCTTCTTGTTTTCTTCCTTAAGAGCATCATTGTTTTTCTCTTGCTTGAGCTTCTTGTTTTCTTCTTTGAGCTTCTCATTCTCAAGCATCAACTCACCATCATGATCAAGAGTTTCTAGCATAATAGTGTTGTGGCTTTTGATCTCTTCAAGATCTTTCTTGAGCTTTGCATTGTCATTCTTGAGCTTGACAAACTCATCATAATCATCGGCCTCAACCACTTGTTTGCCCTTGCTACTAGAACTTTGCTCAATGCTTTCAATGATCAAATCATCACATGATGTGGCTATATCAATCTTAACAACATTGTTGGTAGCATCATGTGGCTCATTGGATAAATATTCTTGAGCAATAACAAGATTATCATGATTAATCTTGAGAGTAGTATATTCATCTTTTAGCATATTATGGCTAGCGTTGAGCTCCTTATGCATCCTCTCAAGTTTATCATGTTTATCTTTAAGCTCTTTCTTAGAAGATTTGAGCTGCTTGAGTTTAGATGACATAGCTTCATTTGCTTCTCTAAGCTCAACACTAGCCTTTTTGGCTATATCACATTTAGCTAAAAGGGAATCATTTTTAGCCTCTAGCTTTTCATTCTTAGCTCTAGTCTTGATAATGATCTTAGTGTATTGTTTGAGCAATCTAGCAAGATCATCATAAGAAGGTGACTCATATTCATCATCATCACTATCGCTATCATCATTACTAGCATGTTCATCACCACTACTATCATCATCATTTGTTACCTTGCGTTCACCCTTGGCCATAAGACATAGGTGTGTAGAGGATGATGGCGGTGGTGGCGGTGAAGATGATGAAGAGTCAATAACAATAGCGGCCACCTTCTTGTCGTCACTATCATCATCGGATGATCCACTAGATGAATCAATGTCCATGAGCCAATCACCGATGATGTAAGCCTTTTCACTCTTCTTCTTCTTGTGGAAGTCCTTCTTGCCATCTCTCTTTTTGTATGGCTTGTTCTTTTTCTTCTCATCTTCATCGTTATTGCTTGAGTCATCTTTCTTGCCCTTGTTCTTGTTCTTGAACTTGTCTTTCTTGGGCTTGGTGCATTGGTGTGCTAGATGACCAAGTTCTCCACAATTGTAGCAATCCATCTTGGAGATTGGCTTCCTTCTAGAGCTTGTGAAGAACTTCTTGCCATCGAACTTGATGCCACTCTTGTTGAGCTTCTTTAGCATCTTGGCGGTTTTCTTCACCATGAGAGCAAGGCTTGCATCATCAAATTCATCATCACTTGAGCTCTCATACTCAAGCCTTGCTTTGCCCTTTTCTTGGCTAGCTTTGAATGCTAAATCTTTTTCTTTCTTCTTTGTAGAGGATGAGCCATCTTGAGGTGTGATGTGCATGTACATCTCATGACCATTGATCTTTCCCAAGATTTGTGTCAGTGTAGCGGTGGAAAGATCACCTTGATGTAGCACGGTCACAATATGCCCATATTTGTCAATGGAGAGGACACTCAAGATCTTTCTTACAACATCGGATGGTTGCATTTGAGTGAGTCCAAGCCCATTGACTTCCTCTACAAGAACATTCAAACGTGAATATATTTCATTAGCACATTCTTTAGGAAGCATTTCAAAAAAGTTAAGCTTTTTCATGACAAGATGATAGCGTTCCTCACGCTCACTCTTTGTTCCCTCATGGAGCGCACAAACGTCCGACCATAGTGCATGGGCGTCTTTGTGGTTCCTCACCCGGTTGAACACATCTTTACAAAGGCCTCTAAATATGGTGTTTCTAGCCTTTGCATTCCATTTTTTGTAATTCAACTCATCGCCTTGTGGGTGTGCGGCATCCCAAGGTTTTGGGAAACCTTGTGAGACGGCTCTAAGTATTCCAACATCTAGAGCTTCTAGATACGCCTCCATGCGGATTTTCCAATATGGAAAATCATCCCCCTTAAAGATAAGAGGAGGTCCATCCCCGTGAGACATCTTTCACTAGGCGGTTAAGCCTAAATATGTGAGCACGAGGCTCCGATACCAATTGAAAGGATCAAGATGCCCAAGAGGGGGGGTGAATTGGGCTAATTCTAAATTTCTTTGCAATAATTAAATCCTATGGTTAGCCCAATTAACCCCTTGTGCCTAGAAAGTGTTTCTAATTGTTCTACCACACAAAAGACTTGCAACCTATGTTTCAATCCTACTCTAGCATGGCAATTCTAAGAATGTAAATGACAAGAAATGAATTGCTCAAAGTAAATGCTCAAAGTAAAGAGAGGAGGAGGAACGCAGCGATGTTTTGCTGAGATATCGGAGAGTCGCCACTACCCACTAGTCCTCGTTGGAGCACCTGCACAAGGGTGTAGCTCCCCCTTGATCCGCGCAAGGATCAAGTGCTCTCTACGAGTTGATTCTTCGACACTCCGTCACGGTGAATCACCTACAACTGCTCACAACTTGAGTTGGGTCATTTACAAACTCTCTGGATGATCACCAAGCTCCCAATCACCACCAAGCCATCTAGGTGATGGCGATCACCAAGAGTAACAAGCATGAACTCTCACTTGACCACGACAAGCCTAATGAGAAGGGTGGATGCACACTTTGCTACTCTTGATCTCACTAATGAGGGCTCTCATTGGGATTCTCAAATCTCAATCACCTCACTAGGACCTTGCTCTTCTTGCCACTCTCTAAGGTGTTTCTCAGCTATTGGAATGAGCAAAAGTACCCCCACACACAAGTGGAGGTGGTATTAATAACACCGGCTGAAAAACGAACCGTTATGTGCCTCTGTCGGGTGACCGGAAGCTCCGGTCTTGTTGACCGGACGCTCCGGTCAGTTCACCCCAAACTCCAGTGTTTAAAGTGTGATCGGACGCTGGCCAGTGTTCGGTCAGCACAGACCGGATGCGTCCGATCGTGATTTTCCCTCTCTGGAACCTTACTAGAGTCGATCGGACGCTGGCCCTCAGCGTTCGATCACTTCACCTCTCAGCGTCTAGTCACGCCAGACGATTTCACCTTGGTCAAATGAACTAACCGAACTCTGCGCTAGCGTCCGGTCAACCCGGAACCAACGTCCGGTCAGTATTTGACCCTCCATTCACTTCCAACTCTCGATCATATGTGAATGAAGTTTGCTCCGTTGGATCTAAGGGCTATTTTGGAGCTACCTAGTGCTAGTTTTAACAAGTGTGTACCACACCTAACTCACTAGACTTACCTAGGTCAAGCTACCCGTTCATACCCCCCTTAATAGTATGGTCAAAGGAAAAACAAAGTCCTAAACTACTCTAAGTGTCTCTTCAACACCAAACGACACTTAGAACTAGTCCATCCTTAACCTTGTCGCCCATCCTTTGAAAACCGAAATGATTTCCATTGTAGGGGCATGACCACCATGATTGCCCAATCGATTTCCATTACCATGACCTAACTTGATTGCCTCTGCAAAACACATGTTAGTCATAGTAATCACGTATTGTCATTAATCACCAAAACCCAACTAGGGGCCTAGATGCTTTCAGGTTCGCCCGATGAGGCCCCCAAAATATTTGAGCATACAATGCTGGTACGTAGCCCCAGCAATCTTCAGACTGAACGGCATTGTAACATAGCAGAACGATCTGAATGGGGTGATGAAAGACATCGCGAGCTAGTCAGACTCTTTCATCGTGATTTGATGGTACCTGGAGTACACATCAAGGAAGCAAAGGGTTCCGCATCCTGAGGTTGAGTCGACTACTTGGTCTATGCGTAGAAAAGGAAATGGATCCTTTGGACACGCTTTGTTGAGACCCATGTAATCAACACATATTCTCCATTTTCAACTCTTCTTTCGTACAAGAACAGGATTGGCTAACCACTCGGGGTGGTATAGTTCCTTGATGAACCCATCCGCCAAAAGCTTCGCAATTTCCTCGCCGATGGCCCTACGCTTTCCCTCATCGAAGCGATGCAAGCGCTGCTTCACCGGCTTGGATCCTGGCCTAATCTTCAAGGCATGCTCGGTGACTTCTCTCAGAATGTCTGGCATGTTCGAGGGTTTCCACGCAAAGATATCTCTGTTAGCACGAAAGAAGTCGATGTGCGTGCTTTCCTATTTGGAGGAAAGCGTGGTGCCAATGCGCACCACTTTGCCTTTGGAGCCACTGGGGTCTATGAGGACCTCCTTGGCGCCCTCCACAGGCTTAAAAGACTCGGCTTGTAACACCTCTGGTGTTTTGACCTATCATTAAAAATTTGACATGTCATCATATGCATTGCAAAGCATTCATGGAGTAAAAAATTTTGAATGCATTCACTAAATAAGCTTTTAATTCATAATGTTGTTATTTCATGTGATGTGTTTCAAAACCCTAAATAAAGATCATGACCACAAGGGTCAAATTTCATGTGATCATGTGAGGCCATGTGTCATTTGACTCAAATAACCCTAATGGGCCATGTTACTGGTCAAAAATCAAAGTTAAAGTAAAAGAAAGACAAATCAAATTTGAATTCAAATTCAAATTATAAAAGTCCTTTTTTGCCCCTTTTGACTAATTCAAAATCCATGTGGAATTTGGGGTTGAGGCAAAAAGCAAAGTTGAAGATTATTTTATGTGGATCAACTTTGGTATTCAAAGTTTTTCAAGTTTACACATAAAATTTGGAGTAATTTTGAAATGATTCAAATACTCAAATGCACCCCAAATACAAATTTCAAAATGGAGGCAGAATTTGAAAATGTTCATTGAAGCAAAGTTGTAGAGTTTGAAAAGTTGAGCAACTTTCATTTTTGGAGATTTTCAACTTATTTAGAAAATTTGAGAGTCGCATGCGCAGGCTTGTTTTGGTCCCTGCTGCATGTCAGTGTTTGAAGTCGATGACGATGAGGAATGATGAATGGCCTTTGGACAAGGCACTAGTTTGTGTGAAATAAGTAATGTTAATGTAATATTATCCCGCTACTATGGTTGTATGACACTTATGGTTATGTAAGTTTGAAACAACTGGTTTGTAATATTAAAACTTAAGTCTTTCGCTTTATAATCTCTGGTATGTATATTGAAAACTATTGTAATCTGCAATGACTGTGATTGGGATCCTATTTGAAAAAGATTCATGGATGATTCGGGTTTCCTGAGGACACCCGACAGACCTGTTAAGTTGTTGGGAACTTGTGTACGCTATCTGAGGTCTGTTGAGACATCAATAGGTGCACGTGGGCCCGATTTCTTAGGAGGTTCTGCCACAACTGGTATCAGAGCAGGTCCTATCTAAGATCATTGTAGGTTGCTTTTGAAAACCTTCAAACTAATTTGGATTAAAGAAATTAAACTGGATATTTTGAGTTCAAATTTCTTTCTTCTTACCTCTGATCTAGCCTCAATCCTATCTTATTTGAAAGTTTGTGGCAGATAATATGATTAGGTTTGTCCTATGTATTAAAAATCTAGTACTTTTGATTGTATAAATCTTTTGTACTCGGATTCGTAAGATCGATTCATGCATCATGCTTGAACACCTTGCAAAATAATTCCCCTTAAAAGAGGTTGGGTAAGTAATGTCAATCCCATTCTTGCTAACCTCCATTATCCTCAAGCTATCCTTATAGTCCTACCCTAACTTCTACAGGCTATGGCAAAGACCAAAATAACCGCACGTAAGACCTCACGGAGTCCCTCGTCACCAGTTGGCACCGCGTAACCGTGAGCTTGGTGAAGGAAGTTCCAAGACCCTAGGAGATGAAGGATCTTCAAGCAATCTCGCCAACATTGAGAACCTTACCAAGGAGCTCAACACTCTTCGTCGAGCTCATGCCAAAGATCAAGAGAAGCTGGTGGAAATGGAAAGGGACATCACCAAGAATACCGAGTTGAGGAATGAAGCCTGGACACGAGAGGATGCGGCCAATGAACGCATCCATGAGTTGGAGTTCTACGTAGAAGACCTGGAGATGGACAATGCCATTCTTCATGAGAATGTCCACATGATGTACGCTCAACTTCATCCTCCTCATGGGGATGGTGAAGTTACAGATGAAGAAATGATTGTAGATCCAGGAGAAGTCGATAATGATGAAGAAGAGGAGGATCCCGAGGAGTTAGTGTACTTCTCCAATGAAGATGAGGTCTGAACACCAAACTTCAGACCATGATGGCAACTTGTGGCAACGCAACTTATCATGAGACTATCAATATTGCTATCGCTTTAGAGGAGAATTACCGCCGACACAAGGAGGCAAAGAAAAAGAGGGCATTTGCTTCCGGATCGTCAAGTGGAAAGCGTCAAAAGGTGATCTACCATCCTCGAAATCACGGTGGTGCACCATTCCGCCAAGAACAAAGCCAAAGCGGCAAAGCAAATCTTTATTATTCGCCACCGCAACTAATACGCCTTATACTCATCAAAAACCGCAGCAAGCAAAACAATACAAATAATGCAAACCGCAATGCTACTCCCGTAATCACAATTATCCATGCTATAATTGTGGTAAACCCGGACACTTTTCCCGAGAATGTCCATATCTTAGGAAGAACAATCTGATGCACCCAAAGCCCCTGTTACTCAAGCTCGTAATCGATTACAAGGGCAATGCTCGTAATAGTCGAAAAAGGTCGAGTTGAGAAAAAAATCGGAAGGGTCTTCTATACTCGGGGTGGAATCTATTTCGGAAGGAGAACCAAGAATGATTGGTATGTTTCCCATTGCTAAGCACCACTGCAATTACCTTATTTGATTACGGTGCATCCCATACATTCATCAATCGTACATTTGTTGTGAAGCATGGGATAACTATTGGGGAAACAAAAGAACCATATCATATACTGATCGCCGGGGGCGACTCAGTACAAGGGAGATAGTTCAAAGATGTACCTATTGATTTGGGAGGACATGAGTTCCCTACTAGCATGCTTGATATTAAAGGATCAAGATATAGATGTGATCCTTGGTATGAACTCGTTAACTCAACACGGGGCTGTCATAGATGTCTGCGTAGAACCATAAGAGTAAAGGTACCTGGCAGCAAAACCCAACTTCTCATCCAACTTCCCTTTCCTAAGAGTACAGTTGGAACAGTCTGTGCAACTATTGTGGAAGAAGCCGAGAACATTCCTGTGGTATGTGAATTTACGGATGTTTTTCCCAATGATCTGCACTGGGACCGCCACCGCACCGAGATGTGGAGTTTAGAATTGACCTAAAACCGTGAACGACACTTTTTGTGTCTAGAAGAGCATATAGGATGCCACCCAAAGAACTAGCGAGAATTAAAAATGCAACTACAAGAGTTGTTAGACAAGGGTTTCATTCAACCCAGTTCATCACCTTGGGGATGCCCCGCTATCTTCGTGAAGAAGAAGGACCAAACCTTAAGGTTATGTGTTGACTATCGGCCATTAAATGAAGTCACCATAAAGAACAAATACCCTTTACCCCGAATTGATTTGCTTTTTGATCAACTTGCGGGAGCTAAGGTGTTCTCGAAGATAGACTTGAGACCAGGCTATCACCAGATTAAGATCAGACGAGAAGATGTGCCGAAGACAGTGTTTACTAGCCGATATGGTCTATATGAGTATTTAGTCATGTCTTTTGGGCTGACCAATGCCCCGGCTCATTTCATGTACCTGATGAACTCAGTTTTCATGCCCGAGTTGGATAAGTTTGTAGTGGTATTCATTGATGACATTCTTATCTATTCTAAGAGCAAAGAAGAACATGCGGAACATCTCCGCATTGTTCTACAACGATTAAGAGATCACCAATTATATGCCAAATTCAGCAAATGTGAATTCTGGTTAGAGGAAGTACAATTTCTAGGTCATGTGTTATCTGATGAAGGTATAGCTGTTGATCCGAGCAAGGTAGAAGAAGTCCTTAACTAGAAAGCACCTACTATTGTTCATCAAGTTCGTAGTTTTCTGGGGTTGGCAGGGTATTATCGTCGGTTCATCCCTGACTTCTCTAGAATTGCGAAGCCAATTACTGGACTGCTGAAAAATCAAACTAAGTTTGTATGGTCAACTGGATGTGAGGAGGCCTTTCAGACATTGAAGAAGTTGCTAACAACTGCACCAGTATTAGCACAACCTGATATCGAGAGGCCATTTGATATCTATTGTGATGCCTCTGGAATTGGTATTGGTTGTGTTCTTATGCAAGAAGGCAGAGTCATAGCATATGCTTCCAGACAACTCAAGAAGCATGAAGAACATTATCCCACCCATGATCTTGAATTAGCCGTTGTTGTTCATGCACTCAAGATTTGGCGACATTATTTATTGGGCAATATATGTCATATCTATACGGATCACAAAAGTTTGAAATATATCTTCACTCAGTGAGAGTTGAATATGAGGCAAAAAAGATGGTTAGAACTTATCAAAGATTATGACTTAGAAGTGCATTATCATCCGGGCAAGGCTAATATGGTTGCCGATGCCCTGAGTCGCAAGAGTCATTGTCATTGCCTGATTATAGAACCTATCGTGAACATTGTGTCAAGAGATGGAGCATCTGAATTTACAAATCATAGAACAAGGTTCCTGTCCAATATTGCATTGAGTCCACTATCAAAGATCGGATCATTGTCGCTCAACAGAAAAGTAAGGGCATAGCCCATATCAAGGATAAATTCAGATCTGGAAGATCAACATGTTTCAAGATTGATGAATCGGATGTCGTATGGTTCAATGATAGATTGGTAGTACCCAAAAATCCGAGAGTCATGAAAAGCAGATTCTTGATGAAGCTCATTCTACAAGATACTCCATTCATCCGGTAGCAACAAAATGTATCATGATCTCGAGAACGAGATATTGGTGGACCAAAATGAAAATAGAAATAGCTCAATATGTGGCCAAATGTGATACTTGTCGAGAGAGTCAAAGCGATTCACATGAAGACTGCGGGTCCATTACATTCCTTGCCGCCCCATCTTGGAAGTGGGAAGATATTTGTATGGACTTCATAGTAGGGTTGCCTAGGACATCTGCAGGGCTACAATTCAATATGGGTTATTGTTGATCGCCTAACCAAGATAGCTCATTTCTTACCAATCGAGATAAATATCGAGCGGAGCGATATGCAAAGCTTTATCTAGATAGAATCTTCATGCATGGGGCACCCAAGACCATTGTCTCGACGGAGAGGGTCATTGTTCATATCCAAGTTTTGGAAAAGTCTACATGAGTCTTTGAGAACTAAACTTATCCGTAGTTACGCTTATCATCCACAAACAGATGGATGACGGAAAAGGGTAAATCAAATTCTTGAAGATATGTTAAGAGCATGTGTTCTCTCCTATGGTGCTATATGGGATGAATGCCTTCCCTTAGCTGAATTCTCATATAATAATAGCTATCAAGAGAGCATTAAAATGGCACCATTTGAAGCATTGTATGGTCGTAGATGCCAGACACCTTTACATTGGTTAGATGTTGGAGAACGTTGGTTCTTTGGACCGGATGTGGTCAAGGAAGCAGAAGAGAAAGTTAAACTCATACAAGCTAATATGAAGGTAGCTCAATCCCGATAGAAAAGCTATGCTGATAAGAGGAGGCGACCGCTAGAATTCATAGTGGGAGATCATGTCTACCTCAAGGTATCGCCAATGAAAGGAGTTCATCGTTTTGGGATTCGGGGAAAGTTGGCGCCCCGTTATGTCGGTCCATTTCAAATCCAACAAAGATGTGGACCAGTTGCCTATCGCGTCAAGCTACCAGATCACATGTCAGCTGTGCATGATATTTTCCATGTATCCTAGTTGAAGAAGTGTCTTCAAGTACCTGATCAAGTGATCGACTTTGGTGATGTAGAACTAGCACCTAATTTGACTTATGCCGAGTACCCCATTAGAGTCTTAGATCAGAAAAGATTGAGTCACTCACTCAAGGCGTACAATCAAGTTCTACAAAGTACAATGGAACCAAAGACACCAAGAAGAAGCTACTTGGGAGTCCGAGGATTACTTAGAAGAAAACTTTCCGACTTCTTTGCTTCTCTCTAGTTGCAATACCTTGTCTATATTGTAACTTGTTTCTTTTGTCAAAAGAATGGAAAACCCCCTCACTAGTCTTTTGAATAAAGTTATGATGTGTTAGCTTGACACATTTCCTTTTCCATTACTTAGCCTTAAGTTTTAAATCTCGGGACGAGATTTCTTTAAGGGGGAAGGGTTGTAACACCTCTGGTGTTTTGACCTATCATTAAAAATTTGACATGTCATCATATGCATTGCAAAGCATTCATGGAGTAGAAAATTTTGAATGCATTCACTAAATAAGCTTTATTTCATAATGTTGTTATTTCATGTGATGTGTTTCAAAACCCTAAATAAAGATCATGACCACAAGGGTCAAATTTCATGTGATCATGTGAGGCCATGTGTCATTTGACTCAAATAACCCTAATGGGTCATGTTACTGGTCAAAAATCAAAGTTAAAGTAAAAGAAAGACAAATCAAATTTGAATTCAAACTCAAATTATAAAAGTCCTTTTTTGCCCCTTTTGACTAATTCAAAATCCATGTGGAATTTGGGGTTGAGGCAAAAAGCAAAGTTGAAGATTATTTTATGTGGATCAACTTTGGTATTCAAAGTTTTTCAAGTTTACATATAAAATTTGGAGTAATTTTGAAATGATTCAAATACTCAAATGCACCCCAAATTCAAATTTCAAAATGGAGGTAGAATTTGAAAATATTCATTGAAGCAAAGTTGTAGAGTTTGAAAAGTTGAGCAACTTTCATTTTAGAGATTTTCAACTTCTTTAGAAAATTTGAGAGTAATTTGCAAAATGAACTCGGTGGCAATTTCAGAATTTCTAACGGAGCATGGCGCCCCCACCGCCCACCGCCAGCGTCCTTTCTCCGGCCTTCCAGGCGTGTCTGCGACCGCCCTTGGCTTAGCGGCCGCACGGGAGCACGCACGCTGCGTGTCGAGTCCGTCCAAGCTCTGGCGAACTATAAGACCACGATGACGCCTGTTCATTTTTCTTCTCTCCTCTGTTTTTCGGCCTTGCGCCTCAACTCCGTGAGCTTCTCTCATCTCCTCAGCGCAAGCAATCCCGTAAAAGCCATGTTCTAGTTCCGCCTGCTCCTCACGCATCCGATCGAGCTATTGCTACCACCTGAGTTCATCGAGAGCTCGCTGTCCACGTTCATCTTCCTCATGTCGGCGACCTCAGCTAAACGTCGATTCACCGTGGCCGGCCTCATCCGGTGAGCCGTTGCCCTTGATTGTTGACTCTATGGCTTCGTCTCAATGCTTTGTAGTGCTTATTCCACTCTTGCCCGCTCGTTTTGCCCATCGCAGCCACCGTAACGCCATTGTCGTCGACGAGGTCCGCTCCGCCGTGATCCCGATCACCGTCTAAACGCGTCCCCGTAGCTTCTCGGTCTCGCTTTGTTGCTTCAACACGATCGGGGTGAGCCACCGATGCTTCCTGAACTCTCTGTTTATCATTATTATCGGCCTTGTTTAGCGGCGTAACGCCGCCGCCGTTGCCACAGCGTCGCCATGGCGGTGTCGACCTTATTCCATGCCGTAATCAACCTCCAAAGTGCCACTAATAGATGCGCCTAGCTCTTGTGAACATGTTAGTGCTTTGGCGTGTCATTGCTGGGCTCATCGTTTAGCGAGTTTGCGCCGGTCATCGTCGTCAGCATACCACGGTCAATGCCCGAGGTTGGGGATGACAGTGGGGGCCGTTGTCGATGAGAGCAAGAGAGAGAATAGTGCCTTTTGTTATTTTTTTTGATTTTGAATAGTGCTTTGAATCTTTGGAAATTTGTAGGAAAATAATCATAGCTCAAAAATTCTAAAAAATTTTGTGTAGCTTCTGTACATGTTCTATTATGGTTTAAAATTTTGAAACTTGAAATTCGAATAAAGTTTTAATGTTCAAAAATTCAGTCAATTAATTGATAAATGCAATTTCCATAATTTTTGTAGGCCACTGGATAATTCCAAAAATTATGAAATTTGTTTTGGTACACTAATTTGTCATGAGGAAGCTTACATAAAATTTTTAGGTCATTTGGAACAAGTTCATTTTTGGGCTTAATTCCAAATTTATTCAAAAATAAATAAAGGCAAACCCTAAGTGTTTGATTAGTATTGGATCTTGTTTTGATCATGTTTTGTGACTAGTAGGGTTTCAAGATTAGTTTGGTCAAGTCACATGTGTGATCCTTGACGGTAGATTTACAAGTTGGTTTTGTTGGCTTGCAACTGTACCGTGAAGGAAAATCGTATTCGGGGTGTTGTTACATTTCATGTACAGTGAAAGCATCATGTTTACATTATCATCATGTTAAAGCATATGTTATCATTTCATGTAGAACCCGAGAGTGAAATGATTCTAGTTGAGCAAGTCCTGGAAGAATCCCCGGTTGTCACGGGATTTGATAATTGTGGTATTGATCCGGAACCTAAAATCGTCAACAAAGGCAAGCCCCGGTTTATGCATTAAACCATTACCTTGTTTACTTTGAAAAGTTTATCACCTATGTTACCTATTGCATTAAGCTGATTTATTCAAATGTTACCTACTTGATGCATTGCCTACCTTGTTGATTGTTTACCATCCTTGAAGATGATTTCATTTACAAATGCGTAGAATTGCTTAGTATGCTTTATGGTAGGTTTTCAAAGTAAAAGTTTCGATACAATCAAAGATGGCATACTGGCCAAAGAAAGAAAGAAAGAAGATAGAATGAACTAGAGACTAGTTGGGTGGCTTATCTTGAATGTTGGGTAATGTTGCCGACTATGTCGCTTAAAGGCCACTCATTGTGGATCTTCTGAACGAGACACTTTGTAGTACTGGTCACATACTCCGGTAAGCCTACTTTGGCTAATCCGATACTAAGATGAATGCCCACGCACTGGGAGTGGTGAGATGGCGGGAGTAGCGTGTACCCTCGTGGCTTGAATGTGGCCGGATTTGAGGCAAGCTGTGCTCTCGGGTGGCGTGGAGACGGCTTAGTACGGGAGGATCCGGTAGCGAGGTTGATATATGCAAGATTAAGTTCTACATATGTCGTGTGATAAGGAATCCCCAGCTGGGACTTGAATCAATTCAAATTGCCGGTGCTCCGCAGATATGGAGACTCGATTCATTACAGAAGCAATGCAGGACTGGTGAATTACTAAAACATGAGAAAAAGAATGGAATGAGAAGGATTGGAACATGGGATATGAACACTTGGTTGGAGATAATGAACTAAAGTACTTAGGGGTAAAACTTGAAACTAGGATCAAGAATAGTAAGCTTTTGGCAAAGAACTTTTGAATCTTTCTACATCCTTACCTTGACCCAACACCTACATCCCTAAGACCTTCGCCCTTTTTCGTTGAATATGTCTTGTTGAGTACTTTTGTACTCAGGGTTTGTTAACCCTTGTTGCAGGTGAGTCGCATGCGCAGGTTTGTTTTGGTCCCTGCTGCATGTCAGTGTTTGAAGTCGATGACGATGAGGAATGATGAATGGCCTTTGGACAAGGCACTAGTTTGTGTGAAATAAATAATGTTAATGTAATATTATCCCGCTACTATGGTTGTATGACACTTATGGTTATGTAAGTTTGAAACAACTGGTTTGTAATATTAAAACTTAAGTCTTTTTCTTTATAATCTCTGGTATGTATATTGAAAACTGTTGTAATCTGCAATGACTGTGATTGGGATCCTGTTTGAAAAAGATTCGTGGATGATTCGGGTTTCTCGAGGACACCCGACAAACCTGTTAAGTTGTTGGGAACTTGTGTACGCTATCTGAGGTCTGTTAAGACATCAATAGGTGCATGTAGGCCCAATTTCTTAGGAGGTTCTGCCACACAGCTGACCACTTGGGGTCAGGTGCTTCTTCGGTGACCTCCTTCCTGATGGCGGCAAGCTCCTTGGAGGCGACGATTGCCGTAGCGTCTTCGCATCACTCGACCTCACAATCGTAGGCGCGCTAGAAGGAGGTGCCGATGTTGATGACCCCGCATGGTCCTGGCATCTTTAGCTTTAGGTAGGTGTAGTTGGGGACGACCATGAACTTCGCGTAGCATGGACATCCCAGGATGGCATGGTAGGTTCCATGGAACCCGACCACCTCGAAGGTGAGGATCTCTATCCTATAATTGGATGGATCCCCAAAGGTGACAGGCAGATTGATCTGCCCAAGTGGCATTGCATGCTTTCCAGGCATGATGCCATGGAAAGGAGCTCTAGTCGGTCGGATGCACGATCGGTCGATGCCCATGGTGTCGAGTGTTTTGGCGTACATGATGTTGAGGCCGCTGCCTCCATCCATCAGTACCTTGGTGAGCCACTTCGTGTCGATGATTGGGTTGACCATGAGTGGATATCTCCTCAGTTGCAGGACGCTCTTTGGGTGGTCGGTCCGATCAAAGGTTATGGCGGACTTCGACCATCAGAGGAAGGCAGGTGTGGCTGGCTTGGCCATATAGACCTCGCTACGCGCATGCTTCTGGCGGCGCTTGGAGTCATAGGCCGCCAACCCTCCAAAGATCATGAGGCAGCCATCCAGCATCGGAAAGCCACAGTCATTCCTCTCGGCATCGTCTGTGGATGGTTTGGGGTCCCCCTGTGCTCCCCCTTGTTGGAGCCTCCAGACAAGAATCGCTTCATGTGGTCACAGTCCTTGTAGAGATGCTTGACGAGGAAGGCATGGTTTGGGCATGGCCCTTCGAGCAGCTTCTCGAAGTGGTTCGGGGTACCTTCTATGGGCTTCCGACTCCCTTGCGGTCGGTGATGGCCATGAGCGAGCCCTCGTGCTGCTGCTTGTTCTTCTTGCTGGGGTGGTTGGAGGCGCCTTCGCTGGCATCCTCGTCCTGCTTCCCCTTGCCCTTGAGGCGGTCGAAGATCACTCCGACCGCCTCCTCACCCAAGGCATGGTTGGTGGCGATGTCGAGGAGCTCCTTGGTGGTTCGTGGGCCCTTATGTCCTAGCTTATGGACCGGAGACTCGTAGGTTGTCCTAGATAGGAAAACTCCGATGACGTCGGCGGCGTTAGGCAGCTCGTTGCACTGCCAGGAGAAGCACCGGATGTACCCACGAAGGGTTTCCATGGCCTTCTATCGATAGTTTTTGAGATCCCATGGGTTCCCAAGACGCTTGTATGTGCCCTAGAAGTTCCCCACGAAGATCTCTTTGAGGTCCGCCCAACTTTGGATTCTGTTGGGCGGAAGGTGCTCCAACCATGCTCATGCCGAATCGGCCAGGAACAATGGAAGGTTGCAGATGATGAAAATCGTCATTATCCGCTCCACTGGCTTGGCAAGCAAGCTGATAATCCTCAAGCCATAGTCCAGGGTTCGTTTCCCCGGAGTACTTCGGGATGTTGGTCGGCGGTCAGTACCGCGGTGGAAAGGCGGCGTTGAGGATGTGTCGGCCGATAGCCTGAGGTCCTAGGAGGTTAGGGCTTGGGCTTCGGTCCTCACCGCTGTCATAGCGTCCTCCATGACATGGGTGGTAGCCGTGGCTAGCCCCATCCCTTGTATCGCCGCAAGCACGCCTACGGGCATCAAGGGTGTTGCGCGCGTCATGGTGGCGGCTGAGACGCTCATGCGCCGAGACCATGGTGCACGGCATGCCGCCTTGTGGCACCTGGTGAACTGACGTGTCCTTGTCGGGTCACTCTGAGGACGTGCGCTAGCTGGTGTTGAGCTCGCGTCATCGGGACAGTGAGCTCTCGGCCTGCTGCGTCGCTACACGCTCGAGTAGCATGCAAATCTCACGATGGGCCCGACGATCCTCGGGTGTCGCGGGCTCCGGAAGCCCTCGGAGTAAGGCCGCCATAGCAGCGATGTTCTGGCTTGCCCGGGCGAAGTGTGGGAGCGCTTCATCATCCTCGATGATCCTCCGGTTCATGTCGTGGGTGAAAGCTCTAGTTTAGTTTTGGTAAATTGATGAAACCCTAAGTGCTAACCTAGTTTATCCAAGTGATTATGAGATAGGTGGCACATTCCAAGTGTTGGAGCAATTGAAGATTATGACATGATGATGGTGATGCCATGGTGATGATCAAGTGCTTGGACTTGAAAAGAAGAAAGAAAAAACAAAAGGCTCAAGGCAAAGGTATAAATAGTAGGAGCTATTTTGTTTTGGTGATCGAGACACTTAGTGGGTATGATCACATTTAGGATCGATAGTCGTACTATTAAGAGGGGTGAAACTCGTATCGAAATGCGGTTATCAAAGTGCCACTAGATGCTCTAACTCATTGCATATGCATTTAGGATCTAGTGGAGTGCTAACACCCTTGAAAACATTTGTGAAAATATGCTAACACATGTGCACAAGGTGATACACTTGGTGGTTGGCACATTTGAGCAAGGGTTAGAAACTTCACCGGTGGAGTGTCCGACGGTGCCACCGGCACCCTGTACAAAAAAACAGGGTTTCACAGAGTGCACCGGACGCTGGTCTCAACTGGACCGGAGCGTACGGTCAGTGGAAGCAGTGAAGACGCTGGCGTCGGTCTTCGACCAGACGTAGGGTCACTTCGTGACCAGACGTTGGCGGGGTGCATCCGGTCCTGCTGATGTGGCACCACACAGAGGAGATAGTGAGTGACCAGACACTGGGTGAGTCTGGTCGGGCATGACTGGACGCGTCCGGTCGCGAGTGGAGGCTTACTGGAAGTGACCGGACGCTGGGGTCCTGTGTCAGGGTTGTGATCCAACTAACACGTCCGGTCACAGCTAGAATCTTACTGGAAGTGACCGGATGCTGGGGTCCTACGTCCGGTCGTGGCACTGTGCTGCGTTCGGTCATCACTTGACCATTGGGATCAAGCACTCAATATTTGAAGAGAGGGATGACATGGCAGCCATCCATTGACTGGACGCTAGTAGGGTGCGTTTTGTTGATCTGACCGGAGTGTCCGATCACCTCAAGCAGTGCCCAGTGAAGGGGTACAATGGCTCTATTTCGTGTGGGCTTCTATTTAAGCCCCATGGCTGGCTCTAGCTCACCCTCTTGGCCATTTGCATTGACATAGCAATTTTGTGAGCTTAGCCAAAGCCCTCCCACCCGTCTCCATCATTGATTCATCATCTTTGTAAGATTGGGAGTGAATCCAAGTACATTGCTTGAGTGTTTGCATCTAGAGGCACTTGGTGTTCATGTTTCGTTGCGGGATTCGCTTGTTACTCTTGGTGGTTGCCGCCACCTAGACGGCTTGGAGCAGCGAGGATCATCGAGCGGAGGTTGGTGATTGTCTCCGGCTCCGATCGTGGTGATTGTGAGGGGTTCTTGACCTTTCCCCGACGGAGAGCCAAAAGGTACTCTAGTGAATTGCTCGTGTCTTGTGTGATCCTCATCTTATGTTGGTTGTGCGGCACCTTATTGAGGGTTTGGCGTGTGATGCCAATTAGCACGTGAGCCTCCAAGTGAGTGAATCACCACAATGAGGACTAGCTTGCCGACAAGCAAGTGAACCTCGGTAAAAAATCAATATGTCGTCATTTGATTCCGAGGTGATTGGTCTTCATTGATATTGATTCTTGTGATTGATTGGTTCATTCCTCGACACGGCGGTATAACCATCTTACTCTCTCTCTTTACATTACCGCAAACTAGTTATCAAGCTCTTTAGTGTAGCTAGTTGTGAGAGCTTGTTAGTTTGGTTAGTGTGGCTCTTTAGTTAGTCTTTGAGAGCACACTAACTTAGTATAGTGACATAGCCATTGTGTGGAAAGAAACTATAGAAACTAGAATTGTGGTAAGTGGCTTGCATTTTTAGTAAACTAGCGCAACACTTGCTTCGCCTCATAATTGTCTCACCGGTTTGTTAAGTGTTGTCATAGAAAATGTATAATAGGCTATTCACCCCCCTCTAGCCATTAGGACCTTTCAGCGGGGCATGGCACGCGCGCGCCCACCATCTCCATGGCGCTCGATATCTCGCTCGAGCTCCACATGTTCCTGCTCAAGCTAGAGTCGCGCTTCCTCGAGCTCTTGGTGCCGATGTGGCAAAACCTCCTAAATTATAGGGCCCACATGCATCTGTCACTGTCCATTGACCTTTGACGACTATGCACATGTTCCCGGTAACTTAAGAAGCCTGTCGGGTGTCCTCGGGAAACCCGAATCATCCACAATTTCTTCCGAGCAGGATCCATTACAGAGTCATTGCAGTATTATAATAGTTTATTTAATAATTTACATCAGAGTGACATAGCGGAAGTCTTACAATACTTAGTTACAAAATAGTTGTTTCAAGTCTTACAAACTAAGTATGATTATTATCACAAACCATAGTAGTGGAGTAACTTAGTAACATAAAATAAAACACACAATAAAGTGCCCTACCCAAGGGCCACACATTTACTTGTCATCTTCGATTTGAAAAACAGTCATGCAGCACGGTCCAAAGCAGACCTGCTCATGAGGCTCACCTGCAACAAGGGTTAAAGAACCCTAAGTACAAAAGTACTCAACAAGACATAACCGAAGTAAAAACTGAGAAGACTTAGGAATGCAGGCTCGGGGATTCAAGGTAAGGCTTTAGCAAGAATCAAAGTTCTTTTGCGTAAAAGCTCTCTAACAAGATTCTTTATTTCAATATATAAAACTTCATAAAGATCATATATAAAGCTAACATGACCCATATTGAGATCATGAAACTTCATATCAAACTCTTTCTCATATCTTACTCAAATTCCATTTATTAACTACGATGATGAACAGTGAGTTGAGTCTCCATAACCGAGGAGCAACGACGATTCGAACCGATTATAACTCAGCTGGGGATTCCCAACCACACGACATATGCAGGTCCCTGACCTACATATATCAACCTACCCTCAGATCTTCTAAAACAAGAACGGGTCTGCGCCACCCGAGAGCACAGTACTCCACCAATCTAGCCCATTGCCACGTGGGTACACGCTACTTCCGCCATCTCTCCACTCCCAGTGCACGAGTAGCCATTCTCGTAATAGAATAGCCGAGTTAAGGCTTACCAGAGTATGTGGCCAGTACTACAAAGTCTCGCCTCATGCAATTCAACAACGGATGGTTCTTAATCGACACAGGCGGAAAGAACCTGCTCACAAGACATCCATGTCTTGTGGCTCTCATACATCGAGTCCGCCCGGTCTAGATTTATTACTCCTCATGATTATACCTCATGATAGCATAAATAACCAATCGTATCCAAAAATCCATTTATATCTCGCAGGTGACAGGTAATCACCCGACTTTTATCGTTCTAAGCATGGCTAAGCATAATTAGGCATTCTCGGATTGAAACGGGTAACAAGGTTGTTATGGAAAAATAAGGTTGGTAATGCACCAATTTGGTTTTCACTCAACTCCTAATCACTTAATGCAGTATTTAAAAACAAAAGTGATATAAATTTGTAAAACACAAGGTAGGTTTAAATACATCCAGGGCTTGCCTTGATTGTCGGAATAGTCAGGTTCCAGAGACGTTCCACAGATATCAAACCCGACCTCAACAGGTGGGTTGACTGCCTCAACGAATTGGTTGACTACCACGTTTTCACTTTTGTTCACTACACGTAGTAATAATGCCATGTTTAATATGATGCGAGATATAAAACATGATACTTGACGATGGATGCAAAAGTTAGTAACTTGAATACAACTTTCCTTCGTGGTACAGTTACAAACCAACAACTAATTAAAACTTTTCGTAAACTCAAACACTTACTTTAAGTACCAAGGATCATTTTATGCTAATGACCCAAGGTCATCACCCAATCCAAAATTCAAACAAAACCTAAGTCACTAAAGTTTACTATTTGTTTTTATGAATTAAATATTTAATTCAAAATTGTGAAATAAATCAACTTTTTCCAAATGAGCTCAAACTTTTTGTGAAGGCTCATCACATGATAACTAAGTGTAAAACAATTTTCATAATTTTTGGATAATTATTTAAGCCTAGAAAAATCATGGAAACCCATTTATTAATTAATTTGAGCAATTTTTACCACATTCAAAATGTACTGAAAAGTAACATTTAATATTTTTCCTAAATATTTTAAATCTCAGAGAGGTCACACAAAAATTTTCATATTTTTTGGAGCTCTATTTAATTCTACATAAAATAAACAAATCACAGCACTATTTAATCAATTCTACAAAATAGAAAAAATCATTTTCAAAGAAACGGCCACTGACAAGGTGACCCCACTGTCAGCCCGCGCTGACCACGGCGGCGAGGCCCTCTGACCGGCAGTTTCTTGCCAATGGTGAGGTCTCCGGCCACAACCGAGGCACTACCATGTTCCCCACCTCACAGCGCTTTGGTTGGTGGTACTAGATGAACTAAAAACGGCTTGGTCTGAGCTCGACGCCGGCCATGGCGGCCACGACTGCGTGGCTGCGTTATGCCGGCGAAGTAAGACCGTCAGCGATTAAACTAAAGGCTCGAGAAGACTCAGTAGCTCACCCCAAACTCGCTCGAGCTAAAGGATGAACCGGAGGAGCAACAGAGAAGCTTGTCGGCGATCAAGGCAGATACGGCGGCGTTCCGGCGTCGACGGCGGCTTTCCGGTGTCTACAGTGGATGAACGGATTAACCAACATGACACAGAGCATCATGGCAACACGGAGAAGCTAGAGCTATGCTTAACAAGGGCAGAGACACACCATAGAGTGCTGGCCATGGAGAGACGAGATCGACGGCGATGCCGCCGGCCGTGAGGAAGAAAGGCGACACGCAGCGTCTCCCGACGAAGTCAGGCTTCTAGGACTGGTCGGTTGGGTTTGCAAGGAGCAGGCGGAGCAGTGACATGCTTAATTGAGGCAGGGAGAGGTCTACGGCTCCAGCGCGAGCTCATCTGAGCTGAGCGGCGATGACGGGAAAAACAGAGGAAAGGAGGAAGAGCGACTGGAGGGCGCTCCAGACTTAATAGGTGAGCGAAGAGCGGCGAAAGAGGTGAGCTTGACATGCCATGACAGCGTGGACACGTCGAAGCCAGAGGTGGCACCTACGGGCGCACGTAGAAGCCAGTGGAAGCTCATCGACGGTGAGGTGTCTACCTGCTTGCACTGTTCCAACTATTTACCGAATTGCCACTCGCTTCATTTCTCAAATTACTCTCAAATTTGTATGGTAACTCAAAAACCTCCAAAAATAAAAGTTGTTCCAAAATCAAAGTTCTACAACTTTGCTTTAATAACCATACTCAAATTATGTCTACATTTTAAAATGCAAGTTTAAAATCAAAAGGGGACACTTTAAGAATTTATCCCTTTTCAAATTACTTTAAATTTTATATAACAACTTTGAAAACTCTAAAAACCAACTTTGCACACATTGACAAGCTCTACATTTTTCCTTATAAGCTCAACCCCAAAATGTGCTTAGATTTTGAATTAGGTTTTCCAGGGTAGAATTAAACGCTGGAAATTAGGGTTTTGGAATTCCAATTCAATACAAAGATTTTAAACTTGATTCATCCCATACAAGTCAACACATATAATCATAAAAATAAACTTATTTTAGTGAATGCATATCAAAGTTTTCATTAAACAAGAATGATGTGCAATGCATATGATGACATGGCATATTTTAGTATTTAAAACACCCAAGGTGTTACAGCCGGGCCTTCAGCTGCTCCACCAGTAGGCGTTGTGGGGCCCCTACATCCCTCTCGACCTCATCATCGAGGTCGTTCATTGGGGTAGCCTCTTACTCGTGGATACTTTTGACATGTCCCTCGGGGGTACCTGCCATGAAACACTCACGAGAGGGGTGATGGCTCCCCCTGTTGGAGTCAAAGGTGGAAGGTGACTCTATTTCTCTCGTGAGGAGGTCGTGGAAATATTCCATGACATACTCATCATTCGTGGGAGATGGAGGCGCGCTTTGTGCCACAAGGTGGCTAATGGTCTCTGCGGTGTTGCTGAGACCGAATGGGAGCACTGTCGAGGCGCTCCGAATGAGGTATTCCAGAGAGAGTGGCTCTCCTCTGGCAAGCTATGCCATGACATAGACGAACAAGAAGGTGAGGTGGCATAGGTCCTCCTGGGACAGTCGGGGTCCTAGGAAGGCACCGAGCTAGCGCTCTAACCTTCCATAGTCAAAGCCGATGAGCTGGTCGCTACCGAGGGCATAGGCCTCCGGTGCGTGTAGCTACAGTTCCTCAAGTGCCTCAGCGATCGCGTCGAGGCCGGTGGAGTGGAGAGGTTGGATGGCGGCGGGAGCTAGCGCCAACTCTCCGTCCGTCGTGATGATGAAGTCCAGGTCTCCGAAGCGCACGTGCGCACCCGGGGCCCAGCTGACGTTGTGACTAGCCATCTGAGGCCAGGTGTGGATGTCGAGATGCGCAAAAGGCCCCTACCTAGCGCACCAACTGTCGGTGTTTCAAGTTACCACCAACGAGTAAATTTCTAGTATTACGCGTCTGGCTTGGATGGTGTGCTTAGAGGACACGAGGTTTATACTGGTTCGGGCAGAATGTCCCTACATCTAGTTCATCGCTGCTGCTTGTGTTACTAGCACTGAAAGTTTATAGTAGGGGTTACAAACGGGCGAGAGAGGGATAGATCCTAGGTCTCTGGTGGAAAGAATGAATGGGTGCTAAGAGCTCGGTTGCTGCTCAACCATGTGCTTGTGTCGTGTTCTGGTCGGTTCGATGGGTTCATGGTGGTTTGATCGGTTCTGGCCTGGATTGATCCAATGCCAGTCCCCCACCATGGGACGCCCTGCTTTCCATTTTATAGACTAAGGGAAAGCACGGGTTACTGTGGAGAAAAAGAGAAGAAACAAGAGGGAGAGGACAGCCTTCAGGACCATCGGGTCCTTCTTATCCTTCATGTGGGTCCCGCCGACCCAATAGATGTCAACAGGGATGGCTCCATGTCATGGCCCTGTCCGTCACTAGCGCCATGCGCAGGCGTTGTCTACCGGTCATGGCGCTCCACTCCGTCCTAGCAGACGTCATGGTGAACTAACGCGCCTATCAGTGTTCATACGAGGGTTAGGCAGAACAGCACCGGTACGCCCGACGCTGTTCCTGATGTGAATCGTCGGGTATGGCCCATCGTGGCCATGGGTTACATCGGGGCATACCGATCGCCTCTCTGATGTTAGAGCTTTGACCCAGGCCCATACACTTGGACCTAGAGTGGTTGGCGGTGGCATGGGTCTCCATCGGGCGAGGTGGAGCCCCTAGCCTTGGGGTCGGGCGAGGCGGAGCCCTCCCCTAGAGGCTGGGCGAGGCAGAGCACAAACCCAAGGGTCGAGCAAGGCAGAGTGCAAACCCAAGGGTCAGGCGAGGCGGAGCCCGTGGCCTTGGGGTCGGGCAAGGTGGAGCCCTCCCCTAGAAGCCAGGCGAGGTAGAGCACAAACCCAAGGGTCGGGCGAGGTGGAGCCCTCCCCTAAACGTCAGGCGAGGCGGAGCGCGAACCCAAGGGGGCGACGTGGAGCCCGCAACCTTGGGGTTGGGCAAGGTGGAGCGCGAACCCAAGGGTCAGGCAAGGCGGAGCTCATGGCCTCGAGGTCAGGCAAGGCGGAGCCCTCCCCCAGAAGCCGGGCGAGGCAGAGTGTAAACCCAAGGGTTGAGTGAGACAGAGCCCGTGGCCTTAGGGTTGGGTGAGGCGGAGCCCTCCCCCAGACGTCGGACGAGGCGGAGCACGAACCCAAGGGTCGGGCAAGGCAGAGCCCACGGCCTTGGGGTTGGGCAAGGCGGAGCACGGACCCAAGGGTCGGGCGAGGCAGAGCTCGTGGCCTCAGGGTCAGGCGACGCAGAGCCCTCCCCCTGAGGCCGGTCGAGGTAGAGTGTGGACCCAAGGGTTGGGCAAGGCGAAGCTCATGGCCTTGGGGTCGGGCGAGGCAGAGCCCATGGCCTCGGGGTCGGGCAAGGTGGAGCCCTCCCCCTGAGGTCGGGCGAGCCGGAGCTTGCGCGCTTGGGGATCGGCTAGAGCTGTAGTCGCGCTCTTGACTGCTCAGATGAATCAATGTTGATAATCATTAGCTTCTCCTCTTCGGGTACCCTAGTATTGGTCCCCGACACTGCTAATGAAAGACCTTGTTGAGTTCTTGAAGTGAAATAAGAAAAGTGTACTCCTAAACGGATGAAGAAATAACTTTGTTTATATGACATAATCATGTGAATGAAGTAAGTTATAAGTGTCTCCTTGTTCATAGGCTTTCTGAATAGTTCTCGAAATTATGGCAGTAAAGTTCATGCCATGTTTCGAGGAGGAGAATATTAAGATCAATTAAGAAAAATACTCTTCATTAAGAGTGAGATAAAGATCAATTAAGAAAGATACTCTTTATTAAGAGTGAGATAAAGATTAATTAAAATGAATGCGACCGTTGGAGGAGTACAACGGTCACAACAATGATACCCATAAGCAGAGAAATAGTTAAATTCCTGGGTCTTTTAAAGTTCCGACAGAAAGATAGCGTAGTCAACCTCAAAGATGTTAAGGTGGTGCTTAAAGCGCCATATGAGGTTTTAACATATTAAACCCAAAATAAGATATTTAAAGATACACTATCTTTAGAAAAGATGGGAAGATATGGGGGAGCATGGTATGTATAGGTATGTAGAGACCTAAGACTTGAAGAGAAGAGGGACTGCGTGCCCACTCTAGTGACTTAGGAGCAACAAGTTTCTCAATACCTGTTGATGTTGTATGACTAATACAACACATGTTGTTAGCTCTTCGAAGAAGATGAATAATGTAAACAAGGATCTTGTAATACAGGAGCCTATAGAATCAATTGTCTCTTGGCAATGAAGAGCAACAACAGCCCCATATGAAAGTGCCAGTAGCTGAGTCCCCCAGAAGGTCTCAAAGAATTAGTAAACTAATTTTTCTGATGACTATGAAGTCTATGTTAGTAAAAAAATTAAATGGAGGGTGATCCCACCTTATTTGAAGAAGCCATGAGAAGCGTTTACTCGTTTAAATGGCAAGAAGCTATAGAAGTTGAAATGAATTCGATGAATACCAATGATGTTTGGAACTTAGATGAAATTTCTAATAGAGCCAAAAACAGTAGGCTGTAAATGGATCTACAAGACAAAATATAACTCCAAAAGGAATGTAGAAAGATATAAAGCATGACTTGTAGCAAAAGGTTTTACGCAAAGAGGATGAATAGATTACAATGAGAGTTTTCCCTCTAGACTCATGCAAGGATTCTTTAGAATCAAAATGGTGTTATTGGCATATTACGATTTAGAGTTACATCAGATGGATGTAAAGACGACATTCCTCAATGGGGATTTATATGAAAACGTTAACATGGCATAACCCAAAGGTTTTGTCATGGAAGAAAAAGAATGTATGGGATGCCGCCTGTAGAAATCCATTTATGGGTTAAAAGTAAGTCTCTAGATAGTAGTATTTGAAGTTGATGAAACGATAAGAAAGTTTGGGTTTTAAAGAAAATGAGAAGGACAATAGCGTTTATGCGAAGTTCAAGAATAGAAAATTCATTTTCCACATCATGTGAATAGATGACATTCTACTCACTAGTAGTGATGTTAATCTGTCATTGAAGAAGAAGTTTTGTCCTCAAGTTTCAATATGAATGATCTTGGTGAAGCGTCATTGGTTCAAGGAATCGAAATTCACCGAGATAGAAGAAAAGGGGATATTAGTACTATCGCAAAGACATACTTGCAAAATATTCTAAAGAAATAAAGTATGCATGCGAGTAAACCTAAGCCTGCTCCTATAGTCAAGGGTAATAGATTTGGGAACTTTAAGTGTTCCAGGAACCGGTATGAGATCGATCAAATGAACATAGTTCCATATGCTTCAGTTGTTGGAAGCTTGATGAGTGTATAAGTATAAGTAAGAACTTACCCTGACGTAGTTTACGTATCCGGGATATTTTGACAGAGGTCCAGTCCAGATATAGATCACTGGAATGGAGTTGAGAATGTCTTGTAATTTTGCAAAGTATCATAGGCCTTATGCTGAGTAAGAAAGAATAAGTACTCTCAAATAGTTGAGGGTACAAATATTAAGTCTTGGTGAGATGTGTAGTGAAATCTATAGTAGTTGCTAATACTCGCAGTTGGAGTATTATTGTGAAAAAACTCAAAAAAAGTTGTGGTGTCATCAGTGATGCATACCATAGTATAGCTTGATATGAGGCTTAAGAAACCGGCAAAAGGAGGTTAAGGGAATTAGTATCCGAATTTAACAATGGTAGTCAACAACAATAACCATTTAAAGTAGTTAACTCCTAAGACAACAGGTCAAGTGTGCTATCAAACACATTGACACTAAGTTATATGTTGTAAAGGAGAAAATTCAGAATCATTTTGAAAACATTGAGCACATAAGTACCGAATAAGTACTTGCGGATCCGCTTACCAAAGGCTTACCACCCAGTGCGTTCAGAGAACACACAGTCGACATGAGTTTATGGGAAAGCCTATGATTTTTGGATGCTAGGGGCCTAGTTGAGTATCTGTTTCAAAACAGAGAGATGCATTGTAGCTGTTAAATCTAATGGCAACTGACCGTGACGATAAGGCACGCTCTATGCACTGATCTGTGATAGAATGGGAAAAAGGAAAATGAAATTAAGTTTAAGTCATAAGGTGAGATCAGGGGAAGAATATTAGGTTGATCTCCGCCAATTGACCGTCCCTTGATTCGTGCCCTGATCGGGGGCGCTCAGCCTTTCTACTGGTTGATGGGCCCCCGTCGCGCAGCGTCATAAAAGAACGGTGAGGGCTGGGGCACAAGACATGAGGTTCACTATAGCCGCCAATGTCCCACCGAAGTTCCTAACCCTAGACCGATCGAGAGGGGCGCTGTAAGCGACGGGAAGCTCCATTGCCTTCACCGCCGCCACAACACCGCGCTTGTGCTGCTGCTACCTTCAACGACCTGACGGGCGCGTTGACGACTACCTCTACTCCTTTGCGGCCACCATGTTGACGGTGCCATGGCCACGACTGCACTTGACGATCCAAGTCTTCTATCTAAGCTAAGTATTACCTACTGATCTATGTTTAGAAGTACTCTCAGATCCATCATGTGTCTGTACCCATGTCTTTGGAATTAACAGGACCTGATTTCGATTATTTGTGTTTGCCTTCGGTCGGGGCATCGGGTGGGGTGATCATTGCATGGCGTCGTGACTGCTGGGTTTCCTCACAGCCATGTCTCCGCCAATTCTTGGCCACCGTCAGGCTTCGCCCAATACAGGGGCGGTGGCTAACTTCGGTCTATGGACCGACTACGTCGCACTTGAAGCCGCTTTTGCTGCAGGAGTTGCTTGATCTGCAAAATACTTGTGCGGGCGCTTGGGTTGTCTGCGGAGACTTCAACCTCATCCTACACGCCCGGGATAAGAACAACGGCAGGTTGGAAATTAATTGTGTGAGCGATGGGCGCATCCCAGCGCCTGTGCCCCCTCCACTCAGTGCTGGACACGTGGCACAGAAAACAATCAAACGCCCTGTAGCTTGGCTTCGGTCTTGTTTAGATTGAGGTTAGGAATTAGTATTTGACACTGTAGTATTTTCGTTTGTATTTGATAATTATTGTCCAATCATGATCTAACTAGGCTCAAAAAATTCGTCTCGTAATTTACAATCAAACTGTGTAATTAGTTATTTTTTTATCTACATTTAATACTCCATGCATATGTCCAAAAATTTAATGTGATAAAGAGAAAGTGAAAAAACTTACAATCTAAACAAGACCTTGGTTGTAAAAACTCACCACGCATGTCTCAGCATTGGTAGTGGTCAGTTGCTCTGGCACTGATCCTAAAAATTCTAGGAGCGTTTGATCCCTTTCTCTGCCACGTGTCCAGCATCGAGTGGAGGGGCGCACAGGCGGTGGGGTGCGTCCAGCGCTCACACAATTTATTTCCCGGCAGGTTGCACCGCGGCATGATGCGCCGCTTCAGGAAAACCATTGACGACCTTGGCCTCGCCGAGCTACAGCTTCTGGGTCGCCTGTACACCTGGAGCAGCGAACGTGACAACCCCACCCTCGAACGGATCGATCGGGCGTTCGCGTCCGTCCAGTGGCTAGAACAATACCCAACACACGCATTCCGTGCGATCTCGTCCGACTGTTCTGACCATGCGCCACTCCTCCTTCTGCTCAACACCGAGCCTAGGGCGAGACCACGCTTCCGGTTTGAACTCATCTGGGTGAAGTTCGATGGTTTTATCGATGTCGTGCAGTTCGAATGGTCCCGGCCACTACTTGATGTGGATGCTTGCCGCCGCGTGGACTGCAAGTTGCGCTCCGTCGCCAGGGCGCTCAAGAGCTGGAGCGCGGGCAACATCGGCAGCGTCCGACTCCAGTTGGCCGCCGCCCGTGTTATCATCTACGAGCTGGAGGTGGCGCAAGAGTCGCGTGCACTGTCCACCGAGGAACTCGAGCTACGACGCGACCTGAAGGCAAACATTCTCGGCCTATCGTCCCTAGCTCGGACCATCGCCAGGCAACGAGCACGCAACCGTTTCCTGGAGGAAGGAGACGCCAACAAACGTTTCTTCCATCTACAAGCTTGTCACCGGCGACGCAAAAACCAGCTGCCGACCCTGTCGCACAATGGAGTCACGTTCAGCGCTGAGGAAGCCAAAGCGGACCTGGTGTTCTCGTACTACAACGAGATCCTCGGCAAAAGCTTCAGTCGCAGTCACCGAATTGATCTCAATCGGCTAAGCCTGCCATCACTGGATCTCAGTGATCAGATCGCTGCGTTCTCGACGGACGAGGTCACCAGGATCGTCCGAGAAACGCCGTCTGACCGTTCGCCGGGGCCCGACGGTTTTAACGGGTGCTTCTACAAGGCCGCCTGGGAAGTGCTCAAAACGGACATTCTGGAGGTCTTCCATTCTCTGTGGCGCCTGGACTCACGGAGCTTTCGTCTCTTGAATGAAGCTGACATGGTTCTGCTAAGGAAGAACGAGGCTCCGTCAGGGCTACGTGATTACAGACCGATTAGCTTGATACACAGCATCGGGAAATTATTCTCCAAGGGCCTGGCTATGCGGCTGGCTCCAAGGATGAAGGATCTCGTCAGGAACAACCAAATGGCCTTCATCAAGGGGCGCAGGATCCACGAACTTCAGATCGGTGCAGTTGGCATGCCGCTGGCTGAACGCTAGGCGCTGCCCGTCCATGCTCCTCAAGGTTGATCTCGCAAAGGCCTTCGATTCTGTCGCTTGGCCATTCCTGCTCGAGGTTCTCCAGCGTGTTGGCTTCCCGCAACGGTGGCGTGACTGGATTTCGATCATCCTGTCTACTGCAAGCACCAAGGTAGCCGTCAATGGAAGGCCTGGAAGGCGCATTTGCCATGCGCGGGGCCTACGGCAAGGAGACCCTCTGTCGCCGCTATTGTTCGTCATCATAATGGAGGTCCTCAACGCGCTGATCGCTGAAGCGGACGCACAGCATATGCTCACTCCGCTGCCTGGCAATGCTATCAAATACCGGGCGTCGATATACGCTGATGACCTCGTCATTTTCCTCAGGCCACACCCGGAAGACTTCATCTGCATTCGACAACTCCTGGAGCTATTCGCGGGGGCCTCAGGCCTCAATACCAATGTGGACAAGTGTCTGATCACCCCCATCCGGTGCACTGACGAGGAGATCGCAGCAGTGCAGCTTGTGTTTCCCTGCCAGGTCGCGCCGTTCCCCTGCAGGTACCTGGGCGCGCCTCTGTCCCTCAGCAGGCTAGGGCGTTCGGAGGAGCAGCGTCTAGTGGACGCCGTCCCTAGTCGCATCCCAACTTGGAAAGCCGGTCTCCTCAACAACGCCGGCAGGTTAACACTGACGAAGTCGACCCTGTCCGCCATTCCAGTCCATGTCTCCATCTGCTGTTGCCTCTCTGCTTGGACGCTCCAGCAGATTGACTCACGCCGCCGCGCTTTCCTCTGGACCGGCACTGATAAGACGACAGGAGGGAAATGCCGTGTGGCTTGGCGCATCGCTTGCTCTCCCAAGGACCTTGGTGGCCTCGGTGTGCCGGACTTGCGCGTCATGGGCTTCGCCCTTAGACTACGCTGGGAGTGGCTCTCGCGAACGTGCCCCGACGCAGCATGGACCCGTTTACCGTCGAAGCCGGAGCCCATCATCGCTGCCATGTTCCGGGCGTCCGTCTACGTTCGGCTGGGTGATGGCGCCAATACACGCTTCTGGACGGACTGCTGGCTGCCGCAAGGGGCGATCTGCAACTTTGCCCCCACATCTGTACCGGACTATCAGCCGCCACCGTCGACGAGCCACCGAGCAGGAATGCTTGCATAACCGTCGCTGGGAGAGGGACATCACGGGCGCGCCCACCGCCCCGGTCCTCTGTGACTACGTACGAGTTTGGGAGGCGGTGGAAGGCATCCAGTTGAACCAGCTTGAGGCAGACCGCTTTGTCTGGCGTTGGACGGCGAACGGAGAGTACTCGGCCTCCTCGGCATACCGCTCGTTCTTCATTGGCATGACATCATTGACGGGTGCCAAAGAGGTATGGGGAGCAGCCGTTCCACCCAAGGTCAAATTTTTCTTCTGGCTCGCTCTCCATGGCAGGCTGTGGACAGCAGAGCGAAGGCACCGCCATGGCCTTCAGGTTCAGGCAAACTGCGCGCTGTGCGACCAGGCTGACGAGAGCTCAGACCATCTCCTCGCCTCTTGTGTCTTCAGCCGAGAGGTCTGGTTCCGGCTGTTGCGTCTCGCAGGGTTACAGAACCTCGCACCGGGATCCGATGCGGTCCTTGTGGACTGGTGGCTGCGAACCCGCCTGGAGGTACCGAGCCAATTCAGACGGGGTTTCGACTCCATGGTTCTGCTCGTCGCGTGGGAGGTCTGGAAGGAGCGCAATCGCTGGACTTTCCAGGGTGATCGTCTATCTCCACCGCAGCTCGTCCAGCGAATCATCGACGAGGCCGCAGCATGGATGGGGGCGGGCTTCCAGGCAATGTCGCCGTTCTTAGCGCGTGGTGATAAGAATCATCGACGAGGTCCCTTGTTTCCGCTGGTCGCAAAACTGTTGTCTGTATAAGAGCATGTCCGAGTTCCCTAAACATCTTTTAATCCTTGTTTATTTGAAAGACGGAGAAAAACTCCTCTCCAACAACTCTTAATATTTTAGGACTTGGAAATTCCTCTCCTTCTGTGTAACTTTACGTGGACGAAGCCACGCGCGGAGACGCCGTTCCCGCGCGTCGTCCTTCTTCCCGCGCCATATTTTGCCACGAGGACCACCTCGGCCTCGCCGTTCCTGCTATCCGGCTTCGCGCATTACGGGCCGCTGCACCACGGCGCGACGAGCCTGGTACAGCTCCTGGAAGGCGGCGGCGGCGGCGGGGGGCTCCCGGACATGTCCAACAAGCAATAGCAGCAGCCCGTGCCGGGGCTACTGATCGAGCCGCACATCATCACGTCATTGCTAGCGATTAGTATAGCACTGCTGTAAATAAGCACATCTACTACATCTGTGTGAGGTAGATCGATCATCGATCGCAGCATGCATCGAGCTACGTACCTCCATCGCTCGCCACCAGGGACTCGCCGCTCCATCGCTCGCCACCAAGAAGAGGATCGACGCCGCCGCGGACGTGGGCTTGCTGCGCCGCCGCCACCACCTTGGCCGGCCGTCGCCGTCGTAGGCTGGGAGGTGGTGTCGTGCTTGCTTTCTTGTTCGATCGCCCCGCCGCCGGGCAGCCGCCCATTTGATATCAGGGTTGCATCAACATCCATCCATCTATCTAATCGATCTATAGTGTATCCTATATCGATCCCTGTATACATCAAAGTTACGCACTTGGGAAATACTTGATGGCCGGCTGATGGCTACCTGCTGCTGCTACTTGATGGCCGGCAACCTGCTGATGCCTAGCTGCTGCGTACTGCTGCATGGTACTGTATGCATGCGTGGTACTGAACCACTACAAGTGCTGGGAGGAGACCACGGCCGGCTAGGAGGAGCAGGCCACCGGCTGGGACGAGCAGAGCTAGGGCAACGCGAAGGAAGATGGTGGCGGCGGCGTACGTATGCACGGGGATGAAGAGGTATGCACGAAAAAAAGAACGCAAAAAAAGCTGAGTGGAACCTAAATTTGATTATTGAGCATTGAAATATTAGAAATTATTGGAGATTGTCTTCTTTTATTCTCCTAATATATTTTTAGGAGTTGGAAAACATGGAGTTTTAAGAAGAAAAATTTAGGAAACACTTGGAAATACTCACCTAGCGCCCGGTTTAAGGCTAGTGCGCTGGCACCTCGCCATCTTGCACTGCCTTCTTGTAAACTTCTAATTTCCACTTAATGAAACACGTGCTTAGCACGTTCTCGAAAAAAAAAGTGATCTAGGTGGGGAAGGTTTCTTGTCTCCTCCAAATTCCTTAACCCCCTCAGGTCTTGTTTGTTTCATCCTTAAACTAAGGGAATTAGGGGGATTGAGAGGATTAAGTTCTCTACAAGTCAAAATCCTTCTCAATCATCTCCAATCTCTCTTAATCTTTATGGTTTATGGATCAAACGAACAAGGTGTGATGGGTAGATTATCCCCAAGTTATTGCATTAATAAAAGACACTATGGGTCAAAAAAAAATTCGTGGCCTTGGGTCCTTTTTTTATGAGCTAGAATTCAAGCCCTGAATTTTGAGCAGAAGTTAAATTCTCCTTGCATTTGAACTGCTAATCCAGTTCTATTCGCCTCCCCAATTCTGAGATCCAACCGTAGCCTCAATCATTTTGGCAAAGTAGCATGGGATCACCGATCTGATCCTGATCAAGGCCACATGCGGATGCTGTTGTCCCCATCAGCCCCCGAATTCACGTGCCTTCGAGAGGAAAATAAAAAAAAAATCGTCAGATCACATCACGCCTCTGCCTGGGTCCCTTCCTTCTGGGCCCCGTGCCCTTGTCTCAGTAAATCTGGATTCCTTTCACGCCGCCGCTCTCCCCTCTTTTCTGAGTTCCTTATCTCTTCGTCGTTGTGGCTCCTGCCTGCCTGCCTTGGCGCATCGCGTCGCGGAGAGGGATAGCACAGCGCCTCCCCCGGTCCCTCCATTCCCAGATGTAAGTATTGCCGTGAATCTTGCAAGGTTTGGTTCCGTTGCGGCGATCTTTTTGCTATTTCTGATTTTCTTGCTGATCGGTCGCCTGAATCTTCGCCAAGACCTGAAATTCGAGAGTTGTAGGCAGTTTAGAACACGAGTCAAGTACCAATTACCGAGTACTTTGCAAGATCCTCACCGGGTCCAAGCTAGAATTTTTGCTATTAATCCTGTATAATACAATTTTGTAGTTTTTCCTCCGTTGCTGAATCTTCTCCATTGATTTTTCTATGCAGATATACCGGCCTTTTGCATCTGATTGGGCACTGTATCTGCGCAAGAAAACATAAAGTTGTACAACCAAAAAGTGGGAGTATTTTTCAGAGTTTGGAAGAGGGCTGTTTTGAGGACTCAAATCAAGTCAGAGAAAGGCGAGAAGCTTTAGCAGCGGCAATGCTCTGGTCAATGGACCCGCAGGTGACCGTCCATGGCGACTGGGTGTCGGCCGTGGTGCCGCTGATGAAGCTGCTGTGCCTGACGGTCATCGGCCTGCTCCTCGCCAACCCGCGGGTCCAGGTCGTGCCCAGGGCCACCTTCAAGCTGCTGAGCAAGCTCGTCTTCGCGCTCTTCCTCCCTGCCTCATCTTCGTCCACCTCGGCAAGTCGGTCACCATAGACAACGTCCTGCACTGGTGGTTCATCCCTGTTAACGTCCTCATCAGCACTGCCATCGGGTGCGTTCTTGGGTACATCGTGGCCCTGATCTGCCGCCCACCGCCGCACCTGTTCCGGTTCACGGTGATCATGACCGGGTTTGGCAACACGGGGAACCTCCTGATTGCGATCATCGGGTCGGTCTGCCATACCAATGATCATCCCTTCGGTCCTGGATGCGACACCATGGGTATCGCTTATGTCTCGTTCGCACAGTGGGTTGCGGTTATTCTTGTCTACACTTTGGTCTACCACATGATGGAGCCACCGATGCAGTTCTATGAGATTGTTGGGGAGGGGAATGAGATACAGGAAGAACCCGAGCAGATCAGCAACTACAGTAGGTCTCTTCTTCATGAGGCGGAGTGGCCAGGGATGGTTGACAAAGAAACTGAGCATTCAAAGACACCATTCATTGCAAGAGTTTTCATGAGCATCTCAGGTTCCTCACAGAATACTTTTCCTGATATTGATTTTACTGAAGAAGGAAATTCTGGTGCTGGACCTAGCAGTCCTAAGTCGCTCAGATGTTTGGCAGAGCCAAGAGTGGTCAGGAAGATCAGGGTTGTAGCTGAGAAGACTCCAATTCAGCACGTCCTTCAGCCACCGACAATCGCCTCTTTACTTGCCATCATCATTGGCATGGTTCCTGTCTTGAAAGATTTTGTGTTTGGGGCTGATGCACCACTCTCATTCTTCACCGACAGTTTGGAAATCCTAGCTGCTGCTGTGGTTCCATCAGTGATGTTAATTCTAGGAGGCATGCTTGCGGAAGGCCCAAAGATAATGCCTTGGGCATGAGGACTATCATCGGTATAATTGTGGCCAGGCTTTTGGTTCTCCCATGCATTGGCATTGGTGTTGTGATCCTAGCCGACAAGTTGCATCTACTCGTTGAGCAAAACCATATGTACCGCTTTGTGCTTTCCTCCAGTACTCCACGCCAAGTGCTATCCTGCTTGGAGCAATTGCCAGTCTCAGAGGGTATGGTGTTAAGGAAGCATCCGCCCTTCTATTCTGGCAGCATATTTGTGCGGTGTTCTCTTTTCCCTCTACCTGATTGTATACTTCAAGTTGTTTTCTTTCATCTGAAGACAATGGCCATCCATCCAATTCTGGCATATATACATAGCAATCACCTCGGGGACAGCGGTGGCTCAGAAATAGGATACTAGAAGAATGGGTTTTCAGCCTCGCCTCCTATCAGTCAAAAGTGTTTATAATTTGGTAGTTATTTAAGTTTCAGTTGCGTGTATTGTTTCTTGTTTGTGAACAAGAGATACATTTATTGTCTGTTCATTTTGGTCAATATATTGAAGTGCATTTCATGATACTATTGTTGCATGCAAATCATGACCTGGATAAATTTAGTAGAACAAGATAGACAGATAGTAGTGAATAACATTCAGCCTGTTCGGGAGGCCGTATCGTATCGTGGATTATTTACTGCTGGCTGGTTTGGTGTGAGAGAAAAACACTGTTCTCGACTGGAAATTTACGATCGTTTACGAGCAAGCGAACAGGCTGATTGTTGCCTGATGGTTAATATATGAAGATGATTAGTGTTCAGTCTTCTCGTGGAAGACCCAAACATCAGGCGACCTTGCTATCTGACATCAAGGATGTGATTCATTTGTGTCAATTGACTTTGAGCATTCCTCGTTCGTTCTCCTGGTCCATTGTCCAGAAAAGCAGTCATGTTCTCTAGTCAGACACTGATTCATTTGTGTCAATTGACTTTGAGCATTCAGGTAAGGAGCTTGAAATTTCCATCCATCCATAAGATCAAGTGTCATACAATAATTTCTGGTGAACCATCCTCCTAAACTGTAGATGGATTTCCCAAATTGCTTATGTCACTGCTAAGGTCTTGCTTGGATGTTGTCGGATTCACCTTAATCCACATGCGTTGAAGTGGATTGGGATGAAATTTAGTTCAAGTTCCACTCCAATCCACCCCAACACATGTGGATTGATACGAATCTGATTACATCCAAAGAAGGCCTAAATGCATTCTCTGCTAGAACCAGGCAACCAGCACCTCAAGTTAGTAAGATTTTTAATAGAGGTATAGATACTGTAGAGATGACACATTAAAGAGTGACTGCGGTATACCACCCGACAGTAAATTTCTATCGACCATCAGTATCCGCAAATTTGACAGTTTGCCCAGCTCGTCCGGAATGCCTCCTGTGAGCTGAGCTGATTAAGTGACAAACTGATCCTCTGTGTACGAGTGCAGTTGCTGATGGCCGGCGGGATGCATGGTTCCTGAGACGTTGTTCTGGAAAAGCCGCAAGAACAAGAGGTTCGAGAGGAGGCCCAGCTTTGGATGAATTTCACCAAATATATAAGATTGCGACGAAGGCGAGTATACGCAGGTTCGAACAGTTCGTGACCGCGTCCGGAATCCTGTCGCGCAGCCAGTTGTTGCCCAGATCAAGGACCTCGAGTCTGTGACTCATTGGAGACGACGGCATAGAGTAGAGGAGGCAACAGGTGAGGCCGGAGAGATTGAGTTCCGTAAGCGAAGTCAGGTTGCCAATGGAGGCGGAGATGGAGCCAGACAGGCCGTGTCCGCCACAAGGTCTAGCTGCGTGACACGCCCCGGATGCTTCCTGGAGCATACGACGCCGCTCCACAAATTTTTTTTAAATAATATTTTTTAATGATTAATTACAAATCTAGCATTTTGATAGTAAGATTTGTAAATATAGTATATTGTCGGCCTCTGGTTATTGGTGGGCCGACAGGACCCTGTCGGCGGCCCAGTAGCCGACTAGGTACCCGACCTTGGGCCGATAGGACCCTATCGGCGGCCCAGTAGCCGACTAGGTACCCGACCTTACCACACATGACAGCTCGGTGGACCTATATCGACCCGATAGGCATGTCGGCACCCGGTTAGCCGATAGGACCCTGTCGGCCTTCAGATAGCCGACATGCCCTAAAATATCTATCGGTCATCTTCTCCATCGCGTTCTCTCTCTCGCTAGCTCTTTCTCTCTCGCTCACCGGCTGTCGTGCCCGCCCGCTTCTCCTCCGCTCTTGGCTGGTGGCTTGGGCTACGCCACGTGACCGACACCAATCGTGAGGGCTTGTCACCACCTGCCCCTGTGGCCCACTTCCTCCCACCACCACACACACAACAGCACTGTGGCCCCCAGGAGGCAAGAACTCAGCACGCTTTTTTCTTTCTTTTTTTAGTTAGTTTAGTTAGGTTTTGTTAGTTTAGTTTATTAGCTAGATTTAGTTTTAGGAGTACTTTTAGTTTTAAAGTTAGGTTAACTTTTAGAGTTAGTTATTATTATTTTTTCTGTTTTGGGTTAGTTAGTTTAGTTATTAGTTTTTCTTCTAGGGTAGGGTTAGTTATTAGGTTTTTTCTAGTTTTAGGGTTAGTTTTAGATTAGTTATTAGTTTTGGTTGTAGTTGTAGATTAGGGTTAGTTTTAGGGTACCTCAATTTTGCACGATGCGAACAGGAATATCGACCAATTTAGTCCATTTCAGAATTTACTACGGTAACGGTGAAATTAGATATGGAGACAGCAGGAGAAAACCTTACCGATTTCCAGTTGTTTGACATAGAACTTAATTCGCCACCAGATTATAGCTGGAAACAAGTTTTAGCCTGGCTACACGAGCACTTAGGTGTTCCGCCCACCAGCACCATTTCAGGATTAGTATGGTGGTGCCTAAAAAGCGAGAGAATGGATGGAGGTGGAAGCTATACGAGGCCCTTGTGTCTAAGGCTTTGGAGTGTCGTTATGCCAACATCATGCTTGTTGAGTTCTTGGATGGTGCCATGCAGGGTGAGAGTAGCAACACAAGTGTAGCAGAGGAGAACTTAGAGTCGGCAATTGTTGAGCAGACCTATGTTTACAATCATCAAGCGGTTGAGAACACAACAGAGGGTGGAGAAGTGGAAGGGTATGGTCCGTCCATGGAAGTTGACCTGGGTGAGGAGGATGAAAGAATCGTCGAAAAGATGGAGGCTGACGATGTAGAGCACGTCGCCTTCGTGGATGAATTTGCTGGCAGGAGGTTTGACGATGAGACTGACATCCTTGAGGACTAGGTTCACATAGCACCTGATGCCATGACGGTCGATGATGGCCATCCTTCTTCGTGGGAGAACTCAAGGATTGAGGTCAGACAAGGGCAGATGTTTCATGACAAGGTTCATCTGCAACACGTTGTTCGGTGATGGGCTTTTTCTGAAAAGAAGTAGTTTATGGTCGTCATTTCTAACCCCATGATGTGGGACGTTAAGTGTGTCACCCCGGGTTGTACTTGGCGTGTTCATGGTCATATGCCACATACCGAGAGCAACTTCATAGCCACTATTGTCGAACCACACACTTGCTTGCTGCAATCTTCGCTGAACAAGCTTAGGAACATGACGGCGACTTTCGTTGCAAATGAAATGTACAGTGAGGTTGTTGAAAAAGTTGGCATGTCTTCTTTTCAGATAATGCTTGCTATTCAGAATAGATTTGGGTATGAGATTTCCTATGACATGGCTTGGAGAGCTAAACACTTGGCCTTGGAAAACATGCCACGTATAAGGACTCACATCATCATGTGCCATCTCTTCTAGAAACCATTCAATCGAGAAATCCTAGCACTATAATTGATATTGAAGACTACATAAACGAGAAGGGAGACCGTGTGCTTAAACAAGATTTTTGGTCTTTCGGTTGCATGATACAGGCCTTCAAGCCTCCCTGTAGGTGAGGTGACTGTCACTCTACAGGACATCGCCATGCTCTTCGGTCTACCACTCGACGGTGCCCCTATCGGCCCTGTTGTCGTGCTGGTGGACTGGGAGGACCAGCTCTTGCACCATTTCAAGGGTGTCTTGCAGCCGGCGAACGAAGAGGTTGAGCAGTTCGGCTTCCACGACCGCCACGGGCCTCCGAAGGCTTGGTTGTCTCAGTTCCATGTGGAGAAGCTCACGGAGGATGAGGACGACTGGAGGGTGATGCGACACTTGGAGGCGTACCTGCTTTGGCTGTTTGGCTGGGTACTCTTCACTAGTTCTCACCACGACACCGTCGACAGGCACTTCGTCTACTACGCGGCGTAGATAGCGTACACACCACTTGAGGTGATTCCCCAGTACAGTTGGGGTTCTGTAGTGCTAGTAGCTACGTACCGGGCTCTGTGTGACGCTTGCACTTGGAGGACTTTGACGGGTACGTTGGCTAGTTCACCTTTGCTGCTGATGTTGTGGTCGTTCGAGCGGTTCGATATTGGGAGGCCGACCTTGTCGTCGTACGATCCGTACGACGATGAGATGTACGTTTTCGACCAGCTTGGTGAGGCCGATGAGCTCGACACCCGCATGATGGGCACACTCTGGTTGTCCCATGATGTAAGTATCTCGTCTCTACTATTTTTATTACATGTTAGTATTATGCTTCGAATCTCCATCAACTTTGTTGTTCTTTGGATCCAAGGTGGGCAACAAGCACGGGTAGAGGCACGTACAATGCGTACATCGCTGTGGGACCAGCTCATAGCTGATAGGGTTTGGTGGACCCCGTACACAGAAGTTGACATACAATCCTGTGCTCGGCGTGGCTTGTCGGAGTTGTGCTACCGTGACCAGGAGCTGTGGTGCACGAGGAAAAGACTAGTGTTTGGCATCTTCGTCGAGCCATACTGTCCAGAGTGGGTGTCACGTCAGTTTGGGCGTGCACAGGTCTTCCCCCTTCCCTGACTTTAGCTTGACGGGTCCCACAGGTAAGCCTTGTTGCACTAAGCGTTCATCTAGATGTTGTCATAGTATTATTCATTATTAATTGTATTGTAGGCATTCAAGAAAAGGTCAAGGTGTAGCGTTCAAGCAGTCGTGGGTGGATAGGATGGTGCCTTGGGTCAACGACTGGGCACAAGCTGCCACCGACGTGCACGACCTTGGTGGGCCATTCAACGAGGCCACGTACCGAGATTACTTGTGTTGGTTCCATGGAGCCACAAGCATCCGTTGCTTCCCTATGCCGGTAGAGGTTGCGCCACACGAGGCCGAGATCACTGATATGTTCACGATAGAGCCACCAGCTGCTTTCCATGCGCTGGTAAGCAAATTTCTTACATGCGTTGCCCTATCCTTACTTTGCAAATGAAGCATAACAATACATGAGACAATACATGCCTTGCTTGTAGACAGATATCTGTAGTGACGTGGGCAACGAGCTGCTTTTGTATGCCCAGCGGTTCGAGCACAACCCCCTAACGGTTGGTAGGCTGGAGTTGGTTGTCGCCCTTCGATGACTAGGGCAACATTGTTTGGCGGGAGTACACCGAGCATCATGCCGCCACACCACGATGTAGCTGTTCACGGCCACCAGGGTGTGCCTCCACCTCCACCTCCACCACCACCTCCAGTCGACGGATCGGGAGGACGTTCTTGTCCATCCTAGCACAAGCCACAGTAGGGGGTTCAAGTCCTAGGTAATTCAACGATTATCTTCCTGATTTCTCATGTACTTGTACGTAACATGCTCTATCTAACCTAGCCTTTTTTGTATAGGTACACGTGCTTCTTGAAGTGACTACACGAAGGGTACTCGCAGCTTTGGGACCTTTCACACGGACAACACTCCACCTTGGTTCCCCTAGGAGGTAGGGCCCTCCTAGTTTTCTAGTGCACCTCTACCGACTCAGGGTACTGAGCATATGGAGTCTACCCTACCTGCACGACAGCGACGCCCTCCAGACCAGTGGACTTACCCTACGACTGTTGGTGGTCCTTAACGGCCATATCCGACCGCCAAATAATATCCAAAATAGGAAAAATAAACAAACTTTTGACACATATGCATTTACTATTGACATATTTCTACATGTATTGGATACTTAGTGTTTTGCAGGACATACGTATGAAATACATGGGAATATGATGAAAAGGTGCAACACAGGAAAGCGTAAAGCAGAAAAGTGCAAAGGAGCCAAGCAAAAGCCGACCTATAAGCCAAAAGTGGGCCAAGCACCACCGAGGAAGCTACCCAAATGTAGGGTCAAGATGGCAAACTAGGGGGTGAATAGTCCTTTCTAAAAATTAAACGCACCGGCTAACCGAAACAAATGCGGAATTAAAACTATCGGTCTAACCAAGACTACACCCCTCTATCTAAGTTCACAAGCATCTTATAAAGATCCTAATTAGGCAACAAAGATGGCGGGCTAGCTAGATCTCACCTAATCAATTCTAGAGCAAGGTCACACAAACCTATGCACTAGTACTTCAAGCAACGGGGGAGCTCCTACACATGCTAGTAAGCAAAAGCACAAATCCACCTAAGCTCACTAGCAATGCTCAATAACAACACTACAGAAGCCAAATTATAGAGCATAAATTACTTAGCTACACAAACTAAGCAATGTGACTAACAAGGCTACTCAAACTGAATTAGTCACGCAAGGGAGCTACTTCTATGCTACACAAGCAAGAAGGTAACTAGCAAGCTACACATGCTAATTAATTACAAGAGCAACTACATAATCACAATGTATATGAAAGTAATTACAAGCTTGTGTAAGGGGATTGCAAACCAATGGGAAGACAAGGATGATATGATGATTTTTATCCCGAGGTTCATGTGCTTGCCAACACGCTAGTCCCCGTTGTGTCGCTCGTTCACTTGGTGGTTCGGTGGCTAATTGGCACCACACCAAGCCCACACGTTGGGTGCCGCAAGAACCCCATGAACCAAGTGAGGGTAGCTCAATGACACGCTCAACTAGAGTTGCTCTTCGCGGCTCCTGTGGGGTGAGCACAATACCCCTCACAATCACTTCTCCAGAGCACCACACAATCTTCTTTGCGTGCTTCGACGGAGACCACCACCAAGCCGTCTAGGAGGTGTCAACCTCAAAGAGTAACAAGCACCATTGGCTTGCAATTCGATCACCTAGTACCACTCGATGCAATCTCACAAGGCAACGCACTAGAATCACTCACTCGCAATGGATTCGCACTTCTCGCAAGCACAAGTTAGTTAGAGGCTTCTCAAACCAAGCACACACAAGGGCAACACATCCCCAAGGTGCTCAATCTAAATCAAGCCCAAGCTCCACCTCTATTTATAGCCCCAAGCCAAATAGAGCCGTTGGAGCCTTGGAACACATTTCTGCGCAGTCACTGGATAGTACCGTGCGGGCACCAGATAAAGAGTGGTGGTGCCCCAATGGTCGAAAAGCAATGGCTAATTTAAACTAGTCGTTGAGACCCTGGCACCATACATAGGAGGGCGGTGCACCGCCGTAGGGGTGGCGGTGCTCCCCGATGAGTTTCCCCCCTCTCTAGAAAAAAGGGGCAGTGCCACACCGCCATGGTCACCAGACAGTCCGGAGACCAAAACTTGCTCAAAATTGAGATCCACCACTTCAGGCTTGTAGAGCATTTCATTAGCTTTCTAAAAGTCCTAGATCATCGAAATCGGAGTTTAGAGCTAGGAGTTATGCCCGAAATACGAAAGGGTGCTGCTGCTATTTTTGGGCACCGCCCCTGGCACCGCCCTAGGGTGGTGGTACACCACCCTATGGGTGGCAGTGCCCACTTTTTGGCCACCAGAAAGGGCGGTGCCACCCTCTAAAATGGTTGTGATTTGACTACGAGTTAGGTTGCAACTTTCGACCTCCGGACAACCATAACTGTGGGGGTATGATCCCGGATACCCACGACAGACCACATGGGCTATGCCCCCAGGGGCGGCCCGGCCCACAAGATGAAGCCTTGCGGGGCACGGTTCAGCTCGGTGCCTCCCACAAGACATAAGGAAGATATCCTGAAGATACTACGAGATCTGTTAGGATACGTACGATCCCATGATTCTTGTAATCTGTTATTACTTTCCGGTTATCTCTCAGATCTAACCAACTTGTAACCCTACCCCCCAGACTATATAAGGCGGGCAGGGACCCCCTCCAAAATCACGGCATATCATACGATAGCTAATACAGACCAACAGACTATAGGAGTAGGGTATTACGTCATACTAACGGCCTGAACTTATCTAACTCATGTGTCTCTGTTGCCTTCTTGTTCTTGATCTCGTGCTCCTCTACCGATCAATCTACCTTCGAGGGATACCCCTTGGAGGACTGCCGATGATATTCTGTCAACAGTTGGCACGCCAGGTAGGGGTGTGTGTGCTGTTTCCTTGTCAAACAAGATGGCTTTTTCTGCAGGCTCTTCGTCCCTCCCGTAGCCCGACCAGATCTTCACGGTCGAATCCATCTCGTGGGTCATCAACGCTGACGGAGTCGGAGAGCTCCTCGAGCCGGTGCAGATCCATTCTGCGCTGACCACCCCCGCACCTATGACTGTAGATCTGATCTTGGAACTACTTCCGAGGTCGTCTTCATCAATGACTCACCGCTCGCTTCCTCGTTACCAGAGGAGGCACATCGACAATGACGATCTGATCAAGTCCATCGATTGGGTCGACCTGAAGCTCGTCGATTGCCTTTCTATCGCTGAGTCAGCTCTGGACATCCTCGCCCAGCGCCGACCACCTTCCGATCTGGATCTATCGGAAGCTGCTCGGCAAGATTCGGGGGCCACAGCCCTGCCCTTCGGGCTCGCCAACACCGCCGCTACATACCAAGATGCCCTGAGGGGCAAATTCACTGACCAGATCGCCGACCAGCTCCCGCCGACCGTCAACATGCTGCACGCCAGCCGAGGTCCCGGAGCATCCCTCCAAACCATCCTAGAGGAAAATCCAGACTCCGAATCCTAGGGCTCCACGGAGACCCTCACCGAGACCTTCACCGAGCAACCCCCTCTCCCGCCTTTCTGGGGTGGCGCAATCTTCAACGTCAGCATTGACAGCCCCCTCGGAATAGCAAAACCGATGAGGAACGCGCCGCTCGTGAAAACAGAAACGTCAACCGCGTGCAACGCCGTGATAATGAGTGCACCCTTGTGATGGCTGAGGCCGCTCATGATAACCAATTCGACTCGCAAGGAAGGCCGCTCCATCTCAACCTCGACGAAGAGTTTCTCCGCGTTGACGGCCACGACGTCTTCAAAACTCCAAGCACCAATCTGGTGGTGGCTGCCGATGAGCTCGCCCGCCTCCCGCAGACGCCCGAGCTCGCCAAGGTCGCCACTATGCTTAAAGCGGCACACTGTCAGGTTAATGAGATCCGAGAAGATCAGAGACCTTCGTGCTCCATGAGCACTATCCACCAATCAGCTGTGCCTAGATCCAATCGCTGCCCTAGTCAAAGCCGGTTCGCCGACTAGTCACTACCTCTCCAGGGGGAGCCGAGGGCCACCGCGCTGAGCATCATCGCCAGCACGACCAAGAGGTCGAACAAGATGCTCGAGTACACCTCAGTAACCTCAGGGATGTACGACGGCGTATCGAGCAACGTCGCTTCGGTCGCCATGAAGAAGAAGTACGCCACCACCAGGAGTATGAGCAAGAGTACGGTAATCCGGACTCTGCTCTGGAGTCGATCGCCGCCGGCAACACTGCAGACAACGCCGCCGACAACCTGGAAGGGCCCCCTGCTTTCACCAGGGCGCTCTGAACGCTCCAGTGGCCTCGTGGTTTTAAAATCACCGGGGTCGAGCCCTATGAAGGAAGGATGAATCCAACTTAGTGGCTACAGGCTTACGCCACTGCCGTCCGCGCCGCTGGAGGAGACACCAACGTCATGGCAAATTATCTCCCCGTCATGCTCACGCCAGCCGCCATGAGCTAGTTCACAAGCCTTGCCCCGGACTCCATCGGATCTTGGGAAGAGCTGAAGAAAGTCTTCACCGACAACTACATGGCTACATGTATGCGGCCGGGCACCAAGCATGATCTCAACCGCATCACCCAAAAGCCATCAGAGCTCCTTCACAGCTACATCAGACGCTTTTCTGAGATGAGGAATTCTATTCCCAACATCATGGAAGCTGAGGTCATCACCGCCTTCGTCCGAGGACTTCATCACCGCGAGCTCCGTTCCAAGTTCAACCGAAAGCCGCCTACAGGCATCGGCGAAATGATCACGACCGCCAACCAGTACGCCGACGCCGAGGAAGCTGAGGTGCGTTTTAACGAAGATACGGGCACAAATCACCCGCCTCGCCGCTACGATGACCGCACCGATGATCGACGACACAACGACCGCCGCTACGACGACCGCAGTTTCCACCGGGACAGTGGCCGTGATCGGCCAGAAGGATCCAAGCCTGGTCAGAATCGCCGCCGCCGGCCAGACCACTTCGTCGCTGCCGTCAATGAGCCTCGCGCCAAGCATAACTACGACGAGCAGTACAAGAAGATCCTCGACGGCCTGTGCCCCCTGCACAAGAACGCTAAACACAAGATGAAAGACTGCCCCGATTTGGCCAAGGAGTTCCAGGACAAGAAGCTGGACGACGACGCCAATGGTGGGAATGGAGGCCGCCGACCACCTAGGGGCAATAACAATGCCTTCTTGGACCATGACAAGGTGGTTGCTACCATCTTCGGGGGCCTCGCCTCCACCAAGAGCAGAAGAGAACGGAAGCTCGCCGCCCGATGAGTGCTCACCGTCGCTTCAGAGGAAACCACCGCCAACCCCAGCTATCGCCCATGGTCCGAGGTCCCCATCACCTTCAGTAGGGCTGACCAGTGGGCGGACATACCCTACATAGGGCGTTTTCCCCTCGTCCTCGACGTGACTGTCCAAAAGGTACTCTTCAGAAAAGTCCTCGTCAACGGTGGGAGTGCTTTGAATCTACTCTTCGCCGGGGCCCTAAGGGAGTTGGGCCTCAGGATAACAGATCTCACGCCCTCGGACTCCTCCTTCTAGGGCGTGGTTCCTGGCAGGGCATCCAGACCACTCAGGGAGATTACCCTACTAGTACAGTTCTGCACGGCAAGCAACTACCGTGTCGAGCATATCAACTTCTACGTCGCCGACTTTGACACCGCCTACCACGCCATACTTGGTCGGCCGATTCTGGCCAAGTTCATGGCCATACCGCACTACGTGTATCTGGTGTTAAAGATGCCTTCGCCTGTAGGAGTACTGACTCTGTGGGCCAACCTCTCCGTCGCCTACGCCTGCGAGACAGAGAGTCTTGCCCTCGCTGAAGCCACCGACCTCTCCATCCAGATGGCTAGTGTGGTTGTCGAAGCCAAGATGGCGCCCACCAATGACATGGAGATCCCAGAGCTAGAGCTTCCTCGTGCCTCCGCCAAGTCCAAGGAAGTCAAGGAGGTCGGCCTCGGCCTCGACGACCCCTCTAAGACCGTGAAGATTGGGGCTCACCTTGACCCCAAATAGGAAAACGCGCTCATCTCCTTCCTACGTGCCAACGCCAACGTGTTTGCTTGGAAACCTACAGACATGCCAGGGGTACCAAGGATGAAGATCGAGCACTCCTTGAATGTCTCGCCGACCGCCAAACTGATCAAGCAGAAACTCTGCCGATTCACGCCAGACAAGAAGGAGGCTATTAGGGTAGAAATAAAATGGCTCTTAGCTGCCGAATTTATAAAAGAAGTGTATCATCCAGATTGGTTAGCAAACCCTGTTCTCGTTCGAAAAAAGAATAAAGAATGGAGAATGTGTGTTGATTACACTGATCTTAACAAACACTACCCTAAAGACCCCTTTGGCCTGCCTCGGATAGACGAAGTCATAGACTCCACGGCCGGTTGTGAACTGCTCTCCTTCCTTGACTGTTACTCCGGTTATCATCAGATCTCCCTCAAGGAAGAAGACCAGATCAAGACATCGTTCATCACGCCTTTCGGAGCATACTGCTACACCACTATGTCCTTCGGACTAAAAAATGCTGGGGCAACCTATCAAAGGGCTATCTAGATGTGCCTCGACCAACAGATCGACCACAATGTTGAAGCTTACATAGATGATGTGGTCGTCAAGACCAAGACCAACGACAACCTTATCGCCGACCTTGAAGAAACTTTCTCCAACCTAAACAAGTACCGATGGAAGCTGAACCCTTCAAAATGCATCTTTGGAGTTCCATTTGGTATACTGCTGGGCTACATCATCAGTGCTCGAGGCATCGAACCTAACCCTGACAAGGTCTCCACCATCACCAACATGAAACGGCCGACATGCGTCAAGGATATACAGAAGCTTACAGGCTGCATGGCTGCTTTAAGCCGCTTCATCTCGCGCCTCGGCGAAAAAGGGCTGCCTTTCTTCAAGCTCCTCAAGGCCTTCGAGCGTTTTTCCTGGTCGGAGGAGGCAGACACAGCTTTTGAGCATCTCAAGTTGTTCTTAACAAAACCTCCGATCATGACGGCACCACGACCAGATGAAACTCTGCTGATCTACATCGCTGCCACTTCTCGCTTCATCAGTACATCTATTGTTGTCGAACACGAGGAATCCGGGCATGCTTACAAGGTGCAACGTCCGGTCTACTTCATCAGCGAGGTACTTAATGAGCCCAAAACTCGTTATCCTCAGGTACAAAAGCTATTATATGCAATTCTAATTACGTCGCGCAAGCTCCGACACTACTTCGAGTATGACAAGATTGCTGTGGTAACCGAGTTCCCATTGGGGGACATTCTCTGCAATAAAGAGGCCAACGGCCGCATCATTAAGTGGGCTATTGAGCTCGGCACCTACTCCATCGAATTCAGAAGCAGACCTACCATTAAGTCACAGGTGCTTGCTGACTTCATCGCTGAGTGGACCGAGATCTAAGAACCCATTGCTGCCACCTGCCCCGAGCACTGGGTGATGTACTTTGATGGTGCCCTTAACATCAATGGTGCTGGTGCGGGAATTCTGTTCATTACGCTGACCAAGGATAAACTCTGGTATGTTCTCTGCATACACTTTCTGCCCTCCAACAACGCCGTGGAATACGAAGCATGTCTCCATGGTCTTCGTATAGCCATCGAGCTTGGTGTCAAATGCATCATGGTGTATGGTGACTCCGCGCTGGTTATCAACCAACTCAATAAAGATTGGTCTTGTTCCAGTGAGAAGATGGACGCATACTGCACCGAAATCAGGAAGCTTGAAGGGAAATTCTATGGTATCAAGTACCACCACGTGGTACGAGATCAAAACCAACCAGCCGACCAGCTCTCAAAGATAGGTTCTTCTCGCACTGTGGTTCCGCCGGGGGTCTTCATTCAAGATCTCCTGGCGCCATCCATTAAAGAAGAGAAGGAAGTTGAGGAGGTTCCTCCTGCCGAACAGTTGGTACTTGCGGTACCTTCACCGGTCGCCGATTGGAGGGAGCAGTTCATCAAATACCTCACCAGCGCCGAAGTACCCGCCGACAAGACCGAAACCGAACACCTAATTCGCCGAAGTAAGCATTATGTGCTGGTAGATGGTAACCTGATGAGGAAAAGCGCCAAGGAAGGGATACTACAGAAATGCATCATCCAAGACGAGAGAGTGAATCTACTTTTTGAAATTCACTCTGGTTCATGTGGCAATCACGCGGCTTCGAGAACGCTGGTCGGCAAAGCTTTTTGAGCAGGTTTTTACTGGCCCACGGCCATCTCCGATGCAGAAGACCTCGTTCGACGATGTGAGGGATGCCGCCGCCGCCAAGCAAATACACATACCGGTGCAAGAACTACAAACCATCCTAGTTTCCCGGCCTTTTGCATGTTGGGGACTGGATATGATCGGGCCCTTCAAGCGAGCACCAGGTGGATTCCGGTACGTCTACGTCGCCATCGACAAATTCTCCAAGTGGATCGAGTACAAACCGCTTGTCTCGGCTACCACAAAGAAAGCAGTCGAGCTCTTCGAAGACATTATCCATAGATTCGGTCTCCCGAACAGCATCATCACCGACCTCGAAACCATGTTTACCGGCCATCATTTTTGGGACTTCTGCGAAGACCGGTGCATCTCCATTAAATACGTCTCTGTTGCCCATCCAAGAGCTAATGGCTAGGTCGAACGGGCGAATGGCATGATCCTTGATGCCCTCAAAAAGAGGCTATATTAGAAAGAAGAAAGGCATCCGGGCAGATGGCTAAAGGAACTACCAACTGTGGTCTGGGGACTACGCACTCAAGCTAGTCGCAGCACTGGTGTGTCTCCATATTTTTTGGTTTACGGCTCGGAGGCCGTACTACCAGCGGATGTTGCCTTCCGAGCACCTAGGGTGGAAAACTATGATGAAGAGCAAGCCGTAGCTGTTCGGACAGAGGACGTCGACAGGGCCAAGGAGGAACTCATGATCACCTGCGTCCGCACAGCCAAATACCTAGAAGGCTTGCGGAGGTACTATAACTGCAACGTAAAAGGTCGTTCATTCACCGTCGGTGATCTCGTTCTCCGCAAGAAACAAAAGACCGAAGGGTTGCACAAGCTCTCCTCCCCTTGGGAAGGGCCTTATTTCATCAAAGAGGTCACCCGACCAGGCTCTTATCGCCTATGTGACTTAGATGGGATCGATGTCCCCAACTCATGGCACATCGAGCACCTTATATGTTTCTATCCTTGAAACGCTCCAGATACGGTCTCCAAGCATTACGATACTCCATAACGAGCTCCAATACAAAATCACCGAACGGTTTTCTCCAAAATCACCGAATGTTTTCTCCAAATCGCCGACCACGATTTCGTCGAATAAGTTTTCTCCAAATCTCCAAAATCGCCGAACGGTTTTCTCCAAAATCGCCAAATGTTTTCTCCAAATCGCCGACCACGATTTCGCCGAATAAAGTTCTCCAAATCTCCAAAAACGTCGAACGGTTTTCTCCAAAAATCGCCGAACGTTTTCTCCAAAACGCCAACACATTTTTCGCCGAGAATCGCCGAATAAGCTTTTCTCCAAATCACCAAACACGTCTCCTCCAAGTCGCCAACGTATCTCGCCAAACAAGTTTCATCAAATCGCCGAACACTTTACTCTAAACCTCCAAGTTAATTCGCCAATCAGCGGATAGCATACTTTCTTTTCTGTTCTCTTCGGAGAAGACCCAGTCTCCAATCTCTCCCTACACGTGCCATGGGCTCCACGCTCTGTGTTATGGGTGGTCGGCTGTGGTTCCTTGGTCACGCTTGTTTCTCCTACACGTGCATGGGCTCCGCGCTCGACATTACGGATTATGGGCTATCCAAGGCCGAGAGCTCAGAGCAGAACTAATAGCTTGGTCGCCGCTTATACTACCTTTTTCTCCAAATTACTTCAACAAGCGCCGAGCAGCACACGTCCCACGCTGTTTTCTATGGAAAAGACTCAGTCTCCGATCTCTCCCTACACATGCCATGGGCTCTGCGCTCTGCGTCATGGGTGGTCGGCTACGGTTCCTGGGTCACACCTGTTACTCCTACACGTGCACGGGCTCTACGCTCGACGTTATGGACTATGGGCTAGCCAAGGCCATAGGGGTCAGTAGCAAACCAACTACTCAGACACTACTTGAGCTATGCATGATCGCGTCAGGGTTGAAACTTCGAAGATTTTTTTTCGCCAAAATACAAGCAAACTGCATATACATGCACCTTGTAACATTCATTCGATAAATAATTGTTTCTTGCGCTTTTGCGCGTTCTAACCAAATTGTCAAGATTTTATAGATGATAATATATAAGTAGATTACTGAGCTCCGCCATTGCCATCTGTCTCACCAAATAGGTCTATATCGCTAGATAGTGTCTTTGCTGCACCTCCACCTCATCCTCCAGTCGCTGGGTCTCCGCATCGCTCAGTCCATCGGCGAACCCACCTCCTATCGACTGAAGATCGATGGTTGGGTAATGGGACCGAACAACCGCGAGGACATGAGTAGCAACGGACATAATGGTGTTGCGATTGAAGGTCTTGAAGTTTTCCCATGCCGCCTTGCACTTCTGGATGATGGTGTCTGGACGTTGCCGCCTGCCGTCGGGCTAGGTGGCCGATTCTAGATCGACGCAGTCAAGCACCGGCTTAATTGCAGCGACCACAACGTCGAAGTTCTCCTTTTGGACCTTGGCCTCCTGCACCAGCACGTCCCACTGTGCCTTGGCTTTATGATGATAGCCTGCAAGCGTTACAATGTCCCATCATACAAGGAAGTTATTTCAACAGCGATTCCGACCAGGAGGCATTCACCTTTCAGCTCTTCGGCCATCTTGTCCGCTCGCTCTGACTCCTTTGACTTCTCTTGGTGGAGTTGTTCGACGGCCTGGCGTAGTTGGACGAGCTCTGCGTCTTGCTCTGCAAATGCAATAGTTATCACCGAAAATATGGCTGTTCAGCAATACAAAAGTGCATTCGCCGATATACCGTACCAACTTTCTGCTTGGATACACTGTTCAGTTGCTCATTTTTCTTCTCCAGCTGCTCGGAAGCACTCTTCAGTTGGCTGGAGACAACGGCCAGTTGCTCAGACTGGCTCTGCACTTGATCTGACATAGTGGCCAGCTTTTCAATCAGGACCCCCTTCTGGTATTCCAGGTCCCGCGCGTTGGATTCCGCAAGGTCTCTTTCACGTCGGGCCCTCTGGATATTTTTCTCCGAGAGGTTTTTGCCTCTTTGTGTTTTTCATTCTCCTCAGCAAGGGGCTCTATTCGCTTTATCATCTGGCGGCGCTGCTCGGCAACCAGAGTTATCTCCTGCAAATGCATAAAGACAATGATGTCATCCAATTCCAAACATCAACCAGGACCTTCAGAAGCAGTACTAACCTTGATCTGTTTCATCACCCTAGAAATGGAGGTCTCTAGTCTCCTGAATTCCTTGGTGGTGTCCTCCTCTTCGACAATTACTATGTCATTGCCGCGCTTTCGGAGGATCCGGACTGATTGGGTCCGAGGTTCGTCACGCTCGATCTCCTCCACCTCGTCCTCCTCTGCTATAGCTGGAGGCACCACCCGGGGGCTTGGTGGCCGGATGGAGGGTCTGACCATGCCCTTTGAAGCACCAGGGAGCGCTGTCTGCTCCCTCGGTGCTATAAGATTCTCTGTCCTAGGCTCCGACGTTGCCGAAGGTGCTGCCGCCGCCTCGTTCGCCGTCAACCGTTCGCTGCCGCCAAGTCCGCCAAGGGCAGCGTTTGGTTCTCCTGCGTGTTGCCGAGCACTCAGGGACTCCAGGTTTGGGTCCATTGGCATTTCCCCCGCCCCGAGCCCAACTCTCGGCTACTGCTTAGTCTGGGTGGGCGGGGCTGGATCCGTCGTTTGCCTGGCACTGCGTCAAACCAGTTCGTCAATGATCACAGAAGCAAATAAACTACAGTAATGTACCTTCAACACAAAGACACTCACGGTTTGGTTTGACGGTTCAATTTCTTGAACTGTCGATGCCTGCCTGAGCCTCCAGGTGTAGCCATGGGGTCGACTCTCATGCTCTGCAAGGGAACTCTTGGCTCCTCCTCGGTCGGTCTCTGTTCTGCTTGTGGCCCCGGGTCCGCCTCCGTTGGTTGCTCGGGGACTGCCGTTGTTTGCCCCGAAGGGACTTCAGTCATCTGCTGTGTAGGAATTTCCTCCACCCGCTGCTCAGGGACTCCACTCGTCGACGGTTCATGGCCTTCTTCGCCTCCCCTTGATTGATCCCCCGCGCGCAAGCTTCGTGGAGGCTCCGTCGTGCTCGGCGGAGGAGCCGTTCGAACTTCGTCGTCGTCAGACCAATTGAACACCGCGGTCCTTCGTGGTCGATTGGTCTGATCATCGCCAAGCGATATGCCACCTGGTTAGCGTGGAGCAGTAGCCCCTGTTTTCCTCTTCTTCTAGGCCGGCTCATCTTCTGCCAACATCTTCCCCTGGATTTTCTCTGATACCGGGGGAGGACTCTCCGTCCGACCAACATCCATACTTCCGGATTCTGAAGAAACGCCGACGAAACTTCCTTCAGGCTGAGCCAGTGGTCGTGCATCCACCACCGGTGGCCAATCACCTCTCGACACGCTCGAGAAATACACGGCTCTATCCTGCGAATGGATCTTCACATGAGTGAATCAGTCTACTGCCCGGCAATGACAAAAGAAAAAGCTGCTCAAAAAATACACAGTGGGGATAATCACCTGAGGAGGCAGATTCTTGCAGTTAAAGGGCTTTGTGTACCCTGACAATCTGAATGAGGAAAGTGGAGCGAACAGCTCGGCAGTCCGCTCTTCAACAACATTCCTGGACAGTATCTCTGGCCTCTCTCGGGTGTCGTCGGTCTCCCCTTTGAACTCGAAGCCTGGGTGCGCCCTCTCCTTACAGGGCTGAACACGGCGCACTATGAAACTCACCGCTACTAACCCTCCATTGGTCCTCACGCCTTTTATTAAGCTGAGGAGTTCCTTTACTTGCTCCATGTCGTCGTTGCTCGGCAGCTCCGACCAACTCTTCTGGCTTTCTAGGATGTGGTCGGCATCACAATGGACTGTTGGGTGGCTCTGTTTCATGTAGAACCACCTAGCATTCCACCCTTTCACCGATGTGTTCAGCGGCACAGTAAGATACTCGATCGCCATCCCGTCGCGTAGTTGAAGGTATACACCGCCGACCACTTTGGAACCATCACCGCCTCTTTTCTGCAACTGGAATAGGTGACGGAAGAGATTGAAGTGGGGGAGGATTCTGAGGTATGCCTCACAGAAATGGATGAAGATGGAGATGTGCAAAATGGTATTGGGGTGGAGGTTGCACAGACTAACCACCCAGAGCTCCAACAGATCCCTCAAAAACGGATGAACAGGAAATCCCAACCCACGCTAGAAATAATCATCGAATACCACTGCCTCGTCAGTATGAGGTGTCGGGAAGGACTCACCGAGGGCCGGCCGCCATCCGACAGTGGCACGGTTAGGAAGAACACCGGCTTCCACCAATCTGTTCAGCTCCGCTTTTCCTGTTCGTGATGACACCGACTCCTCATCGCGCCAAGCTACGGCGCTCGCCTTCTTGGGACTAGCCTTCTTTGGTTTCGTAGCTCCTCTCTTCGGCGCCATCTCCTAGATCTGGTTAGGGTTTGGCGGCGAAGGCAAATGGGGTTGCGGATTCAGGGATGCGAGGTATGAGGAGGAAGATGAAGTGGCAAAGGTGGGAACTGGGTATGCGGCGGCACAGTTATAAAAGCACTTACCCCACCTTCCTGCATTCAAGGGTTTTTGGGAAACCGTTCCCGTGATCTGCGCCGCTCTGAATTCTCCGACACGGTATATGGGCCGTTACCTGGGCCTTTGCGCAACCGCAACCCATGTCGCTCATTTATCGTTGTCGTCAATTGCTACTCTCCGAATAATCACCGATTTCTCCGCCATTTATTAAGGCTCAGTAACTGTTACTGTACAGCAGCTACTCCGATTTTTTCCTTCACGGTGTGATTTCTCCGGTATCTTCGCCTGTAGTTAGGGAACTGGCAACCTGCTTGGCTGGTTTTTCGTTACTTCTTTGTTTCTGACCCTGGCACCAAATGACTTCGTCATCTACTGTCAGGCTCGGGGACTAAGTGGGCACACTTCACCTTGCGGTGAATGTGCTTTAATTTGTTTTGGGGCTACGCCCGGGGACTGGCTGCCTGCTCAGCTGGTTTTCTGCTTTGGACCCTGGCACCAAATGACTACGTCATCTGCTGTCAGGCTCGGGGACTAAGTGGGCACACTTCACCTCGCGGTGAATGTGCTTGTTTTTTCTAAAAGACCTCATGCCTCTTGAAGCTAAAGAAGGTTATCTCCTTTCCTCGTGGTCGGACTCTAAGTGGGCACACTTGGACCACTGCGAAAAAAAATTCAATTCTAGACTTGAGCTCCTTACACCCTTATGGCAAGCCGTGCTTGGGACATGTTGCTCGGCGATGATCCATGTTGCTCGACGATGGTGCACGCTGCTCGGCAACTGCTCACAACTGCTCGACGACTCATTACGGTGGTCGGATCATGAGTTGGACTGCTCAGCTTTGGTTCGCACCTTCTCGAACAAGCTCAAGACGGCGTTGCACAACGGGTACAAGGTGCTCAGGGACTAGCTGTGGGGGTACGACCCCGGATACCCACGGCAGACCACATGGGCTGTGCCCCCAGGGGCGGCCTGACCCACAAGATGAAGTCTTGCGGGGCACGGTTTAGCTCGGCACCTCCCGCAAGACATAAGGAAGATATCCTGAAGATACTACGAGATCTGTTAGGATACGTACGATCCCATGATTCTTGTAATCTGTTATTACTTTCCAGTTATCTCTCAGATCTAACTAACTTGTAACCCTGCCCCCCAGACTATATAAGACGGGTAGGGACCCCCTCCAAAATCACGGCATATCATACGATAGCTAATACAGACCAACAGACCACAGGAGTAGGGTATTACGTCATACTGACGGCCTGAACCTGTCTAACTCGTGTGTCTCTGCTGCCTTCTTGTTCTTGATCTCACGCTCCTCTACCGATCAATCTACCTTCGTGGGATACCCCTCGGAGGACTGCCGATGATATTCTATCGACAATAACTTGCACTTTTCTTCTCCTTTTCCTCTCCAACATGATCCGTTTCAACACCAGCAACTTCTCCTTTGCAAATGTGCCAACACCACCAAGTGTTCACCATCTTGTGTATGTATGTTAGCTTTTCACAAATGTTTTCCAAAGGATTAGCCACTCAATTCACCATGCCACTCGATCCTAGCAACGATGCAAAGTTATATCACTCGAGTGGCACTAGATGACCGATAGCAAACAAGTTTGCCCCTCTTCATAGTACAGCCATCTATCCTAAGCCTGGTCATAAACTTCTCTACACACCTAGGACCAGTGAAATGAAATGCCCTATAGGCAATACCTTTGCCTTGCGTATTCCATTCCATCTCCTCCATCGTTGATGCAACACATGCACCAACCATATCACAAATGATATGATCCACTTCATATCATCACGTGACCTTGTTGGTTCATCGATCTTGACCTCACTTGCTTTTCACTGTTGCCTTCATCCATCGGCGCCAAGTCTTGCTCAAGCTTCACCGCCACGTGGTCCATCGCTCCAAAGCCTCCAACTTGCCCTTCACATTTGTAACTAGTCCATCAAGCCAAGTCTTGTCTTAATCTTCTCCACCTTAGTCACATGACTCCATGTCATGTCTCATATGCAATGAGCTCCTTCATCACATGTATGAGCTTTGCAACATATTCAAGCCATTTCACCTCTATGGCATGAGTTGCTCACACAAGTGTACCTACGGACTAATAACATGTGTATCTCACATTAAATACATTAGTCCACCTAGGTTGTCACTGAATTACCAAAACCAAACAAGGACCTTTCAATCTCCCCCTTTTTGGTAATTGATGACAACTCTTCAAAGATATGGAAATTAAGCTCTTTTGGATTCATGTTGCTTGCCCAAGCAATTTTACCATGTGTAAATGATTTTGGACAAGTACCACAAACCCGAATTGGTAGTATTAGCTCCCCCTACATATGTGCTAGAGTGTTTGGTTTGAAGCTCGCACATATAAATAGATTAGAATTGTGGGAGAGTAATTACTACCAAATGATGCTAAGGTGTAAAGAATAAACCTTTGAAGCGTGATACCAATCGGAGGTGCATCTTTAAGTTCATCCTTAGCACCGTGAGTAGCTAGACAACAAATATACTAGAAACCCCATGAGATCAACATTATAAGTAAGGTTCTAGTACCACATGTAAAAATACAAGTCTAGCTACCATCCTACGCATGCTAGTTATCAAATCATCATTCAACTTCTATCACTAGCATACAACAAACAAGCATGCATATCAAATTTAAAAACTTATGCAATGCAAGCAAGCACATGAATATGCACATATCAAATGCAACCAATCAAAGTTCAAGAGTGAAAGGATCTAACAATGCCTAGAGGGGGGTGAATAGGCTTATCTAAAAATTAACTACAAATGCTAAGTTCAAATTTGTCAGTCAATGTCGGAAGTCCCGACGTTTGGGTTGGAACTTCCGACGTCGTCAGAAGTTCCAGCACAAACGTCAGCAGTCCCGACGCCTATGTGAACTACAAAAGCAGTGCCAAATTCAACTTTGCGGATAAATAATCTTACAACCCCACTTTCTAGTGGTTTGGTGAAGATGTTGAATCACTCCCTTGATGCCGTAATGCCTCCAAACCGTAGATCGAGTCCAAACCCTAAAATGAAGTTTGGGAGAGAAAGAGACAAATAAATACAAGTAATCTCTAGCAATCACAACAACAAGCACACCGGACACAAGGATTTATCCCGAGGTTCAGCAACCCCACAAAGAAGCTCCTACGTCCTCGTTGTTGAGGTGACCACCAAGGTCAGAGTCTCTTCCACCTCCTTGCCTCTCTCAAAGCGACCACAAAGGTCCCTTGAGCTTTCCACTAAGAAATCGAAGGGTAATACACACTTCCCAAGGCTCTTCCACAAGATGGAAGCTCTTGGGCAATGCCTAGCCGACTAGGGGAAAAGCCCCAAGAGTAATAGACGCAAAACCAACCGGCTTGATGAAATAATCAAGTTCTAAAGCTTGCCAAAGTGATTCTCTCACTTAATCCACTCTCCTTTCACTCAAAACCCTAGGGGAATCGAAGATTGAAGCAAAGGAGGGAGGAGAGGGGTGCTCTTGTTGCTTGGGAGCTATTAGAACGAAGTTGGGTCAGCTGTAAATGAGTCCATAATGGTTAGAAGTGAAGAGAGGGGTATTTATACTCTAAGTAGAAATCTAACCGTTTAGATCTATGTCGGAAGTTCCGACGCAGATCTCGGGACTTCTAGCCTTTAACATAAACACTGTTCACATAGGGTCAGAAGCCCGCACATGCAAGTCAATGTCGGAACTCCCGGCAAATGTTAGAACTTTCGATGGTCGAAACTTCCGACGTGCGCAGACAGTCGTCCAGCAGAACCACCGATACCAGGACTCCTGGCTTGGGTCGGGACTTCCGACTGTCAAGAGTTCCGACTCACGTCGGGACTTCCAACGTCCACAGTCACCACGCAAGTTAAGTGACTGGGAGTCAGAACTTCCAGCATTTGTCGTGACTTCCGACGGTCGGGAGTTCTGGCTTACGTCAGGACTTCCGACACCAACAGTCACAGAAAAATATTCTATGTGTTCGTGGAGTGCTAGAGTGTCTCTCTTTTGATTTTATTTATATGCTTGAGCACTCTATCTTCCTCAGACCAACTAAGTTTGCATCCCTCTTTATAGTGCGGTGGATCCTAAACTCAAAAACAAAAATAAAACCTTTGGAGAGCGTTTTGAGTTCGTCTGCTTTTACAACTTTAAGAATTGAGGGATACCATTTCATCATTATCAACTCTTTGAATCTTTCATGGGACTAATAGCTGTGACATATCTCAATAAGATCATATTAGTCCCTAATTTGGATGTCATCAATACACCAAAACCCACATAGGGGGCAAATGCACTTTCAATCTCCCCCTTTTTGGTAATTGATGACAACCAACTTAGGCTTTTATAAGAATGAAAGAATTTAAAGCTTTTGAACCCCAAAATTTATGAAGAGCTCCCCCTTGATGTTTGCATGAATTTGAATTTCAATTAGAATCATCTATACATGATTTGCATACATCAATACAAAAGCTCCCCTGAAATTTTACAATCCGTGGGGTGCAACAAGTGTGTGTGAACAAATAGATATCCGTGAAAAGAAATGCAATATGACATGTTGTTTTACACAACAAGTAAAAAAGAGTATGATGGCCAAGATTTCAAAGTAAAACCTTGAAGCAACACATGGCCATCCAAAAACCATTCACCATCACAAGTATAGACAAGTACAAGCAAATAAGTTAGATAAATAACCATTACTTGTCCTACAATCATTCATCACAAACATATATATAAAGTTGTCCATCACAGGGTAGCCACCACACGGAATAGTTCACACAAGATAAAGGTTTTTAAGTCTCGAAACAAAATGACCAATAGCTAACTTATTACAAGATATCAAAGCCTAACACTCCCCCTTTGTCAACAAGTGCCAAAAGGGGTAGGCCGCATGAAAAACCAACTACTCATCCTCATAGTCATCATCCTCATCTTGGTCACTGTCCTCACCACCATCGTCGTCTTCATCATCATCATCCTCTATGTATTCCTCATCTTCTTTCGTCGCCTTGCCCTTGCCATGAGGGCGAGAAGTCGCATCATCTTCGTATGCCGCACAAGCCTCATCATATAAAGCCAATGGATCACAGGGAGGCACAAACAGCGGCGGAGGAGAAGACACAATCCCTGCGTGCTATTCCAACCGGTAGAGCCTCTCTTGCATATCGTGCTCACGTTGAGCACTAGCACAACACTGTCCAAACATGTATGTCATGAGGAACTTGAATTTGCTTGGCTTCTTACCCGAGGTGGAGGAAGAGAGGGACTCGGCACTAGAACAGCGAGCAACAGCAGCAGGTGGTGAAGCACCACGGCGAGAGCAAGAACCCGAGACACCTTTCCCTTTTGCTTTGGGTGCAGCACCTTTCTCCCGTAATTCTCTTGCAGTAGAGATGGATGTCTTGTTGGAAATCTTTTGGAGATTGTATTGAGTGTATATGGGGAACCGAATGCCGGACACTTGCTCAATGACATGCATAATGTATGGTGCATAGGGAAGATGCTTCACCGGATCCTCAGAAGCATCATGGATCTTGTTCCAAATATAGCGGCTGATGGAAAACTTCTCAAAATTATCGCCAAAGCGCTGAAGCACCTTATAAGAATCATCACGAAGGAAGGTGGAGTCACCTACCTTCGGATACAAGATCTGTCTCAGAATGTTATTAAGGACATAGTAATAGGGCTTCAGATATACTGTCTGTCCATCAGTTGTATGTCCATCAAGATACATGTGTTGGTATTCCTCCAAAGCTATGTCGTCATACTCAGTCAACTCAGGTGCAGTGCGGTCGGTGTGACTCAAACCAAGAAGGTGAGAGAAAGTGATGAAGTCCACCTTATAATGCTTGCCTTTAGTGGTGCAATGAATAAAGTCAATAGCACCGGTAGGGTCTCTCATGATGATAGGAAGCATAAAACTGATAGATGAGCTCATTGTTCTAATGCTTCCTAAACTCCAGCAAGTACGACAGCCCCATTGATTGTATATCATGAACCATCTACTCCAGCTCGGGCTCCTTGTACTTACCAAGAGAGTATGCATCAATGCACTTCATCTGAAGGACCGGTGGCTCCCTCTTCTTCAAAAACTTTAGATAGAGAATGGAATCATAAAAGTCATAATGGAATGGGTGCCAGAAATGATACTCAAGCCATAGATCCTTCTCGTCCTCAACATAAAGGTTCCTTCCCCTCATGGACCTGATGTCCTTAACCTAGTGACGATAGTCCACTGGTAGAGGAGGAGTCCAGCCACCAGCAGGATTCGGAGCCATGGTGGGCTCCCGCATGATCGACGAAACACCCATGAACGGAACAAGTTGAGAGACAACCCCCGGACCGTGAGTTGGGGTGCAAGTCGGTGGAGTTGCAATGGTGCAGCTGGCACGCTCAAGTGCTTCCTCTTCTTCATCAACAATTGGCACATCCCCAACAGAGGCAGGAGCAGGAGGAGGAGCGGTAGCCGATGACCCTTGGTCATCACGGCGATGGTTAGCACGGGAACCACCACCACCAGCATGGGGACCACCAGCACCAGCACGGGGATATGCCGCTTTGGTGCGGCCAGACGGCTTGGGGATAGCGGCACGATCTTGGTTCTTCTTGGATCGCTTTTCCCTATGACGCGAGGGACTGCCACCATCCATGACTACGAAGAACACGAAGTGGAACTAAGAAACAATACAACATGAAGTGAACAAACATCGAGAATTGAAGAAACATGAATGGAGTGGTCACCCTAGGGTCAGGAGTTTCGGCCGTAGTCGGGACTTCCGATAGCCGGAAGTTCTGGCCTAGCGTCGGGAGTTCCGACGGTCAGAACCTCCGACGGTCTCCGGGACCTCCGATGCCCATGGTGACCATCCCATTCATGGGGCTTGAAATTGTGACACACATTCATGCAAGGAGGATAGAGAAGTAGAGAGGGAGAAAGAATAGAGGCAAATTGCAAGGTACATTGGATTAGGGTTAAGGCGCCATGGTAGTACCTTGAATCGAGGAAAAAGGACACGAAGAGAAACGAAATCATAGTTCACGAACAAATCCACGAGCCCTAGCACCACCACGAACGGAATCACCACCACACCACTGAGCCGAGGAACATCAAAGCACGGGCAGTGGTTGGAAGAGCCGACAGGACTCCCGGCAGCGCAACCGGAAGAGAAGGGAGCCGAAACCTTCGATAGGCTGGAGCCACGGGCAGGGCGCGACGGCGCGAGGAGGAGCGAGTGGCAGCACGAGGGAGGGCGGGGGTGGCGCAAGGGAGGTGAGGGCGACGTGAGGAGAGGCGAGGGCGACGTGAGTGGAGAGAGAGAGGAAATAACCGCAGGCCGGGCCGGGTAAAAGAGATATAACCCGAGAACAAACAACGCGCGCGATCAAAAACTCAGATCTACGTCGGGACTCCCGGCTTACGTCGGGACTTTCGACGGTCGGGACTCCCGGCGCGAGCCGTGACTTTCTGGACATCGGGAGTTCCAACGTACGTCGGGACTTCCGACACAGGGAAACAGAAAAACACCTCAACCTACACTCACTCTACCATGTGGGGCAAAAATATGATGGACACTAACATTTTCACAAGTGACTAGATTTCATTCAACCAACACAAAGCAATAGTCACTCATGAAAATTATAAAATAGATTTTGAAAGTGTCACACAATGTTTTCTTAATTCTTTTCTCCTAACTAGATCAAACAAAATGTGTGTGCAAGGGATCAAGCCACGTTACGAGAATCAATGATATTTAGTTCACTCCTCAAAGCACAAAATCTTGACTCATCTAGGGGCTTTGTGAAGATATCGCTAATTGCTTTTTGGTGCTCACATGGTGAATGGCGATATCTCCTTTGGCTTCGTGGTCTCTCAAAAAATGATGCCAGATGTCTATGTGCTTTGTTCGATAGTGGTTTATAGGGTTGTTTGCCAACTTAATGGCACTCTCGTTGTCACACAAAAGTGGAATCTTGGTTAACTCACATCCAAAGTCTTTGAGGGTTTGCTTCATCCAAAGTAGTTGGGCACAGCATGCACCGGCCGCCACATACTCGGCTTCGGCGGTGGACAAAGCAACGGAATTTTTCTTCTTAGAGCTCCAAGACACCAAGGATCAATCAATAAATTGGCAAGTCCCGATAGTACTCTTTTGAGTTACTTTGCAACCGGCATAATCCAAATCGGAATAGCCAAGTAACTCAAAAGTGGAGCCCTTAGGATACCACAAGCCAAGATTAGGAGTGTGCACTAAATACCAAAAAAATCTCTTAACGGCCATCAAATGACATTCTTTCGGATTAGCTTGAAATCTTGCACACATGCACACACTAAGCATAATATCGGGCCTAGATGCACAAAGGTAAAGAAGGGATCCAATCATGGAGCAATATACCTTTTGATCGATGTCCTTTCCTCCTTGATCAAGATCAAGATGTCCATTGGTTGGCATGGGTGTCTTGATGGGCTTGGCCTTGTCCATGTTAAACTTGTTCAACATATCGTTGGTGTACTTGGTTTGACTTATGAACGTGCCATCCTTGAGTTGCTTGATTTGAAATCCAAGGAAGAACTTCAACTCTCCCATCATGGACATCACGAACCTATTTGTCATTATCCTACTAAATTCCTCACAAAAAGCCACATTAGTACTACCAAATATTATGTCATCGACATATATTTGGCAAACAAAGATATCATTATTGACTTTGCGAGTAAACAAAGTAGCATTGGCCTTTCCTATCTCAAAACCTTGTTTGAGTAGGAAATCCTTCAAACAATCATACCAAGCTCTAGGGGCTTGTTTGAGCCCATAGAGCGCCTTGTCGAGCTTGTAGACGTGGTTTGGATACTTGGGGTCTTCAAAGCCCGGTGGTTGCTCTACATACACCAACTCAGATAGGGGGCCATTGAGAAATGCACTCTTCACGTCCATTTGATATAGCTTGAAGTCATGATGAGCGGCATAGGCAAGTAGAATACAAATTGATTCTAGCCTAGCCACCGGTGCTTAGGTCTCCCCAAAATCCAAGCCTTCAATTTGAGTGAATCCTTGAGCCACCAACCTTGCCTTGTTCCTTGTTACCACGCCATGCTCATCCTGCTTGTTGCGGAAGACCCACTTGGTTCCAATCACATTTTGCTTGGGCCTTTCCACCAAGGACCAGACTTCATTCTGAGTGAAGTTGTTCAACTCCTCTTGCATGGCTATCATCCAATCTAGATCATCAAGTGCCTCTTCCACCCTACGAGGTTCCAAAGGAGAAACAAACGAGTAATATTCACAAAAACTTGCTAAACGAGAATGTGTAGTTACCCCTCGTCGAATGCTCCCCAATATGTTATCAATGGGATAATCCCGTTGAATGGATTGATGCACTCTAGGATGTGGCACTTGAGTTGATCTTTGGATAGGGCCATCATCATCATCATCATGGTCATGATCGATTGGAGGATCACAATCATGAGCTTGTGGAGGGTTGACTTCACTTCTTTCTTCATTGTTGAGTTGAGGTTGAGCTTGCTCATTGTTGACACCATCTTCATGAGAATGACCTTGTGCTTCATTTGATCTCCCATCTTTATTATTTCTTGTTGTGGAAGCTTCACCATGTTCATTGGATGACACATGATGAATGGTTGGATCAAGATCATCATGCACAACATGGTCTTCATCTTCGTCTTTGATGGGCTTTACTTCACCAATGGCAAGCTTCTTGATTGCTTTGTGTGTAGCTTCTTCATTACCTCCAATCTCAACATTGACTTGCTCCTTTTGAGAGCCGTCAGTTTCATCAAAAGTCACATCTACCGCGATTTCAATCAAACCGGTGGTTTTATTGAAAACACAATATCCATGTTCGTTAGTACCATAACCAAGCATGAAACCTTCATCAACCTTTGGTGCAAACTTAGAGCTTTTGGATTTCTTGTTAAGTATGAAACACTTGGATCCAAAAACTCTAAAGTAGTGCACCTTAGGCTTTTTACCGGTTAGAAGTTCGTAGGCGGTCTTTTCTCTTTTCTTGTGAAGATATAAGCGGTTGATAGCATGGCATGCCGTGTTGACCGCTTCCACCCAATAGTTGGTTGGAGTCTTGTACTCATCCAACATTGCTCTTGCGGCTTCTATGAGCGTTCGGTTCTTCCTCTCCACAACACCATTTTGTTGTGGAGTGTATGGAACCAAAAACTCATGCTTGATTCCTTCTTCATCAAGAAACTCTTCAATGTTGGTGTTCTTGAACTCTGTCCCATTGTCACTTCTAACTCTCTTGATTTTGACATCAAACTCATTTTGGGCTCTTCTTGCAAACTTTTTGAAGATACCTTGGACTTCACTCTTTTCACGCAAAAAGAATACCCAAGTGAAACAAGAATAATCATCAACAATTACGAAACCATATTTGTTACCACCAATGCTTATATAAGCAACGGGTCCAAATATGTCCATGTGAAGCAACTCCAATGGCCTTTCGGTTGTCACAACATTCTTGACGGGATGTTTAGCTCCAACTTGTTTTCCCGCTTGGCGCTACAAATCCTATCTTTCTCAAAAGAAACATTTGTTAGTCTAAGAATGTGTTCGCCTTTTTGAAGTTTGGCCAAGTTCCTCATCCCAACATGGGCAAGTCGGCGATGCCATAACCAACCCATGCTAGATTTTACCATTAAACAAGTCTCGGGATTTACTCTATTTGATGTGAAATTAACTAGATAGAGTTTCCCTTTTAAATGACCCGTAAATGTAATAGAGGAATCCTCCCTTCTATAGACTTCCACACCCTTATCCGTAAAAAGACAATTGTATCCCATCTCACAAAGTTGTGAGACGGACAACAAATTGTATCTCAACGAACTCACAAGTAAAACATTTAAAATAGAATTATCATTTGATATAGCAATTTTACCTAAACCGAGGACTTCTCCTTTTCCATTGTCACCAAACACAATATTTCCACTTTGATCATGACTTGGTTGGAATGATGTGAACATGTCCTTCTCTCCGGTCATATGATTGGTGCATCCACTATCCAACACCCAACTTGTTCCACCGGAGGAATATTCCTACAAAGACAAATTAAGCTTTTGTTTTAGGTACCCAAAAAGATTTGGGTCCTAGGGGGTTAGTCACATAAAACTTGGGCACCCAAACACTTCTCATAATTTCCTTTCTCTTTTGGGCACCAACATACTTAACCACAATCTTGCCATCCTTGCCCCCAACAACACATATAGTCACTAGCATAGCACCGTGGAAGTGGTGCTTGTGGCTTGGGGGCCTCGTACTGCTTCGTCTTGATTGTCTTGTTACTTGTAGGCTGGATCTTTGGAATGTATACTTTGTTGTTGTCCTTGCATATAAGCTCATCAAGAGCAACGCCCTTGTTGAACTTCACACAAGGCACACCATTGATCATGTTCCTTCCATTGACCTTTCCATCATACCTATTGTAGCCAATGCCTTTCTTGATTGATGGGTGCCTTGATGACTTGTATATAGTCTTGTTGGATTGCTCTTGACACTTGCACCCATTCTTCAAGATCATCTTCAACCTATAAATCTCCTTGTCTTTCTTCTCTAACTCAACAAGGTTAGTTGTATATGCATTCACATCAATTTTATAGCATCTTTTACAACCATTACTAGTGGAAACATTAGAGTCTTCGGTTGCCTTAGAAGAAGTTGAAATGCTAGCCCAAAGAGTACTATAGTTTAGCTCAAGATTTTGGTATTTTTCTTCCAAGCTTGTGAGGCTTTCTTGAGCTATACTCTTCTCATTCTTGAGGCTAGCTACTTGATCATTAACCGAGAAATGTTCCTTAGTCAATTTCCCAATTGAGTCATTAGCTAAAGATAATTCAACGGTTAACTTCTCAACCTTCATCTTTTCCCTGGCGATAGATGCTTCAAGAGCAAGGTTTTTCTCTCTCTCTTGAGTGATTATATCTCCTTGCATCTCTAAGCATCTATCCCTCTTCTCTAATTTCTTCATTAGTGTTTTTATTTTAGTGAAGGCCTTTTTACCAAATTTCTTTATCATGGTTGCTTTAATTTCTTCTATGTTATCATCACAACTATCATACTCATCACTAGAGGGATCGGGTGTAGTATGTACCTTCTACCCTTTTACCATGAGACAAGTTGGGGTGTAGTAGTCGTTGTCGATGAGGTTGGAGAAGAGCTTCGGTGGTGAAGATAGGTTGGGGAAGAGTTTTGGTGGTGAAGTTGAGTCGGGTAAGATCATGGTCGGTGAAGAAGAGTAGTGGATGGCGATGTTTGCAGCTCCCTTCTTATTCTTCTCATCATCACTTGAGTCACTATCACTTGACTCCCATTCTTCCCTAAGATGAGCTTCACCTCTCTTCTTGCCATTGTTCTTCTTGTCTTCATCCTTATCATGCTTATGCTTCTTCTTCTCATTAGGACAATCGGCTATGAAGTGACCGGTTTGACCACATCCATAGCAAAACCTATTTTTGAATCTCCTTTTTCCATCACCATAGGTCGTGCGGTTGCTTTTCTTCTTTATAAACTTTCTAAGATTTCTAATCACAAATGCAACCTCCGCATCGGAATCTTCTTCTCCACTTGAGGATTCATCCTTCACTTTCTTCTTCTTCTCTTGACTTAAACCTTGACCTTCATGTTGTTGAGTTGCTTTAAGGGCTGCACTCTTGTTGTATCTCATTGCATTAGGATTTTGATTGTGAGCATTGATTGCATCTTCATCTAGACACTCATGATGCTTGAGTTTTGAAAGAACTTCTTGGGGTGTCATCTCATCATAACCGGGCCTTTCCATGATCACGGACACTAGCATGTTGTTCTTGGCTCTATAGGTTCTCAACATCTTTCTAGCAACCTTGTTGTCATCCCATTCGGTGCTTCCAAGAGCTCTTATGCGGTTGACCAATGCCATGAGCCTATCAAACATGGATTGTGTTGTTTCATTTTGCAAGAACATAAATCTTTCCAATTCACCATGAAGTAACTCAATGTTGCCTTTTCCCACACTTCTATCTACTTCAAATGACACTTTCAAAGTATCCCAAATTTGTTTTGCACTTTCCATTCCATTCACTTTTCTAAACTCATCCGGAGCTAGGCTTGACACAAGCAATGCTACGGCTTGTGCATTTTGATGGAGGTTGTGCACTTCTTCCGGAGTTATCTCTCTATCTTCATCGGTTGGAATCATCACACCAACATCCACAACTTCTCAAAGTCTTGCGGCAATGAGATGCATCTTCATCTTGTAAGACCAATCGGTGTATCTTGTTCCATCAAAGTGAGGTGACTTGCCAATGTTGACGGATAGAGTATGTAGTGTTGAACCTTTTATGAGTTGTCCATAGTCAAAACTCATGTTTGAATATATTCCCTTTCCATGAGCATGCTCACCGGCTCCAATATCACTAGCGGCATCTTTGTTTGCTCCATTCTTGTCACTTGTATCATTCTTGCCACTTATTGCATCATCAACCTTCTTGCTCAATTCTTCCTTCATCTTGCTCATCTCATCTTTCATATTTTTCATTTCATCTTGAAAGAGCTTGACTTGAGCACTCATCAACTCTTCAGCTATTTTCTTCGCCATTTCGACGGCAACAGCTTGCATCTTGTTGGACTCCGACATTGTTTCTTCTTACGCGGTGAAGCGCTAAAAGAAGACCTCGCTCTGATACTAATTGAAAGGATCTAACAATGCCTAGAGGGGGGTGAATAGGCTTATCTAAAAATTAACTGCAAATTCTAAGTTTAATTGTCAATCAATGTCGGAAGTCCCGGCGTTTGGGTCAGAACTTCCAACGTCATCAGAAGTTCCGGCACAAACGTCAGCAGTCCCAACGCCTACGTGAACTACAAAAGCAGTGTCAAATTCAACTTTGCGGATAAATAATCTTACAACCCCACTTCCTAGTGGTTTGGTGAAGATATTGGGTCACTCCCTTGACGCCGTAATGCCTCCAAACCGTAGATCGAGTCCAAACCCTAAAATGAAGTTTGGGAGAGAAAGAGACAAACAAATACAAGTAATCTCTAGCAATCACAACAACAAGCACACGGGACACAAGGATTTATCCCGAGGTTTGGCAACCCCACAAAGAAGCTCCTACGTCCTCGTTGTTGAGGTGACCACCAAGGTCGGAGTCTCTTCCACCTCCTTGCCTCTCTCAAAGCGACCACAAAGGTCACTTGAGCTTTCCACTAAGAAATCAAAGGGTAATACAAACTTTCCAAGGCTCTTCCACAAGATGGAAGCTCTTGGGCAACGCCTAGCTGGCTAGGGGAAAAGCCCCAAGAGTAATAGACGCAAAACCAACTGGCTTGACAAAGAAATCAAGTGCTCAAGCTTGCCAAAGTGATTCTCTTATTTAATCCACTCTCCTTTCACTCAAAACCCTAGGAGAATCGAAGATTTGAGCAAAGGAGGGAGGAGAGGGGTGCTCTTGTTGCTTGGGAGCTGTTAGAACGAAGTTGGGTCAGCTGTAAATGAGTCCATAACGGTTAGAAGTGAAGAGAGGGTATTTATACTCTAAGTAGAAATCTAACCGTTCAGATCTACGTCGGAAGTTCTGACGCAGATCTCGATACTTCCGGCCTTTAACAAAAACACTGTTTAGACAGGGTCAGAAGCCCGCACATGCAAGTCAATGTCGGAACTCCCGACAAACGTTGGGACTTCCGACAGTCGGGACTTCCGACAGTCGGGACTTCCGATGGTCGGGACTTCCGACATACGTCGGGACTTCTGATGTGCGCAGTTAGACAACCAGCCAGCACCGCTTTAGGTGTTGGGACTCTCGACATGGGTCGGGAGTTTCGACGTGCATAGACAGCCGGCCAGCAAAACCACCAATGCCGGGACTCCCGGCTTGGGTCAGGACTTCCGACTGTCAGGAGTTTCGACTCACGTTGGGACTTCCAGCGTCCACAGTCACCGCGCAGGTTAAGTGACTAGGAGTTAGAACTTCCGGCATGAGTCATGACTTCCGATGGTCAGGAGTTCCGGCTTACGTCGGGACTTCCGACACCAACAGTCACAGAAAAATATTCTATGTGTTCGTGGAGTGCTAGAGTGCCTCTCTTTTGATTTTATTTATATGCTTGAGCACTCTATCTTCCTCAGACCAACTAAGTTTGCATCCCTCTTTATAGTGATGCGGATCCTAAACTCAAACAAAAATAAAACATTTGGAGAGCATTTTGAGTTCGTTCGCTTTTACAACTTCAAGAATTGAGGGATACCATTTCATCTTTATCAACTCTTTGAATCTTTCATGGGACTAATAGCTGCGACATATCTCAATAAGATCATATTAGTCCCTAATTTAGATGTCATCAATACACCAAAACCCACATAGGGGGCAAATGCACTTTCAATGAGCTTGCTCCCCCTACTTGTGTGCTTCTCTTGTCCAAGAATTTTGATCCCACTTCATTCTTCAATGTTGCTCCCTCTTTATCCATGTCCAACTTCAACTTCTCCCCCATGATGCATTTCATATCTTTGTTCCAACTTCTCCCCCTTTGTTATCAATTTTTATAAAAGGTGTGCTTCTTATTGATACAAAGGATTGCATTGGGGTAGATGGTTGATACTTGAATCTCGCATTTTTTATGGACACTACCAAAAATGTTGGAATGACACCACTTGTAGCCCTTGAGATACCTCATATAGGATCTTTGACCTTGATACCAATCGGTGGGACACCTCCCCATATGCCATAGCATGGGTCATCCACTTGATAAACTTGAGCTCTTGTTGGTGAGGGAACTTTCTCCACTTGATGATCACTTAAGGTTAAGGATCACTTGTGGATCCACCATTTGATGTGCTAGATACCACTTGTATGAATGCTACTTGTAACAAAGCGATAATCTAGATATACCACGTGTAAGAACCATCATGGAACCACTTGTAAGATTTGTCAATTATATCCATTTCTTGAACACTTGTCATCTTCATGAGCTTCTATGTTTGACTTGAACTAGATTGATTTGCCTAAGCTTTCAAGTGCGGTTTGAACCCTCTCTAAGCTTATTCACACACATTAAGCGGTTATCTTATCAAGGTTGTACTTGTCACTTGTTGGCAATCCAAAAAAATCAAGTACTTGGGTTCACTAGCTCATGAACAAACTCATGTACTACCACTAGAACAAATAACCATTCAAGCAATAGTGGTAGGTTATGAATTTTAAAAATTTTATTTGTCATGCATGATCCTATAAGCATGTACTATATGCACTAACCACATACTAGTAAGGGATGAAATGATCATGCACATGACAATGATACCTTTGCTATGTTGGAGTAGAGGATAGTCATTAGTTTCTAATGTAGCTCCATAATAGCAATATGAAGTACAATTATAAGCTTGGTGAAGACCAATATTAGCATTTGAATTCTATTCTTCACCCATATGAAATGAGAACCACTTATGATCAAGTACATTAACTCTTGTTGTGGTGGGCTTGCTTCTTCATTTCTTCATTGCTTGCATGAGAGCACTATATGTGAGAATAACACTTGAATTCCAATGAGTTGGTCTCTTTTTGGGTGTTGCTTGCTCTCTAGATCAACCCTTTTGATTTCTTCAACTAAGCATCCCAAATGTCCCTTAGATTACCACTTTCATATTAGCCTTCTAAGTACCACACTTGGTTCACCTACCAAAGGTGGCAAGCCCCTACACATAGGGAGAAGTGACATCTTCAAAGAACCATCCTTGATACTCGCTTGAAATGATTTGATTGATTGATCCAAGTGATGGACTTAACTTGATGAATAATCTTGAATTCTTCTTTAAGTCCTTTTTCTTTCTACTTGTTTAAGTCTTTTTCTTTCTACCAAATGATTTCCAATTATCACTACAACTTAAACATAATCTTCATCTTGAGTTTGATCTTGATCTTCAATTTGAGTACCAAATATGTGCCAAAAACACTCCACAATCAAATGGCCTTATAATATTTGATTTTCATGTTTCTAGCTCATATTAAAACCAAAATTAGGTTCCTCAACCACTTATAAACAAATTTCTAACTTGAGGACCTTTCAATCAAAGTGACTCTTGATGAATCCAATAATTGTCACTTTTCTGGCAGATTTTGTACCCTTCAATGACAAATCCATATCTCCCAATATACAGATTCAATTACCACAAAATTTAGTGGAGATGTACTTCACTAAGTCATATAACAGCTGTAAAAATTTCGACTTCATTTGACTTCTAGATTGCTACCAGATTTTAATTCTTCCACCATTGCTACTTGCTGAAAACTGCTGCACTATAGCTGACAAGATTCACTCAAAAACCAAAGCATTTATTATCTAATTCTCATGAAATTTATACAGAACTTAATACCATAAGTTTAGAGCATGCATACCAATTTTCAAGCCAATCCAAATATATTTGATGACACAAATTCAGACTTGATCTCAGCTAGCTCAGTTTTTCAAATATAGGACAGATTTCTACTAATTGAGCTACTCTTCATCAAATTGAAACAACTTTTAAATAGACTTGTTTGAATACTTTGACAAGACATATATCCATTCAATCCACTTACTAAATGTCATCTTATGAATTTATCCATTCAAACCAACTCAAATTTTATTTCTAAGCATTTAATCCATTCAATCATCTTTATAGCAAGCAACATGTGCATATCCAATTCAAACACCTTATACACACCCAAATGAATAAGATTAACTAGAAATATACCTTGGTTAGCTCATGATCATCCATAGCAAGCTTCAACTTAAATATTTGCAAGCCACCAAATATATCCAATAAATTACCACAACTTGAATTATAACACTTGTATGTTGTAGCACTTTAGACTTCACTTGTTTTGTCTTGGCATTGGGATAAGATTGGCAATAGGCTTCAATATTTGACTCAACATATGATGAACAATAAGAATTACATTGAACCAAGCCTCCAATGCTATGGTACCTACACACATTCATCCACTTTTTGATGGTACCCAAACTAGTTTGGATCCTCTCAAGTTAGGAGCAACATACTTAGGCACGGCCTTAGTATGAATAGCGGGATATTTTGTAATAGCAACTATAGAGGTACCATTACCATCCTTTCTAAGCTCAATATTATCATCAATTGAAATAGGCTTAGAATTATTACCTAGGGGATATGAATTTGCCACGTGTCCCCTTTCCCGGTATGAGTAGCACTTTCTTTTTAATTGAGCCTTCTCTTCATTGCTCATGTTGTGCTTCTCATTGCCTTGCTTCTTCTTGTTTGCTTGAGCCTTCTTCTCAAGCTTGTTTAGATAACCTGAAGCTAGGTGGCCCAATATGTCACAACTATGGCACTTGATGTCAGCAATCATCTTTATCTTTTCTTCTTTGTTCTTGCTCACTTTATTTGCATCTTGATTCATCCTTGGACACATTGCCCTTTCTCTTACATTTTCACCCCTTCTTGTTTTCTTCTTCTTCATCATCAAATCACCACCATCTTTATAGTTGATCTTGATTTGAACTTGGCGCTTCTCTTCTTGCTCAACTTGTGGCTTTGGTTGAGGCTTTACTAGTTGCTTCACCAATTCCTTGGTTGGGCACATAGAGGTGAGATGACCCCATGTGTGTGAAATTGCATTTGCCTCCTATGTGGGTTTTGGTGTATTGATGACATCCAAATTAGGGACTAATGTGATCTTAATAAGATATGTCATAGCTATTAGTCCCATGAAAGACTCAAAGAGTTCATAAAGATGAAATGGTATCCCTCAATTCTTGAAGTTGTAAAGGCGGACGAACTCAAAGCGCTCTACAAAGATTTTATATTTTGTTTTGAGTTTAGGATCCGTCACACTATAAAGAGGGATGCAAACTTAGTTGGTCTGAGAAAGATAGAGTGCTCAAGCATAAAAATAAAATCAAAAGAGAGACACTCTAGCACTTCACGAGCACGTAGAATATCTTTTCGAGACTTTTGGTGTCAGAAGTCCCGATGAAAGTCGGAACTCCCGACGGTCATAAGTCCCGACTTAGGTCGGAAGTCCCGAGGCCCAGTCACTTAGCCTGCATGGTGACTATGGCTGTTAGAAGTCCCGACGTGAGTCAAAACTCCCGATGGTCGGAAGTCCCGACATCTGGACCTTGGCTGGCTCGCTAACCGCTCTCATCGGAAGTCCCGACGTACGTTGGGAGTCCCAACCGTTGGAAGTCCCGACGTACGTCAGGAGTTTCGATGTTGACCTGCTCGTAGTGACTTTGACCTAGCTGTGAACAGTGTTTTCTTTATAGGTCAGAAGTCTCAAGATCTGCATCGGAACTTCCGACGTAGATCTGAATGGTTAGATTTCTACCTTGAGTATAAATAGCTCTCTCCTCTCTTCTAACCGTGACTCACTCATTCATTGCAACCTACTCACGGTCAAAACAGCTCCCAAGCATTCAAGACTCCCCTCTTCTCTCCCCTTTACTTCAATCTTCAATTCTCCTATGGTTTTGAGTGAAAGGAGAGTGGATTGAGTGAGAGCATCACTTTAGCAAGCTTGAGCACTCGATTTCTTCGTCAAGCCGATTAGATTTGAGTCTATTACTCTTGGGGCTTTGCCCCTACCTAGCTAGGCGTCGCCCAAGAGCCTCCGTCTTGGGGAAGAGCCTTGGGAAGTTTGTATTACCCTTGATTTCTTAGTGGAAACCTCGAGTGACCTTTGTGGTTGCTTTGAGAGAGGCAAGGAGGTGAAAGAGACTCCGACCTTTGTGGTCACCTCAACAACGAGGACATAGGAGCTCATTTGTGGGGTTGTCGAACCTTAGGATAAATCCTAGTGTCCCGTGTGCTTGTTGTTGTTGAGACTTGTGCTATCACTTTTATTCTTGTGTATCTCTTCCTCCCCAAAGATTTTCTTAGGGTTTGGACTCGATCTACGGAGTGGTGACCTTTCGGCGTCAAAGGAGCAACCCCAACGCGTTATCTTACCACTAGGAAGTGGGGTTGTAAGTTATCAAAGTCACAAAATTCATTTTAGTACTTGTAGTACATTTCCCGTAGGCATCGAGACTTCTGACAGTTTGCGCCGAAACTTCTGACGATGTTGGGAGTTCCGACCCAAACTATCGGGACTTCCGATAGTTGCTGACAAGTGACTTTGTGTTTTGTGTAGAATTTTTTAGATACGCCTATTCACACCCCCCCCCCTCTAGGCATTGTTTAGATCCTTTTAGTGTGGTACTTGAAGCACTTGACATGCTTTAACCTCTCTTCTTCTTTCTTCAACTTGAGCTTTTTTCGTTGGGGCAACCATTTGCATGATGTCCCACTTCATGGCATTCGAAGCACATGAAATGAGATAGCTTCATTTGTTCTTACTTCTTCATCTCTCTTTCATATCTTCTCTTGCCCCATCTCTTGCCTTTGATCTTGCTTTTGTTGAAGCCAATGCCACTCATGTCATTGCGGCTTTCTTGATGACTGACTTTGCTAGTCTTAAAGCCGATGCCACTCTTATCACCAAAGTTTCTTTGAGTCTTCAACATATGCTCAAAGGTAACTTGAGAGTTGTAGCACATCTCTAACTTGTTGCTCAATTTCTTCACTTTATTTTTGAGCTCATTGTTCTCCTTCAAAAGGTTAGTCTCACAAGACAAAGAAGTAGAACAAGCATCTAAATGTGAAGAACATGGCATAGCTAATAATTCATCACAAGAGGTGGATACATGCTTCTTGCCTACATCACAAGGGTTAGTAACAATATGTGATTGATCATTTGACCCATGTGATGAGCTCTCACTAGTTTTAATCTTTTCATTGTAAAGCTCTTTAGTGAGAAAAGCATGGTCATGTACCAAGTTATCATGAGCAACACTAAGTTCCTCATGAGCCAATTTTAGCTCCTCATGTGAACAAATAGTAGCATAAAGTAGATTCTTTTGTTGTTCACATGTGTTCTTTAGAAAAGAGTTTTCAATTTTCAATTTCTCGGTTTTAGCCATCTCTTTTTCTAAAGCTTTGATCATGCAACTATATCTATCTAGAAGCTCCTCATATGAATCAAGATCAATCACATTTGCATTAGATATCTTAGTGTCATCTTATGACATGAAGCAATGTGATGTAGTTGGAGAGCTTGAAGAAACATCACTCTCATAGCCCGAGCATGACCCATCATCATCACCTTCAATCTTGTCAAGTGATCTTCTGGTAGAATCAACATCATCATCATCATCACTTGACAATGACATAGAGCAATCTTCCACAATCACCAAATTGTGGTCATGCTCAACACACTCATGCGCCTCCTCCTTGGGATCATCATCATCATTTGAGACCGTCCCATATTTCTTGTTGAGATAACTCCAAATCTCATGGGTGGTTTTCATGTCAATGATCTCTTCGAATATGCTACCATCCAAACATCTATACATGATGTCAATAGCTTGGGTATCGAGATCTAGCCATTTCTCTTGTGCTTGAGTTAGAATATTTTCATCAAACACATGAGAAAGGCCTACATCTACCATCCACCATATTTGAGGGCAAATAAACTTAAAATTGCATATCATCCAATTTTTTCACCGTGCAAAGTATGTGCCATAAAAAATGTGTGGACAATCAACATCTAGCCCATAAGTTGCCAACCTCTTGGGTCAGTGAAGACCACAAATGAGAGACCTAGCTCCAATACTATGTGTAGGGTAGAGATGGCGGACTAGAGGGGGGTGAATAGTCCTTTCTAAAAATTAAACGCATCGGCTAACTAAAACAAATGCGGAATTAAAACTATCAGTCTAGCCAAGACTACACCCCTCTATCTAAGTTCACAAGCATCTTATAAAGATCCTAATTAGGCAACAAAGGTGGCGGGCTAGCTAGAGCTCACCTAATCAATTCTAGAGCTAGGTCACACAAACCTATGCACTAGTACTTCAAGCAGCGGGGGAGCTCCTACACATGCTAGTAAGCAAAAGCACGAAGTCACCTAAGCTCACTAGCAATGCTCAATAACAAGGTTACACAAGCCAAATTATAGAGCACAAATTACTTAGCTACACAAACTAAGCAATGTGACTAATAAGATTACTCAAACCGAATTAGTCACGCAAGGGAGCTACTTCTATGCTACACAAGCAAGAAGGTAACTAGCAAGCTACACAAGCTAATTAATTACAAGAGCAACTACACAAGCACAATGTATATGAAAGTAATTACAAGCTTGTGTAAGGGGATTGCAAACCAACGGGAAGACAAGGATGACACGATGATTTTTATCCTGAGGTTCACGTGTTTGCCAACACGCTAGTCCCCGTTGTGTCGACCGTTCACTTGGTGGTTCGGTGGCTAATTGGCACCACACCAAGCCCACACATTGGGTACCACAAGAACCCCATGAACCAAGTGAGTGTAGCTCAATGACATGCTCAACTAGAGTTGCTCTTCACGGCTCCCGTGTGGTGAGTACAATACTTCTCACAATCACTTCTCTAGAGCACCGCATAATCTTCTTTGCATGCTTCGATGGAGACCACCACCAAGCCAACTAGGAGGTGGCAACCTCCAAGAGTAACAAGCACCGCCGGCTTGCAACTCGATCACCTAGTGCCACTCGATGCAATCTCATAATGCAATGCACTAGAATCACTCACTCGCAATGGATTCACACTTCTCGCAAGCACAAGTGAGTTAGAGGCTTATCAAACCAATCACACACAAGGGCAACACATACCTAATGTGCTCAACCTAAGCTAAGCCCGAGCTCCACCTCTATTTATAGCCCCCAAGCCAAATAGAGCCGTTGGAGCCTTAGAACACATTTCTGCGCGGTCACCGGACAAGGGGTGGCGGTGCCCCAACGGTTGACATGCAATGGCTAATTTAAACTAGTCATTGAGACCCTAGCACCAGACATAGGGCGTGGTGCACCGCCCTAGGGGTGGCGGTGCCCCCCGACGAGTTTCCCCCCTCTCTAGAAAAAAGGGGCGATGCCACACCGCTATGGTCACCGGACAGTCTGGTAACTAAAACTTGCTCCAAATTGAGATCCACCACCTCAGGCTTGTAGAGCATTTCATTAGCTTTCCAAAAAGTCCTAGATCATCAAAATTAGATTTCGAAGCTAGGAGTTATGCCCGAAATATGAAAGGGTGCTGCTGCTGTTTTTGGGCACCGCCCCTGGCACCGTCGTAGGGTGGTGGTGCCCACTTTTTGGCCACCGGAAAGGGTGGTGCCACCCTCTACATTGGCTGCAAATTGGCTATGAGTTAGGTTGCAACTTCTGACCCCCGGACAACCATAACTTGCTCTTTTCTTCTCCTTTTCCTCTCCACCTTGATCTGTTTCAACACCAACAAGTTCTCCTTTGCAAATGTGCCAACACCACCAAGTGTTCACCATCTTGTGTATGTGTGTTAGCTTTTCATAAATGTTTTCCAAATAACTAGAGTATAGTTTTCATGTTATAATCTTAACATATGAACTAGCATATAGTTTGTGTGTTATGAGCTTAACATGTAGAACTTTATGCTTAACCATTCATATAACTTGTATGAGTAGAGGTAGAGCTATGTTGAGGTGGCGGTTTGTCGTTCCTTCAGGTTTGCCCATGTCTTATGCTTGTTGATCCGTAGGGTCAGAGTCCTAGGGGGATATGGGTAGTTTCTTTGTACACGAGCGTGGTGCCCGGGTGCATGGGAATCTTCATATATGACGGTCCTCCTCGGTTGAGGGTAGGCGGCAGGTGGTGACAGCCCTACCCATCCCTTGTAATCCTCCATGTTCGGGTATTGGGTAGGAGTCTTAAAGTCTCCCTGGCTTGCTGGCAGACCAGTGCCCGGAGATCTCTCCATCCATCTTATACTTAGTTCTAACTCTAATCATGAGATTTGTATGATCGTTAACTGTTCTTTGCACAGCTATATTAGAACATGTCTGCTCCACTTAGGAACATTCTTTTATTCTTTATTTTCCTTTTAATCCTTGAGGTTGGCCCAAGTGTGTGTCCACTATCCTTGAAATACTATTTTTACCCCTGTCATAGACTATTGGTTCACTATGCAAGTATATAAATCTTGTTCATATCCATACTAGACTCTTTATACCTTGCCCTCCTTTGGGAAAATATAAATAACAATACCCTGAATACTTCTGGGTGAAATGCTACAACGATAGATCCGTGCGTTTGCGGATATTATTTCTGTAATCGTTAAGAACTATCATGGTTGGTATTTCTTGGCGGCGTCGCTAAGGTTTACTCAATCTTAGTGATGGTGCGAAGAAATACCAACAGGCGTTTTTGGTGTCACTACTAGGGATGAACTCTAACTGCAAACTTGGTAGTGATGCTAAGGAATGCCAACAAGCATTTTTGGCGTCGTTGCAGAGGAGGGCATAGGTTAAAAAAATTTAGTAGGGCATGATCATGATCACATGCATGTAATGGCAGCCATAGTTTATGCAGGCTAACTCTGCTTTTTTCTCCTTGTTGTTGATGAAAACAGGATAGTGTATGACCGATTTCGGTCTACTGGAAAACTACATCGATAATCCGAAGGCGCTCCTAAGGAAGAACAGGTCCCATACTGCTTCTTCTTCCATCACTCCGCCGGCAATTGAACCAGTCACCCCCGCACCATCCGCTACTTCACTCATGGCCAAGTCACTCCGCACCTACTCCATCCCCGCTGTTGCAAACGTGCCTATTGGGCCCGCTGTCAACACGGGCACTAGAAACTTCGAGCTTCGCACTGGCCTCATCACGATGTGGTTTGCCTAGTGAGGACGCGAACACGTAGCTCCAACACTTCCTTGAGTTGTGCGACACCATCGTCATCAAAGACGTCGCACCAGCAAGTATCAGGCTCCGTCTGTTTCCCTTCTCCCTCGAGGGGAAGGCAAAACAGTGGTTTTACAAGGAGAAGGAAGCTATCAACACATGGGATAAATGTTCCATGGTGTTCCTCGTGAAGTTTTTCCCCATGGGCAAAACTAATGCCCTAAGGGGGAAATTTCAAACTTTCAGCAGACTTCAATGGAATCCATCCCCGAGGCATGGGAGAGGCTACAAGATTACATTCAAGCCTGCCCACACCATGGGATGGAAAACTAGCTCGTGCTCCAGAACTTCTACGAGGGGCATACGCCCATGTCGAAGGGGCACGTAGATGCCACTGCTGGAGGCACGTTTCTTTCCCTCACCATCAATGGAGCCACGGCTCTCATTGAAAAGATGGTGGACAATCAAAGCTGGGGGAAGAAAGAAAACAACAAAAAGGCATGCATACCATGAAGGAGACGGATATGCTTGCCGCAAAAATGGATTTGCTGTTGAAAAGACTTGACGAGCGTGCTGCCGACAAAGAAGCTATGAAAGGCACCATCGAGGCCATGGACTCGCAAATGACTTGCGAAGTCTGTGGTGAAGTCGGACATTCGGGGAACGACTGCCCCGAGACCCATGAAGAAGCATCATACATCAACAATGGGTTCTGACAGAATAATAATGGGTGGAATAATCAATCTCGCCCACAAGGAGGTAATTCGAACTTCAACTCAAATTTCAATTCGAATCAACCTTCCTTGAAAGACCTAGTTTTAGGACAAATTAAAATAAATAAAAATATCACTAAAAAGTTAATGTTTAATGATAAAATAATTGAAAATATAAATTCTAAAATTAAAAGTTTAGCCTCTTTTGTCAAGAATCAATTAAGTTTTAATAAAATGATAGAAACACAAATTGCTCAAATAGTTGTAGCTATTCCTGCCAACCATTCGGGGAAAATCCTGGGGCAACCCGAGAATTCCCCTGAGTTTGTTCATGCAGCTGCAGAGAAATGAAGGAGTAGAAGCCTTGCTAATGAACTATAAATGCCGAGCTCTTACCGAAGATAAATCGGTAGTTATCTTTTAAAAATTCAAAAAATAAATTTTTTTAATTTTTACAATTCAAAATTTAAAATTTTGTTTCAAAATAAACTTTTTTAGGAAAATAAAATAAAAATCATTTTCTGATAATATTGATTTTTCTCTTATCATTTCTCATTTTTAAAATATTTATGAAAATTCAAAATATAATAAAAATTTTGTGGAAAATCATTTCTGAGAAGAGGGGGATTCGCGAAATTGCAAAACCCCAATGGCTAGCTCTCAGGGAGCCATTGGGAGCAACCGGTCAAAGGGGGGACCGAGCGAGCCCACCTCTAGTGCGGCTGCACCCTGCCCGGTGCCGCTGTGGCTGCTACTGCTCCAACAACTCCTAGCTGTTGCTCTCTCCCCCTCTCAGCTGGTGCTCCCTTCTACAAATACCGAGAGCTCAGGTTGGGGCCCTCCTCAACCTCACACTCGCCATTTTTCACTCCCTCTCGCTCTCTTTGCTTCACCACTTGCAAAAAATATTTTTTCCACAAAGCTTGAGAGCAAGGAAACTCTGCAGAAAAATCCTACACTCAAGACCACCAAGCCAAGCTCGCAGGTTGTTTAATTTATTTTTGCTAACGTAACCCCATTTTTGAGCTTGTTGTGTTGTTTTTGCCATGGGCAAGTTCGGCAGGAAGCTCGTTGGCGCTTTCAATAAGGCCGTGGGAGCAAGCTCAAGTCACTCCCGTGGAAGCTCAAGTGCATGCTACACCGAGCCCAAGGAGAGCCCAATGCATGAAGATGAAGAAACAGTGCCAACGAAAAAAAGAAGAGCAAGAGCAAGAGCAACCGATGGAAGAAGGCGACGATGATCTCCACCTTGATTTGGAGGGAGAACGGGAGACGCAAGCGTATAACCTCATCAAGAACTATGAGTTCATCCAAACACCTGTGTATGACCCCGACCTTCTCTAAAAGATAGGTATGGACATCGAATTTGCCACCATCTAGAAAGCCGTTGGATGGGAGAACGTTGCTCCCGTTGACGAGCAAGGTTCTCGCCTCCTAACAATTTAGTTTTTATGCTCTTTGCAAGAAGTTGAGGGTGAGATTACTTTCTGTCTTTTTGAGCAAGAATATTATCTTACATGGATGAATCTCAGTTCTCACTTAGGCTTTAGTACAAAATGCTCAATTGACTTAGATCATGTTCTCAAAGGTTTTAATAGCCATGAATTTTGGAGAGTAATTTCGGGTCAAAACGTAGTTGGCAAGTTTCAACCTCAAAATATGAATATTCATCATCCTACTTTGAGGTTCATGCATCATTGGATTGCCATGACTTTGTTTGCTAGACAGGATATCCGATTTGTTTACCATGCTAAAATACAAATTCTCTATGTCATGCTTAAAAAGATCAAAATTGCTCCCGTGAAAGAAATTTTTAAACATTGGTCAGAAACATTCAAGGCTTCTACATCTATCTCTTGCACGTCCCTTGTGACTCGTATTGCCACTAGTATTAGTGCAATGGATGGACAAGATGTGACATACATCTCTATTCCACGCATCAATATTGATGAGCACTACTTGATGCAAGGGCATCATTTAAAATATGATGATGCAGGAAACCTTGTATTTTTCTTCACAGGGTATACAAATGAGATTCCGTTACCTAACCCAGAACTCTCTTTATATAAGTCCTCGGAGCTAACCTTCACTCTTGTTGAGCAAGAGGAAGCACGTAGGAGTTTTGTTTCTCACAGAGCAACAAGGAGCAGGACTAGGAATGAAGCACGCAACTCTCATCAGCCACCGACACCACTTGCCTCAGGCGTACCATGCAAAGTAGTTCTCGGCCATGTAGACGCCTGGGTTCACACCCGGGTACCAGCCTGGCTGGGGTCACACCCCGTAACCACACAAGGCCAGTGGATCGGGATGGCATGAGGCTAACGATGCAGCATGGAGACATGATTACTCCTTCGACTCTGAGAGACTACCACCACCCATCCAACAACGACAGTCTACTTTGGATTGTCACGAGCTAGACGGCATCAACACCCGCCTTGGAGGATTAGAGATCCGCACAGGTGAAATACAAAATACGCTTAACACTCATGTGCAGGACACGATCCAGTGGCAGCTTCAGCAGCAGCAACAGATGGCACAAATGGACGCGTTGTTGAAGTAACAGCACAACGTGCAGGTGGCCTACTGGCGATCCATGAGATACAATACCAGATCATAGGCCATGAGCTAGCTTGGGGGAGGACCCCGCAGAGGTAACTTGTATCTTTTATTTTTCGCATTTTTAAATTTTTGCATTTATTTTTTTGCATTTATTTAATTATTAGCATTTAAAAATCAAAAATATTAAAAATACCAAAAAATGAAATATGATAAAAATACCAAAAATATGAATTCCACTCTCATATGTGTTTTAAGAATATTTAGTTTCTCCTATGTTGAAATGATAAATATTTGCTCTGTCTATAATTTATCTGTGCGAGGCTATAACTTAGTATTCCCTAAAATTTAAGTTTGTTGGCTAAAAATGTCTCATCCTGAAACTTGAAAACTTATGGGTTGCAAAAGCATGCTCCTTTTCTAAGTTGTTGTGAGTTATGATATGGTACAAATAGAATTTGCTATGATTTTGTTGTAAGAGAGACTATGCATGCTCCTTTTCTAAGTTGTTGCGAATTATGATATGGTACAAATAAAATTAGCTATGATTTTGTTCTAAGAGAGGCTAGAGATCCAGTGTTTTCAATTTCAAAATGCTAAAATTCAAAGTTCCTCAATGATTATGAATACCTACCAATGTCATATGACATGATATACATACAAAACCTTGGTCATATGCTATTTGTTTGAGCATTGAGCTTTGTCAAATTGTTGTGACCCTTGTTGAGATTATCGTCATGCACCTATGATCAAGACACACGTACACCCACAAATAAACTGCTAACTTTTACACTGAGAGTTATGCAAAAACATGCTTATTTCGTCCACCAAATAATCACTCCATTCGTTTATCATGAGTCTCTCTTTCTAAGTTTCATATGCCAAAAAGAATAGTATAGGCTATGCTAAAAAAAATAGAGAGAAAAATATCTATGCCAAAAGACATGAGAGAAAAAACTGCATACCAAAGAGCATGAAGAAAAGAAAAGAAAGAAAGAAAGAAAGAAAGAAAGATAGCCCATACTTTCAAATAAAAGGCATTCATCCAAAAAGAGAGAGATTCATGATTCAAAGGAGTACCAAAAATATTTAGAATTAGGAAGTTATAAAAAATCCACACACTTGCATATCTTGATTAAAGTGTATGACTTGCATCTCCTTGAGGTCCGATTTTTTACTTAGCAAAATTTGCGATGCAAGTATACCTCAATTTCATACCTACCCAAAACTCCACAAAAATCCTTTAGTGGTAGGATGAAAAAGAAGGCAAAATATCAAAATGCCTTGGTGAGGTTTCATACACATTGAACGATCGAGAGAATCATTTGAGGAACTTATATTTTGCAAAACTCATAAAACCTCCGGATAGACAGTTGATCAAAGAATGAATGATTGGTGATTCTGTTATAACTGTTCTATCTTGCAACCGGCCAAGAACTTGGAAAAGCTATATGCCCCATAGGGATCAAGGTAAAGGGTGGATAAAAATGTTGACTTATTTAAATTGCGGAAGAATACTTTGTTATAGGCATGGCACTTATAAAATGTATTTGGCATAGTAGCAACTCCTGATCAACGACCAAGTACTTAGCTATTTGCTCGGGATGAGCAAAGGGTAAGCTTGGGGGATTTGTTGGTGGTCCTTAATGACCATATCTGACCGCCAAATAATATCCAAAACAGAAGAAATAAACAAACTTTTGACATATGCATTTACTATTGACATATTTTCACATGTATTGGATACTTAGCGTTTTGCAGGACATACGCATGAAACACATGGGAATATGATGAAAAGGCGCAACATAAGAAAACGTAAAGCAGAAAAGCGCAAAGGAGCTAATCAAAAGCCCACCTACAAGCCAAAACTAGGCCAAGCACCACCGAGGAAGCTACCCAGGCCCAGCCAGCAACCCACCGGAGTAAGGCGGTGGCGAGCGTGCCAGCCCTGGTGTGGCCACACCAGGGGTGCGCCTGCACCCCCACCACCGCCTCTCAGGCCCACCTTGCTCCGGCGGTTGCATGGCGGTATGCAAAGGCGGCTCATGGTGGTTTCCTAAATTACTAGCGCCAAAACCGACCATAGGGTAGTATAAATGTAGGGGTGGAATTCATACTCAACACACACCTCATTTGGAGCCAAACACCTCAAACCTCTCTTGTATGTAATCTTTTACCTTTTAATAGTACTTTTATAAGCAAGGCAAAGCTATCCAGGAGAGCTTGGCTCCTTGGAAGAAGAGAAACATCTTGGTATGAATACTATAAAGATTTCTTCCTAAGGCTTGCTCTCATATCTACAATATAGTTGTCCTGTAGAACTAGAGTATAGTTTTCATGTTATAATCTTAACATATGAACTAGCATATAGTTTGTGCGTTATGAGCTTAACATGTAGAACTTTATGCTTAACCATTCATATAACTTGTATGAGTAGAGGTAGAGCTATATTGAGGTGGCAGTTCGTTATTCCTTCGAGTTTGCCCATGTCTTATGCTTGTCGATCCGTAGGGTCGAAGACCTAGGGGGATATGGGTAGTTTCTTTGTACATGCCCGTGGTGCCCGGGTGCACGGGAACCTTCGGATATGACGGTACTCCTTGGTTGAGGAGTTGACGACAGATGGTAACAGCCCTGTCCGTCCCTTGTAATCCCCCATTTTCGGGTATTGTGTAGGAGTCTTAAAGTCTCCTTAGCTTGCTGGCAGACCAGTGCCCGAAGATCTCTTCATCCATCTTACACTTAATTCTAACTCTAATAATGTGATTTGTATGATCGTTAACTGTTCTTTGCACAGCTATATTAGAACATGCCTGTTTCACTTAGGAACATTCTTTTATTCTTTATTTTGCTTTTAATCCTTGAGGTTGGCCCAAGTGTGTGTCAACTATCCTTGAAATGTCATTTTTACCCCTGTCATAGACTATTGGTTCACTATACAAATATGTAAATCTTGTTCATGTCCATACTAGACTCTTTATACCTTGCCCTCCTTTAAAAAAAATATAAATAACAATACCCTAAATACTTCCGGGTGAAATGCTACAACGATAGATCCGTGCGCTTGCGGATATTATTTCTATAATCGTTAAGAGCTATCGTAGTTGGTATTTCTTGACGGCGTCGCTAAGGTTTACTCAATCTTAGTGATGATACGAAGAAATACCAACAGACGTTTATGGCGCCACTACTAGGGATGGACTCTAACTCTAAACTTGGTAGTGACGCTAAGAAATGCCAGCAACGGTGTAGGTTCGTCACCGAGGTGCGCAGGCACCTAAGCGTGGTCGTCGTGTAAGTTAAGCGTGTAGGACTATATGGTTGTATGCTAGCATGGATGTATGCATGCGAACTAATGTACTCTTGGATTTGTGATGCGAACTAATGAACTAATGTGCGCACTATTGCAATGGAGGCAACGCTCCAATATAATCCCTCGCCTGCATCGAGGCAAAGGACAATAAAATGTAAAAGGATATGCCTTTGCATCGAGTATTCTAGGCGGAGATGGTTATGTTCGTCAAAAAGTATCACATCAGGTGATGGTTGTGTCTAGAAAAGAAGGAATACAGCATGAAATAGAGTTGTCGGCCGCATGGTTCCGGACAGTTGTACCGGCAACTGGGCTGTCGGCGCACCAAATGCCGACTGATTTGTCGACCCTCCAGCTGCCGACAGGGTCTCTGTAGGTGAAGACAGGCTATTTTGGTGGGTGTGTGCGCCACGTATGCCTATCGGCTAGTCAGCAGTTGACATGTGTCCTATCGGCCGTTGATCAGTCGACAAGCTGCTATACGTCAAATTTTTATATAATAGCTTTTAGATTTGCAATTAATTATTAAAAATATTATTTTAAAAAAAATCGCCGCTCCACTGGCAGAAAGGGGTGGTTGCGTTGCGTTCCACGACCTCAGAGCACCTTTTGGGTCGCCGGTGATGGTGTTCTTGAAGTCGAGAAGGGAGAGCATGTCGCTGCTGTTGCCACGGAACGTTGAGCCACGGGTCCCGCCGATTCCACCGCACGGTAGAAACAGTAATAACGGAAATATCGCAAGCATGCCGACGCACCAAGCATGAACATGTCAGCACATTAATTACGCTTGCTGACTATGTAGTATCAAAACATATCACAAAACCAATAGTAAAAAGAGGAAATGAAAACGTAGAACTGCATATGGCTCTGCCGGAATATTAGTTGAACAACTTTTCCAACTCAATCCTCAAGCAGTTGGCAGTAGATTGTTACTACTACTGCTGCTACGCAGTTTTAACTCTGGTTGGATGGAATTGATAACCAGCCGCCAGCGAACCAGCAAGGGGAAGGGACGACGACGGCTTTGATTTACCATGACAGTTGTTATTGCTTCTAATGTCTTGTACCCATCGGAACATCTGATACATACTTCCCACTACCGCTTAACCATCCGCCAATTAAGCTCTGAACATCAGGTGATTTAGCGCACAGAAAAGTACCATTAAAGTTAAAATGAGGTTTTCAATAAGCATTACCTTCTAAATATTCTAGCACTCCAAGTCGAGAAAAATGGCATATGACACCAAGTCTTCTTCGAATTACCATACAACAACCAAGCTGTTTCAAACTTTCAATGGCGTGAGTATCCAGCGCCGCATTTAACTGATACTACAACAAGCTGCTTTGCAGCTATAAGGCCAGGGTAACAATGGTACCATTGTACAAATGCTGATTCCAGAAGAAACCCAAGCAGTTGCAGGTCAGACGAAAGCCTTTTGGCACATCATCCGTGTAATGAGATACAACATACATAGACCTGGCGAATAGCCTGCCTTCCGTAAATTAGTCATAACCCATAATGATGCAAATGCTGACTTCAATTAGTTCCAGGTGTCGACAGGCGATGCAACTTCTGTATGAGCGTCCAGTGCACGGCGCAACTCTTCAAGGAAGTTCATCTATAATCCCAATAAGATCCAGAAAGCACTTAGGATACAGCAATTTGCAAAACGACAGGAGGACATCATAGCAAGAATTTTACTCCAAGTCATACCTGATGAGGAAGCTTCAGGTGACCCCATGATGAGCTGCTAGATCCCGAATACATTACTGGTTTCTCTGGGCAAACATCAAGATAGCAAAGTTAACAGCATTAACATGTTTCCCTTTTTTTTCATGTTTCACACTGTGACACAGAAATCTACCTGAGGTGTCAGGTTGATATGATAAGTTCACCAGAATATATTATTTATAACATGCTATTGAAATTCCCATTTGATCAAGAGACACCTTTCCAGGTAGCATGCCCTAAGAAAACCGATTCCCAACTTTGTTTGACTACTGTTATTTAATGTTGCAGAGCATGATATTGTATATAACACTACAGCATCTCTAGTTCTCCACCCAATATGAACATATTAGTTCTATTTGCAGCAGAGTATATGCACATAACCCTCTACCCAGTATGAGTGTATGACATTCTCAATTCTTAAGACCGCTGCAATAGATGGAGCAAAGCACAAGAATATAATGTCAACTTTCAAGTTGTCATGCATGTAATAACATACAAGAAAGTAACTAGTAAGGTCCAATTTTTCTCCTCACTGCCAGAGTGGTTCTCACTTCTCTAACATTAAAGACTGGAATATTCGTTTTATCAGTAACCATGGAGAAATATAGAGTTTAGAGTACTATGTGGACTCACCTGATGGGTCAATTGTTTGGTCATTGTACATGTTCATTGCAGCAGTCCAACCTACAGAGTCAGAATAAAGGCTTACTATAAGTGAACAATAACTAAGTTAATGAAAGAAATAGTAATGGACTAAAGGAGCACCCAACTTGATATGCTAAAATGTAGAACACACAAACAGAAAACCAAGAATGAAATCAAAGGTTACAGGTGTTCCAGAAGTTGTCTTGCATATTGCAAATTTGAGTATGTGGACACTGGGAAGGCAACCCCCTAAGGTTATCACAGAAGTGACTCCCCAACCCTATTACAATGTAAGAGTACTACACAGTAGTAGCATGCAGCACCTCTGAGTGTTCAAAAAGTTAGAACTTCTGGCACATACATTTTAAAATAAGAGTGTGCAGTTTTGCAGAGATACATATGGTCACTGAGAAGCTGTGAAGCCTCACTGGCAGAACATCCCTCCAAAGGCACTAATCCTGTTTGATTGTAGTCATTCTGAACATTGCTGAAGAATGTTTCATGATGAACAATTGGAGGAAGGTTCTTTAATGAAGGAACATGACTCTTCTCCCCATCATTGTTGTAGGAGTAATTAGCCCTATCGGCCCTATCTGTTTGGTGGAATAACGATTAAAAGTATCATAAGAGAGATGAACAGGACTGCCTAACAACTTAATATATAGCAGTGGCATATTAAGAGATGTGATAACCATTAAAAAAATACAGTAAACAGAAAATTCTAAGTGCAAACATAAGGTTTCTGAAAAGCCACCAGTGATGATCATTCAAGTGCAACACAAATAACAACTTTTTCTCTGAAAATGGTTAATTATAGATACTGTGGTTGTGGGTGTCTTCAGTTTTACATTTTTTTTACAGTTGTAAGTAAATGTATTGAGCAACTTTTTTGGTGTGTGTGGGTTCACACAAGAATGTTAGTTTGTTATTAAAGGATCCTTCTGTTCTTACGAATTTGGAAGCTGAAACTATGTAATCGTCTGTCCATTCGAAGCAGAGCAACCACAATTATTGAACTATGTGGAGATTTCTAAACATATTCACAGAGTAACTTAGAAAGACAGTATTTGACATCAGAACACCCAGATACTGGATCAGATCATCTTGACTAAATTGGTGAACAGTAGGACCCCTTATACGTCAACCCAACAAACCACAAAGAAAAAAAATAGCATGTGCCTAAAAGCATAATGAAATACATTTTGTTGCCTCTAAAGAAATGCATAATAAAACCCAGTAAATGAGTCAGACCATATCAACTACTAAATCGGTGGGACATTATGCGTTATATGAACTCCGCAAACAAGCTGAAGGAAAACATATCAAGTGCCTAAAAAGACTATCCAAATGTATCTAATTTATTGCAAGAGATGTACCTCCAGACTTGCGCCGACTGTTTGCACGATTCCTGAACAATATTGAGAATATAAAGACAACCATAAGCAAATGATCATAAGCAGATACATGTAGCAAGGTACAAAGCTGACGAAAATGACAGCCTATACAACAAGACAAGGGAGGCATTAATTGATCGTTTAACATTCAAACAACTCTACATAATGAGAAGCAATACAGAAATCGCAGTATTAGATCAGAAATCCTACGAAAAGAACTAAGCGGATTATCAACTGATGAGATCAACAGAGTGATCAGCAAACGCACAAGAATGCTACAGAGAATCGATTTATTCTCACACTGAACTCCACTTTCTAACTGTGACTGCGAGATCACATAACCATGGACCCAATTGATATGGGTGATAAAACAAAAATCGAAGTTAGTAGGCATAATACATGTACACACTTTTGATTAGATCAGATCCGAATACAAATAGCTAAATAGCTCAAGTTAGGGTTCGAGTGCTCAATTTTGCACAGCAGGAAGGGAAGAGAAGGAGCTGGCATACCTGGTGTGGTGGGCTCCCCCCGCCGGCAACGGGCCCGAAGAAGACATGGGCGGCTGGGCGTAGGGCGGCGGTCGCCCTAGCCGTCGCGCACGCCAAGCGAACGCGAGGAGAGAAACGGCAAACAAGTCTGAACGCAGGAGAGTTCTTCGGACGCAGACTCCAGCGACTTTAGCGTGACTTCCTTTCATCTCCAGCGTCTAATTACGATCCAACGGTTGCCACCAATTTAAAGGTGAACTTGCTAGAATCAGCAGTTTCGTAGTTGGAAATTGTCCTCTAATTTTAATCAGGTAAGTATTGTTGAGTCCTTATGCCTTGTTTAGGGCTTATTTGATGCATGCATATGTATTTTCTTGATCCACATGTGTGGAAGTAAAATAAAATAAAACTTAGTTTAATTCCACTTCAACATATGTGGATTGAGATGAATACATACACATTTAAACAAGGCCTTAGATGGGATAGTACTATAACTAATTGTTAGGGTTTATAGTTAGCTAGCTAAAATTAGTCTTATCCCATGACTAATGTATAGTACTATTTACACGTAAAGATATTTATGCCCTTAACTACTTGCACGCAAAGACCAGGAAAGAGTGTTTTTGACTTTTTTTTCAAGATTAGTTGCCCCTATTAGTCCCAATTAGCTGGTTTTTGACAATTTTATAATGACAAAAGTGGTTAAATTTTTATAAATCAAAATACGTCCAATGGTTATTATTGATGATGGTGATTAGAGTCTATCAAATTGAAGACCACATGTTTCTAATTATTATGAGAGTTTCTAGGATTTATCTTTTTCTCTGGCGTGTCTCGGTGAGGATTAACATGGAACCTTCGTTAGAGCCTCAATAAGTAATACAAATCAAAAGGTCTTACTTAAAATATCTATGATAATAGCAAAGGTAGATAATTTATAAAAAAAATATTAGGGTGTTACTTTAAGGTATGTTTCATAATGTTAGAGTCGTGTGATTTAGATATAGAGCTAGGGGTTATTTTGAAATATCTTTTTATAATAGCGTATGTGGGTAATTTAGATGTTAATTTAGGGGGTTATCGGACGAACAACTAGTTGGGGCTTAACTAAATATTAGTCCATCCCATTAACTCATCCATTTAGATCTTCATGGGCTAAAAATTAGTTAACTAGTTGTTAGTCACATGATCCAAATAGGACCTTTGTCGATCTATCCTTGTTTAGAGAAGACTCATCCTTGTTTGTCCCTCCTCCCTTGGTCAGCGAGGTGAGTCAAATGCCTTCGCTATAGTAGTACAGAGGAACTTAAGAGGCTGGTAGGTCGGCTCATGCCACATCGGTCGTCTACCATAGTACCATGGCATACCATGCTTGACCCCCAAGTACAACTTGAGAGGAGGGTCTTGGGTTGTCGACCGTGGTGCAGAGCGAGCGCCCCATGGTACTTCCGCTGTTGGATCCGAGGGGCCCTCCCATAGCAACTGCGAGGAGCTCTTCCGCTATAGTCACTGAGGACTTGTGCCACTACTGCCATGGACTACACCTATCGCCGAGTGACTGTAGCCCAGCTAGGGACTCTGCTACAACTCCTAGGTGAACAATGGATAATATGTAAGTAGTGCTTGTCGTTTCTTTATAATTCATCTCATTATGATGAGAATTTGGAGATAATTTGGCTAATGCAAGTTCGGTCTTGATTGTTTTTTGGTAGCTTTGATTATAGGAAAGTGCTTGCCAACATTGATAGCAAAGGAAAATTGCAAATTAGAAGTCAAGGCCGCACATGATTGATGATCTAGTAGAGATGGATGTGAAGCCTAAACTTGCTGATGATGGCAAGATGGATACCATAAGTTTGGTTTTATTATTGCGGGTGAATTGGTGATATGTATTGTTCATAGGTGTTCTTGAGTTTTTTTAGAAGTGGTAATTCTTGTTAAGTGATGTAACGCGGAATGACATGGTTTGTAAGTGATGCAAGGTGTAGTATAACTATAATGACTTTTGTTTAAGTTTGAATGGAATGAAATTAATGGTCAGATCTAGCCTTGACCCGATAGTTGATATCACTGTCAGGTGTGGAAACTGGCAGTGATAAGTGAGCCCATCATTGTCTATTGCCCCGCCGTCGGATCCAATTCTAACACTGATGCTGGGTTTAGACCGACAGTGATCTCTGACATGATCCAAGTGCTCATATTCATGGATTTATTTCAAGATTTAAATGTATTATTCTTTGAGCTGTCAATAACAAACGGGTAGAGTGCATACACGCATTTGTGGATGTGTGTGCATACATGTATGTATCTATATTTGTGTTATGATTCAGTGGTATATGAGATACTTTATATGGAACAATGTGTAGATACTCAGCTTACAAATAAAAGCAAAGCAATTCAGTAATAAACAAGCGATCCCATCGAATTGACACTGTACCAAACAAAGCCAGGGAATTCGATGATCCCTCTAGGGTTGCAAGGCGGGTTATCCATAGACACGTAAATAGTCTATTTTTTCGGGCTACCCGCAGACATGCAAAATTTAGCCTATTTACAGGTTGTGGACACTCCGTCATACATCTAGGTCCCTCCTATTGACAGAAATTGAGAAAATAATAACAACTTAGTAGTAAATAACTGATCGAATCTAATTGTCTCAGTACCAAACAAAAACAAGGAATTGGATGAATCCCTCCTTTTATTGACAGAAATTGAGAAAAATAATAGCAACTCAGAAATAAACAAGTGATCCAAATCCAATTGACTCAGTACCCAGCAAAACCAAAGGAATTTGAGTCGCCCCTTTCGATGTTCTGATCTCTTGTTCTCAAAATAGCACTTAGACGAATGAGCAAAGCCGAATTGAGTTTTTGTGGAATTTGCAATGGAGCCTCTAAAACACACACATGCATGTTGTATAGATACTTATAGGTCTTCATAATCTTTAGTCGCCATACAATGGTACAAGTACTTTTGTTTAGGAAAAAAAAAGGCCAGCATTCTATCGTGTTCGTGCCGAACAACAAATTCACATGATACTCGGAACAGAATTGGAAAGCGCATGGATATTGGCTACTCCTACCATGTAACCAAGCTACGATAAGGTACATCGTCATTGGGCCGGCGGTGTGAGGCCATGCCTGGAACTTCTTGTCCGTCTCCTGTCACCACTCGTTCGTCGCCACGGTCCGTAGAGTTGTGCATGCAGACAAAGCAGCAGTGAGGTATCAACTAGCTTATCAATCATGTAACAGCGTTTTTCTCTAACAATAAATCAGTTTTAGCCGGCTTAATAGCTCACAGAAATCCAGCCGAGCGTCCGGTGGCTGGCACCTCACCTCCGAGGACCTTCCTGTCGGCGACATAGACGCCGCAGACGTACGCGAAGGTGAAAGACGCCGCCACCGACCCGATGATGTACTTGGTGGCCATTAGTGCTAGTAAGGTGCTGACGACCTGCCAAATTAAATGCACTGTGCTTTCAATTTTCATGGCACAGAGTATCAGAAATAATAATGACAGCATTGAGAAAAACAAAAAAGAAGAAGCAGTACTGTACATGCTAACTTGCATATGGTACACAAAAAATGAAAAAAAAAGGTTGAATCAAAATGATCGGTAATTAAGCAGTTGAGCATTCACCGTGGTCCGTGGGCAACCAAATGCGGAGTGCAGACTGCAGAGATGAGCAAGTAGAAGTAGGTCTTTGCGTCTGCAACCTTGCTTTGCTTCCAGCTTCTTCTGACGGGCAGGCATCTTTGTATTAGTACTACACTGAAGTACAAGTACTTGGTAGCAAGACAAGTTGCCGCTATCATATTTTGGGTGTGAATTTTTTAGATAATGATAATTTGGTTCTGACTGAACGATTTGCTGGATCCTCAGTATAATAAGCACGGTACCTGGTAAGAATATGCAATTGATGACAATCTGTCGACGAAACCGGGGGGCGCCCGCTGTATCGAGGCTAAACAAAGTATCTACCCGCGTCCATCGATCGTTGACAAATTGCTTAGTTGTCATCATCCTCGATCGACCTCTCTTTTGTCGTAGCTTTGTTACGGTGCACAACTGTTGTTCGTATGTTACACGCAGCTCTCTCGGTGAAATCATGCGCTTAGCTTTGCCAGTTCCTGCTCGGCTATGATCCGCCCTTTGACTCTATCCACAATGGTTACTATGGATCGCACGAGTGCACGTGCACTGTGCACGGATCGAGGTGTACTACGCAGTTACGCACCCGGACCCTGAAGGCGTGACCCAGTCACCCAGACCGAGGCACCCAGCGCACGGCCTATCGCCTATCGGTGTCTCCGGCCTGGTGCGTGCCTGGCGGGCGAACGGTACAGCTCGCGACTTCTCGCCGCTCGCGGGCCTGCTCTCCGGGCTTGGCCTGGGCTGTGGGTGAGGAAGGGAAGGGGGGACGTACGGGGTCGCGCAACGCACCTCATCAGGGCGTCTCAACGCCCGTAAATCGCCGGCTGAGGTGTACGAACAAAACAATAAAATACTAACTTAGACTGCACAGCTAATGATGTGGGCCACAAGAGCAGAGACCAGCGATTCTTGGGGAAGTGTGCGAGCCTAGGACGAGCATGTCACCAGCGACGAGTTTTCTTATGATTCTCTCTCATCCACGTCAGAGAATAGCACTCTCATCAGTGGACCGTTTGATGCCACAGCGCCGCAAATGCGATTATGCGCTCGTTTACCCGGGCATCTGTTACCACTGCCGTCCAATTTCTAGAATATCTCTAATCTCGGATTCAAGTGTTTGAGAGAGAGGGAGACGATTTTTTTTTTTTGTCTTCTTCCTCCTCCGCCGCCCGCTCCCGCCATGGGTTCTGTTCATCTTCTTTCTTGGCACAGATCATATATAACAAATTATAAATTAAAAGAAATAATTTTTTTTCTATGAAAGGACAAGGACAAAAGTTAGGGGAGAGGCTCAAATCACGGTGAAAGGTCCTAATAGTTAGAGGAGGTGAATAGCCTAATAAAAATTTCTACAATAACACTTAACAAAAAATGTTAGACAATTATAAGGCGTGAAGCGAGTTTTTACGTTAGCCTACCAAAATGCAAGCCACCTACCACAATTCTAGATTAGATAGTATCTATTCACACAATAGCTATGATACTAAGCTATGTTAGTGTGCTCTCAAAGGCTAACTAAAGAGCCACACCAACCAAGCATGCAAGCTCTCACAACTAGCTACACTAAAGAGAGCTCGACAACTAGTTTGCGCGGTAAGGTAAAAAAGTGATCAAGAAAATTATACTGCCGTGTAGATGAAGGAACCAATCAACCACAAGAGTGAATAACAATGAAGACCAATCACCTCGGAATCAAAGGATGAACACAATGATTTTTACCGAGATTCACTTGCTTGCCGGGCAAGCTAGTCCTCGTTAATGGCGATTCACTCACTTGGAGGTTCACGAGCTAATTGGCTTCACATGCCAAACCCTCAATAGGGTGCCGCACAACCAACACAAGATGAGGATCACACAAGCCACGAGCAATCCGCTAGAGTACCTTTTGGCGCTCCGCCGAGAAAAGGTCAAGAACCTCTTACAATCATCACGATCGGAGCTGAAGACAATCACCACCCTCCACTCGACGATCCTCGCTGCTCCGAGCCGTCTAGGTGACGACAACCACCAAGAGTAACAAAGCGAAACCATAGCGAAACACGAACACCAAGTGCCTCTAGATGCAAATACTCAAGCAATGCACTTGGATTCTTTCTCAATCTCACAAAGATGATGAATCAATGATGGAGATGAGTGGGAGGGCTTTAACTAAGCTCATAAGGTTGCTATATCGATGTAAATGGCCAAGAGAGTGAGCTTAAATCGGCCATGGGGCTTAAATAGAAGCCCCCACGAAATAGAGTCGTTGTACCCCTTCACTGGGTACAGCGCGGGGTGACCGGACGCTCTGGTCATACTGACCGGACTCTGAACCCAGCGTCCGGTCGCCTGATGTCAGCCACGTGTCACACTGCGTTCAACAGGAGTCGTCTGATCTCAACGGTCATCTGTTGACCGGATGCTCCGCTACAACTGACCGGACGCTCAGCCTCCAGCGTCCGGTCGTTTCCAGTAAGGTTCCAGAAACGAATTTTGCCGACCGGACGCGTCCGGTCATGCTTGACCGGACTCTGCCAGCGTCCGATTATACTATAACTTCTTACTGTGCCGCCTGACAACATGATCGGACCCAGACCCTTAGCGTCCGGTCTATCCATGACCCAGCGTCCGGTCATTCACTGACGCGGGCGTCTTCACTGCCATACATGACCGGACGCGTCGGTCCCCCAAAGGTCCAACGTCCGGTCACTGTATAGCCAGCGACACTAACACTTTTTCACTTCTATCTTCTTCACCCTTGCTCAAATGTGTCAACCACCAAGTGTATCACCTTATGCATATATGTTAGCATATTTTCACAAACATTTTCAAGGGTGTTAGCATTCCACTAGATCCTAAATGCATATGCAATAAGTTAGAGCATCTAGTGGCACTTTGATAACCGCATTCCGATACGAGTTTCACCCCTCTTAATAATACGGCTATCAAACCTAAATGTGATCACACTCTCTAAGTGTCTTGATCACCAAAACAAAATAACTCATATGGTTTATACCTTTGCCTTGAGCTTTTTGTTTTTCTCTTTCTTCTTTTCCAAATCCGAGCACTTGATCATTACCATGGCATCATCTTCATCATGCAATGATCTTCATTTGCTTCACCAGTTAGTGTGTGCTACCTATCTCATGATCACTTGATAAACTAGGTTAGCACTTAGGGTTTCATCAATTCACCAAAATCAAACTAGAGCTTTCACACCGTCGTCTTCGTCTCCAGTGTGCATGGATCCAGGAGGAGGAGGAGCCCGCCTACCTCGTCGGCACCGTAGCTGCCAGAGGGAGAGAGAGGGAGGAGTTGCGTGGGGGATGGGAGGGGCGGAGCTGGGACGGGTGGAGAGCAAGGTGGCCATGGCGGCGTGAGAGTGGATGGGAGGCGGTCGTAGACCTCGGGACCATCCAGGAGAGGAGAGAGGAGGGAGGAGAGATCGGACGTCCCAACGAGCTGCACGTGTCAAATCGCACCGATAGGAAATTGCACGTGGGATGGACGGAAACAGGGGCGGAGCTAGAGTAATATGGAGGGGGTGCGGCCGTGCGGGCTTCCTTCGTAGTTCACACTATACTGTAACTTACGGCGCTACAGACAAGATTTTAACATCAATAAATGAACACAAGCAATATTGATATATACCAACACTGAAATAGTAGTAATAATGCTTACCATTTAAAAAATATATTGTTGGCATTGGAGTAAAGAAAAAAGAATGAACCATTCAATTTTAAGCAAAGACTTAATAGAATGATTCGTTGAAAAATTGAAATCACATCTGAATCGTAGAGGCAAAATGGGTGGCTAGGATCTCTCAAATCTCTAGAGCCAGACTACCTTCCTAGAATTTTTGGACCAATATATATCCATCTACCGTTGCTAACCATGCAATACCTTTGCACTAAGACTGTATGGTGCTTTCCTTTAGAAAACATTTACATACTTTTCCTAACATTCACAAAAATATTTATATTTTAGTTGATTTCGTTGCTTTCAAAAATATCAATCTCCTATACTTAAATAGGAGATCCTATTAGGCCTTGTTTAGTTTCTCCCTCTAAAATTTAGTCTCTATCCCATCGAATATTTGGACACATGCATAGAGTATTAAATATAGACTAAAAAAATAACTAATTGTATAGATTACGACTAATTTGCGAGACGAATTTTTTAAGCCTAATTAGTCTATGATTTAACAATGTGGTGCTACAGTAAACATGTGCTAATGATGAATTAATTAGGCTTAATAAATTTATCTTGCGGAGTACTGAGGACTTCTATAATTTGTTTTATTATTACTATTCGAACACTTCCACGTGACATCCCGTTATGACACGCCTAAATTTTTTAGCCTCTAGATTTAAACAAGGCCTTAGAGCATGTACAACTCACAGACAGGGATCCGTCTCTAAGTGCCTCGAATCTATCATACAGACAAGTATAAAGATCGGTCATACAACCCACAGACGGAGTTATGTCTCTAAGCTATTTAATGCTCTGCAGGTAACTAAGATCAACTATAAATAAATATTTATATAACATTATGTGGCTATTTAATAAAAAATATATCAAGGATAAATAAGAGCAACATAATTACAATATTTTTTAAATCATCACAGCTAGGTTTAATGTGATAGAAGAATATTGCAATAGCCAAGAAAAAAACAATGATATATCATCTGCAGTGATCTTGGTTTAATATGATATTGCAATAGCCAAGAAGAAAACAATTTTGCTAATGCTTGACATATGATCTAAACATTGGTTTTCCTGATTTTTTCCTCAACTTATAAAGAACTAATCAGTAGAGATCACAGACTCGCACCAACTACGACGTGACAAAAGCAATTGACCACAGATTCATCAAAAACAAAGGAAGGAAGCAAGGAGCTGATCTTCTCGTTCATGTTGCCTGCGAGCTGGCGCGTATTGAACCTGAGCCACTAGCGCATCTTCTTGTTCCTCGATCCCCACTTCTTGGCCCCCGACCCCGTCTCCACCAAAGCGTACACACCCATCATGAGCTCGGCCAAAGAGCCAAAGACGGCCTCCCTGAACATCTTGACGATTTAACTCCCGAGCAGGGGGCTGCAAGAGCTCCGCCTCGTCCTCGAGCCCAGCTGCTCCAGCCAAAAGAAGCCAGAGCGCGCGTGTTGACTCAAGTCTTGGCGGCGGCGAGGGCACCCAGTGCGACAAGCGGGACGGACACGCCGAGCACCGAGTCGAGGTGTGCAATGGCGGCGGCAAGCCGGTGCCAGCCGACGCCCAAAGCAGCTACCGGCGTCGTCGAGGCACCGATCGAAGGAAGCGTCTCGGCGGCGGCGAACAACAGGGAAGCGGCGAGATGGGAACGATTTTGGCGCGACACTTCCCTTCGCGCGCCAAAACTGAACCCCCTGCGAGAGCGGGATCCGCGCGCGGTCGAGTAGGGGATGTGATCCATACAACGCCGCCAGAGTCGGCGTTTGACCTCGAACAGCGGACTTCCCGTCGTCTCACGAGACGACGCCGACCCCGTCTCCTCGTATCGGTGGGGTGCTTTTTGCAAAATATACATCGTAGAGACGGCTTCTGAAGACCCGTTGTACATGCCCTTAGCATATTTTCCTGGCTTCTCGTGAAGCCACGTCAGCATCCACCCTCAACAGAACACCATTGGCCAACATTCAGCCTGTTCGTTTGGCTGTGGCTTGTCGTAAACGATCGTAAATTTCTAGCCGAAACAGTATTTTTCTCTCACACAAATCAACCAGCAGTATTTCTTCACGAACCAGCAATGGAACGAACCAACCAACTGCTGATTATCTCCTTCACTGCAGAAAGGAAGAAACTATCGTGGAGTAATGGTCCTTCCCCGCACGAACGCAGCTCGGTCGACCCTTACGCTTCACCTCCTCACCTCCTGCACGCATAATTCAAATCGGCAATCAACAGCTTGTTCGTTTCGGCTGAAACGATCGTGGATTGTTACCGCTGGCTGATTTGATGTAAGAGAAAAATATTATTCTGACTTATAATCCACGATCGTTTACGATCAAACGAACAAGCTGCAAGTCTCCCCCCTATAAAATGGAAGAACCGCACCCAGATGTGGAGGCACCCAGACTATTTTCCAATGCTGGATTGAAGATGTGCAGAAGAGAGGCAAAAACCTTGCCGGTCCACCATGTGAGTGCAGCGGTCGCTTCTCTTCCCCATGTCTCTTCCATGCAACAGAACAAGGCCGTCACCTACCTTTGCCCCCTCTCCGCACCATGCTGCTACTGAAGTCTCCACTCTCCTCCGACCATGGTTCGGAGCACGCCAGATCCAATCGGCGATGGCGCAAAATCAGAGCAGCCAGGTGACGCCAACCGGGAGGGAGTGGGAGGAAGAGAAGATGGTGCTACCGCGTCGAGGTTTACAAGATGGCGCAAAATCGGTGCTGGCTTTGCAGGCGTGCGGGCGCCGGCTCGGGGCGCATGCGGGCAGAGAGCACAGCGTTGCAGGCGTGCGGTGCCGAGCATGCCAATGCTATACAGTGATATATGTACTAAAGAGCCTGTTCGTTGGCTGGTCAGGGCGTCAACAGTATTTTTTTCCAAACAACAAATCAACACCAGCTAGTCTGGAAACCAATTAGTGAACGGGCCGAAAATCACAGCATTATTGGACTCTCCCTCGCCCTGTCGTGTTTCGTAGTATTTTTATTACCGAGTATAGACTGCACTGTTTGAATTATCGCTCCCTCCTGTCGCATATGAACTACTCTAGGCCGGCCAATGAAATCCATTATCCATACAAACAAATGAAGAATCAAGCTGACTGCCGTATTTAGATGTGTTTCTAAATTAATAATTTCTTTATATTACAAGCTGGAGTCGAAAGAATCAAGCTGACTGCCGTATTTAGTTTCACAACAGTCACAAGTGGCAGCCGTGGCAGCGCGTCCTTGATTATGCGATTAGGAAAAGTGGGAGCTTTGGCTGCATGTTGGTCGAAATAAATGAGGCGTACGATCGTTAGAAGTAGCCCATAGTAGAAGTAGAATTGAGTGGGTGAGATCCAAGTAGATTCTAGCTGTTCTAGGCGACATCGGAACTTTCGACGTTTATCGGAACTTTCGAGGTGTCAGAAGCAGGCAGCTTCAAACGCAGTTTACTTAGGACTGTGCGTGTGCGCAATATTGGAAATTTTGACGCATGTTGAAACCTTCGATGTGACAAACTTTCAAAACTCGCCGAAAGTACCCGTGCTGTGTTCAAATTTTTTCATTAGGGCCATGTTTAGTTCCCTCAAATTTTAAAATTTGGCACTATATAAAAAGAAGATTCCCCGTCACATCAAATTTGCGGTACATACATAGAGTACTAAATGTTGACGAAATCAAAAACTAATTGCACAGTTTGGTTGTACTTTGCGAGACGAACGTTTTGAGATTAATTAGTTAACGATTGGACAATTATTACCAAATAAAAACAAAACGCTACAGTAGCTACAGTGTATCGACGAAATTTGGCGGCGCCGATTCAGTGGCCATCTAAACATGGCCTAGGTACTTGATTTCTCTATCTTGTAAATGGGACAGCTACCAGATTAAACAACAAATGGGACAGAGGATTACATTGTCTTAAACTCTTGTAGATCAATACCCTTTATTGATTTTTAATTAATGTTTGTTATCGGGGATGGAAGACAACGAGACAACGAATGGCCATCAAATAACGGACGGATTTGGCTAGTAAATATGAGTAGACTGATTTAGATTGATTGATGAAGTGGATCGCCCATAAGATCAGATAGAATTGAGAGTCAAGATTAGTTTTTATAAGAGATAGATCTGATGTACTCTCTCTGTCTCATGATAAGTGTACTTCTAGCACTCAAAATTTATCTAAAAATAAGTGCACGTCCGGCTATTTTTTAGCCTTTTATATTTTGAAGCAAATTAACTTTCTCTATTCACAAGGTGTGATTATTAGATGTTAAGAAAACTTTAGTAAGGATATATTCGTAATTTCACTTGTATCCTGGATCTCTCCAACAAGTCCTGTCAGCATCCAAGCAGTGCCCTAGCTGGAATAAGCAATAGATCCGGGTCCTAAATCGAAAAACTACCGATTCCTAGGCCTCCCGAATCCCATGCCGGAAAGTTTCCCATTTCCCTCGTCCTCCGATTCTTCCAACTCCGCCCGCTTCGCTTCGCTTCCTCCGCCGCCCCCATGGCGTCCGCCGCCGCCACGACCACCTCCGCCACCACCGCCGCCCAGAACCCCAATCCCCTTAATCTCAACATCAAGCTCCCCCCATGGCTCAGCGGGCTGCGCTGCCCCTTCACCTTCCTCTGCCCGCCCCCGCCGCCACCGCCACCGCCTCCGCCGCCGCCTCCTCCCCCGCTGCCATCTCCGGAACCTGTGGTCTCACGGCCGCGGAGGCTGCCGAGCCTGCGGGTGACCACGGAGTACGATAGCGAGGAGGGCGTGTTCGTGAACAAGGTGTCGTGCAAGCTCGCGGGGGACCTCGCCAAGCTGCGGCTCTCCTTCCAGAGCGACCCGCAGGGCCAGTGGCAAGGGGGCGGGGAGGAAGGGGACCCACTTCAGCAGCTCTTCACCGCGCCTTTGGTGGGGCTCATCACCAAGCACTTCTCTGTGCTCTACGATGTCGAGGCACGCAACGCGCTGCTCAGCGGAGACTGCTCGCTTCCTGGAGGCGCCGTCCAGCTCCGTGCCTCGCACGATGTCAAGGTATTGCGCCGTAAATTTGAGTCAAGGAACGCCTTTACAAGTGGTCAGCAAATAATATTTGCATATTAGTTGCACTTAAACTTCGTACTTTTACTCTCTTTAGAGAGTTTTTTTCCCCTTAACGTGCCTTTCCTTGGTTTCTCAGGCACAACAAGGAGAAGTTTCGGTGATAACTAGTCTGGGTGATCCATTGTATAAAATGGAGATATCATCTTTGGTGCCTTACAGTGGTTTGGTGAGTATCTAGGTTCCTTTACTGGTGACATTTTTTTATCCTTTCTCAAATAGTTTAGCTATTCTAACAAGGTTCAGATGTCCTATTAAGCTGCTGTCATGTTGTGCATTCAGATAAATCATGATCTTTTGTTGTCATGGAATAAAACTAGTGAGTTCATCCATGCTCTGGTATCACCTTGGGAAATACTAGAAACGCTACTCCTAACAGTAAAAAGAGGTTCATAATATGAAAATACTGACCATTCAAATACTATTTTGACTGTGTTATCTTAAATATTCTTGTGCATCTTGACCTCTATATTTTCTATTTTTAGTTGCATCATGAATGTACCATGTATCTTAAAGTTGCATTTCTGAGATTTTGTGAATACTATACTCATGTATGTTCTTGTTAAATAAGACACTTCATCAATTTCTCTTTTGGCTAATAGTATATGGGATCTAAACCCTATTAAATGTGAAAGGTTTCACCTTTTTTATTTTATTTGGCAGCCAAGGGCAACATTCCACTTCCCTATTGGTCAAGTTTCAGTGGAAGAGAAGAGAAATGAAGATGACGAAAAGGTGCTGTCTGTATATGGGATTGGAAAATCTGATTTCTTGGATGGTGTTCTTACTGCTCAGTACAACGAAAATGATCTTAATTTAAGATATTGTTATAAGGTGAGCTATTTAATGCTTTTCATTGTTCTGTTTTTTGGACTTCCTGTTAAGTTTGATTCTGTATGAACGTTTCCTGTGGCAGGACGAGGAATTAACTTTAGTTCCAGGTGCCTCATTGCCTTCCAATGCAGTATCCATAGACTTCAAAAGGCGTTTTGGTCCTTCTGATAAGTTGAGGTGAGGCTACAATCATTGTTCTGTGATCATTGTCTTGTGCCCACTTATAAATGCATTCACTAAACAATTTTTTCGTCACAAGGTCTCTACACTGTTAATGCTTCAGGTCTTTAATTTCTCAAGTTACTTCCAGTAACTATTATGTGAATTGCACTTGTGTTCAATCTGTTTTGCTACAAATTAGCAAAGATTTCTTGATGATGTGTTCATTAGAGAAAAACCAAGCCACCTTCAGCAATGAAAAGAATATTCAAAGAATTCCATTTTAGTCTCCCGAAGTATTGTTGGAATCCACTTAACCTGCTAAAGTATGATTTAGTTAACTTAACACCCTCTTTTTCTTAAACCAGATCACTATTCATCTTTGGCTCTTATTTGATCCTGGTTTCGTCTCCATGGAGAGAGGGTTGAGCACTTTTGCTGGTCAAGAATGCTATAGCTTGGCCTTCTTTTGACATGGAAACTGGTGCTTGACATACATGTTGCTGCCTAAAACTCGTTTCTCCTTGGCTTTTCCGCCTTCCTCTCATCTCTCTGTTTCTCTCTTACAGAAATAGGAACCAGTTTCACGAAGCTTGTCTTGTTACCTTCATCAATTGATGTACACAGCCCTGCATATTCTTGCTTCAAACAATGCATCGATCACACAAACTCAAGTAGCAAATTCAAATCAAATACAAGTTTACTACCTTCCTTTCTGTATTGTAGTAGTTGAAGTATCTCCATCTTGCTATGGCTTCTTGGAATCACAAAGGAGGGGGGGACTTGTACGTGAAGATTCCCTATCTCTACCGTGCTTGTAACTGTGACACCCATATATTGCGCATACCAAGTGCCAAACTGATCTCACCCATACAAACCCTAACTCTCTAACTAGCCACCACTATAGTGCTATTGGGGGTTTTTGTTCTTTACTGGTTCCACAATGGTTACTACCCAGCAGTAGGAGGGCATTTGTTGTCTATTACCTGCTTTTGGAGCACATTGTGGCTGCCGTAAGAGCAAAAGGTGAAAAATGAACTCTTTTACGAAAGACAACAACAATAACAAAGCCTTTTAGTCCCAAGCAAGTTGGGGTAGGCTAGAGTTGAAACCCAACATGAGCCCCTAGTCACGGTTCAGGCACGTCAATAGCTGTTTTCCAAGCACTCCTATCCAAACAAAGATCTCTAGGTATATCCCAACCCTTTAAATCTCTTTTTATTGCTTCCCCCCATGTCAGCTTCGATCTTCCTCTACCTCTCCTCACATTGATATCACAACTGACTCCACAATGCACCAACTCTTTTACGAAAGAGAGGGGGTTAAATAAGCCAAAGCCAAATCTTAGTTTAATGGGTAAGCGGACTTGGGCTGTACTTAATAAGGGGAGTAAAATGGACTTCTTCCAATATTCAATTACTTTATCTGCACACGAAGTTTGCTTCACTGAACCTGAAGGGTTTGAACTATTGATTAAAACACTCTTGCATTTTGCAACTTCTGATCATGCTTATATGATCCCTTAATGATCTTGCAAGTTTATCTTCAGATTCTTAAAAGTCAGCAACATGCCCTGCCTGTATGTTGGTGGTATTCCGGGATCTTAACACTGCACTGCAGTGTTCATGCTAACTGTTTTGTTACATACTCCCTCCGTTCTAAATTATAAGACATTTTAGCTTTTCTATTAGATACATAGCTTTTGCTATGCACTTAGATATACACTATGTCTAGATACATAGTAAAAGCAATGCATCTATAAAAGCTAAAACGTCTTATAATTTGGAACGGAGGGAGTAGCATAATTAAATAACTACAAACGAAAATTGGGCTATCTTCAGTAGTTCAGTGTCTTTTCCCCTATTTTGTTGGTTATTTTCTTATGGTTTTTTTATCGAACATTACAATCTATGCAGTTGCAACTTGCTAGCACTTACGGTCATCATATTCCTGGGATTTAAGTTGAAAGAAACTATTTGCAATTGTTTTGAAGGAATACTACATGTTGCATGCAACACGCATCATTCTCTTTCTGCAGTAGACTTTTTATTTTTCTTCTGGTGGACATTTGTAACATTGACTTCCCCTCCTTTCAGCTATCATTACAGCTTCGACACTGATGACTGGAATGCTGTTTATAAGCATACAGTGGGTAAAAATTTCAAAGTGAAAGCTGGTTATGATTCTGAGGTGCGAGTCGGATGGGCTTCTCTTTGGGTATGGAACAGCAGCATCTCTTACTGTGGTTATAAGATATAGAACAGATGGGTTTGAAAATAAGCAAAACTTGCATTTCACACTTCTTCCTTATTGTTGGAATGTTGGTGATTGCAACCTTTATCACACAATGTATTCAAGGTGACACTATGTTGGGAAAAATGAATAAAACCAAAATACAATGTCCATAAGGAGATGCAGTAATTGTGGTTTGGTTTTGCTATATAAAGATTGTGTTTGTTGGGGGGAAATTCCATAGACTATCAGGTTTCAGTTATGCGTGTCCTTTATTGTATTTATAGAGAACCTTATACTAGTAGAGTAGGTGCCAAGTTATTTTCTTGTTTGAACCCTGAAATAAGGATACTTGCCAAGGTATTAGATTGCTGTTCAGTTTTCCAAAGCCCTGAGGTGTTACGAATGGTATTGCTGTTTCTCAATTTATTGTGGAATGCACTTTTAATAATGAGTACATTGAACATAAGATATTGGCCATATTTTGCACTGAGAATTTAAATCCTAGGGACTATAATTGTTCTTGTTGGCACCTTTGGTAAAATGGTTGTTTGAGGATAACATAGCGATGATTGTCATGGATCAACCTTTATATCCTATGTCACATTGACAATTAGCATTATTGACACTGAAACTATCATGGCCTTCTGATGGTTTGAAACTTTGAATTGCAATGACATGAGTAATATATTAATTTTATGGGTTGTTTTTTTATGTTAGGTTGGAGAAGAAGGGGGCAAAGCGAAGACTGCGCCAATGAAAACAAAACTTCAGCTTATGCTTCAAGTACCCCAGGATAATCTCAGAAATCCTGTTTTCCTCTTCAATGTGAAGAAACGATGGGATCTGTAACCTGATGTAAGTTATCCATTTATGTGGAGACTCCAAAGGCTTCGGCGAACCTTTTGTTGCAATCTGCGTAGGTCAACAACGACAACACAATCCATGAGCTCTTTCTATTGATCATGTACTTTCAACTATTGTACATAGTATGCAGCGCCAGAAGCAATCCAAAATTTATGTAAAGCCTACTGAAGATCAGGGTTAACCCAGGTTCGCTGCTTGTGTACTATCTTTTCTTCTTGTGGGAACATAGAGGCTTGCCCTCAGGGCGATTGTACTTATTCTTTGATGGCTTAATGGGTAGAGCTTAGAGTACGGGTCTCCTTTCAGATTTTAGACTAGGCATTTGGGATTTATGTAAGAGACACTGGGTGACTATTGATTTATTCATATACCCAACAAATATCACATGATCCTATTTCTTAATAAAATGACATGCAGATCTCCTCCCCCCACCCCCCCCCCCCCCCAAAAAAAGAGGAGCATGCTTTCATGTCAGTTCTCCTTCGAAAAAATGAACATGCTCTCTCTCATGTCCTCGTCAGCCACCTATTTCCTTCAACGAACCGGTACAACGTAGAACGAACACTGTTACGTGGCTGCTAGGATTCGGAAGGATTGAGCTGAGGGAGAGGCGGCAACGAGCGGGCTACAGTAACGAACACCGTTAGGGCTGCTTTGGCAACACAGGGTGATTAACCCAGGAAAGAAAACGGCAAGGGAGGAATTTTTTTGGACATCATAATCCCCTTCTCCTCTCCAGGGAAGATTTCACGTGCGGGATCATTCATCTGCTGCTCTTTGGAAACCTTTTTCCCCTGCTTCTGTCGGGAACGGAAGAAATCGGTGGTTTTTCACAGTAGACATGGTTTCTCACAGATAGCACCCAACATATTAGCCTAGGAATGCTACTGTGAGTCCGTGAGAAACCATGTCTTAAAAAATCAGGAAAAATAGCAAAAAATAAAGAAAAAAACAAAAGAGGTGAATAATATAAAAAATCACTACATATCAATGTCAGAGCCATAAAATCATGAAAAATCTCAGGAACAAGTCTCACCATACAAATACAAACATAATTCAGACCTTAAACCAAATCTAGTAAACGCATAAAAGTATTATCTCGACATCTAATCAACTACTAGTAGCATTCATACATATTGTTCTACATCCTTAAATCCAATAGAAAATGGTGAAGTCATAATCATATACTTCAATCATCTCAAAATTGACCATCCTTACATTCAATGTCTTCGGCATCTAGCAAAGTACTATCAAAAGTTACGACTTCACTTATTTTAAATCATGCATTGCTTCCACTTTGAGACATCTGCAGTATAACACAATAATGAAAATGGTGATCTCTCATGATATGTCCGGCTCTGGAAAATACTATTGTATATGGCCAAAATACATATAACATAGGTAAAAAGGAGATTGTTCTCATGATGCCTATGGCTATCTATCAGTTCAGACTAGGATAAATGAAATACACAACCGTACTGGTATAGGACAAGAAAGCATTCGAACAGGAAGACATGCATGCTGGATTTAGAAAAAAAAACATGAAACATGCATGCTGGATTTGGAAAAAAAACAAGTGTAACGTGACAAACTTGCATGAAACAGAAAGACATAGCTACATCAGGATCTGCCAATGCTTGAGGGCTAAACAAAAAAAAAACAGAAGATTATTCTACTGCTCCCTTTCAAGAGACAATTCAGAGAAGTAGACACCAGCCATAGCCAGTGGGTCTCTGTGTGCTAACACCAACAAACTGGCTCCTCCATCCATTAGCAATGAACAATGCAATGCAACAGGACAAGTCTCACAAACTCACAGTAGGTTCAGTCCTTCACCCAACAGCTAACACCAACAAACAGGGAGACTTATTATACCATGTGTAGAACCATGAAAAAAAATCCATGTATATGATTACTATCTCACAGACATGCAAATTCCTAGGCTAATAAAAAATAAGATCAATCGGCAGTCATAGCTGTTGGCAAGTGCAAGCTGTTGTTCAAATAATATACCTGCATACAATGACTGCAGCTGCGTTTTTCTTCTCAATTCAAACATTGCCTCCACCAACATTGCCTCCACAGATAGCACTGCAAGTAAGCACAAGGAAAAGCATTAGCAGCTAAGTCATACCAAAGTAAACTAATCCAGTGGCAGCCAAGCATTACCTAATCTGTTGTTTGAGCCAAATCAAACGAACATTTTTGTTTTTCATTTTCATGAATACCTCCCTGTCAATCTCAGATTTGAAGATATTCATAACATACGCCTTCTCCACATCAGTAAGTTTCATTGCATCAACTTCATCGAGACACTTGTCGACTGAAAATGCTTCGTCTTGTTTCTTCTTTTCATTGAGTGCTTCCATTGTTTTACTTGTTTGCATCTTCTTAAACTGCACAAAACCATCAATAGCAACACCAATGTGACTTTGCTTACGCTTTCTCCCACCACTCGTTCCTTGCACAGAATCTTGATTGGAAGGTGCAGACTGAGCTTCATTGCGTGCACTTGAGACATCTAGCCCATCAAAAGTAGCACCTGGACTTGTGCTATCAGACACTGCAACAGAGCAATCGGAGCAAATGGAGCGACGAGAGCAATGGAGGGCATTTGGAGCAAAGAAATAGGAACAAGAGGAGCAGGCTGCAAGTGCTCAGTTGATGTGAAGTTTAGATCTCCTGTAGCAACACTTCCTATGCAAAAAAATAGGAGTTTTAGATGTTTACTCCTTGGGGAGTTATCGTTGATGTTCGCTGACTCTAGTGCTGTTGAGTCAGATGATAAAACACAACTGTCTCGAGGAGCTGATGACAACAGTTTGAATCAGGATCATGGAAGTAATAATGGTTTCTTAAACAATAGGGGAATTGATTTGTCGAGAATTGATGGCCCACATCTGCTGGAGTGTTTAAATCATCAACACCGCTTGCCCACCGTGATTGTGTAACGAGTTTAGCCGTTGGAGGTAAAAATCCAACACCGTTAATGTCTATATTTAAAACATTTGCTATTTTGTTAGTTGGTTTCTTTTGTTCACGTGGTTTTGTAATCTTTGGCTCAAGAACCGCCTATTTTCATTCTTTATTTCACTGCGGTGGATTCTTTATTTTCATTTCACTTCATTTCCTAGTAACTTCTTGTATGGTCCTCATCCAGAGTGACAGGTGAGAACAAATTGTGTCTATGTATGTAGGCCACATGCTATTTTCTTGGATTTTCTACACTAGCTAATCTCAACAATTCAGTCCAGCATATCTGTCAGTTATGACTAGTGGTGTGAGTAGGACTAAAATCCATACACAATGCCGCCACTATATGGTCCGTGTGGTAATTACCAACAAGTTAAAAAGTTTATTTACTCTTTTTGTAAAAGGAAAAAAAACACAACAAAACAGTTAAGATAGGGTTTTGTACAGTAAACAGTTAAGATGGGAACAGACATTGCGAATAGCTCAATGCACAGTAAACGTGAGATCAAGGATTGACGGAAATAGACATTGTGAAGAGCTCAACGTGAGATGAAGAATGATGGAAAGAGAGAAAGCCCTCCTCATGATTAATAAGAAAAAATAGTTAAGATAGGGTTTTGTAATAAGGGGTGGATATTAACGAAGAGATACATTTTCTTCAAATCCTTTAGGACTAGAATACACTAAAAAGCACAATCTATGTTTTTTAATAAAAAAAGACAAATATTACTGTAACCTTAGAGAGAAGTTTCAAATAACATACCAGCATACAATGACGTACAGTCTTCATATAAAGGAAACAGCTTCTTCTGGAACCTAGCCATTTTTCCATTATCCTATTTAATACCAAGACAACAAAGATAGTTAGTACTTGCAACTGAATATGGCAACAATTTTTGGTTCAATGAAAAAATCTTACATTGATCGGTTTCTTCCATTTTTCCGCTTCATAATGACTATGGCCAATGAGTCATTCCAACCAACACCACTATCCTTTAACGCTACATGTATCGCCTTCCAAATGCCCTTTAGCTCCTTTTCCTTCTCTTGTAGCTGCTTTGCTTTGTGAAGCATGCTAAAGGATACATTTGGGTAAACTTCTCTGAGATACTTCTCCAACCCTCTCCACTCCATCCATTCTGACCCCTGAACAAGGGGATGTTCACATGGTCCCTCATAATGTCAACAAGCCCTTTCTCATATCTAGAGTTCCATGTAGCCCTTGCCTTCGACATTGCTACAAGAAATAATTACAGAAATACATAACTCATAAAATATTATAGAATGTATTGGAGAATTTATTACAGAATATTGCATCACACAGAAATACATAACTCATAACATATTATAGAATATATTGGAGAATTTATTACAGAATGTTGCATCACATAATGTATTACAGAAATACATAACTCATAACTCATAAATTACATTCCAAACACTACTATCCTACACATTGTAGGTAGCCCACATCTGATGGGCTATCTGGTCTCGTAGGGTATTTCCATGGTTTGATTCCATCTCACTTGGGTAGTTAGTGTCTCCCTCTGGCATGTCGACATAATTTGATGGGTTGATATTATCAGGTAGGATGTCTAGCCACTCTTCACTCCCATTCAACACTCTAATGATGTTGTGAAACACAGTAGCAGCTGCTGGAATCATAACTTGAGATTCAATTGGGTAATGTGTCCCCACTTTCAGAATTGGAAACCGCTTTTTGAGAACCCCAAAGGCCCTCTCAATGTGATTTCGAAGAATCGCATGCCGATGATTGAACAATTCCTTGTAGTTGGCATATGCATTTCTCCTCTGGCCACGTCTCCTGAACTCACTGAGATGATACTTAACTCCTTGGTAGGGAGCAAGGAATGATGGTGTGTTTGCATATCCACCGTCTACAAGATAGAATTTGCCTGCTGGCACAGTAAATCCCTTGCCAAGAGCAGACCGCAACACTCCTGCATCAGATGCGGATCCTTCCCAACCAGATGAGATGAAAGTGAACTTCAAGTCGAAGTCACAGGCAAACATAACATTCTACGATAGTGTCCCCTTCCTATTTCTATAGGGACTGGCCTTGTCTTGTCCAATTGTGATTGGGACATGTGTACCATCGATAGCGCCGATGTAGTTCTGCAGGTAAGAAAATTTACTAAAAATTTGGATTGTATTTAGGAATGGTATTAAGGAAAGTGTACTGTATGTATTAACCGACCTGAAAGAATGGTATAAATCTAGGGTCACATGTAATCTTCATGTGTGTGTGGCTTGGATTCAGAAGTCTGATGAATTTTTGGGTTAATGTTGGAATGATATTGAAGACATCATATATTTTCCTATGCAATCGTCCTCACCACTATGTTGAAACTCCTTCTTTAGCCTCTCTCAGTGCTTGCATTATGAGAGAGCATGAACATAAAAAGACCAAGTTGCTCCTCAATCTTCATACCACGTGTGTCACGCATGACAAGTTCTCGGCCCGAGAAAGTTTGCTATAGCTCTAAATATTTCAGCCTCCATCCTAAATTCTTCCTTGCACCAATTCTCATGTCCTTCGAGAATCTCTTTAACCTTTTTAGCACCAGGAAGAGAAGAGGTATGCTCAGGTGTTTTCTCTTCATCGAGAAAGGGCATTACAGCAGGGAGAAGAATAAAGAATAGCTCCTCATCTTCTTCTTCCTCTTCCAACAAAAAATTTCTAGCAAGCTCTTCCCAAGAAGCCATCTAGTGTTACATATATGAAATTATATTATTACATATATATAAAATAAAAGGCACAAGGCCAATACTCAAGCACAACAAAGTCACAAGTGTCATATGTAATAAACTCAAGCACATCACGAGAAAATAAACTTCAACTATCATTTGCCCCGGTGAGTGACGAGCTACTCAAGTCTGAAACCCGTAACTGAAGCCGGTCCCTTCAACACTCCATGATTAACTAGTGGGTGAAAAACATTTACAAGGCTACATGCAACATCTCAAGTCTACATGGACCCTAACTAACTTTGCCAAAGAGACTAGCTAATTCTCGCACCTTTGGATAACTAATCACAAGGCTACATGCATCATCTCATCCATACCACAAAGTTCTCTCACAAAATCAACAACAACTCACATAGTAGCATCAAGAAGTATTAAAAGTCTAAAAAGTGGAGAAAACATATAATCGAGCAATGACACCTAATCATCCAGCAAAGACCTACTCATCCGAGCATGCATGCATTCAAATTTTTTAGAACATGACCCACAACAAAAACGACAGCCAAATTAGGAAAAAAAACAACGATTGGGGAACTAACTGACACTAGTGTCACCCCATCCCAAGACGCAATGAAAAATCACTCCTGCAAAAGCATCATGCCCTCATTAGTCGAAGACTCGACCCTAAGGTTGACTGTTGTAATTGACAAAGTGATTAGTCCTTTCCAAAAAAGCATTTATACCAGGAAGGAACATCTTAGAAGGTGTGGTGATTTTGCAAGAGGGTTTTGCATGAGTTGAGATATAGTAAGCACAAGATTTTCAATTTAACTTAGGGATAAAATTATAGCAACCAATGAAGATTAAAATTTCAAAGTCGAACTTAGATTCATTGTTAGATCGTTTTTTGCTTTGACGAAGCGACATTATAGCAACCTACCTCAAGCAAACTTAGAAGAGCTATCAAGGGTTGGGGCAAAACTATGACAGATTATCAAAAGAAACTCAAGAAAGATATTATGAAGAGAATAATTTCACAAATGTGCTAATGGCGAAGAAGGAAGATGTAGATTACTATCTTTGAAGTGGATGGGCGAGAAAGCAATTGGATCCCGATTAAGGTCCGAGAACCCACATCACAGTTATTATAAAATGTTGTTTGGAAGTGTTGAGGTGGCGTATATGCATCTAGATGCAGATTTATGGCCCACCGACCAAAGAGATCCGAGAAATCCCGACAATGAGTTCTTGACCAGACCTTTTCCTAATCTTTTCGAAATTGTGTCACATCCAGATTTAGAGGTGGCCAAGGCTTGTGTGAATGGTCGATGGCATATAGAGTTCGGTGTGACAAATGAATGACATCTTGGTTGAGGAATGGGTTCCTTCTAGATCTCTTGAATGATATTCAACTGTATGAAGGCAAAGATGAGGTTTTCGGTGCTGGAAAGAACCAAGAAATATACTTCTAGATCGTTGTATAGATTAATGACATATGGAGGCGCCTGTGGACGTTGTATGATGACAGATGGCAATGCAATATTCCTTTGAAGGTGAAGATCTTTACGTGGATGGCGATACATGACCGTATATACAATGTGGAGTTCAAGCGAAGAAGAAAAAAAGTGGACAGGGGCCGAAGAATGTTTCATGTCTGTGCAAATTGGAAACTTGACCATATCCTATTCCGATGCCCCATAGGCTGTGTTCCCCTGGACTTTCCCCGAGAGATTGTTTGGGTTGGGATGTGTCCCGATTAGTTGTGACTCTGGGTTTGCTCCTCTAAACTTGCATGATTGCCACAGCTAAGCCCCCATAAACTTGAAAAACTAGGTGCTCGGCTCCTAAATAAACTGCATTCTATTTTCTCTCTCGCAATGGGATAAAAGAAATGCATCACCACCATCTGAGAAAATTGCTACTGCGGTGATCGGTTACTATACTAGTCTACATGCTAGAAAATAGCAAGACTACCAAACGTCCCAACCAGTGTATGTCTGGACCGTTATAAGCATGCATATAGTTGTTGTGCAATGCTAGAAAAAAATCCATCACGACATGCCATCCTATTCTATTGCAATGGTGTTCTGAACACAGAAACCAGCTCACCAGTTGGATCTTTAAGCTACATGAAGCAATTGAGTTCTATTTTCACATCTATTTTCACATCACAAACAAGAAACCATAGAATCACAAACAAGAAACCATAGATCTACAAGAAGGGGTGTGAGATGCGGACAGAAGACTAACTTGTAGAGGCAGAGGTTGTGTCGTGTTGCTGGCGACGTCAGTGTTGCTCGCGGATGACACAATGGCTCACCAGGTCTTGCGACGAGGCCGGTCAGTCACGGAGTAGTGGTGGAGCCGTCGTGGTCGGGTCGGCGGGCGGTGGATGAAGAGCTGTGCGAGCGGTCGCGATTCACGAGCGGATGCATAGGGCGGAGTGGGGAGGAAGATGCGGCCATCCACAGTCCCAAGATCCACAGGAAACGTGTGAGGATAGGATCAGGAACCCTAGATGCGGTGCAGGGAGATGCAAGTGGAAGCGAGCTCACCTGCGGAGACGTAGATGCTGGTGCCGCAAGGTGATGGCGATGGAGGAGAAGTCGAGGCCGGAGGAGCCGAGGCGACGACAGAGAGTCGAGGCGAGGCCGGAGGAGCCGAGACGACGACGGAGAGGCATCCGAGCTCGCGGACTGGTAACTCCAAGTTCAACCAGAAAGAGATGTGGATGAAACCCTAGCAGATCGAGAAGCTTCTGTGGGGAAGGAGATGTGGATGGAGGTGGACTGACCGGTGATAACGACGGTGGTGGAGCGAAGTGGAGCCAGGGTGCGCCAACCAGGGAAGTCACGGCAGCGGAGGCGGCGGAGGCGGGCTCACCGACTGGGCGGCGTCGTGAGTCGCGAGCGAGCGAGTCAGGGAAACCCTCCCGGCCTCACGAGTCGTGGATTCCTACCACGGGGAAAAGGAAGGGAATCTGGCTGAGATCCTCGGGTGGGTGGGCTGCCAAAGGACGTAAAAATTTGGCCCGAGGAGAAATGGCACGGGGAAGATTGACACGGGGAAAACGCTAGAATCCCTCCGGGAAAGCGGGCTGCCAAAGTAGGCCTTATGTGGCTGCTAGGATTCAGATGGATTGAGCTAAGGGAGAGGCCGCAACGAGCGAGCTACAGTACCCGTGGTGCTACAGTAAATCGGGTGTTGTTCACGATCATAATTGTGGCGGCTGGGGCTGTGAGGGAGGCCGGGGGCCTTGCCCATGGCCGAACAAGAGGGAAGGAATTTTCTTCTTAATTCTTGCTTGATTAGATTAATACATTTCCTCTTCTTATATAGAGAGGTTTACTTAACTCCCAAGCAAGGCTTACTTAACCCTTAAGCAAACGGCCTTTATCTCTAATTAACCCTAACACTAGAGGGCTATACCGCCACCCCAGGCCCAATAGGCTCATGACGTACTCTAACACTACACCCCACCTGGACATGCAGCTCATCCTCGAGCTGCAACCTAACAAACTTATAACGCTGACTCGACTCCTAACACCTAAAAATAAGTCTTTTACATCTTGGCTTATTTTATTATTCTCAACCTGAAATAGACTGGGACTCTTTATTTTTGACTCCTGAACATAAGGTGGACACCATCCGTACGCCAAACCTGCATGTGTACAGCCTCCTAGATCATATGGACACCATCTAGACGAAAGGGGTGCATGTGTATGGCCACCTAGAAGTGGTCGCAACAGCGATCAGCGGAGGCGCCCTCGCGGCGGCCAGTGGCGGAATGCGACGGCGCTACGCGGTGCGCTCTCGCTGGTGACCCCATGCCTTCTCCCTGCCAGACGGCTGCTGCCTGCTGGTCTGCACCACATAGAGAAGAGCGGAGGGCTTTCGATGGAGAACGAGGTGGAGGGATGCGCCTCCCCAACCGCCGCCGCCGCAAACTTTGAGTTTGCCGCCTGCAGGAAAAATAGCATGCCCGCCGCCCATGGGGGAAACCGCATGCTCGAGATCCCCGACGCAGCGGACGAGATCGAGGTCCTTTGCGCAGCGAAGCGCAACTTGGAGGAGTTGCGAAGGGATGCAGGGCTAAATCAGCTGCAGATCGTGCATCTCCCGCACCCGCTGACGTGCTAGGAGGCCGCGCGTAGCAGCCTACAGCTGCACCGCAGCCGACACCTAGCGGGTAAGCATCTTCCCCACCGATGTCATCGCTATGTCCATCGTCTGCTCGATCTGCTGCAACTTCTCGCCCGTGACTGGGATCTGCTGGGCGCCAGTTATGGAGACGGCTGTCGTCCCATAGCCTGGCCAGCCGTAGGGGAACACTAGCGGCATGGTGGTGATGGTGGTCGCCAATTGTTGGGCTTCCACAGCATCCGGACGCGCCGAGAGAGACGCCTGCTGCTGGTGAATGTCGGCCAGCACCTTGGCGAAGGGATCCGACAGTTGCTCATCAGAACCTGGCATCGGGAACTCCAACTTGTAGAAGCGCGGAGGGTGGGCGCTGTGGTTGACACTCGGAGCTGCTGGTTCTGGAGCAAAGGCCACGGACGACGAGGCGCTGTGGTGGTGGTGCATGTTGCCGCCGTAGAATAGAGGGCCATCAACGCCTCCATAAAAAACCCCCTCGGTGTAGGAGGGCTGTTGTACCGCCCCACCGTAATGGATTAGGGCGGTAGGGGCTGGGGCAGCCAATGTCATGGTCGCCGGGAACGTTGCCATCGTATACATCGGCCCGATCGTCGGGGCCAGGGCATAAGATGGGATCGGCGACGGGGAAGGCGGCATCCGGAGGAGATGGATGGGAACGCCCGTCGTGCTGGAGTAGGGCATCCCATACAGCAGCACCGCTGGCAGGGTGGTCGTAGCCGGTTGCGGCGACCAGGTAGAACTGGATGGCAGCCACCGAGCGAGTCAGCTCCCCGATGGCGGCAACCACCTGATCCGGCGTCATCTGTGCCGCATGCTTCAACTGGGCACCGGGCACAGAGGCAGGTGGCAGCGATGAAAGGTCCTAATATGGCTAGAGGGGGGTGTGAATAGCCTATTTAAAAATCTACAAATCAACTAGAGCAATTTGATTAGTATGACAAATAGCGTAATGCAAACTTACTCTAGCTCTACAAGGATTGCAAGCCACCTATCCAACAATTCTAGTTGCAATGATTACTTAGGCACACAAACTTGCTATGTAACTACTCACTAAGAGCTCTCAATCTTGCTACTCTAAAGAGCTCAACTAGATGAATGTAAATAATAAAGCAAGCTCTCAATTCTAATTACACTAAAGAGCTTGTATCAACTAGTTTGCAAGAATGTAAATAAGTGAGTAGGGTGATTATATCGCCGTGTAGGGGATGAACCAATCACAAGATGAATATATAGCCAATCACCAAGAGAATGCCAAAGACAAGAGACAATCGATTTTCTCCCGAGGTTCACGTGCTTGCCAACACGCTACGTCCCCATTGTGTCGACCAACACTTGGTGGTTCAGCGGCTAAAAGGTGTTTCACAAACCTTGTCCACACGATAGGACACTGCAAGAACCGACCCACAAGTAAGGTAACTCAATGACACGAGCAATTTACTAGAGTTACCTTTCGACACTCCGCCGGGGAAGGTACAACTCCCCTTACAATCACCGGAGATGGCCACGAATAATCACCAACTCGTGCCAATCCTCCACCGCTGCTCCAACCGTCTAGGTGGTGGCAACCACCAAGAGAAACAAGCGAAATCCGCAGCGCAACACGAATGCCAAGTGCCTCTAGATGCAATCACTCAAGAAATGCACTTGGATTCTCTCCCAATCTCACAATGATGATGGATCAATGATGGAGATGAGTGGGGGAGCTTTGGCTAAGCTCACAAGGTTGCTATGTCAATGAAAATGGCCAAGAGAGTGAGCTTGAGCCGGCCATGGGGCTTAAATAGAAGCCCAGATAAAATAGAGCCGTTGTACCCCTTCACTAGGCACAACATGGGGTGACCGGACGCTCCGGTCATATTGACCGGACGCTGCCCGATGTAAGCCACGTGTCATTCTGAGTTAAACCTGAGCCGCCAGATCTCAACGGCTATTGACTGACCGGACGCCCCGGCACAAGTGACCGGATGCTCAGACCCCAGTGTCCGGTCATTTCCAGTAAGCTCCCAAAACCGACTTTTGCCGACCGAACGCGTCCGGTCCACCTCGACCGGACACTGCCCAGCGTCCGGAGCTTAACCCTAACCACTGAGCCGTCTGACAGCTTGACCGGACGTAGCCTTTCAGCGTCCGGTCGCTGAGTGACCTAGCATCTGGTCAGTAGACCGACGCCAGCATCATTGCGACCAACTCCGTTTCACTTCTAACTTCTTTACCCTTGTTCAAATGTACCAACCACCAAGTGTATCACCTTGTACACATGTGTTAGCATATTTTCACAAATATTTTCAAGGGTGTTAGCATTCCACTAGATCCTAAATGCATATGCAATGAGTTAGAGCATCTAGTGGCACTTTGATAACCGCATTTCGATACGAGTTTCACCCCTCTTAATAGTACGGCTATCAATCCTAAATGTGCTCACACTCGCTAAATGTCTCGATCACTAAAACAAAATAGCTCCTACAATTTATACCTTTGCCTTGAGCCTTTTGTTTTCTCTCTTCTTCTTTTTTCAAGTTTAAGCATTTGATCATCACCATGCCATCACACGATCGTCATGATCTTCGCCATTGCTTCATCACTTGGAGTAGTGCTACCTATCTCATAATCACTTTGATAAACTAGGTTAGCACTTAGGGTTTCATCAATTAACCAAAACCAAACTAGAGCTTTCAAGCGGCGAGGTGGTGACCACCGCAGCAGTGGAGGTGATCAACAAGCTAAGTGTTGGTGGGATTAGGGACCACATCTCTCGATACAGTTGTTATGTGGCTGCTAGGATTCGGAGGAGAGAGAGCTGGGGAGAGGCGGCGACGAGTGGGCTACAGATGCCTGTGGTGCTACAATAGATAGTGGGTGCTTGTTCACGACCATAATTGTGGTGGTTGGGGCTGCGAGGAGGTGGAGGCCGGTAGGGGCCTTGCCCACTACCGAGTAAGAGGGAAGGAATTTCCTTATTAATTCTTGCATGATTAGATTAATACATCTCCTCTCCTTATATAGAGAGGTTTACTTGACTTCAAGCAAGGCTTACTTGACCCTTAAGTAAGCGACCCTTATCTCTAATTAACCCTAACACTAGCGGGCTATACCGCCACCCCAGAACCAATAGACTCATGACGTACTCTAACAAACACACGGGGACGCAAGTCACGCAACGCTGTCGTCTCTTTCCCTGTCCATTCCTCATCTGGGCGCCGCTTCGCTCTGTGAGTCTCGTGACCCATCATCCATTCATCCTTGAGCGAGGACTAGTCCTTGTGAGTGCCTCTTGCTTGCTTTTGACTCTTACATTTCTCTGATGACGTATTCTCTCTATATATATGTATATAGGAGTTGGCTTTATTATCACAAACACGGGGTCCTTTTTCTCCATCTTCTCATGTGGTTTTGTGCACGTGTGTTCCGTGGTGCCCTACTAATGCAATCCGCTCATTTATGGGTTGATTAAATATTTCTTCCTCGAAGGGCACAAGGTTGGCGTAATTTACATAGTAACACTTCTAGCGGGTTTCTTAAGTAGCGCAACATTCGTATTGTCCAAATAATCATATAAATAAATAAAACTAAAAGCATAACCCACGCTGCGTTGCTATAGAAATTGCGGATTAGTGGATTGCGTGATGACATGAATAACAAAATACTTATGTGTCTTGGTCGACGTGGACATTACAATCGCGCATGTGCTAGTGGATTTTAATTGTATGTGATAGTACATTGCTTAGTTGGATCTGCTTTGCATATTGAGATAAATAGCTAGTGGTTTTTGCTTAGTGGATTTTAATTGTATGCGTGATGATTGCATTGCCTAGTTGGATAGCTTGCATGTTAAGATAAATAGCTAGTGGGGTTTTGATTTTATAAGAGTATAAGATTAGGGTCCAAGAACAAGAAGTCCGCCTTCCTGCTGTGGATTCCCCGGAGGCTGGAGTAATCGCTAGCTTCATTATTTATATAGGGGAAAACTTACCAAGCTCATCCCGTTTTTGTTTCAGCAGTGCTAGCATGCGGACGGACGCCTCTACCGCATTTCGTCTCCCCCAAGACACCTACATTCTGCGGCTTACACGCTGGGCTCAAGGCCGCCTCGATCAGTATGTGGGGAGTCCCACGTTCGCGCCTCCTTCGCTTCTCACACGCATGCACGCGGCCAGCAACTACAACATGTGACTACGCCAGCATCCAGAAAAGAGGGGATGGGCCAGGAGGAGTGTAACGTCCAGTCCCGACATACATGGCTCCGGCCCACTCTTCCTAGGAGTGGTCCGACCAGCGTAAAACCGCTTGAACTTTCGTCCTCGCCCGTTCAAAACGGTTAACCAAGGTTACTACGCGTCCACAGCTCGGTATTTAAGTTGATCTCGACGAATCCACGAGTTTCCAAAGATGGTACTAAACTCAGGCTGCACAGCAAAGAATCCGTGAACAGTACCCCGAATTTGATAGTTCCATTTTTCGGGTGAACAGTGCTTGGTCTATAGTACCCAAAGTTCGGATGCTACAGTAGCCGTCCCCCCCATTCTGCTGCAGTACACCGGCCCATAGCTGGATTGGATTGGGCCCACTTTGGCCCATTAGGATGTTACAAGGAGGAGACACCAAGGCAAAGGTGAGGCAGCAGAAAATAAGGATAGAGATGCAACACCCGATCTACTTTTAAAATATCCAGATGCAACACTTGCAGACAGATGAAATACATGAAACATGCATCTAAAACACTAACTGCAACACCAGATCTACTTTTGAAACATCCAGATGAAACACTTGCAACATACGTACGAAACAGCTGAAACACGCAAAACATCTGAAAACACTTTCATACGTATGAAACACTTGCAAACATATATCTGGAAAATGAGATGAAACATACACTTGAAACATACATGTAGTGTATAGCCACTGCAACATGTGCAACATTCCGATCTACTTTTGCAACATCAAGATGAAACACTTACAACATCTAGATGAAACATCTGAAACACTTGAAACATACCCTTGCAACATAGGCTTTGCTTGGACGAATGGAGGCACTGTTGGCAGTGCGGAGGTCGACGGCGGCGCATGGACCTCGCTGTGTGGCAGTGGCACGAGCAACTCACCGGCAGGCGCAGTGTCACATGAATATTGTCCCCTCTCCCGCTTGGAGGAGTCTCGTGTCGGCTTGGTGGAGGCGGCCGCAGCACTTACTGACTTCGGTGGAGGCGGTCGTGCGAGCTAGCGGGGACGACCGTGGTGAGAGGAGGCAGCAGTGGAGGCAAAGCGAGGCATTGAGCCCGTGGGGAATGCGACGCTTGAGGGAGGCAAGCTGGGGAGGTAGTCTGAGAGGAGGCCATAGGGGATGGGGTGTGCGCGGGTGGGGCGTGTGACGTCAGGGGACCGACGACGGGTGAGGCGGAGGGGGTGGGCGAGATGGGCATTGCGACCCGGGAGGAAAAGCAGTGTAGTGAGCATCGGGGCATGCGAACGGGACGAGTGGATAGGGTCACTGGGCGAGCGGCACGTGCGGGAGTGAGTGGAGGGAGGCGTCCTTCCGTCTAGATGTCTTAATCGTATCATTAGCGTTTTTCTTTTTCTTGCAGATGTCGAAGATGGCCCAAGATAGTGCAAGTTGAAGAGGTGATGGCAAAAGTATATAAATCTTTTATGCCCCTCCCATCCTCTTCCCCCTCCCCCTCAGCTCCCGACCATTTTTTAATGACATTTGTTTGGTTGTTTAATCCTTAGATGCATTTTGGAGGAATGCTCTTTTGGGGGATCCAGAAGGCGATTTGGATATGGAGGCTGAGGAGGAGGATCCTAGCGATCCAGAGGGTTTCACCCAAGAAGCCCTAAATGCAAAACAAGTGGTGTTATGCCTGTCCAAATCCATCGTCTCACTTGTCTCTTCTTTTGGTACTTTCACTACTCTCCACCTGCACCGCATCGGCTCTGTGTTTTCCATCATCAAGTTTTACACCTGTAGTAGGAGCTTGTTAGTGTAGCTAAGTAGAGTAACTAGAATTAGTTAGTTGATCTAGTTAGTTCTTGCTAGCTCACTAGTTTAGAAGTAGTGACTTAGTTATTGAGTGAACTAGAGATCTTAGTCACTAGTATATTGGTAGGTGGCTTGCTTTTTGAGTAGAGCTAGAGCAAAAAGCAATTGCTCCACTTGTTGTTAAGTTTCTCTAGTGCTTTGTATAAATTTTTATTAGGCTATTCATCCCCTCTAGCCATTGAGGACCTTTCAGCATCACCGTATGGTCTTCATTTGCAGAGTCAACCGCCTGCTCCTTGTCTTGACATGGATCGTGCTCCTCCTCCCCCAATCTCCCCCAATGGCGCCATTAGAGCAAGTTCCACAACTTGAACTCCACACCATGGTGATTTTTGCTGTGGATCCTGAACTGTACATTCCTTTAGGCTTCGATGTGGAGAACTGGTGAAAGGTGCTTATTTGGTTTTGGTAATTGAGTGACAATCTAGGTAGACTAATTGTGTTTAATGTGAGTTACACAGGTGATTAGTCCACAAGGACATGTGTGTGAGCAATATATGCCATGGAGGTGAAAATGGCTCGGAGATGTTGTAAAACTCACACATGTGATGATGAAGGAGCTCATTGCATATGAGACATGACATTAAGTCATGTGATCAAGGTGGAGAAGATTAAGACAAGACTTGGCTCGACGGATCGGTTGCAAGTGTGAAGGGCAAGTTGAGTGATGACTTGGCGCCGATGGACCGAGGCAATGGTGAAGAGCAAGTGAAGTCAAGATCGATGAACCAATACAGTCATGTAATGATACGAAGTGGATCATATCATTTGGTGATTGGTTGGTGCATGTGTTGCATCAACACCGAAGGAGATGGAATGGAGTGCGCAAGGCAAAGGTATAACCTAGGTCATTTCATTTCACCGGTCATAGGTGTGTAGAGAAGTTTATGACTGGATTTAGGATAGATGGCCATACTATCAAGAGGAGCAAACTTGTTTGCATATCGGTCATATAGTGTCATTTGAGTGATCTAACTTTGCATACGTGTTAGGATCAAGTGGCATGGTGAATTGAGTGACTAATCCTTTGAAAATGTTTGTGAAAAGATAACACACGTGCACAAGGTGTTGTACACTTGGTGATGTTGGCACATTTGCAAAGGAGAAGAAGTTAGAGTTGGAATGGATCAACTCGGAGAAGAAACAGAGGCGAGAAGGTGTCACTGTGAGTGATCAGACGCTGGCCTCGGTAGGATCTGCGTATCCGGTTAGGTTGGCCGCGGTCTTGGTCAAGTGATCGGACGCTGGCGCGTAAAGGTGACTTGACGCACAGGGGCCTTGTCCAATCGTTTGTGACGATAGATGATGTGGCGGCGCTAGACTTGGTGCGCATAGGCTGAAGGGATTGGATGATGGCCTGTGTCCGGTCGTGTTGGATCTGATGCGTCCGGTCACAAAACAGAGGCTCGGGGAGCTCTCTGGAAATGACTGGACTCTGGCGATGGAACGTCAGGTCGTATCGCAGAGGCACGTCCGGTCAATAGTTAATTGTGCACGCGTGAAGTAGCCGTTGGCGACAACGACTAGTTCAAACGGCTAGTGACATGTGGCAGTGTTTGAGTGACTAGACGTAGGGACCGGCGTGTCCGGTCATTGTGACCAACGCTTCTAGTCAGCGCGTGTTTTGCCTAGTGAAGGGGTAACGGCTCTTTTGAGCCATGGGGTAATAAATAGAAGTGTTGGCCGGCCTTGGGCCGGTTGCTGAGCACACTAGAGCCTTGATGGCTTGTGTAGTAGTGCTTGGGAGCCCTCTAACTCACTCTTGCTTGATAGTGATCATCCGATCGAGTGAGTGAGCGATTCTAGTGTGATTGCATTGTGAGGTTGCATCGAGCGGCACTAGGTAATCAAGGTGCAAGTCGGTGGTGCTTGATACTCTTGGAGGTTGCCACCTCCTAGATGGCTTGGTGGCTTGTGACTCCGCAGAAGCACGCAAGAAGATTGTGTGGTGCTCTAGAGGAGGATTTGTGAGGGGAATTGTGCTCACCCCACAGGGATCGTGAAGATCAACTCTAGTAGAGCGTGTCATTGAGCTACCCTCACTTTTGGAGTAGGTTCTTGCGGAGCCCGACGTGCAGGCTTGACGGATGATGCCAATTAGCCACCAAAACACCAAGTGAGCAGTCGACACAACGGGGACTAGCGTGTTGGCAAGCACGTGAACCTCGGGATAAAATCATCATGTCATCCTTGTCTTCTCGTTGGTTTGTATCCTCGTCACACATGCTTGTATTTACTTTTCATACATTTCACTTGTGTAGTTGCTCTTGTAATTAGTTTGCTTGTGTAGCTTGCTAGTTACCTTCTTGCTTATGTAGTATAGAAGTAGCTCCCTTGCGTGGCTAATTTGGTTTGAGTAACCTTGTTAGTCACATTGCTTAGTTTGTGTAGCTATGTATTTTATGCTCTCTAATTTAGCTTGTGTAGCCTTGTTATTGAGCATTGCTAGTGAGCTTAGAAGCTTTGTGTGCTTTGCTTCACTAGTTGTGTAGGAGCTCCCCCGGTTGCTTGAAGTACTAGTTGCATAGGTTTGTGTGACTTTGCAAGCTAGAATTGTTAGGTGAGCTCTAGCTAGCCCGACACCTTTGTTGCCCAATTAGGATCTTTATAAGGTGCTTGAGAACTTAGATAGAGGGGTGTAGTCTTGGCTAGACCGATAGTTTTAATTCCGTATTTGTTTCGGTTAGCCGGCACGATTAATTTTATAAAGGACTATTCACCCCCCTCTAGTCCGCCTTCTCGACCCTACAACTAGGAGCAGCTGGCTAGAGGCCGCATAGTCATCTATAGTAACGCCTCGCCGACATGAAGATCACGCCATCATCACCATGCTTCCTGTTGACGGTCATTAACATCAATTATAAATTGTCAATATAACCTACATATATACTTAATTCCATCACCAAACATAGGTCTAGGGGTTTAGACTAATAAATTCTATGAGTTTTGGTGAATCTGTGTTTTCAACAGGGTTTAACCAGAAAACCTTCAAGGTGGACCTATTCATCAAAGTTAATCGCAATTATCTGCGACAAAAACAACTCCAGAAGGTTCCAGAAGATTCTAGGAGATAAACCACCGAAGCAGACCACAAGTGGATGACATGTGGGGCCGGCTGGCTAAAAGCTCTAGTTTGGTTTTGGTGAATTGATGAAACCTTAAGTGCTAACCTAGTTCATCTAAGTGATCATGAGATAGGTAGCATTATTCCAAGTGGTGAAGCAACGGTGAAGATCATAATGATGGTGATGCCATGGTGATGATCAAGTGCTTGGACTTTGAAAAGGAGAAAGAGAAAAATAAAAAGCTCAAGGCAAAGATGAAATTGATAGGAGCTTTTTGGTTTAGTGATTGAGACACTTAGCGAGTGTGATCACATTTAGGATCGATAGCCGTACTATTAAGAGGGGTGAAACTCGTATCGAAATGCGGTTATCAAAGTGCCACTAGATGTTCTAACTCATTGCATATGCATTTAGGATCTAGTGGAGTGCTAACACCCTTGAAAACATTTGTGAAAATATGCTAACACATGTGTACAAGGTGATACACTTGGTGGTTGGTACATTTGAACAAGGGTAAAGAAGTTAGAAGTGAAACGGAGTTGGTCGCAATGATGCTGGCGTCGGTCTACTGACCAGATGCTAGGTCACTCAGCGACCGGACGCTGAAAGGCTACGTCCGGTCAAGCTGTCAGACGGCTTAGTGGTTAGGGTTAACACATGTGCACAAGGTGATACACTTAGTGGTTGGCACATTTGAGTAAGGGTAAAGAAGATAGAGTTGAAAAGGAGTTGAATGCGCTGGTCACGGGGTGACCGAACGTGTCCGACATGCGTACCGGACGCGTCCAGTACTGTCTCAGGCAGCAGTGTTCCTGACGTGACTGGACACGTCCGATATCGATACAGGACACGTCCGGTATTCTGGCCAGGCGTGGGTAGAGTTGCCGAGGTGACCGGACTCTGGCTTAGTGGAGTGACCGAACACTGACGAGTTACTATTTAGCATCAGGTCAAAGTGATATAGCCTGAAGTAGGATTGCAGAGAGCGACCGGACGCATCCGGTCGCCAGTGTGAACCAGCAAGTCTCGGGTTTTCAGCGCAATAATTGATCAGACGCGTCCAATCGGTCTAGAATGGCTCTAGGAGCTCTCTGGACTCGACCGGACGCTGCGTCTCCCGCGTCCGGTTGTTTTCTAACAACGCGTCTGATCACGTAGTATTACTGTACGTAGAAATAGCCGTTGGGCGCTAATGGCTAAACAATTTGAAAGGGACACGTGGTAGTCAGGTAGTGACCGGACGTAGCGACCGGATGCATCAGGTCACCACACCAGACGCGTCCGGTGCACACGACTTGCACATCTGGTCGTCTCGTAGTCAGCCCAATAATTGAGCCAACGGCTCTATTGTTTGGGGATGTCTATAAATATCATTTGGCCGGCTCTAGCTCACTCGTTTGGCCATTTGCATTGACATAGCAACCTTGTGAGCTTAGCCAAAGCCCTCCCACTCATCTCCATCATTGATTTATCATCTTTGTGAGATTGGGAGAGAATTCAAGTGCATTGCTTGAGTGATTGCATCTAGAGGCACTTGGTGTTCGTGTTTCGCTGTGGGATTCGCTTATTACTCTTGGTGGTTGCTGCCACCTAGATGGCTTGGAGCAGCGAGGATCATCGAGCGGTGATTGGTGATTGTCTCCAGCTCTGATCGTAGTGATTGTGAGGGGTTCTTGACCTTTCCCCGGCGGAGAGCCAAAAGGTACTCTAGTAAATTGCTCGTGGCTTGTGTGATCATTATCTTGTGTTGGTTGTGCGTCACCCTATTGAGGGTTTGGCGTGTGATGCCAATTAGCGCGTGAACCTCCAAGTGAGTGAATCGCCACAATGAGGACTAGCTTGCCGGCAAGCAAGTGAACCTCGATAAAAAATCATTGTGTTATCATTTGATTCTGAGGTTGTTGGTCTTCATTAGTATTCATTCTTGTGATTGATTGGTTCATTCCTTGACTCGGCGGTATAACCATCTTGCTCTCTCTCTCTCTTTACATTACCGTTGTCAAGCTCTTTAGTGTAGTTAGTCGTGAGAGCTTGTTAGTTTGGTTAGTGTGGCTCTTTAGTTAGCCTTTGAGAGCACACTAATTTAGTGTAGTGACATAGCCATTGTGTGGATAGAGACTATACAAACTAGAATTGTGGTAGGTGGCTTGCAATTTTAGTAGGCTAGCGCGACACTTGCTTCGCCTCATAATTGTCTAACCGGTTTGCTAAGTGTTGTTGTAGAAATTTTTAATAGGCTATTCACCCCCCCCTCTAGCCATTAGGACCTTTCAAGTGGTATCAAAGCCGTGGTCACCGTGATTTGAGGCTTAACAACCTTCGGTGTCAAAATGGCTCAAATCAACAACACAAAGAGGCCACCCCAATTTGATGGTTCCAACTATCCCTATTGGAAGGCTAAGATGGCAACATATATCAAGTCAATCAATAGGAAGGTTTGGAAGGTGGTGGAGACCAAGATTGAGATTAATGATGAAGAGGCTCCCACCACTGCCGAAGAGATGCTACTCCAAAACAATTATATTGCTCTTAGTGCCATCCATGATGCTTTGGATGAGAGAACATTTAAGCAAATCAAGAACATTGAGAGAGCTCATGAGGCATGGAAGAAGTTGGAGGAATCATTTGAAGGCACTCAAGCCATGAAGGGTGCAAAGGTATACATTCTCAAGGAGAAGTTTACAAGCTTCAAGATGAAGGAGGATGAGAGTGTGCCGGAGATGTTTCATAGGCTTTAAGTGCTTGTCAATGATCTCAAAGTACTTGGAGAAGAGGTGAAGGACATGGACTTCTCCCACAAGTTCTTGAGATGCTTACCTTCAAGATTTGACACATTGGTTACTATTCTAGTGAGGAGTGGTTTGGACACCATGACACCAAACCAAGTGTTGGGAGATATAATGACCGATGATACATATAGAGATGATGATGAGAAGGAAGAAAAGAAGGAGAAGAAAGATGAGAAGAAGAAGAGTGTGGCATTCAAGGCCACATCATCCAAGGGCAAGACAAAGCAAGAATCATCAAGTGAAGATGAAGACTCAAGCTTTGATGAGTTAGATGATGAGAAGATGGCTCTCTTTATGAAGAGATTTGGCAAATTCATGGTGAACAAGGGCTATTGTACAAGAAGGAAGAAGTCATCATCAAGTAACAAGGATGAAAGAAGAGGTGCTTCAAGTGTGGTAGCAAGGATCATCTTGTTGCTCAATGCCCATACAATAGTGACAATGATGATGACAAGAAGAATAAGAAGAAGGACAAGAAGGAAAAGAAAGAGAAGGACAAGATGACCTTCAAGAAGAAGAAGGGTGGTTCATATGTGGTCACTTAGGATAGTGATGCTTCCTCAAATAATGATGATGATAGTGATGATGACAAGACTACCAAGAAGAAGGCACTTGTAAGCATTGCTATCAATAAGAAGCCTTCTCTCTTCGACACTCCATCATGCTTCAAGGCTAAGGCCACTAAGGTACAAACTTGTGATGATGAAAGTGATGAGGAACATGATAATGAAAATGAAAATGAAAGTGATAGTGATGATGATGAACCAACTAAGGATGAACTACTTGACATGCTAGATGATGCTAAAGAAAACTTTGACAATAAGAGAAGGGAATGCAAAAGCTTGCATAAGAAACTAAAAGCCCTTAAGTAAGCCTTTGATGAGCTCAATGCATCTCATGAGAGGCTAGAGGAAGCCCATGATAAGCTTGGCAAGGCTCACAAGAAGCTTGAAAAAACTCATTCCTCTTTGCTTAATGAGCAAAATGAGAAGAAGCATGTTGAGACATGTGATGTAGGCTTAACTTATGATATAATTGATAATTTGTGATATAATTGATGAATCATTCCATAAGCCTATCATTATTGCTCCCACTAACCCTTCTTGTAGCACTTATACTTCCACCTCATCTAGTAGTAATAGTTTCACTTGTGATGCCTTACTAACAATTGAGAATGAGACTCTCAAAAAGGAGGTCAATGAGCTCACTCACACCTTGGCTAAGGCCTATGGTGATGAGGACCGCTTGCTTATGTGCTTGGGTAGCCAAAGAGCTTCTCTCTACAAAGAGGGATTGGGCTATACCCCCAAGAAAGGCAAGACGACATTTGCTCCTCACAAGACTAGTTTTATGAAGAACAATGGTCGATTTTGCGCTAGTTGCAAGCAAGTTGGTCATAAAGAGCATGAGTGCAAGAACAAGAGCAAAAGTGCTAATGTATCCTCAATTAAGATTAATTCTTTCTATGTGCTTACTAAGGGTACAAATGGTGTAAAGGCTAAATTCATTGGTGCACCATGGATGGGTTCAAAGAAGAAAGCCATTTGGGTACCAAAGATCTTAGTGACTAACTTTCTAGGACCCAAACAAGTTTGGGTACCTACAAAGAATTAATCTTCTTTTGTAGGTCAATTACAAAATCGGAGAAAGGCATTGGGTTCTTGATAGTGGGTGCACTCAACACATGACCGGTGATACAAGAATGTTCAACTCAATCAACACCAATGACAATGATGGTTATGATAGTATTACATTTGGTGATAATGGCAAAGGCAAGGTCAAGGGGCTTGGTAAGATTGCAATATCCAATGACATGAGCATTTCCAATGTGTTGTTAGTAGAGAGCTTGAACTTTAATTTGCTATCCGTGGCTCAATTGTGTGATCTTGGATTTAAATGCATATTTGTGGTAGATGATGTAGAAATCATAAGTGTAGATGGCTTTAACTTGATCTTCAAAGGCTTTAAATATGAGAATCTATATGATAGAGCTGGAGTGCCTGATCTTTCGGTGAGTGGAGGATAACTACGATTTGGTGGGTGTCGACCCTCGTGATTCGCCTACGACGAACAAGTCCATGGCGCCTTAGCAATCGCTGAACCAACTCCCGATGGTTATTGACCTTGCTGGTGCAAGATCAACCTGATCACGAAGATCAATTCCTGCAGGCAATCGAAGAACAAGCAAGAATTTGAGGTGAGCAACCCTGATTATTACTCGAAGGTGGGGTTCTAAATTACACGAAGACGAAGCTTCGGAAGTAGCAATGGCTAACTTAAGCAAAACAAAACCCAAGCAACAGAGAGGGCGCAGCCCCTGGCTAAATAGGGGGAGGAGGCGTGAGGAAGGTAGGCGCCTAGCCAGCCCACTAGGTAGGGAATAGGCGCCCAAACAGCTACACACCATCTCCTTGATCCCCTTTCCTGATTTAGGTGGCGTAGCACCTTCCTGTTTATTTCTTGACAAAACTAAAAAACACATAGGTGGTGCAACACCTAGACATTATTCTGGCTAGGTTCATCATGAGCATAGATGGCGCATGCACTTAGGAAACTTCTGGTCCTTCATTCTTCAAAATCATCATGAAGTTTAATTCACGTGCACGAGCTCGAGTGAGTGGTCCTGGTGGCGCCTGTGCTGGTTCAGTTGGAGTAGCCATTCCCGTGTCAGGGTTGATGTCCTCATCACTATACTTGGTTGATTTCAATGCTAGTGAAGCTCAATTATCTATATGTTTGTTCTCTAAGTATAGCATGGGTTGGTTGTGGCATAGAAGGCTTGGTGATGTTGGAATGAAACAATTGAATAGATTGGTTAAGCATGACTTGGTTAGAGGCTTGAAAGATGTAGTGTTTGAGAAAGATAAGCTTTGTAGCTCTTGTCAAGCCAGAAAACAAGTTGGAAACACCCATCCAAAGAAAAGCATGATGAGCACTAGTAAAGCATTTGAGTTATTGCACATGGATTTGTTTGGGCCAACACAATACACTAGCATCGGTGGAAACAAATATGGCTTTGTGATAGTGGATGATTATACTAGATACACTTGAGTATTCTTTCTAATGGACAAAAGTGATGTGTTTGCAACATTCAAATCATATATCAAGGGCATTCACAATGAGTTTGAAACAATCATCAAGAGAGTTAGAAGTGACAATGGTAGTAAGTTCAAGAATACTAGGATTGATGAGCTATGTGATGAATTTGGAATTAGACATCAATTCTCGACCAAGTACACTCCACAATCAAATGGCCTTGTTGAGAGGAAAAATAGAATACTCATTGATATAGCAAGGTCTATGCTTAGTGAGTACAATGTGAGTCAATCTTTTTGGGCCGATGCTATCAACATGTCTTGCTATTGTAGCAACCGCCTCTATCGTCACCCATTGAAAGAGAAGACACTATATGAGCTCTTGAATGATAGAAAGCCCAACATTGCATATTTTTGGGTCTTTGGTTGCAAATGCTATATCTTGAAGAAAGGCACTAGATTGGGCAAGTTTGACAAGAAATGTGATGAAGGATTCCTACTTGGATACTCAACTACTAGCAAAGCATATAGAGTTTGCAATTTAAATAGTGGTACTCTTGAGGAAGTTCATGATGTTTAATTTGATGAAACCAAGGGTTCACAAGAAGAGAATGAGAACTTGGAAGATGTTAGAGGCATTCAACTTTCAAATGCCATGAAGAATATGGATGTTGGTGAATTGAAGCCTAGGCAAGTGAATGATGATGCAGATGATCAAGTGCAAGTGCTCTCTAACACAAATTTGCAAGATAATACAAATCAAGCTAGTACAAGTGGCTCTCATAATAATGACCAAGATCAAGTGGCTAGCACATCATCTCAACCCAATGATCAAGCAAGTGCAAGTAATCAAGTTCTAATACCCCAACCAACCAATATTGCAAGGAATCATCCATTGGACACTATCATTGGTGATATTTCAAGTGGTGTGCAAACTAGATCAAGATTGGCTTCATTTTGTGAGCATTTCTCATTTGTGTCATCCATTGAACCAAAGAAGATAGATGAAGTATTGAAGGATGTTGATTGGGTGAATGCTATGCATGAAGAATTGAATAACTTCACAAGAAATCAAGTATAGGAATTAGTAGAGAGACCAAAGGGACACAATGTGATTGGAACCAAATGGGTCTTTAGAAACAAGCAAGATCAAGATGGGATAGTAGTAAGGAACAAAGCAAGATTGGTAGCACAAGGATATACACAAGTTGAAGGTCTTGACTTTGGAGAAACATATGCTCCGGTTGCTAGATTGGAAGCAATTAGAATCTTATTAGCCTATGCTTGTGCCCACAACATCAAGCTCTATCAAATGGATGTCAAGAGTGTATTTCTCAATGGTTACATCAATGAAGAAGTATATGTTGAGCGACCTCCCGATTTTGAAGATGACAAGAAGCCCGACCATGTGTACAAGTTGAAGAAGGCATTGTATGACTTGAAGCAAGCACCTAGAGCATGGTATGAGAGATTGAGGGACTTCTTACTCTCTAAAGGGTTCATGATAGGCAAGGTTGACATTACTCTTTTCACCAAGAAGATTGGCATTTATTTGTGTTGCAAATCTATGTTGATGACATCATATTTGGATCAATCAATCAGGACTTTTGTGAAGAGTTTAGAAAGATGATGGCTAATGAGTTTGAAATGTCCAAGATTGGAGAGTTAAGTTACTTCCTTGGTCTTCAAATCAAGCAATTGAAGAATGGTACATTTGTGAGTCAAGGCAAGTACATCAAAGATATGCTCAAGAAGTTTGACATGATTGATACCAAAGCCATTAGTACACCAATGGGAATAAATGGCAACTTGGATAGTGATGCAAGTGGAAATATGGTGGATCAAAAATTGTATCGGTCTATGATTGGAAGCCTACTCTATGTGACCGCATCAAGGCCGGATGTCATGTTTAGTGTATGCATGTGTGCAAGATTTCAAGCCTCACCAAGAGAAAGTCATTTGAAGGCTACAAAGATAATATTGAGGTACTTGAAGCATACACAAAATGTTGGTTTGTGGTATCCCAAAGGAGCAAAATTTGAGCTAGTTGGTTACTCCGACTTAGATTATGCAGGATGCAAGGTTGAAAGGAAGAGCGCCTCGGGCACATGTCAATTGTTGGGAAGATCACTTGTTTCATGGTCATCAAAAAAGCAAAATAGTGTTGCATTATCAACCACTGAAGCCAAATACATATCCGCCGGTAGTTGTTGTGCACAAATACTTTGGACGAAGGCCACCTTGAGTGACTTTGGAATCAAGTTCAAGAAAGTGCCATTGCTATGTGACAATGAGAGTGCAATCAAGTTAACCAACAATCCAGTTCAACATGTAAGAACAAAGCACATTGATGTACGCCACCATTTCATAAGAGATCACCAACAAAAAGGGGACATTTGCATTGAGAGTGTAGGCACTAAAGATTAACTTGTCGATATATTCACCAAGCCATTAGACGAGAAAAGGTTTTGCAAGCTAAGAAATGAGTTGAACATATTAGATTTCTCAAATATGTGTTGATGCACCTCCACACTTAAATGACACGCCTCTCCTTCGAGCAATCCAAGGTAAAAGTTGATTGGCATGGCATACATCCTTGCTAAGGACATGTTTAGTGCATCTAGTCATCTTTCACATTTAATAGGCTCATTCATGAAAATCAAATGATTTTGATGTTTGTATGGTACCACTATTGCTTCTATGCTTATTTTGGTCTAGTGGTAGCATATGACATGTTTATGGGCTTGTAAACCTAGTGTTTGATCTACAAAATGAACTCTAAGTGTTTAACTCAACATGGTACAAGATAAGCCTTATTTGGAGGTGTGAAGAAGCTTGTCCTTAGATCAAACCGAGTAAATATCTTTGGCAAATGTTCTAGATTAAATCAAATTTGGGAAAATAATCCTCACCCCATTGATTGACTTTGATAATCTCAACCTATCTATATTTTGAACCTTTGTGGTCATTGATGACAAAGGGGAGAAATAGTGTACAAAGATAGTGAAAAGACAACAAAGGGAGAGAGAAACAAAGATATAAGTGATAGGTAGGGGGAGAGATATGACAAAGGAAGGGGATCAATTAAAATTTTGAGCACACAAGTAGGGGGAGCAAGCTCATGAACTTGTATGGTGCATTTGAATGTGCATTTTATATATTTACTTGCACGGCACAAGTTTTAAATTTCAATATTCATGCTTGTGTGGTATATGCTAGTTGTAGGATTGAATGATGAAATGAAAAACTAGCATGCATAGGTTAAGTAACTAGACTCATGCTCATATTATGAAAACTAAACCCTTGCTTCTAATGTTGATCTCATAGGGTATTCTAGTTTTGTGTATGCCTAGTTACTATGGATGAAAACGGTACGGATATTTATTCGACCGTCCGTTCGACCGAACAAATATGAACACTTATCTGGATAGTTACTCGGATATCCGTTTTTTTCGGATACGGATACTAAAATGGATATCTTAGGCGGATATCAAATACGGATGTAATATCATCGATATCCGGCGGATATCGGATAATCCGGATAAGTATCGGATATATCCGGATATTTAAAAACGGATATTATCCGGATATTTATTCAAAATTTAAAAATCACAAATTTGAACCATCCAAACTATCTCAAATGGAACGTTGACCAAAACAACAATTGTAGATCTTGATGAGTTGAACAAACTTGGCATTCAAAACTTTTCAATTTGAAGTCATTTAGAGTTCATAATACTAGAGTCAAAGTGTTGTTTTTTCATTTGACCAAATTTGACTTGGTCAAACTTGCTCAAATGAGACAATAAATGACCTCAGATGAAAAAACTCTGAATACCAAGTTTGATCACCTCAGCAATATCTACAATTGTTACATAGCTCATTTTCCCATTTGAGAAAGTTTTATCAAACACTAGTCATAAATTCTTGAATCTCATATAGACTTTCTGAAACTATGTCACACACTTGTGAAATTTGAACTATATTTTGTTCAAACTTTATCAAATGAAAAAATAGCCTATATAAGGATTGTATATCTTGATGATATGAACAAATTTGGTATTCAAAACTTTTCAATTTGAGACAATCTAGGGTTCCGAAAACTAGTTTGTAAACGTTGAAATTTAAAAATCACAAATTTGAACTGTTCAAACTATCTCAAATGGAAAGTTGACCAAAACAAAAATTGTAGATCTTGATGAGTTGAACAAACTTGGTATTCAAAACTTTTCGATTTGAAGTCATTTAGAGTTCATAATACTAGAGTCAAAGTGTTGTTTTTTCATTTGACCAAATTTGACTTGGTCAAACTTGCTCAAATGAGACACTAAATGACCTCAGATGAAAAAACTCTGAATACCAAGTTTGATCATCTCAGCAAGATATACAATTGTTACATAGCTCATTTTCCCATTTGAGAAAGTTTTATCAAACACTAGTCACAAATTCTTGAATCTCATAGACTTTCTGAAACTGTCACACACTTGTGAAATTTGAACTACATTTTGTTCAAACTTTCTCAAATAAAAAAATAGCCTATATAAGGATTGTATATCTTGATGAGCTGAACAAACTTGGTATTCAAAACTTTTCAATTTGAGACAATCTAGGGTTCAAAAACTAGTTTGTAAGCATCGAAATTTAAAAATCACAAATTTGAACCATCCAAACTATCTCAAATGAAAAGTTGACCAAAACAAAATTGTAGATCTTGATGAGTTGAACAAACTTGGTATTCAAAACTTTTCAATTTGAAGTCATTTAGAGTTCATAATACTAGAGTCAAAGTGTTGTTTTTCATTTGACCAAATTTGACTTGGTCAAACTTGCTCAAATGAGACACTAAATGACCTCAGATGAAAAAACTCTGAATACCAAGTTTGATCATCTCAGCAAGATATACAATTGTTACATAGCTCATTTTCACATTTGAGAAAGTTTTATCAAACACTAGTCACAAATTCTTAAATCTCATACTGGACTTTCTAAAACTATGTCACACACTTGTGAAATTTGAACTACATTTTGTTCAAACTTTCTCAAAATGAAAAAATGGTCTATATAAGGATTTTAGATCTTGAATCCATGACCATGACTCCATGAGACCCATGAAGCAATGTGCTTGGCTATTTCTACTCATGCCGCAAAAGATTGGTGCTTATATGATGTTTGATGTATGATGTATCATATCTTTATCTTATTTGTTGCTTTACTCTTTAGTCTTTCGGCTTAATCTAGATGGATTATGGACTCATAGAGTGGTGTAATGGTTTGCATGCATGATGATATATATATATATATGCTGCTTTTACTCAATATCCGAATAGATATTTGTATCCGACCTTCTCCGAATCCGATTCATACCGTATTCGATACTCATTATTCGTATCCGTAACCGAGTCAATCCGTATTCGTATATGTATCCGAACGTTATCCGTGTCCGAATTTGAATCCGAACAGAAATATGAAAACAAATATAATATGAGTGATATCCGTTCGTATCCGATCTGTTTTCATCCCTACTAGTTACTAATGGTGCTAAGGATGGTATAATGGTGCAGTCCGATTGGTATTACGCTTCAAAGGTCCATCTCTTATACCTTAGCATCATTTGGTAGACATTGTCTCCTATATTTCCTATCTAAGCATATGTGCAAGCTACAATCCAATCTCTTAGCACATATGTAGGGGGAGCAATTGCTACCATTTAGGATTTATGAAACTTGTCCATATCCTTTTACACATGGTAAATATGCTTGGGCAAGCAACATGGATTCAAATGAATTTCAATTCATATCTTTGTGAAAGGGTTGTCATTAATTACCAAAAAGAGGAAGATTGAAAGCTCTAGTTTGGTTTTGGTGAATTGATAAAACCCTAAGTGCTAACCTAGTTCATCTAAGTGATTATGAGATAGGTAGCATTATTCCAAGTGGTGAAGCAACGGTGAAGATCATAATGATCGTGATGCCATGGAGATGATCAAGTGCTTGGACTTTGAAAAGGAGAAAGAGAAAAATAAAGAGCTCAAGGCAAAGGTGAAATTGATAGGAGCTTTTTGGTTTAGTGATCGAGACACTCAGCGAGTGTGATCACATTTAGGATCGATAGCCATACTATTAAGAGGGGTGAAACTCGTATCGAAATGCGGTTATTAAAGTGCCACTAGATGTTCTAACTCATTGCATATGCATTTAGGATCTAGTGGAGTGCTAACACCCTTGAAAACATTTGTGAAAATATGCTAACACATATGCACAAGGTGATACACTTGGTTGTTGGCACATTTGAGCAAGGGTAAACAAGATAGAGTTGAAAAGGAGTTGAATGCGCTGGTCACGGGGTGACCGGATGCGTCTGACATGAGTACCGGACGCGTCCAGTACTGTCTCAGGCGGCAGTGTTCCTGACATGACCGGACGGGTCCGATATCGATACAGGACGCGTCCAGTATTCTGGCCAGGCGTGGGCAAAGTTGCCGAGGTGACCAAACTCTGGCTCAGTGGAGTGACCGAACGCTGACGAGTTACTGTTCAGCGTCAGGTCAAAGTAATATAGCCCAAAGCAGGATTGCAAAGAGCAACCGAATGCATCCGGTCGCCACACCGGATGCATCCGGTGCGAACCAACAAGTCTTGGTTTTTTAGCGCAATAATTGATTGGACGCTGGGAGCGTCCAGTTCGGTGTGATCGGACACGTCCAGTCGGCCTAGAGCGGCTCTAGGAGCTCTCTGGACTCGACCGGATGCTACATCTCCTGCGTTCGGTCATTTTCTAACAACATGTTCGATCATGTAGTATTACTATGCGTAGAGATAGCTGTTGGGCATGAATAGCTAAACAATTTGAAAGGGACATGTGGCGGTCAGGCTGCGACCGAACGTGTCCGGTGCACATGACCTGCACATTCGGTCATCCTGCAGTTAGCCCAATAATTGAGCCAACGGCTCTATTGTTTGGGGTGTCTATAAATATCGTTTGGCTGGCTCTAGCTCATTCTCTTGGCCATTTACATTGACATAGCAATCTTGTGAGCTTAGCCAAGGCCCTCCCACTCATCTCCATCATTGATTCATCATCTTTATGGGATTGGTAGAGAATCCAAGTGCATTGCTTGAGTGATTACATCTAGAGGCACTTGGTGTTCGTGTTTCACTGCGGGATTCGCTTGTTACTCTTGGTGGTTACCGCCACCTAGATGGCTTGGAGCAGCGAGGATCGTCGAGCAGAGATTGGTGATTGTCTCCGACTCTGATCGTAGTGATTGTGAGGGGTTCTTGACCTTTCTCCGACAGAGAGCCAAAAGGTACTCTAGTAAATTGCTCATGGCTTGTGTGATCCTTATCTTGTGTTGATTGTGCGGCACCCTATTGAGGGTTTGGCATGTGATGCCAATTAGCGCGTGAACCTCCAAGTGAGTGAATCGCCACAACGAGGACTAGCTTGTCGGTAAGCAAGTGAACCTCGGTAAAAAATCATTGGGTTATCATTTGATTCCGAGGTGATTGGTCTTCATTGGTATTCATTCTTGTGATTGATTGGTTCATTCCTTGACTCGATGGTATAATCATCTTGCTCTCTCTCTTTACATTACCGCAAACTAGTTGTCAAGCTCTTTAGTATAGCTAGTCATGCGAGCTTGTTAGTTTGGTTAGTGTGGCTCTTTCGTTAGCCTTTGAGAGCACACTAACTTAGTGTAGTGACATAGCCATTGTGTGGATAGAGACTATAGAAACTAGAATTGTGGTAGGTGACTTGTAATTTTAGTAGGCTAGCGCAATACTTGCTTCGCCTCATAATTGTCTAACCAGTTTGCTAAGTGTTGTTGTAGAAATTTTTAATAGGCTATTCACCCCCTCTAGCCATTAGGACCTTTCACCGGCCCAGTGGCCCCACATGTCAGCCTCCCTTCGTTACGTCAGTTCTTTACCGCCTCCTAGATTGCATCTACGCCATCCTTTTAAGTCGGTTTGATCTGAGGTCCAAAATTGACGCTACCCCCTATATATACAGCCCTGTACCCCTTCTAGGGGAGCCATCCTAAAATCCTAATTCATATCCTCCTCATTAGGATCAGAGCCAGCTCTCAAGATGGAGAAGTAGAATAGCTCTAGTTGGGAGTTAGGGAGAGTTGAGCCATGCTTAGGTTCTAGGGAAATCTTTGGAGGCTAGGTATTTCTTTGTATCTCACCTTTGCAAGACTTATGCTTTAATATAGTTATCTTCTCTATGTACTTTTATGCCTTTTATGTGTATGGTTAGTATAGTTATCATACCTTAGCATGGGATCTTCGTTCGCATCGAGTGCTTTAGTTATCATATGTGACTAGAGTAGTAATCCGTAGTATAGACATGGTGTCTAGACTATAGGTAACCTGAGATTGTGCTCAATCCTACAGTTAATTGTGGTAGCCCTAGGGGTGACAGCTCTGTCAGGCCATTGTAATCCACCACGTTAGGATTGGTGTTCGTAGAGCTTTAGACAGCCTTCCCCCAACTACGCTTTCTCACCCTCCTCGAGAGTTGGAAATGTACTGTTGCCCCAAAGTGTTATTGTGTGTGATCGCTATATCTACCCATGAATTAGTTATACCCTATAGAACCAAAGTAATAGAGAAGTATTTAGAAACCTAAACTCACCCGTTGTCCTCTCAACTTAGCTAGACTGCTTATTTATTCTCCTATGTGTGTGTTATTATTCATAACTCTTATCATTATCAACACTTACCCCCACTTTAGTTTAGTCGGTATACTAGTTAGTAGATACATGATGGTGAACTATCAACTTTTTTAACCATTGTTTCCCTGTGGATAAATACAATACTCTAGAATACTCTTGGGTGAAAGCTATAACGGTATCTGTGTGCTTGTAGATTTATCTATGTGCATTTAGAATATACCAACACTTCCGAAGGATCATTGTTGACGGTTGTTAATGTCAATCATAAACCATCAACATATCCTGCATATGTACTTAATTTCAACACCAAACATAGGAATAGGGGTTTAAACTAATGAATTCCATGAGCTTTGGTGAATATGTGAATGCAGGAGGATTTATCTACAAAATAGCCCCTAAGACCATCGTCATACTCTCTAAACAAGCAAACCGACATTAGAAAGAGATTTGGCTCGCGAAGCCTGTGGAAAACAACTCAAGACATAGTCTAGAAGCTTTCACTGGAGGGTGGGGCCCACCTGTCATAGAGATAGGCCGGCCGGCCTATGGGTCCCACCAGTTAGCGTCTCCTTTCTACGTCAGTTTCCCACCGCCTTTGAGAGTCCATCTCCACCGTTGATCAATGTCGATTCATCCAACGGTGATCGAGGGAGTTGACGCGGATCGATGACATGGTGATTCCTTGCCCCTTACTCTACCTCATCCTATATATAGTAGCCCCTACACCCTCCCTGGAGTCATCTTGGAAACCCTAATTCATCTCTCATTTAGATCAACATACACCAGGAGGATTAGGTCTAGAACTCTCCAATGTAATAGATTAGTAGCTCGGGGGTGAGGGTCGAGTTGGGCTCATGCTCAAGTTCTAGATCTAGTCTTGGAGGCTCGGCAAAGCCTTGTATCTTCACTTCTACATCTTGTAAGACTTATTATCAATTTATCATATTCCTACTACATGGCTATGCTTACTTTGAATATGTATCTTGCTTAGTTGAGGTTATTGTTGATGGTAGTTAACATTCACCATAAACCATCAATATAACTTGTATAAATGGCTAAAATGGATCACCAACATAGACTTAGGGGTTTAAACTGACAAATTCCATGAGTTTTGGTGAATCTGTGTTTTCAGCAGGATTTAATCATAAAACCGCCAAGGAGGACCTATTCATCAAAAGAAATCACGAAATTCCATCATGTAATCAACGTGGGAAGACTCTAGAAGACTCCAGAAGGCGAATCACTGAAGTGGAGCCCATGTCCCTAACATGTGGGGCCGGCCGGCCCCACCTATAGGTTGGCCAACCTATGGGCCCCCTATGTCAGCCTCCCATTGTTATGTTGGTTCTCCACCGTCTTAAGGATTGCATATCCACCATTTATTCAAGTCGGTTTGATCCGAGGGTCCAGGATAATTCAATGGGGCTATATATGCCAGCTTGCACCCCCCTCCAGGGCAATAAGCATTTGATCTTGAGAGCTGAGAAGCCAGAAACCCTAATTTATATGTCCACTAGGATCAAGGCTAGCAATCAAGAGAAGATTAGTTCTCAATAGAATCTAGTCTTATATTAGAGATAGTGAGATAGAGTGAGAGGGAATAGTTTGGGGGAGTCCCAGCCTATCGGTGCTCTCTCTACGGCTTGTACCCTGACGAAATCAAGTTCTTCTTGAGCTTGCTTCTGAGATTTCTCTAGTAATCGACTTCTAATTCAAGTAAGCATCTTGTTAATATTGTTCTTTAGGTTTGTGACTCTCTTTTGAGTACTTTAATCCTTGTAGCTCCTGGGTTAAAGTAGTATTCATAGTGTAAGCTGGTGCTTAGACTAGGTTACTCATGGATGCACCCTATTTTCTGGATCGGTGGTACCTCACGAGGGTGACTCTTATAGCCTCGTTGAATCTTTTGTAGTCCACCTCCCGTTAGTAGGCCTAGTAAGACTTTGTTGCTATAGAAAACATACTCTTCCTATGTTTTCTCTAGTAATATCTCTAGAATTGAACAATATAAGACAAAGTTTACCGAAGTTAGAACTAGAAGACTTTAACAGCCTTCTCTATGCTCCTATTATCTAGCCTTGATTGTGAAGTTGGGTTAAGTTAGATTTGGTTATTCTCACACACATTTCCTCGAATTCGATATAAAACTGGGTACTCCCAGTGAAGTGCTACATCGGTATATTATCCGTACGCTTGTAGATTATTCTGTGTACATTAATTTATACCAACAGTTATCATTACTTTTGTGTGCTGGTTCATAGAGCGCTTAGCCTGCTAGTTTACCATGGTTGGGTTAAGTAGCCGAGCCGTGTGTAAGCATGGTGCTTATACTATGCTTTGCCTATGAGAACACCTAGTTCTCTGGTTGTGTGGTAGCAGCGGGAGGTGACAGCCCCGTCTATCCTTTGTAGTCCATACCAAATTGAGTAGGCTCTTAAATTGTAGGACCATAGTCACGTCAGTAGAGTTATCTATTATGGATGCTCTACTGTCTAAGCGGCATCCCGAAGTGCACAAGAGTAGAGTTAGTCTTAGCTATAGTTGGGTGTATATATACTTTGACCATGTAATAAGAATATCATAGAAATCTACCTCACCCGTTGTTCTCCCGAGTTGACTAGTTTACATTATCTTAGTGATCTATCCCCTGAGTGTCATTGTGCTTTATTCCTATCATTACATTCACCCCTGCTTTAGCTATGCTGGTATGTTGATTAGTAGACATTCTTTTGTTATCCAATAAATCTTTACTCTATTATTTCCCTATGGTAAAATATAAATAACGATATCTGAAATACTCCCGGTAAAATGCTACAATGGTTTTCTGTGCGCTTGCAGAATCCTTCATATTTTATTTGTGTTAATAAATACCAACAAGTATTTTTGGCGCCGTTGCTGGGGAGACAATTGGCGTAAAGATTTAGATCATTAACATAACACTAGCTTGAGTAGGATTACCCCTGTTCTGTTAAATTGTGGAATAAGATAGGACAACAAACACCGTTTCGACCTTTCGGCAAGCTTCCATAAGAAAAGAAGAAACATTGAAGAATCTTAGGGTGCCTGAACATTCAAGATCCATCATCACTAGAACCCTGCCATCTCACAGGTTTGTATAGACATATATATATTCTCTAACCATGTGTAGATTTGAGAAAAAGGTCGACGTCACAAGAATTCAAATCACATCTCAAGTGACGAATACAGACGCTGCACTACTCACAAATTCCATCATGTGAGTCATGGTAAGTATGATCAAGAAAGGTGAGAAAGTCTTACTCATAGACTCTAAACTTGATGAGTAGTTATCTTTTAATTTCTTGCATTCCACTGCATGTTTACTTGGAATAATCCATGCATCCATTCTGTTTAGTTTGAAATTTTCTCATATCAAAACCACATCCTGTTTAGTTCCTTTCATATATCCATCCCACTTGCATCTCTATGAAAAAAAGAAAAAAAGATGAGCACATGAAGGATCATGATTAGTAAATAAAAAACAAAAATTCCTCGCCGTGATCATGCTCTTTCATCTCCATTTAAGTACATCTCTATGGTGCTTTCATGCTACCTTTGTCTGCCATAGTAAGTTTTGCTTTGAAAGTACTGGACATACTTCCATTGGCTTTTAAATTAAGCATGGTGCTTAGGTTGAAATGTCTTCCTTAATCAAAATTAGACATGGAGTCTAGTTTGGTTATTGAACTAAAAATTACTTTAGTGGACACTGGTTATTTTTGTTGGACTAACCCCTACAGGAAACTCTCAAATTCAATCGGGGTAAGTCAAGAGATAAATTCACATCAAAGATGAATCAAGGCATGTGATGAACTCCAATAACTTTGCGCAAAGAAGACCCAGCTCATTCTTCATGGAAGAAAGAACTGTGAGTATCAAAAGTTTATTCACTTATCTTTTGTTGCAAGTTACCTATGCCTTGAACCATGTTAGAATGCAGCAACCACATAAAATTTGCTACAAGAACAAAATCTATGCTAAAGTAGTCCTAAAACCATCCTTTCATTAGCATACAGGAAAATCACAGAAGTTATGGACAACAACCCATATTTTAAATTCATTGTATTCCCTCGGGTATGTGTCTATTAACATTTTGGCCTGTCCGGATGGCGCAAAAAAGTTACTGTTCATGGCTGAAAGTTACTGTTCACGGATGATTTCCTCTCACAAATTCCTCCAAGCGAATGGGGCCTTTGCAGGAAGAATGAATATAAGCTATGCATGTTCAAGATTTGGTATGAACCTACGGAACCACCACTACAACTGTGGAAGTGGATGAACAAATCGACAGGCTAAGAGCAACATCAAAAGACAACCTAGCTTTAAGCTTTCTCAAGAATCAAGCTTGGATGCTAATGAGAAGCAAGATGTAACCCACCTTGTGTTATCTAGAATACATCTGCTTCCATTATCTTCGGAGACACCGATTCACATGTCGACAGCAAGAACCAGGACAACGAGATGCCACTATATCATGGCGTGCAATCTCATGTCAACAAAATGTCATCACACTCCAATGAAGAAGGTAACATCTTAAGGTAAGTGGTCATTATTTAAAAAGCTTTCCCTTAATCCTGATATTCACATAAAAGAAGAAACAATCATGTTTGAGTTATAACTTTGTTTGATCCAACCTGATTAACTCAACATGTCTTAAATCTGTTCATAGCACCACTTTCTTGATCTCATAGTCTTAACTAAATGAGCTAAAATTTTGCATATCTTACCTTTGGAAGATGATAGTCATAATCATGTAAAGTTTGGTATATTTTATAAAGATAGACAGTCCTTTCATAGGTTAAATAACTCCACTCTTTTTGACAAATGTATTCAAATGCCACATTAATACTCATCCTTCTGATCTTATCACCCATATTATAAGAATGAATGCACATAACGTCAACCATAACATGATTCGATGTACCTAAGGCTAGAGAAGAATAAATAAAGTTTTAGTTTTGTTGGTGTTTTCCCACCAACAGAGCCTATGCACTTGATCTCTACCTTGTCTTCATAAGCAGAACACACTTCGAGCAAGTGTGGGGGAGTCGATCCCCCAAATTCTACAAGAGAAAGTTAGGAACCGGTAATAATGATGCACATAAGATGTCGCCAGTTTCTACTACTAATGGTTGACTTCGAAACGCTGAAGGAGGAGGAACAAGTCAAGAAAGGATGCCTGTCAAACCTAAATCAAATTCAAAACCAATACAGGTTTGGCAGAAGAAGGTGGCATCACTAGTGGAAGCACCACTACTGGAGGCGCCACCACAAGAATCCTCATCTTCAAGAGCGAACCGAGGTACTCGATCAATGAACCTCCACATCTACCAAGGCCAAGATTATGAAGCAAGCTCAAGTGGGCATCAGGGAGGACGCATGTCTTTCTCTAGCCGAGGGTATCATGACTCTTAGGAGGCCTACCATCACTTCGACAATAGACTCGCAACCATTGTAGAGACAAATGCTGCCATGCAAGGTACGTTACATAATCATGCACAATGGCAGGTAAGCATGGGACACGAGATGGCCAGCCTATAGCAACAGCAAAAATCAAAATTGGGAGGCTCTGTTCCAGCACCTCCACATCTGGCCACCTCGTTGAGCAACCACGACAACAACCAGCTTGGGGAAGAAGGCATCCCCCATGTATCTAGATAAGTATTTCTTTTTTTATTCTTAGTTTGCTTTTATATATATTAGAGAAAAAAGATGAATAACTAAAAGCAAAGTAAAAAAATTATCTTTATAGAAATATATATAGTTATAATGTGTGATTAAAAAAATAAAAATAAAATAAAAAAAGTGTGTCCAGTTTGCTTTAATTTCTTTCAAGAGCTAAATAAATAATAAGGGACTCTTAAGATAATCTCTTAAAATAGAAATGATAAATAGTTGCTCTGTTGTAATTCCTTTCAAGTACCTAGTTTTCAGCCTTGAATTCTCTGGAGTTTTGAATAAGATTGTTTTGATATAAGGATTTACTCTGAACTTGAAACCCGTGGGTAGCATATGCTTGATCTAAGTCTAGGTAATTGACGGATATGATATGAGAAGGTCTGAGCTGCTATTTATCTTGTTCCAAGTAACACTAAAGTTCTGGAGATTTGTTTTGAAAAACATGAAAATGCTACATGATGAGTTCCTATATGACAAAGCTTGAATTTCCACTAGAGCCATACATATTATTTAGGCTAGAAAAACTTCCACATATATGTTGTTTATTTTGCATTGAGTTTTATCAAGCTTTATTGACCCTTATGAGAGGTTTTTCATGCTCTTAAAATCAAGATCACGTACACTCCATCCACATATGCACTACTCCTACATTGGGGGTAGGCACAAAAACATGTCTTCCATCTAGATTCATCCAAAAATGTTTTACTCCTACACTGGGAGTGAACACCAAAAAATATGCTTGATAGGTTTTTCCATCCACCAAATAAATGCTCCAAAGTTCTTGTTGTTATCTCTCAAAAGTTTTATTGCAAAGAAGAGGTATGGGCTATGCAAAAGATATTCATAAAAAAAGATAGTTGAGAAAAAATTAACAAGTGTTCGAGATATCTAAAACAATGGGTACTCAGATGCCCGCCTGAAAAAAAGAGATGAATAAGATAGTCCATGTTCTCTTGTAAAAATATTTTCAAGTTTCAAAAGAGAGATATGTTTTCAAGGAGCATAATAGAATTAGTTTAGCCACCATTTATATATCCATCATATATCCACACACATGCACATCTTGATTTGATTGTATGACTCAACTCTCTTTGGATCCGTTGTTTAACTTTACAACATATGCATTGCAAGTATGCTCAAGCTTTCTGCCTACCTATGAACTCTACATAAGCTTTAGTGGTAGGAAAGAAAAAAAGCAACAACAAATTATGCCTTCATGAGGATCCACAAATACCACATATATTGAGAGACTTTAGAGTGTCATACAATGGAATCTCAGAGTTTTATTTTAAAAACTTATAAAAAAACTCCAAAACAATGGTGGAACAAAGAACTTGAGACATAGTGCTTGACTTGATTGTTCTGTCTTTCAATTACTCAAGACCCAAGTGAAGGCTAAGAAGCCCCATGGTTGAAGGTAATATCATAAGTTTGAAAGTCAGATCAGTTTATTCTAATTCAGAAGAGAATTTTTGATTGAACACCTGTATTCTTTTGAGGCGTGAAAGCATTGTAGCAACTCCTGATCCATTGTTCAAGTTTAACTTTGCTCAGGGACTAGCAAAGGGTAAGTGTGGGGGAACTTGTTGACGGTTGTTAATGTCAATCATAAACTATCAACATATCCTGTATATATACTTAATTTCATCACCAAACATAGGAATAGGGGTTTAAACTAATGAATTCCATGAGCTTTGGTGAATATGTGAATGCAGGAGGATTTATCTAGAAAATAGCCCTTGGGAGCACCATCATACTCTCCAAACAAGCAAACCAACATTAGAAAGAGATTCGGCTTGCGAAACTTGCGGAAAACAACTCAAGACGAAGTGTAGAAGCTTCCACCAAAGGGTGGGGCCTACCTGTCACATAGATAGGCCGGCCAGCCCCACCTGTAGGCCGACCGGCCTATGGGTCCCACCAGTCAGTGTCTCCTTTCAACGTCAATTTCCCACCGCCTTTGAGAGTCCATCTCTGTTGTTGATTAAGGTCGGTTCATCCAACGGTGATCAAGGGAGTTGACGCAGATCAATGACATGGTGATTCCTTGCCCCTTACTCCACCTCAGCCTATATATAGCAGCCCTTACCCCCCCTTCCTAGAGTCATCTTGGAAACCCTAATTCATATCTCTCATTCAGATCAACAGACACCAGGAGGATTAGGTCTAGAACTCTCTAATGTAGTAGATTAGTAGCTTGGTAGTGAGGGTTGAGTTGGGCTCATGCTCAAGTTCTAGATCTAGTCTTGGAGGCTCGGCAAAGCCTCGTATCTTCATTTCTACATCTTGTAAGACTTATTATTAATTTATCATATTCCTATCTATATGGCTATGCTTACTTTGAATATGTATCTTGCTTAGTTGAGGTTATCATTACTTTTGTGTACTGGTTCATAGAGCGCTTAGCCTACTAGTTTACCATGATTGGGTTAAGTAGCCGAGCCACGTGTAAGAATGGTGTTTATACAATGCTCTACCTATGAGTACACCCTATTCTCTGGTTGTGTGGTAGCAGCGGAAGATGATAGCCCCATCTATCCTTTGTAGTCCATACTGAATTGAGCAGGTTCTTAAATTGTTGGACTATAGTCACGTCTGTAGAGTTATCTATTATGGATGCTCCACTGTCTAAGCGGCGTCCCAAAATGCACAAGAGTAGAGTTAGTCTTAGCTATAGTTGGGTGTATATATACTTTGACCATGTAATAAGAATATCATAGAAATCTACCTCACCCGTTGTTCTTCCGAGTTGACTAGTTTACATTATCTTAGTGATCTATCCCCTGAGTGTCATTATGCTTTATTCGTATCATTACATTCACCCCTGCTTTAGCTATGCTGGTATGTTGATTAGTAGACATTCTTTTGTTATCTAATAAATCTTTACTCCATTGTTTCCCTGTGGTAAAATATAAATAACGATACCTGGAATACTTCCGGTAAAATGTTATAATGGTTTTCTGTGTGCTTACGTAATCCTTTATATTCTATTTGCGTTAATAAATACCAACAATCATCTTGTAACGACATGAACTCAATACACCCTAAACAGTCATGTTCGGCTATCTAGGAAGTCACCTTCTGAATCACCCGAAGCCTTTTTAACAAATTACGCTAGCCAGACAAGACGCAGAAACGCCCAATGTAGGCCCGGATAGCCATGGTCAGGCTTACACCCAGAGCAATGAAGGAAAAGGACCAGAATAATTTAAGAGTTCATTCTATTGATATCATCGACATCAATTTAACCCCAAGGACTACCTAGGAGCAAGCATTGGCCACCAATGACCAACCACCCAATGACTTAGTCAATTCAGCAAAGGCAGAGACTACCAGATAGTCCACTAGCTTACCGGACCGTCCGATAGAGCACGAAATAGTAGCAGAAATTGGGAAATGAGTTGTTTGCCACTTGAGGAATGGGACCCACATGTCAGCACGAAATAGGAATGGATATATCTCAAATGAGGCCTCACTCTCTCACTCATCCTCCCATTTGCAACACTCACTCTCTCTCCAACTCACTCAAGAATAAGCAAGAACCCTAGAAGCAAGAGAGGGGAAAGATTGGAGAAAGGATTGGAGAAGATGAAGGAGAGGAAGGGGAAAGCATCAGTAGCAGCTCATGGACACCCCTCAACCCCTTCATGGTAAGCTTGAGAAGAATCATCTCCATTTCTTGGGTAATCCTTTGATCCATCTCTTGGTATGATGCAAGAGGAAGTCCACATGGAGCCAAGCCAAGTTCGAATGAGGAATGTGTGAGTGAAGGAAGCTTGGATCCTCAACCTTTTGCTATGGAAGCTCTCAGATCTTAGAGTCAAAGTTCTACCCCAATCTCATGGTTTATCCTTGAGTTCTTGTATCTCTAAGTTTGATCCTAAAGCCCTAGCCACACTTAGCAAAACAAGCTCTAACCCTAGCTACCTTGAGCCTAGTGAACTACCTAAGCTATCCTAGGAATACCATGCACATGCATAGATCACAGCTGAGCATATCTAGGCTTGAATCCCAAGACCACCCAAGAGCATAGGTTCTGTCGCCCAACTGATGAAATATCTGACACTGGAACGGAGTATCCGCTAATCCTGAGTCTAGCCACCAGCAGTCTAATTTCCATTCTGAGCGACACAGCATAGTGTCCATCACCCGCGATGGAGCATCCACCGAATTATAGAGAACAGTAACCTAGCAACCCGAGAGAACCTAGTTCCCACCGGAGTGTCCGTCAACTGATCGGACTATCCGATGTGAACAGAGAACCTCAGATATGACTAAGTCACGAACCTACCAAAGTATCCGTGTTTCCCACGGAGTATCCGACAGCCTGAGCAGAGACAACCCACCTTAGTACTTGGTACAGCAGAGTGTCCGTCAGCTAGGATGGAGTGTCCGACAGCGTACAGAGAGTGCTAGATTACCCAGCCTTCTTACCCAAGGAGTTAACAGCACTAGGTTAAGCACAGCTTCCACAAGGGCAATAGTAGAGCCATAGGTAAGCATCTATCCCGAGCTCTAAATTGAGGTATGTTCCTAAGTCCTCCTCGGTCATCCTCAGTCTAGATCCTTGTTCTCTTTCAGGAGCCGAGTAGCATGAGGAATGTGTGAGAGTTGTCGTCTACAACTTCTACTTCGTTCGAGCGACAAAATCCAGGCAGGCACCCCACTATTATAAACCCTACTTTGGATACTTATCAAGTTGCATTATGAGTCATGCATTCTATGTAGACTTGGATAATGATCGCTCTTATACTACACCTAGAGTAGCTTAATAATCTATAGAAGCCTCTCATCTAAACAACGGGTATGGGAACGCTTAATGCTTATTGCTTAGTTGCTTAGGCAACGGTAGAAGTCAAGCATGAGAAGGGAACTCATACTCACGCATGTAGGATGTTACCCCTGGATAATTAACTACTAAAACCAGTGAGGGTACAACTTGACTTACCTAACTAATCTGGCTAAGGACTAATATCTCTAATATGGTAATCTTGATGATAACCTAGATATTGCTCATGCGAGGGGTAGGTCGTCGTGAGTGTGGAATCTCAGGCGACGTAGCTCGTGGAGCAGTAAGGACCGTGTATTGGGATACATAAGTCTGAATAACCACCCGTACAGACCACATGTCGCAGATGGGGTCGACAAGCCAAGTAACTAGTTGCGACCGGTTTATCCGTGAAACTGACAAGGGGGTTGGCGTCGGTCGGGAATGTCCTAGCAACCGCTCGAACCTTTCGTAGGACACTCGGGCCGGATTAGGGAAATGTTGGGAGATGTGAGGCAACCCTTATCCCATGCACGGGGTATGGAGGTTAGTCCCGTTCTTTCATGTGGGTAAAGTTGTACACCTCTGCAGAGTCTTGAAAGCCTAGAGTCCCTCGGGACGGAACTATTTGGTTTTTCTTTCTTTTATACCCATGGTAGCATGAATAATAGATTATAAGCACTTGCTATAATGATGAATACCTTTACTTCTATGTTGAGCATAGCATGTCACACTCCTAATGAACATCATTGCTTTCCGCACTTATACAAATACCCAATAACTCCCTTATGCATCACCAAATACTATATGTTGGAATTAAGTCCTGCAAGTACGCAATGTACTCACGGTGCTGTCGTTAAGTTGTTTTGCAGGTGTTGCTGCTCGGTGGATGTGAAGTAGCGTTCTATTCACCGCTGCATAGTAGACCTTGGATTCGGCAAATCCAAGATGAGCTATAGTTAATTCCAATAAGGATCCGAGAGAGTTATCGAAGAGACGAGCCTAAAAGGGATAATAATGATTATATACATACGTTAATCATGTAATTTCTTGTAAGCATAATAATCTCGTTATTTGGGCATGATGTTGGAAGTTACACATGTTGGTTTGCCACATGGGGTGTTCCGTGTCACTCGACCGTTAAAAAGATCTTGAAGCTGTCGCGGTGTGTTTCGGCACGCGGCACATCTCATTGTGTCCATTGTCCCACTGATAATAGTTTCTCCTCACACTAAATCCTTTATCATAACCGTATTTGTTATAAAACTAAAATCCTTCTTCTTCGTTAGCTATTGTACTCCAGCAAAGAATCAATATCCTGCATTTCCTCCTGCATCCATCAACAACATTAAACAAATTTAAATTCCACATAACAAATTAGAAAAATTGAAGAAAGACATGGCGGATATGAAGCATATGGTATGTCCACATTCATTTGGCATACAGAAGCGATCTACACCCTCAAATGGAATCACATCCAGCACATATGACAGGTTTCATTCATCTGGAATAACCGTCATAGAACATATAGCTATGACTTCCAAGTGCAGATCATCAACTCAGGTCAATGATGAGTGAACTAAAAGGATCATCATCTCAAGTTTCCAAAATCATTTTCTAATGACAAAATTGCAGGTGCTATCTCAGTACAATATCAACATCTTCCTGAGTTGAACACTACTGAAAGTCCAGCACTTCAAGTGGATTACACACTACTAAAAGTCAGATCTATGTCATTCTCTCAGGTTGCAGCCCCATACAACACTAATAACAAATTGGTAACTGGAAACAATAACTACAGCAGCAGCACGTCATCTAGACTTTGAGAATCATGAATTAACACTGACAGAACCGAGGTTAGATAGCTGCAACTTGTAACTAGGGTTTCAGCACAGCAGGAAGGGAAGGCAAGAAGGATGGAGCTAGCTAGGGCTAGGAGGGAGTACCTAGTGGTCATCAGCGAGGGAATCGGAAGAAGGTAGGTGCACGTACATGGCGTCAACGAAGCTGGGGCCGCGCCTTTCGGATCTTGGGCTCCTCACCGTCGTTCCCGACGGTAGTGGCGATGGCTGGGTTGGTGCTAAAGCTGGATGTGCCTTCGACACCAGCGTCGGTCGGGAGGTCATATGGCGGTCGAGGGGGGCGAGGGCAAGGCGACGACATTTGGCGGCGGGGCGAGGAGCAAGGGCGAGAGTAGGACGACAGCCGCGACGAGTGAGGGAGAGGGCAGGGCAGTCGGCGCGACGCCGTGCGAGGGCGGCGGCAGCGGCTAGGGCGAGGGAGAGAGCAGCCTTGCGTCGCGTGAGGTGCGTGCAGTTTGGGGGAGATGAGCGCTTCGACGTGGGGTCTGGGGTGGTGCGCGGCAAGGGTGTGGGAGTGGGAGGGCAGTGCAATGACCATATTACCCTTGGACAAATAAAATCAACTAAAATGATTATTTTGTAGAGGCATTGAGAAGCATCCCCAACCATTATAAAAGGTCTCGTATGTGTTATAACCAATGGAAAAAATCAATATACATGTTCGTTGGAAATTAAGAAATTTTACCTTATCTTCGGCCTTAAAACAAATATATTGAAGTCTGCCGTTTATTGTTTGCAAGTCCAAGGCAGAAAGCAAGCCACTTATGGCGGATTCATTGTTCTTTGGAATAATCTATATCTTTAGATCTTGTATAGAAAACATTCATCCCAACAAGCTGCCCTGCTTCATTAAACACGGTTGATCCTTGATGTTCATGTTTACCAGTTGAGAATTCATGTACGAATTAATTAGCGTCTTTGTTTATTATATCAGCTCCGCTATGTTAATTCAATATAAGATAATTTCAATACCAGGTAACAGCCCAAAGTAAAAATAAAATATACTTAGAAAAGTTTAGATACTAACCATGCAATGTTTCCTGATATATATCTTCTATTTGGTATATTATAGTTATAGCCAATAGTAAATACTTTTTGGCCTTCCATGTCTTCATTGGCACTGAACTTCATAATCTCACAACGAATCGGAGTATCAAAAATACCAATAACAGTTATTTTCTTTCTAGTATTACATCTGCTCCAATCAAGTTGGTGTACAGTACCTAAAAAATCAACAACACCAACATTCTTAATTTTACGTCCACCACAATTTTCAATAAAATCACTAGATATCATAATAACGCACGAATGGTCTTCTGAAGCAACCATTATTCCAGTCCGAACATGTAATAATTGATTCTCTTCAGAATAGATTAGGATACAAACAATAGATTGCTGACAGATAGCATCCAAGCCTATGATAAAGAGCAACGTATCATGTGCAAACCAACTAACCTGTGTAAACTTGAAAATTACCAATCAGGACCACTGGATGCTGATCCAATGAATGGGGTGAGAGGTGGGATTTTTTTATTCTTAAGCCCCTCACCCGTCGTCCTTTTTTTTTGTGCTTAAGCCCCCTCACCCTATCCATTGGATCAGCATCCAGTGGTCCTGATTGGTAGTTTTCAAGTTTGTATAAGTTGGTTGGTTTGCATATGATATGTTGCCCTGATAAAGTCTTCATAATTAGGAATGTTTGGCTAAATTTTCAAAAGCTAGACAGTTTAGTAAACTATAAATATAGGGTTAGATATGATTTTTCTACTGATAATTAAGAGATTTAGTTACCATGATTAAAGGAATGGCCGAGAAAACCCGACAGATCCTGGAAGCTAGAGATTATCTAGATCTACAAAAAAAAAAACTCACATATCAAGACAGAGGAGGATACCTCATAAATAGATTTTTAAGGCATGCGTTGAAGGTGTCGGTCGACCGAGAAGTGAGCAACAAGCACAGTGATCACCAAACAACGGGGTTCTGCAACCCCAATGCGTAGCACAGATTACAAGGTTGTCTTCAACTATTGTATGCACTCAGTCCTGGTTTAGTCGAGAGGAAAGTTGGAATTTGGCTACTGTAACATTTTCGTTTTTATTTAGCAATTAGTGTTCAATCATAGACTAATTAGGCTCAAAACGTTTGTCTCATAATTTTCCACCAAACTGTGTAATTAGTTTTTTTTCATCTACATTTAATGCTTCATGCATGTATCGCAAGATTCGATGTGATAGATACTGTAACACTTTTTTGGAACTTTTTTTTGCAACTAAACACGGCGTCACATGCAAAACGGTGCATGATAACATCAATGGTTGGATGGGAAACGTGATTGGAACATCAGTGTATTCTGGACACGCACGGCGGAGGGCAGCGAGCATGATAACATTGATATCTCTGGCAAAACGTGTGCAAGATTAGTGTATATATATGCCTGCCAAAGGGCATGGTGATTGGATAGTTATATCACCGGGGAACGCAGGCGCAAAACAGGACTGGGCGGCTGTGAGCGCAGCGGGAGCAGGATGACATGAATATCTATGGTGCATCGGAAACAATGGCCAAACCACTTCATAGGTACATGTGCATGGGTATTTACTACTTTGTGATAAAATGGATTGATGATTGGAGTGCCAGATTACCGGGAACGCGAGCACAAGGCAGCACTGCACGGCTGTCATTAGTCCTCACAGCAGGAGCACTGAGCACAGCGACAATGATATCTTTTGCGTCGCAAATCCTATGGCTGATCCAACTTGCATACATATGTCCAAGGATGAGTTGCACGTTGTGGTGAAAGGGTTTGACAACTCGAGGCTCTGATCACCGGAGAACGCGGATGCCACTGGTGGCGACGAGGCTGAATACGTGGCTAGCATCAGCAGTGAGCAGAGTGACGTCCATATCTCAAGCACAATGAATCCAATGGCCGAACTGGTTTGTAGGAGCGTGTCCAAGGTTATGATGCACTTTCTTGATGACAGGCATGGCAACGGGTGACGGATTGTCGGGGAACGTTGTTACCGTCGGCGGCAGCGCTACTGGATCGACGTGGAGGACAGCAACAACAGTGAGCACGGCGGCGTCTATATCTCCTGCATCCTTGCTCCAATTGACGAACGGTTTTGCAGGGATGTGCTCAAGGATGGGATGCACATTCAGGGCGACAAGTTTGGCAAATGGAGTGGCAGGCTAGCGAGGAACGCCGTTGGCATACTCGTAAAGGAACTCGTTTAGGACCAGGTTTGAGTCAAACCTTGGGAATATAAATCATGAATAACTCTCAAGTTGTTGAGTTTGAAAATGTGAAAATTATATGAATAGATTTGTCTTGAAAAATACTTTCATAAAAGTATACATATATCACTTTTTGATAAATATTTTTATAGAAACAAGAAGTTAAAGTTGTGTTTTGGAGACCGTATCGCTGTCCAAAACGACTTTCTTTACGAGTACGGAGGGAGTAGGTGGTAGTGCCACTGGCCGCGAGGGCAGAGATGTGATTCATAACAAAAACTCGGCTGGAATCAACGAATCATCTTTTTTTTTACAACAATAAAGATATATTATATTATCACAATAGTCGTTTTACAAGGAGGTCCTCCGTAGAAGACCAAAATACATCAAAGTCCTGCAGCTGGATGAGAAGGCTGCAAAATCGACGACGATGGGGAAGACGAGTCCGCCGGCGGGGGGCCGCAGGGGCGTCAAGGACGTATGCACCCGGATGGATTGATCGCGCAAAGCGCCGGTTAAAGGTGGGTCGGTTGAGCTATCGGTGGAGTAGCACGGCGATGACCGAAGGATGCTATTGAAGTCGTCGCTGGAGCTTGGAGAGGAAGCTCAAACCAGGATCCCAGGTGGAGGCGGAGTCGACGAACCAACACCAGAAGAGGAGCCGCCTTGCTGAAGAAGATAGCACGATGACCGGAGGTTGCTGTATGGTGATGGATGCGAGCGGCGAAGGACGTGGATCGAACGGGAGCAGATCTCAACGGAGGCGGTGACGGTGGAAATTAGGATGTTGAAGAAGAGATCTGCTGAGAAGAAGAACGATACTAGAAAGGGGGGGGGGGCTCCCAGCCTTCTCCGGCGAGCTCGCCAGAGGCAGGAGAGAGGGGGCCGACTGGATCTGGACTGGCGCTTTCGAGGAGGAAAACGAGTTCGCTATGTCTCCGTCCGGGTCTGTAGACCCAGTCTCTGAAAAGGTTGTGAATCAATGAATCATCTTTGTACTACGGCACATGATTCATGATAAAGAATATGTGACAACAGAGAATATAATTCTAGCACAGTGTCATGGTTTAGTATCTTAAGTTTGATCAATTATAAATTTAAAAATATTAATATTTATAATATCAAATAAATATTATTAGATTAATTATGAAATATATTTTTATAATAAATTAATTTAAAGCTATAAATATAAATAGTATTTACTAGTAGTTAGATCAAACATAAACTATTTTTATTGACACGGAACTCGTATTTGCATTCTTTCCTCGACACAAGGATTACGAGGAAGGGTCCTCACATGGTGTTCTCGTAATGATGCCACCATCCATCATATGTACAAAATATCATTAAATATTTCTATATACTTATTATAATTCCATCTGTTTTTAGGAGTAGAATTCCATCTTACTAGCAATAGATTTTTGCTATTTCATTTTTTCACGTTCCTTTTATACCTGTGATCCATGCAATGAAGAAATTCCCTGAAGTCATGTACTTCATCTCAAATTTTAAAATGTTCGACTTTTTTGACCGTAAGTTTGACCACTCGTCTTATTAAAAAATTTATGCAAAATATCACTTATTTTGTCGTGATTTGCTTTATTAATAAAAATTCTTTAATAATGATTTAAATTTGACTATGTTTGCATAAATTTTTTAAATAAGACGAGTGGTTAAACTTAAGGTCAAAAAAGTCAGATGTGTTATAATTTGGGATGAAGAAAGACACAAACGGCCAGCGGCAACGCGTGGAGTATATTCATTTTCGAGTCTGTCTACCCAACAACCATGTGTTTTACGTGATTTCAACACATGATTTTTTTTACACCATAGAATTAAGATCTAACAGCCTCCACCTTCCTTCTACCTCTAGCCTTTAGCTTTCTTCTATCTTCAGACAATCACAAATCATAATATCACAGATTCACAGATAAAAAATATTTTTTTTCTATAGAAGAACAAATCACAACAGAGGAAAAAGAGCTGCACGTTGTCGAAGCGACGTCAGAGCTCTTGGCCGGATTGGATCGATCTTCTCATCCCCTGTGCATGCCAACGTTAACGCTTGGTTTCAAGGCTGCAAGTGACGTCGAGTCGCACGTTATGCATGGCGTTAGCGAAATGGAGGATAAAAGAGATAAGAAAATCTATGTGTTTTTTTCCGCTAAAATATATGTATATTGTATAGCATTTCTGTTTTTAAATTCCCAAATTCACAGGGATCCCAAATCCGTATGGCATTGGCATCAAATGAGACTTTTCACATGTGCCATTATAAAAGATCGTAATCCACTTGTGCCTTTGAAAAATTTTCAATGGTCTTGATAATACTACTTCAACTTTTCGTTGTCCTCCATGCCACTTCAAATCGGTTTAGATTTGGGCGTTAAAATATATCAAAGCTTCATTTAATTCCGCAAAAAATAATGATTTTTCTAAGATATATTCAAATATATTAAATCATATTTTTGAGCATCTTAACGACTTAAATGAAAAAATTATATAGAAAATTGTAGATCTCGATAGAGATCTATAATTTTCATATAATTTTTTTTCATTTAATTCATAAAAAAAAAAAATATTATGATTTTTGAACTAAGATATATTAGTCATATCACATCATATTTTTTTGAATTAAATGAAAAAAATTATATGAAAATTATAGATTCGACGACATTTAAAAAATTTCAAGAGTCAAGACAAAAAGTATATTTGAACATATCACAATTTTTTAAGCGGCGGAAGCACATGAGGATTACGATAGATTTTAAGAAACATGGAGATACGATGCTTTAAAAGCTCTCCATCCAAATCCAATGATCCAAACCTCACGTGATGAGGGATAAAAAAAACAACAAATCCCGCAGCTCCCGCTGCCTCGCGTTTCCGTTTCAAACGATTCAAACCAAACCGTCTTGGCCTCTCGGGGCCCATAGCACCGTCTCCCTCTCCCCTACCTCCTCCGTCCTCCGGATCCCAAAATCTCAAACGGGGCCTCAGATACGCGCATGGCGTCGCCGCGCCGCATTCCCTCCGTGCCTGCCGGATCCGGTGAGGCGCTCTTTCTCCACCAATCTCTCCGTCTTCGCTTCTGTACCCCAAATTTGCTAGGGTTTTCCTGCTCCAGCCCCAGTAGTTGTTACATTTCTTTGCATGGATGGCGCTTAATTTCTTCGGGTCTAGTGACTTGTGGTCTCTGGTTTACTCGCTGGGATTCACAAGATGCCTGGCACTTGGGTTCTGCGTCAGTGGCTAATCCAGTCCAATGCGCTTGACCTTGTTTAGGTCTGTGCCAGTGTGCTTCCCTGCCACTGTTATAGTGCGAAAAACACGGTTTCGCATACTTTTAGATGCAGTGCTCTCCTGCTCCCACAGGCCCATGCTTGCTAACTTACAAAGTTCAGTTCAATAGGTTGTGCCCACTTTATACCATGAACTCAGGGATACCATCCTAATCTTAAATATATATTCATTATTGCCACACATAAACACAGGCAACAAAGAGAATATTTCTCAAGATGGAGATGCTCCCTTGGATTTTGCAACCTTGCCTAAAGAAGGGTCTGCCTCTACAAGGTGGAAGAAGAAGCCTGCAGGTTTCAACTTGAGGAAAAGCATTGCCTGGAACCCTGCTTTTTTCACTGAAGAAGGTATGGTTCTTCTTCGTCAACTCTGCGCTTTGGTTTGTCCTGGATCTGGTTTAATAGTAACATCAATGAACTTTGTAGGTGTTTTGGATAATTCGGAGCTTTCTGTGCTTACTGGCTCCCAACCGATGGCAAATAGGAGCCCTGGCTCAGGGGTCAGTAGTATAATGTCCCCATCGTGTCAGTCAGGGAGATATGGTAACACATATGTACGGAAGGAAGCTGCAGAGAATTCACATGGAAAATTGCCTGCAAGATATCACAGGGCAGAAAGCCAGGGAAGGAAATTGTTTTCTTCAGCAAAAACTCCTCAGAGGGACAAACAGAAAGAACCTGCTGTCAGTTCATCACTCAACACTTTCTTTACTTGTTTCTTTTAAAGACACAGTTTACTTGTTATGGTTGTAGCACTTACAATCATCCAATAACATTGCTGTTTTCTGCCCAACCAATTGCAGGTAACACAAAACAGAAGCTCTGCAAGAAGCATCCAAATATGCTCACCAAGAGTACCAGCAGGATCTATATATCCTAACGAAGTTTTAGGCAGGGTTGAGCAGGCCTTAGTGTTTTTCCCTTGATAACAGTAGGGTTGACTTATTTGTCCATACGTTGCCACAAGTTTAAGTATTCATTCATCACTACAAATGTTGTTAGTCTTAACTTAGATATACACAGAAGAAAGTACCAAACTCATCTGCTTCTACAGCTCAGATGTCAAGAATACCAAAGCAATCACGACCTTCTCTTCCTAAGGTTCCAAGAAGTACTTCATCTGCGACAAACAGTTTGGAATCACACAAAAAAATAGCTCCAGGTAATCTTTGTATATGCCCTAAAGAAACTGGGTTTCTGGCGAACTCTGGAATTCTATTTTACCAGACCATGCAGGATTTCCCAGTGATAAAGTATGTTTATTTGACTTAGCTCTTGGCACTCATGTGTTGTTACTAGCTGTCTGATGCAATATACTGCTATTTTTTCAGTTAAAGCTGAGCTAGTTCACAGAGTAACTGGATTGCCTACTAGATTGAAGATCAATTCTGTATCTTCTGGACCTAGCATAGAGAAGGATGCGGTGAGTTATATATTCAATTCATCATAACTGATATGGTCTGCATCCCCACTTGTCCAATCTGCCTGCATCTTTTGTCAATCAATATTTAATAGTGTTCCTAAACAAACTGTTTTCTTTTGCAGGTGCCTGCTGTTACTGGAGTACGTGAAGAAGCCAGTGCTTCTGTGAAATGCAAAAAAATTCCACCACACCCACAAATTAGTCCATCCAGCCCCTTTGATAGCACTGCGTCAAAATTTGCTAAGCCATCAGCACTTCGAATGCCTTCACCTTCAGTTGGTTTTTTCAATCAGGTAGTCTATTATGTCCTTCTATTTTTAGAACATTGCCTTATTTGTTGTGGTGTAATGCATTGGTGCATTTCCTATTTTCTAAAAAATATAATGATAAGCTGGCTTGATAGCAAATTTGAGAAATAAACAAATGTGTGATTCTGGGCTAAGTTCTTATCAAATGTATGGGAAAATATGAGGCCTGGTACATGTGGAGATTTAATTATTGAATGTTACATAGTTATGCATAGTTGATTAATTGTGCAAACACATAGTATGATATGAAAGTTACCTGAAAAACTGTTTTGTATTTGTCAACATATTGTATATTAGCCTATTAGGTACCTAAGATTGCTTTCCTTTCTACCCTCTCCAGATATAGCTGTTGGGACTCTTTCATTAGTTCATATCAATCTGTTCATTTGTTGTAATCTTGTATCACTATCGGAAACAGAGTCCCTAGGGGATCAATATATGTAAATCCATGCGCCCTATGGCCTATCATGCTCACTCTTGCACTATTCTTGGTGTATTTTTTATTCGTAATATCTTATTCTGTAACTTTGAGTCTGTTGGTTTTACACTTGTGTTTTGTTTTATATTTTCCTGTGAGGGTTCATTTGTCAAATATGATTGATTGACTGATCTGTTCAGGAAAAAGCGCTTGTGTCACACGGTGATGCAGCTAAAAGAAACGTGGGGAGGTGCTTCTCTTCAAATACTTCAGCGCTTGATAAACCACCCAGATACAGGCAGTCTGAGGAAAGCAGACCCCACCTAACAAAGCAGCTGTCAACCAATTGCACTGCTGCTTCCAATCTTGTGCCACCTGTGACTAGAGAGAGCAATCTCAAATCTTTGGTGATTCCAGAAAAGGAATCGTTGTCAAAAGTTATTACTACATACATAGAAAAACCTGGAAATGTAAATAATCAAGCAAGGCCAAAGTCTGATTTCTCATTGGCAGGAACTGGAGCTACTACTACTCCGCAGCCAATGAATTTAGAAAAGAATGATGATGCCAGAAATAGTGTGCCACTGCCAGTTGTGTACAATGAGACATCGCATGTAGAAGGAAGGGGCGGTATCAGAGAGATTGAACCTCTTGATAATTCCGACTCTCTTGAAGCTATTTGTTCCTCAACCATTGAACCTGTTGAGGATTCGTTACCTCTTCAAGCCAGTTATTCCTCAACCAAACCTATTGTAGGGAGTAAATTGTCACCCTCTTGCATTTCTTCTGAAGTATGCTCCTCTAGTGAGCTTAGTTATCAAGGCAAGTCAGACAGTGATTCCAGTGCAGCAATTGACTTGGAAAACTCTAATGTTGGAGAGACTGCACTTGGAGCTTCTTTGTTGAAAGGTAGCAGTTGCACTCCAACTCTTGATTTGTTGCAAGGATTTTATTCCTTTGATCACCAGAATATTGAATGTCCTATGCTAATGGAATCATTATCTACAATATGTGCAGATCAGTTGCCACATTGTGGCAGTTTAAGAGATGAAACGCCAACCCTAGCTGACAGTCATTCAGATTTGAATGATTCTTTGTGTGATGAAGCTAAACCAGCTTTGTCAGAAGAACCAAATACTGAAGGTGAAATGGAGCTTGAAACAAACAGTACATTAGATATAAAGGCAACTCCTTTGTTAGATGTGAGGTGTGGGCGTATTCACATTTATAGGACCACAGATTGTTCTCCTATGAAATTGGAAGCTTCTACACCTTGTGTGGAAAGACGGCATGCTTTATTAGTAGAACCAAATATTGAAGAAAAAATGGTGCTTGACACAGACAGATTGTCAGCTATACAGGATGCACCACATATAGAGTATGTCTGTTTAATATTTGACTGCATACATTCAGTTGACTTGCAACTGCATTTATAATGTTTCATTCTCATCTTTTACAGAAAGAACAAGGCACCAGACTTATCACCAGCAAATACAATCCTTAAAGATCATCTGAAGAACTTGGTACCATTTACAGAAGAATGGCTTGCTGTAATGGAGGCTCGTGGGCAGGTCTGCATACCTAGCTACCTAATAGAAGTAGTAAAGTACATGCTATTGTGACTTGTTAACAAGTGTAGTCTATGGGTTCTTTTTCCCCTTTATTTTCATAACTTGCTACCATGCTAATTTCTTTACAATCCTTTAGTACAGGCAGCACAAGTCAGGTTTCCAGTTTTTGGCCTTTGCTTTTTATATTTGGCTGCATGCCACTAATCCATTCTCCTGGCACTAGCAAAAGGCTTTCCATATTTCCTGGGTTTTGCTGCATTATATGGTTACTAGCAGTCCATGGCAATGAGCCATAATATTTAGGAACAAGGAACTGAATCAATAAATCTAACTGTACAGATCATTCAGTCTTATATTTTTCCCAGCAACTGACTAGCTGAGCATAGAATACTAGTGGTAGCATTTAGCAGCTTGCAAATTCCTTTTTTTGTCACTGAGCTGAGTGTGATACATTCTTGTCAGGAAGTTTTGGAACAAAAGACTGGTGCTGTGCAAAATTCTCCTCCTGACAAAACAGCTCCAGAACCCAGTCCTTGGTCGCCGGTAATGCTCTTGCAAAATTTCAAATTTGAAATATAGTTTCTCAAAACACAGGAGTGGAACTTCATTGTTCAGTAAGCCATGATGTTTCATGTGCAGTACATTTATACCAACAAAAAATTCTCATGTTAAAATCGACAATTTGTATTCACAGTAATCTGAAACTATTTGAATAGATTGATAGATGCGAAGGTCACCTTACCAAGAACAAAATTAGCTCAACCGATGAATGACTTCCTTACGAAACATTCATTCAGTGTATAATGTAACAGCTTTTCATTGCAAATCACTGCAGGTTAAACGGAAAGCGCAAGATGTTGGACCATTTGACTGTACCAAGTTCTCCAAAAACATCCGAACCTCTGGTACCTGACTGCAGACCTTGGACATCGCATTCTATCATGGTATAGCCACGGTGATAAGGTCAGGGCATCCGAAAATCCGGTACCCTAACTGCATACGTTGACCTTCACATTCTATCATGGTACAGCCACTGTGATAAGTAAGGTCAGGGGCTCCGAGGCGAACACGGTGTAAATACCTGCCACCGATTCTCATTTTGACCAACCTTACTGCGATGTAGTTCAGCAGCCTTGTTGATCTGCATTTGTCGCCTCCCCTTTTTTGTTATTGTGAAATACTGCTGAGACCACGCCCCAAGCAAACGCTTGGTAAACAAGAAGGGAAAAAAGCGAGAGAGGCTCTTTTGTGTTCGTCTTGATTGCTCTTTTTTGGCCATTGGTAGCTGATTAATATTGATGTCTGAAATTCCAAATGGGATATCTGATATTCTGAACGAATTCCTCGAGAGTTGGGCAGGCCAATCCAGAACATTTTTTTTACATGCAAGCAGACTCCATTACTCATCAACCGGTGCCAAATCATTGGCAACCAACACCTGGATACAAGCCGGGATAGAATCCCTGATCGAGTTCATGTCTGAATCAAGACTAGCACCTAAACTCGCTAAAGCATGCGCTACTGGATTGCATGACCGAGAGTTATATGCTACAATTTTTGACACAAAATTAGAAGTTAATGCATCCTTGAGTTCCCAGATCAAACCACAAGCTGAGCTACAATCAGCGATTGTAGAGGTCACTGCTTGAACTACTGAAGTCGCATCAGTTGCCAGAACAATTTTCTGAATCCCCAATTCAGAAGTTCTTTGCACAGCCTGCCAGAACTTGAAGGCTCACGTCGGCAATCCTGCTGCACCAGCCACCAGAGACGCCTGCTTTCTGGTGAACATCGAGGACCGGGTGTGCATCTTGATTTACATCTTCCTGTACCTCGTCTCGTTCCCCTTCTCCATCAGCGTCGTGTAGCTCTCAACATTGGTACCTTTGGTTTGCATGTTTTCTGCTCATCAGTTTGTGCACCGGCGGCGAGTGTCGTAGCTTGCTGCAACGCGTGTTCGATTGTGTTAATAAGACCAACAGCAGTCAGCTGCTGCTTGAGAGCACCTTTCTCTCTTCTCTCTTCGTTATTAGGGAGGTTACAAAACTTGTTGTACACCAAGGTGCTGTTTGGTAACTTGCACAGTAACGCAAATGTAATCAAATTAGTTCATTTGTATCTGCGGCCGGTAACGTTTGCAGGCTTAAATTATTTTCGTTTGCAGGCTTAAATTATTTTTGTTTGCGTTACCTGCTGTAGAACCAAACAGCACACAAGGGCCTGTTCGCTGGTTGGTGCTGGTGCTGGTTTAGGCTGGCTGGTGCTGGTTGTTTTGAGAGAAAAACACTGTTGGCTGACTGAAACCAACAAGCGAACATGTTGAAGATCAAAGTTAGCATTCCAACGGTAACCAAACAACTACCGAAAAAAGACTTTGCAGCCTCTCCAAAAGAAAACGTCCGTCATCAAGCAGACAAGCAGCATTCGTGATACTTCACCAATCACCTTGTATTGGAGAATGATACCGTGCCATGTGGTAAACTGGGAATTTACCAACTATAGTCCTTGCAAGTGAAATTATATGTTGTCCTAACCCTTTTTATACTCGTCAAGTACAAAACAAAGGAACTTTGTAAAAATGAGAAGAGGAAGAATATATAAGCACGTTTTATTTCCTCAAAATGTTACAGCATGAGTTTTATTTCCTCAAAATGTTACAGCATGAGAAGAAGAATATATAAGCACGTTTTATTTCCACAAAATATTACAGCATGAGTTAATCGTGGCATTGGTGACGTGCAAATACACTTGTCCTGTCGATAGTGATAGCGACTTTGCCACGATGCCAGTTCACTGATTCTGCTGCTAATGGCATTGGCCGTTTAAGAATGATCCATCTGCTCCGTCGGAGTCAGAGAAGCCTTCCTTGTTTGGGGTCGACGAGCTCATTTTCCTCATTTCATTCATTTGGAGATACCAACTGAAGCACGGCGCCGATCAAACAGCAGGGCACGGCCATTAGGATCCGGCGGAGTAGGGAACGCACTGGCACAAACCATGTTGTAAAAAGCCACAAACATTGGAACATGGTTATGATCATAAATTTTTCGCATCATCCCAGTTCCATGGCGATCACATACAGTTTGGAGATACATCTGCAGTACGATAGCACAACATACTAGCAGAAATGCGCACTCATCTTAAGGGTGTTGCCTGAAACAAGAGGAAATAAACACACTATAGAGTATAATAACTGGCGTTAAGGTCCAAGGCATGGATCAGACTTAAAGATCCTCAGACTTAAAGATCCTGCATCACAACCAGTAATGGTTATTCCGTGTTCGATGTGCTTGGAGGTTTCTCCTTTGGATGCTTTGATCCGTAGTGATCGGTCAGCTGTTTTTCATTTGCCAATTGTACCTACGGAAATAGCGACGCCCAGTGAGCAGATATGTTCCTCAAATGCAACTAGCCAGGTAAAAAGTAGAGCATCCACATAATGAACCCACAGCTTTACTCCGTTGTTAAAAGGAATTCATAAAATATAGAAGACGAGAGCCAATAGTAACCAGGGGCGTTGCCTAGTAGCGGCCAAACTGGGCTCCGGCCCCCCTGCCGTGTGAAGTTTCTCAATACATGCATGTTACTTTACCAATGCATCTGCATGTTACCATGCATGCAAGGATCAAAGTTATCTCGGCGTCCAAACGCGGCGAAGTTCTGCTCATGAAGAAGATGGGGTTCATGGCACCTTCAGCGCCGAGTTCCTCTGCGGCCAAGCGCTCGTACGACTCCTACTTCAAGGGCAACCTTTCGGCAGCAGACATCGAGGCTCTCGACGAGTTGTTCCCAGCATCCAGGGCGATGACTAGTGGAGCAGCTCGCTGGTCTTCGGCCATGGCGCCATAGGCCCGCACGTAGTTTAGGTTGATCCCAATGGATCCCATGGATGTCTTAGCCAAAATGTAGCCCCTGGAGATATCAGTCGGGCCGGGAACGGCCTCTTTTGTATTTTTAAAACTTCTATCTTCTTAATACAATGATACACAATGCTCTTGCGTATTCGAGAAAAAAAAAGTACACCTCTCTCTTCACATTAGTTGTATATTCCTGGTCTTAGCAATTCTTGAAGCTTTTTTTAATACACTTTGACTATATGTTCACGTAAATTGCTCCCCCCCACCACCCCCCGGTTCTACTTCACCCTCCGCCGCTGATAGTAACCTTGAGTTACCATATGAAGAAAGTACTGGGTAATGAGACAGTAGAGCTAAACCATGTTTAGACGAACCCACAAAAGGTTCCACAGCAGGGAATTCTTTCTAAAGTATTGGCTCCGCTTTTTGGGAAAAAAAGGTGATGAAAGTCTTGTACTCGTGAGATCAAATCATGCTAGGAGAAGGTTATGTGGCCACTTCTTTGTAGCACTAGCTTTATCTGTGGTGTGGTAAAGTGTCAGACACACTGGACAGTAGATTCCACTTCGAGTACTCTCAATCTCTCATTCTAGTCACGATGCCTAGTATCACTACTAACCGGTCACAATCAAGGCAACAAAGAACAATATGAGTACGCTGGAACAACATGTGTCAATGATTGGCCTACAAACTGGCTGATTAAGGAGGTTAGAGCAATACTGATGGTATATAGTATGCAGCAGGGCCATTTCAATTTGCTGGCACAAAACTTTCCAGATAAAGTGAGGCGCTAGATGGATGGATACTCTGCAGAGCAGTCCCTGCCAAAAGTTGAATAACTTTGGTCTTTATAAGTCGGTGCGCTGTGATGCATGCGGGCAAAGTTGGACAAATTGGCCGGATCTGCTGCCCAGGCAAACCCACCAGGTCCAGGCGATGGCTAGCGATCGGAGAGGGGCTCCGGCTTACGTACCTTGCAGATGGGGCAGACGACCTTGAGGCCGACGGCGCGGGCCTCGAGCTGGGACCCCTTGGATTTCTGGTTCCGCTCCGCGTTACGCCGCTGCGCGTCGATCTTCTGCTTCCCTCGCGTCATCCCTCGGCCTCTACCGCCGCCGCCCTCCCTGCGGCCACCGGTGGCTTCCTCCCTCCGGCGATTGGATTCGGATCGCCGCCCGCCCCGGCCCTACCCTGCCCTGCCTCCTCGAGCAAGTCTGGATGCTTCTTCGCTTACCTCGCCGTACCTTCCGACCCGGAATCGGGTGCCAGTGCCACGCCCTCCTTCTCCACTCCTGGGCTGCATTGCATTGGCTTGGCAGGCCACTGGCCAGTGGCCACCCCGTAGATAGGGATAGGGCCTCTGAGTCGGTCGGAAGCCCAGTAGGCCTGGCCCGCGCTCGTTTGTTTCGTCCCGTGCAACGGCCAACCCATTGGCCACCCCCTCCACTTCGATTTTTTTTTTAATTTTAACCCTTTTTTAATATAATTTTAAATCTAACACTGTAGGTTTTTTTAAAAAACTAACACTTTTGCCTGCGCCTATTACCCTGGCGCGGCCAAATGTCTGTGCCGCGCCATGCATGGTGGCGCGGCATAGGGCTGACGTGGCGAGGGCCGGCCTGGGGGACCGCTGACGTGGCAGGTCCTGCCGCGCCACCGACTTTGGCGCGGCAGTGCAAGCCCTGATCTGTGGCGCGGCAGGACCATATATATACCACGTGCGAGCTCGCCCGCCCGCACGCACCTTGCTCTGCCCGCCCTCCCGAACGCCGCCGCCGCCAGCACCCTGCCCGCCGCCGCCCTGCCACGCCGCGCACGCGCCCGCCCGGCCTCCAGAGAGCAGGGAAAACAGGGGGCTCGGCTAGGTGGTCACCACCACCCCCATGGCGGTGCCATGCACCGCCCTGTCCAGTGACCGTGTAGAAACCAGCTCCAAGGGGTAACGGCTCTATTTGCTTGTGTGGCTATAAATAGAGGGTGTGGCCAGCCTTGGCCACTCTTTTGGCACCTCTTACACTTGTACATACCCTTTGGAAGCTGAGCAACACACTCCACTCACTTGTTCACTTGATTTCATCATCTTGAGTGAAATTGGAGTCTCTAGTGCACTGCATTGAGTTGCATCATCTTGTGACACTAGTTGGGTGATTTGGGTTGGTTGTGAGCTTGTTACTCTTGGTGTTTGCCGACACATAGACGGTCTGGTGATTGGAGGATCGTTGAGCGGAGTTGGTGATTGTCTCCGGCCTCGATCGGTTGCTTGTGAGGGGTCATGTGCCTTCCCCGGTGGAGTGCCAAAGGCAACTCTAGTAAATTGCTCGTGTCATTGAGCTACCTCACTTGTGGGTAGGTTCTTGCGGTGCCATTTGTTGGCGAGATTCGTGCAACATCTCTTAGCCACTGAACTACGAAGTGTTGATCGACACAACGGGGACTAGCGTGCCGGTAAGCAAGTGAACCTCAGAAGAAAAATCTTATGTCTTTTGTGTGATTGGATTTCTCTCGGTGATTGGATTGTCTATTTATTGTGATTGGTTCATTCATCGACGCGGTGGTACGATCACCCTACTCACTCTATTACTTTCTTGCAAACTACTTTTAGCAAGCTCTTTAGTATAGCTAAATTTGTGAGCTTGCTTGGTAGCTTAGATTCATTTAGTGGAGCTCTTTAGTGTGGCCTTGTCGAGAGCTCTTAGTGAGTAGTGACTTAGACCCTTGTTTGTCTAGAGATCATAGCAACTAGAATTGTTGGATATGCGGCTTGCAACCCTTATAGAGTTAGAGCAAAATTGTATTACGCCGTTTGTCATACTAATCAATTACTCTAGTGTTCTTGTAGATTTTTAAATAGACTATTCACCCTCCTTTAGCCATATTAGGACCTTTCAAAGCTTTGGATAAACGTGTGAGCTTTCTGAGAAGTTTTGGAAAGATGTTCTGTTCTGTTCACTTTGGTAGTCTTAGATTGTGTGACTTGGATGCGCACTAATGATCACTTCTTCTAACTGTAGTTGAAAACCTCGGCAAGGTCTTCCTCCATTCTAATTTGAAAATAAGCAAGGAGCATGTGGAAACTGATGGACTGGAGAAGTCCAAGGTCACTGCCATCTAGAAGCTCGAGGATGCGCTCTGTGCTGGTACCAAGGACTCCCATAAGTGCACCCTAATTCTAACCGAAGGGGGTTCAGCCAAGACCCTTGCTGTGAGTAATACAACCTTGTTTAATGCGATATTGCATTTTTACTACAAAATTGAACAAATTTGAGCCTTTACCCTGCTGATGGCTGGTCTATCTGAAGTCAGGAGTGATTACTTTGGAATATATCCTCTAAAGGGCAAAGTATCAAATATTAGGAATGCAAATCCTTAGGTCATGGGAAATAGTGAACTACATAACATAATGAAAATTCTTGGTTTACAATATAGGAAGGAGTATAATAGCTAACGAGAAGGGTTAAGATATGGTATCTTGACGGTATGGGAAGGAGTATGATAGCATAGAAGGGTTAAGATATACGGACAAGGTAAGATCACGGACAACTTATGATAATGGCCGATCAAGTTTGTGAGAAATTCTAACGATGTTCCGTATTATTCATATTTTCTCTAATGTTACTCATTTATTTATTTGTTTATATTTCGGGATGATGAGGTGCTCACATTAAAGAATTAGCGATAAATTTTATTCATTCTTATTAGCCATCACTTCTTAAGCTTTCTTTCTTGTCAGATTTTATCACTCCAATTATGAAGATAGGGTAGCGATCGACATGCATCTTTTTTGTATTAACAATGTTTATTCGTGATTTTATTCTTATTTTCAGTTTGAAAGAGTTATTATAATTTTATATCCATATTTTGTGAATTTGCTTTGGTTGGTCAGCTTGATAATTGAATTCTTGTCTAAACAACGAATATCGAGAGGAGACGAATGTGTGCTACCGTTTTACACCAAAAATGACTTCGATGAATGGAAAGTATGTGTTAGGATGATCCAAGTGATTTGTGGTCTATAAAATACTACATTGTTTGATTCTGATTTCTTCTAATCTTGACTCACAATTTCCATATGATATAGTCATTAGTTGAGAAGTCTGTTAGTTTTTTGGTTAATAGAATCGTGATTGACAATAGGGGCTTGGAACAAGCACAGTTGAAGAAGAGGGGCAATATTTTAAGTATATCAGCAATCATAGGAGAAATTTTATATAAGTTGATGAGGAGTGTTACTGATCTTGGGATCTGAGAAGATAAGCACTCACTCCATTAGTCGAGAGGTATATATAGACACTCATATGGGTCATATGCCCATACATGACAATAGTAGATGAGTCTTCACTTAAGGAAAAAGTCCATCTTACTTTCTTCAACTTTTACGAAAGTCTGCTTTTCCTCTCTGAACTCTAAAATCAGGTAAATCACCTCCCTGAACTTTTAAAACCATTTGTTTTACGTTTGTTTTACCTTCTTGACCGGTTATAAGTGGTTATCAAAGGTTGTTTTATTTTTTTTATTTTTATTTATTTTGGCTGAATCTTTAAAAATTGTAGTAAATCACAAAAAAATCATAAAATTAAAAATACAATTTTGTTGGACTCGACATGAGTAGATCTATAGAGTGAACATATAATATGATATGCTTTAGTATAAATTTTTTTATTGTATTTTTAGATTTATGCTTTTATGTAATTAATTTATAGTTGCGAGCTTTATGATCCATTGTGGTGAAATTTTTATGGTAGTCTAACTATTGTATGCTTGAACTATGGCACTACAATAGTTAGCCCACCATAAAATTTCACCACAATGGACCATAAAAATCAGCAACTATAAATTAATTACATAAAAGCATAAATCTAAAAATACAACAAAAAAATTTATATTAAAGCATATCATATTATATGTTCACTTATAGATCTACTCATGTCGAGTCCAACAAAATTGTATTTTTAATTTTATGATTTTTTTATGATTTACTATAATTTTAAAGATTCACCAAAATAAATAAAAAAGAAAAAAAAAAAACCACCTTTGATAACCACTTATAATCGGTCAAGAAGGTAAAACAAACGTAAAACAAACGGTTTTAAAAGTTCGTGGAGGTGATTTACCGATTTTAGAGTTCGTGAGAAAAAAATCGACTTTCAAAGAGTTGAAGAAAGCAAGGTGGACTTTTTTTTTTAAGTGAAGACTCATCTACTATTTGCATGTATGGGCATATGACCCATATGAGTGTCTATATATACCTCTCCACTAATGGAGTGAGTGCTTATCTTCTCAGATCCCAAGATCAAGAATACTCCTCATCAACTTATATAAAATTTCTCCTATGATTGCCGATATACTTAAAATATTGCCCTCTTCTTCAACTGTGCTTGTTCCAAGCCCCTATTGTCAATCACGATTCTATTAACCAAAAAACTAACAGACTTCTCAACTAATGACTATATCATATGGAAATTGTGAGTCAAGATTAGAAGAAATCAGAATCAAACAATGTAGTATTTTATAGACCACAAATCACTTGGATCATCCTAACACATGCTTTCCATTCATCGTAAGCTGCCTTGGTGTAAAACGGTAGCACACTTCATCCTCGATATATTCGCTGCCCAGACAAGAATTCAATTATCAATGCACCAACCAAAGCAAATTCACAAAATATGGATATAAAAATTATAATAACTCTTTCAAACCAAAATAAGAATAAAATCACGAATAAACATTGTTAATACAAAAAAGATGCATGTCGACTGCTACCCTATCTTCATAATTGGAGTGATAAAATCTGACAAGAAAGAAAGCTTAAGAAGTGATGGCTAATAAGAATGAATAAAATTTATCAGCAATTCTTTAATGTGAGCACCCTCATCATCCTGAAATATAAACAAATAAATAAATGAGTAACATTAGAGAAAATATGAATAATACGGAACATCGTTAGAATTTCTCACAAACTTGATCGGCCATTATCATAAGTTGTCCGTATCTTACCTTGTTCGTATCTTAACCCTTCTATGCTATCATACTCCTTCCCATACCGTCAGCATACCATATCTTAACCCTTCTGTGCTATTATACTCCTTCCTATATTGTAAACCAAGAATTTTCATTATGTTATGTAGTTCACTATTTCCCATGACCTAAGGATTTGCATTCCTAATATTTGATACTTTGCCCTTTAGAGGATATATTCCAAAGTAATCACTCCCCGACTTCGTATAGACCAGCCATCGCCAGGTAAAGGCTCAAATTTGTTCAATTTTGTAGTAAAAATGCAATATCGCATTAAACAAGGTTGTATTACTCACAAAGAAGGGTCTTGGCCTGAACCCCTTCTTGCTAGAATTAGGTGCACTTATGGGAGTCCTTGGTACCAAAGACAGAGCGCATCCTCGAGCTTCTAGATGGCAAAGGACTTTGGACTTCTCCACCATCGGCCTTCCACATGCTCCTTGCTTATTTTCAAATTAGAATGGAGGAAGACCTTGCCGAGGTTTTCAACTACAGCTAGAAGAAGTGATCATTAGTGCATCCAAGTCACACAATCTAAGACTACCAAAGTGAATGTATGTAACATCTTTCCAAAACTTCTCGTAAAGCTCACACGCTTATCCAAAGCTTTGAAAGGTCCTAATATGGCTAAAGGAGGGTGAATAGTCTATTTAAAAATCTACAAGAACACTAGAGTAATTGATTAGTATGACAAACATGCGTAATGCAATTTTGCTCTAACTCTATAAGGGTTGCAAAGTCGCATATCCAACAATTCTAGTTGCTATGATCTCTAGACAAACAAAGGGCTAAGTCACTACTCACTAAGAGCTCTCCACAAGGCCACACTAAAGAGCTCCACTAAATGAATCTAAGCTACCAAGCAAGCTCACAAATTTAGCTATACTAAAGAGCTTGCTAAAAGTAGTTTGCAAGAAAGTAATAGAGTGAGTAGGGTGATCGCATTCACCGCTGGCCGATGAATGAACCAATCACAATAAATAGACAATCCAATCACCGAGAGAAATCCAATCACACAAAAGACATAAGATTTTTCTCCCGAGATTCACTTGCTTACCGGCACGCTAGTCCCCGTTGTGTCGATCAACACTTCGTAGTTCAGTGGCTAAGAGATGTTGCACGAATCTCGCCAACAAATGGCACTGCAAGAACCTACCCACAAGTGAGGTAGCTCAATGACACGAGCAATTTACTAGAGTTGCCTTTGGCGCTCCACCGGGGAAGGCACATGACCCCTCACAAGCAACCGATCGAGGCCGGAGACAATCACCAACTCCGCTCAACGATCCTCCAATCACCAGACCGTCTATGTGTCGGCAAACACCAAGAGTAACAAGCTCACAACCAGCCCAAATCACCCAACTAGTGTCACAAGATGATGCAACTCAATGCAGTGCACTAGAGACTCTCCAATCTCACTCAAGATGATAAAATCAAGTGAACAAGTGAGTGGAGTGTGTTGCTCAGCTTTCAAAGGGTGTGTACAAGTGTAAGAGGTGTCAAAAGAGTGGCCAAGGCTGGCCACACCCTCTATTTATAGCCACACAAGCAAATAGAGCCGTTACCCCTTGGAGCTGGTTTCTACACGGTCACTGGACAGGGCGGTGCATGGCACCGCCATGGGGGTGGCGGTGACCACCTTGCCGAGCCCCCTGTTTTCCCTGCTCTCTGGATAATTAGGGCGGTTCACCGCAGCACCAATGGCGGTGCCCCCCCCCCTCGGTTGCCTCTGCTCTCTGCCGAAAAGTGACGGTGGCACCAGACGCCGTACGGTGATGCACCGCCGTGCCAGTGGCGGTGTACACCGGTAGGGGCAGTGTGATGAGGACATCGCCATGCTGGACACACCGACGCCATGGTCTTCCCCAAGTTGCTATTCGTTCCCAACTCAGCTGCCACGTCACCCTCGGATTCAGCAGACACGTCGTCACTGTTTCGGTCATAACTTTCTCATACGACATCGAAACATGCCGTTCTTGGATGCGTTGGAAAGGGGACGACGACACCGTCGTTTTGGATCTGGTCCTAGCTCCAAAAGGTCCGTGGATCATTCTGTGTGACCACGGCAAGGTGCTGCGTCACCGATTTGGGCCAACTTGGCCATGTATCGTGTCGGGCCTTAAGCCCAAGTTGTGGGCGCCCAACCCCTGGCCGTCCCCAACCCTAGGTCGAGTCTTAGACTATAAACACAGCCGTCGCCGCTGCTACACAATTGGGTTTTGTTTAGAGTTTAGTTTTCCATCGAGAAACTGAATCATTCATTATAACGGTGGTGACAAATCCTTTTACAGTGATCCAGGGCCCCCGTTCTTGATCTCCTCCACTGTGTCGATTAGTCCTTTGGAACCGAGTTCTTGAATCCTCTATTGATATTCGCGTCATTCATATTTGCAATTTCAGATTGCGTGTTTTACCTTCTTGCTTGTGCTCTTCGATTCGCTTGTAGGAAAAGCCTTCTTGGCGAGGTCAATCAAGTTGTGCTTGATTGATAACCAACGGAGCAGTGGCGTAACGGTTGCAGGGTTCGAATCGCGTCTGATTTGAAGCCGGATCGCCAACGTCGAGATCTCCACAAAATCGAACTTATCGGCTACCTCTCGAAAGATCGGGCCTGTACTCATCACAGTGATCACCCCGAAGTTGCTGCTCTCGGTGCCACCACTAGCTCTCCGAGATGCAAACTTTTTCGCGTTTCGATCCTCGTCAACTCGAGCTACTCCCCGCAAGCGATGCTAGCTCTCAAAGTGTTTTCTCAAAACATGTTAGAGCCTAAGTCAGCATTTCTCAAAACATTTTCGACAAATATTTTTGCTTGGTCTCCGATGTGCATTAGACCTAAATGCAGTGCATGAAGTCCAACACCTAGTTGCACTAGATGACCGAATTGTCTAGTTAAAAACCCCTCTTAATAGTACGGCCATCTATCATAAATGTGATTACACTCTCTATAGTGTCTTGATCACCGAAACAAAACCCCTATTTATACCTTTGCCTTGATCTCCATAGGGTTTTATTTTTTCTCTTTCTTCTTTTCGAAGTTGAGCACTTGATCATCATCACATGTGGCCATCTCATCATTTCATGTGATCGTCACCTTCTCTTGAATGCCACCATGCTTCATACTTGGATTATACCAACCTAGCTCATATCACCACTCATGACAAAGGTTAGTGCATAGATTTAATCAATTATCCAAAACCAAACTAGGGCTTTTAAGCTTGTAATGGGTGATATTCACGTTGATCCAAAGCTTGTAATGGGGGATATTATTAATCTATCTTTGGGCTATGAATCGAAGGTCGGGTTATCAATGGAAGAATTAATGAAAATCCATAAATGGCTTTTCACAGTTTGTGCTTTGAACGAAGCATCTTTGCTACTTTGACTCATTGTATCTGCCACATGGGTGGCAATTTTGTCAGCCACATAATCAACATGAGTTCCACCCCTTGTTGTTGCAAACTGGTTGACAAAGCTGATCTGCAACAAACAAAAAAACTATTTAGGTAGGTCACTTAAACCACAATAGAGAAGCTACTCGCATGGAACATAATCCAGACTTACCTGTTCAAACTGTTGCCCTTCTCTTAGACACACGCATACCTCCCACCTGTCATTTACAATCTCATGTATCCTGAAAGAAATGAGAATGTCATCAGAGACAACATAGGTTTTATTTGTGGATGTGACAAGAAACTTTATAAGCCTGAGGGTGCTTGAAAAATGTCCTTGGAAGCTGAGTGAATGTACAAATCTACATATTTTAAGAAGCTATTTACATGCAGCTTTTCTCCATCCAATTTGACAGTCACAGTGTTGCTAAGCAAGCCCGCAAAATCAACTACTCTCTTCCTCATGAGGCCAACAATATCATCATCTAATTTAGACATACCGAACTTTGCAAGATCAGGCTTGAAAGTAATACTGGTCCACTTATTTCTATCCTTCCAATCGGAAATTTCAGCCTTCTTTCTCTTGACCATGTTTTCAAAGAATATCTGCACTTTATTCAAGAAGGAACATTAAGTCTGTCTCTGGAAAAGGGGTCTGCTGCACTTTATTAGCCTTCTTCCTCTGAAGTAACATCAGACATATATAATGAATTTGCACTGACTATGCCATCAAAGTCCATTTTTCAGCTTTAAATTAGCTTGATTAAAATAACCTTTTTCGAGTGAAGCAATGAATTAAAGGCTTATCCATTACTATTAAACCTTACCGAAATTTCCTCACAACTTTAGCATCCACTTACCAGTACAAAACTAGTTAAGTACTTCAGATTAAGGGCATCATCGTCATCTAACTGGTTGGTTAGCTGTCTTTTTATTATGTATAAGCACTAAAAAACAGATATCCAACTGTAAAATTGTACCATGATTGATACACCAGACCAGAGATTATGGACAGATACTAAAAACCCCTAAATAGCTGGAAATTCTATTACTAAACCTACATTCTTATCATTCAACTTGCACAAAGAATCTCCACTTCTAAACCTTGAGTAATCCAAAACATAAAATTGACACCATTTGGAAAAACTACTTACCTGTTTGTACTTTTTGTACCCGTCATATGTCTGGACAATGCATAGAGTGGACAAGATATTGGCTACCACAACGTCCTTGTACTTGTTGTTGGTGCGGTAGCTGCTGAATACCGCCTCCGGTCTGTAGATATCCTCTTTGTGGATGTTGACAGGGACACCGCTTCCGTTGTAGTACAGGAAGATAGCACCATTGTTAGCGTCAGTTTTGACTCTAATTTCATTCATACCAGCGCCATGCTGCTTGTTGTTGGCGGCGCTGATGAGAACCCCGTCAAAAATGCATAACACACATGGTCGACTACAACTTAAAAACGACCCAAATGAATCCCAAACATCAAGCAACAGCAGCTGACCACTTAACAAACACCTCAAACCATAATTCAGTGGACAGAAATTTAGGTGCCAACCAGAAAAAATCATCGGAACATAATATTTCTTTTGGCTTCCGTTACAACGCACGGGCATTAACCTAGTACAAAATAAAAAGCTGAATTCTTCTTAATTGAAAGGCAAAGCTCCTGCTATTATGTTAAAAAAAAAAGAATAAAAAACTGAATGCAAGGGTGATTGAATGCTGAAAGAAGCACAATAAATAGCTAAATGGTTATGGAGTAAGGCAGACCAAACAGGTGAATGGCATGATAACACACTGAATATAATTCGTTTCTTAGAAAAATGACAATGCTTTCCCCTTTCATCGATAAACCATTATATTACCTTGTATGAGATCGAGCATGGCAGCCTCATTCTCAGAGCTATCAAAGATAAAAACAAAGTACAGTGTGGCCAAATGCTTGTAGACCATTTTTGTTCCATGCAAAGCACAAAGAAAACCAAACCTTTGTAACCTTCATCAACTCTCTGTCGATAATATGAGCAAATTAACCTAGATAGAGCAATTTAACCACTGGGCAATTAGCACAGCTTAAATTACATACAGATGCCTATGATACCAATCTACATATCTGAAGCAAAGGAGACAAATAGCATCTAACCAATTTTCATTGTTTTCTCATTCATAGTTATGGGCCCGTAAGTATCTTTATACAGTTCTTGTGGTTAGCAAAATATTATATTTCCTGAATAAGTATCTTTATACAGTTCTTGTGGTTCTGAATTTGTTCAGCTTGGCAAGATCAAGATTGGAAGCATGTGAGAACATGATATCCCAATGGCACCTTTTTCAACCGAAATCTCTAATCTATATATAAACAGGGAAAAAGTGAAGGAGTTTCTGTTGAACGTGGAGTTCTTGTTGAACTTACCATGGAATTTTTTTCCGGATCTATGCTGGTGTCCCGATCCGAGCTGGTGTCTTCGTTGGATTGGATTCTGATTCCGACTCGCTACACTGGGACCTGGCTGTCTGCCTCCCCTGTGGCAGCACTTCCGCCGCCGTAGGAGACCAGCGCCCGCCCACTCTCCGTTGCTTCCCGCGGTGTCTCCCTCTGGGTGGAGGACAACGGGCGCGGAGCCGCGGGGGGCGAGCAAGGCCTAGGCCCGGGCTTCGGCGCGAAGCTGCCGAGAACGTGGGGGTGTAGGGTCGCCGGAGCTCGGGGCATCGAGGAGTGGAGCCATCGGTGGCGCAACGCCGCAGCAAGACGGGCGGGCGGCAGTGGGGAGGGCGCTGTGCTGGGAGGCGGTGGTGGGGAGGACGCTGTGCCGGGAGGCGGCAGCGCATGCCGTACTGGTCGCGTGCGGAAGACTGAGAGAAACGACGGGAGGAGCGACGGCATTGAGAAGAAGCTAGACACAAGCGAGTGGGCCGGAAGCGTGCGAGTGAGAACGGTTGGGTCTAATAGAATGGGCCAGACGAAAAAAAGGCAGAAATTTTGCCTCGGTTGGGTCTAACAGAATGGACCAAACAAAAAATACTTTTTAATATTAGGTATATAGATATAGATATTACCCATAACCTATCCGTTTCTAATGGGTAGAATAATTTCTCCCCATACCCTACCCGTTTGATGTGGATGTGGATTTGGAGATGGTCCACGACTCCACATGTTCCGCTTCTCACCAAATCAGAAATCACCATACAGTATATATATAAATAGAACTGCACGACAAAACGCAGGCAAGCTGATTTCGAACGATGCCTGCATCTCTCTTCGCTGAAGTAAACAGGTACGCTATGCATCTTATTCTGACCGTCTATGGGATACATATGCAACCTCAACGCGCATATACCGGGGGGAGGACATTATTGAACACGGAGGCCAGGGAGTTCACCACATAAAAGAAACAAGTCCTGTAATTGCACAACACAACCCAGCGCGAGATGGTCTGCTCTATAACAACCAACCAAGCTCTTTATCGGGCCAGCCATCATCACAAATGCCAGGCTACAATGGAAGAGAGTAGCCGCGTAGGTACTTGGAGTCGACCTTCGATTCACGGACCAGTGCCACTCGTCCAGTTCTGGCGACCTGTCATGTGTGCAACACAATGGTGAGGACCGTGTACAAAACATCAAATAATCTTTTTTGGTGTAAAATCTGATGACAGAGCTTAAGCAGTACAGTAATTGCTTCTCTGAGGAATCAAATTAGAATATGCTTCATTATAGTCTTAACAGAACTTAGAAATGGTCTCGTTTGCAAAAGGCGGTACTAATTGGCTGCAACAGAAAATCACTGGGTACTTTCGAATAGTTTTTATTTAGGACTATTTAACCATGTGGCATTGTGCACAATTGCTTATATTCTGTTTCATAATCAAAAGTAATCTCAGAAGAAAACAAAACAACTGCTGGCATCAAATAAAAAAGTATACGCCTGTCCATTCATCCCAAAGGACCCAAAAATTGCCTTTTCACACTTAAGTTGATGTGAAGTGACAAGCAACATACCTCGCAGATGCCATATGGCTCCAATAACCTTTGTAGTGCAACCATCTTGTCAAAATCTCCAGTAAGCTGCAATCATCAATAAGGGATCCATTATGCAGGAGTTTTGCAATAGCTAATAGCTTGGAGCAGTTAGATGAAGCAGCATGAAAAAATAGTACTGGTGTCAAACATTCAGTGTTTCTATATGGGTATGATGTTGTTATTGTTACCACAAGCGGCACTATGCAGCAGAAAATCAACAAAAGCAATGTGATCTAATTTGTGGCTGTGCAGTGTGCACAGCGCTTTTTCTAAAACTGGCTCTAGTATCATCAGTGTTGGCAAAGGCACTGATGGAAATCTGGGAGAAACACACAAATTGTTAGGATGCCAACCTGAAGCGTTACTGTATGGTCAGAAACATCAACAGGTTTTGCTCGGAAGATTTCGGCAATATCTAGGATTTCCCTCCGAGCAGCAGTGTTTACAGAAACCTTAATAAGCATCAGTTCCCTTTCAGCAAAAGGTGAGGGGGTAATGTCATGAACCTGCAGGAATCACATGTTTTTGTTAGTTAACATAATAAATTTGCAAACACAAATGATTTTGGTAGGAATTACATGCAGCTTACTTCATGCACATCAACAAGCTTGTAAAGCTGCTGAACTAACTTCTCAATGGATTCAACAGTACCAGGAACAACTGTTGTAATACGTGAAATGCCTTCCTTCTCAGCTGGGCCAACAGCAAGGCTCTGACAAGTATGCACTTGTCAATAACTAGTCTGGCACTATATTCAACAAGAAGAAAGAGCTTTTCGAAAAAGAAACCTGTATATTGTAGCCCCTGCGAGCAAAGACTCCTGTTACAATGTTGAGGACACCAGGACAGTCATTCACAAGGATGGAGAGGGTATGCGAGCGAAGTCCAGTTGCCTGTACCACACAAAATCAATACTGGGATTAGCAGCTGCAAGATAACAACAGTGTACATAAACATGCAGGTTAAGCATTATTACCATTTCTTAAAGCTAGATAGGCTTTGCCTACAAATTGACTTCTTGCAAACATAATGGAAGTGTAGATGAAAACACACTCCAGTCACATTATAATTAGATTCAGGATGCAATTATGCGCAGAGCAAATCAGCAATGTCCATGTAGCACTAAATGAAAATCGCATGATGGAAATCTCTATACTTACATCATCATCATCATCCAGAACACCCCAATGAGCATCAAGCACATGGTTTGCGGATAAGCTCTCGTAAGATTCCACAGGATAGACATCACCCTGGACAGTTCCAAAGTCAAAACAACACGTGTTATAAGAGCCAGGAATAGTGTGTAGACTGTAATATTGTATCAAATGCATCCGATGGAAGTCTGAACAACTAGCATGCTGTAACCATTAATGGTATTAGTATTAGTCCAAACTACATATTGAGCAAATGTGAACTATTTATGTATGTTTGTGCACTATGGTGGGTATCACCCAACAATACATTCCCATTAACACAATAGTAAATACATACAGTTCACACAAGTTCAATGTACCAGGTGTCATGGTACTGTACGACTCGCCCATCAGTACTACTGTTTTATATGTGCAAATACTAAATATGTACATTCAGTTACCAGTTGATTATTCATAAGACCATTCTGCATTACAACAACAACAACAAAGCCTTTAAGTCCCAAACAACAAAGCCTTTAAGACCATTCTGCATTACCGTGCATTTATAGCTTCTGGAAGTAGTATCATTCAGTGGAAATGTATTGACTCTGGTGAACTAACCCCTCTCAAGGCTCGAGGTAATTGTTCAAACGTATTAGACTCAGAAAACTAATATGCCAGCATCACTGCAGGTAATTACTTAAATACAGCCAATGATTATTGGTACTTTTATCCGTTAACAAAGAAGTTCACCTGCATTTGGTTCAAGTGAATAGGCATTATGAAATCACAGGTTTTTTCTTTAATGTATCCACCTCAAATTGGTTATATGCATCATTCGACCAAAACTAAGTATAAAATTATAAACAGAGCAGGACATGGTATAAGAAAAAGAAAATTCTAGAAAGTTTTAAAAGTAAAAGGTTACATACCCCAGCATTGGATGGTTGATCAAAACTGCCATTCACTGTCCTATTTACAGATGTAATTGGATTTTTCGGCAATGCCTCTATAAGGTCTGGGTAAGAAGCAGCAGAAAATTGCCAGAAACGGGCTGTTGCACCAATTTTTTCACGTCTCAAAGCAATCTAAGAAGATAGGGCATTAAATTAGCATTACAGGAAAAAAAAATGTGTCCATGCAAGGAAAGAACATTAGAAATTACTTTTCCTGTCCTGCAAATTTCTTTGATTCCGAATTTCCTTAGATTCCTCTGCACTGCAGCAATTTTGCCAGGATCTCCAGCTACCTAACATTGGTCAAATGCCCATTAAACATACAGTTCAGTACAGGAAAATGGATACCAATCAAAATATGTACACTAGTTAGAGATTGAGTTTTCACCTCTATGGTAAGTGTTTTCTCAGATATATCAACAACTTTTGCTCTGAAAATATCAACTAAAACCATGACCTGTCAATCATGACAAGAAGCACCGTTGTAAGGCTCACCATGCAATTGAGAATCATGAGTACAGGATGTTAATTGAACTTTTGGATTACAAAGACTAACTCAACGCTACATCATACCTCAGGGCGCTGATCAGGTTCAACGCTTAGTTTTATAAGCATCAGCTCTCTTTCAACCTGAGGTTCTTTAGATAAATCTTCGACCTGTAATTGATATTAATCTTAATGCAAGTTGGCAACAAAATAGTAGTAGTAAATAATTTTCAGAGAGAGAATATCATGGTAGTTAAAACCATCTAAATGTTTAGTTGACACAAACAGTGAAGGAATGGTAATCCATGAAGCTTTTGTGGCTAAGAATTCAGAAGGAAAGTAAAGCAATGTAATATCTGCATAGTACATTCAGAGAGAACAATAAATCTTTTCCCCAAGAAATCAGCATCTTCAAATCGCAAGAACAAAGAAAACTCAGAATAACTCCTAACTGAAAGGCTGCTTTAGGTTATAGGATATAGACATGTACAGGGTAGCATTAAAATTGAACTAAATAAGTATTACCACATAGTCAGAATAATGAAGTCAAGTATCTTATTTTTTCTTCAAATGATTAACCAAAGCAACTGTGTTTACCATACACGGCACAGGTGCACAAACAGAAAGTGCATTACATAAACATAATACAGGGCGTATAATAATGATGTGCATTTGAGGTATATCCCCTAGAAAGGAGTATGTCCCTGACGTTGACATGACTGTCAGGCTGGCAGCGATTCCGGGGGAAAGGGAAAAGAATACTTTGAAGGTGATTATGACCAAATCAGGAAAGAAAAAAGTTACGCATGTTCTGTCTAGCTATACAAAAGATGCTCCACGAAAGTGGAAACGATCCTATAACAGAATAAAAAGGACAGAAGATTCGGGCGAGCTAAACTCATGGAACAAAATCTCACTGTACTACAGAATTGTCACCGGGTGCTCAAATTGGGGACATCAAACTCAAGTATGGATTCGCGTGACTCTGCTAAATTTTGAGAAGGCGGACTCACAGCAAGGACGTTGACAAGCTTATTGAGCTGCTCAATGACTTGGTTGAGCACCCTGTCGGTTCCGGAGACGACAATGGTGAAGAGGGCCTTGTCCTTGTTGAGCCCCACGGCGAGCGACTCGATGTTGTAGCCTCTCCTGGCGAAGACCCCGGCGATCCGGTTGATCATGCCGCTCTCGTCCCCGACGAACACCGAAATCGTGTGGCGCCGCACCCTGCATTTGGCGCCAGAAACCCGACCAGCCTCATCAGAAGAAGAAAATAGAAACAGACAAGGCGGCGCGTGCGCAAACAAAACAGCACCAGTCCCGCGCGCCGCGAGAGATTGAGAAACACGGAGCCAGCATTTCGGCGGGCAAGGGGGTCCGCTTACTTGTCCCTGGCGGCGGCCGCGGGGGCGACCGCCGACACGGCGGCGGGGGCCGAGGCTGCCTCGCCGCCGCCGGCGCCCGCGGCAGGCGCCGCCGCCGCCACGACGGTGCAGCGGCCGCGATACGGGGGCGAGGCACCGGCTGGCCAGAGCGACACGCGCGGCGCCGCGGCGCAGCCCGGGCGCCGGGCCGGGCCCGCCAGCGACGGCCGCAGGTGGTGGGCGGAGGCGACGGACATGCCGTCGGGCGCTAAGGTGGCGGGGGTTGCTGGTGACAGTGCGCACTAGGCCGGGGGCGGGCAGGCCGCGGGCGTGCTTGCTCGGTGTGGCCTGGGCTGTTTGGTGGGCTGGTTTAGCCGTAGGGTTTACCAAGGGTCGTTTATAAAGTGGCGTCGGGCGAAATGACGAGGCTGCCCCCGCACGCAGTGATGCAGCCCACAGTTCGACTGTTAGAGAGAGGGAGTAGGAGGCTGCCGCAACGCGTGTGATCCGCGCGCAAATCGCCGGTGGGGTCACGGGGTGGTGTGGACCTGCTATCGCATTCGGACCGGGCGCGCGCCGGACCGCGGATTCCATCCGGTATCTCGTTGACGTTGAGCGCGAGCCGAGCGCCCGAGGTGGCCCCGGGGCGGCACGCTCTCGCACTCATCGCCCCTCGCGCGCCCGGCCTGCCCGTCGTCCACACAAGGCAATCAAGCGGCAGCCCACAGGACGCTACCACCGTGCGGTGCGGCGCAGGGACTTTTTAGCCGTTTGTGAGTAGCGCGGATAAGTGCGCCGCCGTGGCCCGTGGCCGTGGGTGGGCTAATCCGTCATTATTCTCCACAACATCCTTTGCAAACGAAACTTTCCGCGCGTACGGCGTGGCCGCATTGTGTTGTGCTGGCTTTCCGCTTTCATCGCATCGCGTCGGGGACTCTTGTCGTGTTATAGGTGCTTGGCCTGACACGGGAGACGGGACCAAAAGTTGCTGTCGCATTTTTTTTTTTTTTGGCTCTGGTGGTGTGGTGCTATATCGTGGGTCTGTTCGGCAAAGGTCATAACGTGAGCTGTTTTTTCTCGTCAATACTCATATCTAAAATAGTTTTATGGACAAAACTGTTTTTCTTCTTCTCTCATAAAGACAAGAGTTAGGTAAAGCTGAAAATAGTAGTTTATTCCAGCTTTACCTTGCACAAGTGGGCCCTAGCACCTGCCCAAGTCAGATTTGCCCCTAGTCTTATGCGTGGGTATGCCGTCGGAGCGCTTGCAGCGTAGATGGCGGAGGTCGGGACGTGGCCACCGGGGATCGCCACCGCGTGGGCGACCGGCCGCCGAAGGTCGGGGTCGGGGTGGTGCCATGCGGGTTCGCCACCGCGTGGGACTGTGTGGCAGAACCACCCGAAATAACACGATTTCGGAGCCACTCGTCTTCCACTAGACGCTCAGCACCTCGAAAGGGAGCTACATTGGACGGTCTCGTCGAGCACACCCCAAGGAAGAACTCGAACAATCCACGTTTTTCATCCAGGATCCAATAAAGAGAGCGAGTTTATAATACTTAGTCCATTTCATACAATAAGAGTTTTCAGAAATACATTATTACAATACCAAGTTCAGAGTGCGAAATTTAAAAAGCGGAATTGAAATAAACATCTAACGATAAGATACAAGGATTCGTCGGTGCCCACCAAAAGAATCCTCCACACAACAGCCACTCCTCAAGCTGCACCTGCAACAGGGGGAAATAAACCCTGAGTATACAATGTACTCGCAAGACTTACCCGACTAGTGGGAATAATTTCCCGACTCCAATGATATGATAAGCTTTAAGGTTTGTTGGGTTTTCTTTTTCTTTGCGAAAAACATTACTAGTAGTGAATCCTTATGCATGTGTTTTATTAGCAATCATGATTAGTTTATTAGCTAACCATTCTATGTAAGCACATATTCTACTCTCAAGCAAGAGTTGAGCAATCATATCCATTCACGCACTTTCATCTTTCAGTTCTTACTACGGTGCTAGATCATAGCCAAGACGTACCGTATCACATGGCAATTCGTGAACCAATGTATCCCAGCTGGATATCCCGAAACACACACCCCACTTGTACCACAGACACAAGCAAGACTAACCCACCACTCTCCTGTCAAGGGGTCTAGGCCCTGTCCAAACTTGGACTCCAAGCCCCCACTTCTGAGTCCCAGACGAAGTGTGGTGCTTAGACCTCCACCATCCCCGCCTCCAATCTGTAACACCTCGGTGTTAAGCATGCATTAGCATTTTGCAAATCATGAGCATAATCATTAATTTGCATGCATACGCATGACATGAAATATAGAATGAAAGCATACTATTGAAACATGTATGTTGCATAGTTTTGTTTTGATAGATTGGATGCTATGTTTGTTTTGCCATGTGTGTACCTTGGTTGATCACTTAGACCAATTAGAAGTAGCTAAGATGCAATTTGGAGCAAGGTGTTTATTCAAAGTTTTCTCAAATTTTGCTTTTAAAATAACCTTACGAAATCGGGTTTTTGATTTAAATTAACTTTCAATCTATAGTTCAAAATCTAATTGGATTTTGGCCTTACTCTTTTGGCAAAGTTGTAGAGTACTTTTTTTCGAACAACTTTTATTTTTACACCAACTTGTGAAAATGCTTTTAAAATGGCTCAAAATGGAATTTTAGTTCTGTTTATTAAGAAATAAAAAGAAAAATCATTTTATTTTCCTTAGCGGGTCACGCTTCCTTTTTTCGCCCAAGAAGACAGGCCGGCCTGCCTGCCTCCGCGCCTCACGCTGTCCGCTCCCCCGTGCTTGCGCACACGCCAGCTACGACCACCCAGCAGAGCTCGACGGGAGCGTGTCCGTCTGCCGTCGTCGCCGCTCACTGCGTGAACACCGATGGCCCCAAGGCCCTCTGTTGCGCCTACACCCGCCGCGCCACGCTCGCCTCCTCTCCTCCATCTCATTTGCCTTCTCGCTCGCTCGAAGCAAGCGAAGAAGCCAGCCTTCGCCGCCGCCACCGCCCGCACCAGCGCCTCGCCGAAGTTGGCCGTTCCGACCGCTCCAGCTCGCCGTCGATCGCCCCATCTAGCCCTGAGCTCCTCCTCCACCTCGTGCATCTCGTGCTAGCACATTATCACCGTGGTAAGCATTGAGTCGCCGGTAATCGCTCACCGGAGCTAGGTCCAGTTCATCGGAGATGCGTCGCTCCGTGGACCTCGCCCCTCCGTCCTCCTTCTCGCCTCCTTTTGCGCGCACGAGCACCGCACGAACACGGGGCAGCTCTCAAGCCACTCCCCGCGCCACCTCTCGGCCGGAGCTGGCCGACCGACGTTGAGCCGCACCACCGCGCCACCATGGACGCCGGTGAGCTTGCTCCCAAGCTCCACTGGCCGCGGTAGGGGTACCGTTAGGTCCGCCTTGTCTCAGGGAAGCCTCCGGTGGTGACCTCACCGCCGGCAGGTTCACCGGCGGCGAGAACCGCCGTGGCCGAGCGCCTCCCCTGCCTTAGTGACTGACCGGTGGGCTAGGGGCCCACTATCAGCCACTGGGGTGCAAGCCTGGGTAGAGATCTGGGTGGATCTAGCATTTTTGAACCGAGATTTTCAGAAAAGAAATTAAGAAATGATTTTCAGATTTCTATTTAAAGGCTTTGGAAAATTATAACCCACTCAAAATGGCTCCAAATTTGTTGAAACAAGTTTTGCTAGGTTTCTTGTGACTAGATCTATCTGTTAAAAATATTGCATGTCAAATTTGTGATACTTTTCTGTGTAGCTTTATTTAAATTGAATAAATGCTGATTTCTTAGAAAATGTCTAGTAAATAGAATATACATCAGAAAAATATGGTTCTAGTTTTGTTAATCTCCTTTAGTGATGTACTTTGTAGGAAAAATATATGTCATGCATGTTCTGTAGAGAAATATTGATGTGTAGTTCAAGTGCCTTTAATTGATGATTTTTGTTATTTTGATAGAGAGCAAAAATTGTATAAAACATGTGTATGATAATTTTTGTACAGTGATTGTTTACTGTGTAGAACATAGGAAAAATACCAAATTTGTTGTTTGACACTTTTCATAGTACAAAGTATTTTCATGCTTAATTATCAACCATAGCTTGTCATTTTTGTGTAGGCTATTTTACTTATCCAAATGCCATGAAAATTTTATGGCAATCTACTTAGAGTAGTACTATGCTAGTGTAATTTTCTCAGATTTTTATGAGCACTAGAAATATATGTTGCTATGTAGCCCTAGTTTAAAATGAAATAAAATAATCTTCTTTAATGCATGTTTAGTTAATAATGTTTGCTTTGGTGTATCTTTGAAGCATCTTAACTTGCTGTGGTGATTTAACATGTTAGTACAATGGTTGTCGTAGTAGATAGTAGTACATGTTCTTAGATGATGTCGACTACCTTGTAGACGAGCTTTGCTACTACTATGTTCAATAAAGTTAAACATGGTCATCTACATTTCATGCATCATGATCATTACATGTCATCTCTCCGATGCACCTATGCATTAGCACTTATACATCTGCATCATACAGGATCGCAGGAGGAGTTGCTAGTAGCAGTTCAGAAAGAGCAGACCGGGACAGATCTACAAGAAGTCCAGGCACCGGAGGTGCCAGAGGAAGAGGAGCAAGGAGAGGACTTACCGGAGTGCGTGGATCACCAACCTAGTTCGTTCGAACGAGGCAAGCCCCAGAGCATTCTAAGTCTCCTACTTTATAAAAGCAATTCCTTCTATATATATGAGTTTATATATTGTTACATTAAGTTGTAGGAGTTGATTGAAACCGTTGATGCATTTATTACTATCCTTGCCTACCTTATTACCTTTTACCCTGTTAGGTCAGGATCGAATAACTGCTTAGCCTTGCTTAGACCGGTAGCGATCGGTGATACCCGGTCACCTACATTATAGGTGGTTACTGGAAGAGATTGGCTATGGAAAGAATGATATCCTGGAATTAACCATATGTGATAGAAAATTGGAGACCAGACGGAATAATTGGAGGCAACCAGACAGGGTTCTGGGGTACTGTTAGTTTCCGTCTGTGTCGATTAAGGATCGATCGTTGCTCGTCCCTCTTGTCATATTGAAGGCATGCCTCACATTTACCTGGCCGAATAAAGTACCTTTCGACCGCGAAGCTAGTGGCACTATTCGGGCCGGGATCTACACGAGTGCGCGTATTGGTGCTGATGGGGGTATGACAGGGGCGCGAAGAGTGAGCCTAAGGGCAGGTGTGACCTGATTCCTAGCAGTCGGGCGGTCCCTGGGTACTGTGTCTCCATATTATCCCGCGACTACCTGAAAAGTGTCATTTGTGATCTAAGCTACTCTGGCAGGGGAAGCATGGTTTGTGTGAGGAATAAATCACCAGCTAGTTAGAAATCGATTCGAATCACCATCGCTCCTGGATAGTGAGCACTTGACTTGAGCTACAGCATCGTAGTAATTATTATGGAACAATGATGGTTTATCTGGATGATGTGAGTTATGCTAAGCTAAATTGGTAACCGGATGTTATTGGTTAATCATGTGATTGCTATAGTACAGGTGCTTACCTAGATGGATAGGTTATAATAAAGATGATGCAAAGTACTTAAAATGGTTTATTCATGATAACTTGTGCTTTTGCAAAAGAGTCAGCTAGCCCACTAAAGAAAGCCTTGCATAATCCTTGGTGTCATTTTATTTTGGTTTAAGTCAGGTAAGTCTAGCTGAGTACCTTCTCGTACTCAGGGCGTTGTTCCCATTGTTGTTGCAGATGGTCAAATGTACTATGGCTATTGCATTAACTGCCTGTATCCGACGATGGGTGACAACTAGGACCAAGGGCAAATGGTCACTCCGTATTTCTCATCTGATGCTTTTGTTGGAGATGACTACCTGCTGGCACTGTATCTGAATCAAAAGTATGTGTGTGGCTTTAAAACTATTTGCTTCCGCTATTTCAGTTCAAACTTGATATGTAATAACTTTATGTTCCAAACTTTGATGTATCAACTGTCGTTGAGAACTTTATGTAACGTGTGACGGTACTTGCTAAACTTATACGATCTTGGTTCGTATGTCGATTGGTTTGAAATACTTCATGGTTTCACGGACTACCGGGTTATACGGGTTTAAGTTTGCTAAATTATCTGCTTCGGTGGAAAATTTTCTTACTTAATCTCGTATAATTGGTCGGTTTTGTTACACAATCAGTCGGTCCAAAAAGAGTCGGAACCCACGACAAGAGAGCAACGAGTCTTCCCGCTCCCATAAGCAAGTATGTGCTCAGGATAATAAGTCTGTGATATGAATAGAATCCACAGCAACGGACGGTCCTTAACCGACAGGGACAGGGAAAATAGTGTAACCAAGCTATGTCCCGTTGGCCACGGGACACAACCTATTACACCCACCAATATACGTTTCATATCCCTGCTCGGTCTCCATTTCCTTTCACCATTTTATCATGAGAGTAATAATAATAATAACCACCTATTGTGAGTAACGGCAGGTTACTCACGCTACCGATAGTCCAAGCATAGTAACTACTCGACCTATGCTAGTAGGACTTATAGGTAGCTTTATCTATACATGTAGTTTCAATATAAATCCTGTAACATAAATGCACATCAGAAATATATATCCAGAAATTATTCAAAATAAGGGTTATGCACCGGGCTTGCCTTGGACAGACGGATTGTCAGCTAAGTCAGTCAATGACGGCTCTGAGACCTCCTCCTACACAAGGACCTCCTCCTCATACTCCTCGATCACCTCCTCGTACTCCTACTCTCTGGCGGTCATGAACTCCACCAACTCGTTCTCTACATGCATGCAACGATGATGTAACACTTAGTATTTTGACAACAACAACTCTTAAAATAAGAATACACATGCTAAGCTACTAAGCTAGCTCTAATGACTAAGATACTAAGCTAATCATTATCTCTACCAAATAGATTCCAAGCTCACCCTACAAGTGCTTAATTTTTTTAAACCAATATCATGTCATTATTCATTTAGCTTTAATGGGTATTTAGCTACCATATTAAATAGTCTATATTAGGGCTACCAAAATTACAGTGAGCACATAATAATACAATGAAGCTATTATAAAAATTTTAGGGTTTTTTCTATTACCAATCTACCACAAAAAATCCTACAATAATTAACTTAATAATATTATGCACTCTCAAATGATTTAATAGCTCCTGGTATCAACAAGCACGTATATAAACTAAATACACTAACAGATAGAGCATAATTTTAGGAATCTAACAAAATTTGTTTCACAATTTTTTGATATCTACATTATTTTATATTAATTACCAAAGTTTAACTCAGCATTAAAATGAAAAGCTATTTCTATATTCCACGAAAAAGATAAACCCACTTGTCGCCCTTCGCGTCTCACTTTACTAGAGTTGTTCTTCGCGGCTCCCGCGGGGTGAGCATAATGTCTCTCAAGCATGGACACAAAGTCCCCCAAGGTGCTCTGCAACAGCCATGGCAGAAACCATCTTCTATTTATAGCCCCCACGAAAATAGAGCCATTGTATCTCTTCACTGGGCACAGCTCGAGGTGATCGGATGCTCCGGTCATATTGACCGGACGTAGGACTCCAGCATCTGGTCACGCGATGCACGCCACGTAGCACCTGCTTCAAATACTAATCGTCTGATCTCAATGGTCATCAGTATACTTAAGTTGTGACCGGATGCTCTATAGTGTAGGATCGGACACAGGACTCCAGCGTCCGGTCACTTCCAGTAAGGTTCCAAAGGCAGAAATTTGCGACCGGACGCGTTCGATCAAGCCCGACCGGACTCGCCTGACGTCAGGTCACTCACGGTCTGCTCTGTGCGCTGCCACATCAGAAGGACCAGACGCTCAACAGTGTTTAGCCAGAGTTCGGTTGCCTGGTCCGGTCAAAAGACCGAGGACGATCTTCACTGCGCGCCACTGACCGGACGCAAGACCCAGTGTCCGGTCACTGCGTGACCAACGTCTGGTGGACTCTATGAAACCCTGTCTTTTCTGTATAGGGCGCCGGTGAGTCCGGTTGGGCTTGAGCGGACGCGTCCGATCACGAATTTCTGCCTTTGGAACCTTACTGGAAATGACTGGACGTTGGGGTCCTGTGTCCGGTCCTACACTGTAGAGCGTCCGGTCACAACTTAAATGCACTGATGACCGTTGAGATCAGACGATCAGCATTTGAAATAGGGGCCACGTAGTGTGCATCACTCGACCGAACGCTGGGGTCCTGCGTCTGGTCGCCTCAATTTTCAGTGGACTGATGAGCCAACAGCTCTATTCGTGGGGACTCTCTATTTAAGCCTCATAGCCGGCTTAAGCTTACTCTCTTGGCCATTTGCATTAACATAGCAACCTTGTGAGCTTAGTCAAAGCCCTCCCACTCATCTCCATCATTGAGTCATCATCTTTGTGAGATTGGGAGTGAATCCAAGTGCATTGCTTGAGTGTTTGCATCTAAAGGCACTTGGTGTTCGTGTTTCGCTGTAGGATTCTCTTGTTACTCTTGGTGGTTGCCACCACCTAGACGGCTTAGAGCAGCGAGGATCATCGAGCGGAGGTTGATGATTATCTCTGGCTTCGATCGTGGTGATTGTGAGAGGTTCTTGACCTTTCCTCGGCGGAGAGCCAAAAGGTACTCTAGTAAATTGCTTGTGGCTTGTGTGATCCTCATCTTGTGTTGGTTGTGCGGCACCCTATTGAGGGTTTGGCGTATGATGCCAATTAGCGCGTGAATCTCCAAGTGAGTGAATCGCCACAATGAGGACTAGCTTGCCGGCAAGCAAGTGAACCTCGGTAAAAAAATTATTGTGTCATCATTTGATTCCGAGGTGATTGGTATTCATTGGTATTCATTCTTGTGATTGATTGATTCATTCCATGACTCGTCGGTATAACATCTTGCTCTATCTCTTTACATTACCGCAAACTAGTTGTTAAGCTCTTTAGTATAGCTAGTTGTGAGAGCTTGTTAGTTTGGTTAGTGTGACTCTTTAGTTAGCCTTTGAGAGCACACTAACTTAGTGTTGTGACATAGCCATTGTGTGGATAAAGACTATAGAAGCTAGAATTGTGGTAGGTGGCTTGCATTTTTAGTAGGCTAGCGCAACACTCGTTTCGCCTTATATTTGTCTAACCGGTTTGCTAAGTGTTGTTGTAGAATTTTTTAATAGGCTATTCACCCCCCCCTCTAGCCATTAGGACCTTTCAACTAGGCGGTACGCCGGCCACCCTCTAGCCATAGCGTACAACAAATAATAGAGATGACGGGTAAGCATCAGTGACGCACCACGATCACAATTCTAGTTTATATAGTTTCTATTCACACAATAACTATGTCACTACACTAAGTTAGTGTGCTCTCAAAGGCTAACTAAAGAGCTACACTAACCAAACTAACAAGCTCTCACAACTAGCCACACTAAAAAGCTTGATAACTAGTTTGCGGTAATATATAAAGAGAGTGAGCAAGATGGTTATACTGCCGTGTCGAGGAAGCAGCCAATCGATTACAAGAATGAATAACAATGAAGACCAATCACCTCATAATCAAATGATGACATAATGATTTTTACCGAGGTTCACTTGCTTACCGGCAAGCTAGCCCTCATTGTGGCGATTCACTCATTTGGAGGTTTACGAGCTAATTGGCATCATATGCCAAACCCTCAATAGGGTGCCGCACAACCAACATAAGATGAGGATCACACAAGCCATGAGCAATTCACTAAAGTACCTTTTGGCTCTCCGTCGAGGAAAGGTCAAGAACCCCTCACAATCACCACGATCGGAGCCGGAGATAATCACCACCCTCCACTCGACGATCCTCGCTATTCCAAGCTGTCTAGGTGGCGGCAACCACCAAGAGTAACAAGCGAATCCCGCAGCGAAACACAAACACCAAGTGCCTCTAGATGCAAACACTTAAGCAATACACTTGGATTCTCTCTCAATCTCACAAAGATGATGAATCAACGATGGAGATGAATGGGAGGGCTTTGGCTAAGCTCACAAGGTTGCTATGTCAATGTAAATGGCCAAGAGAGTGAGCTTGAGCCAGCCATGGAGCTTAAATAGAAACCCCCATGAAATAGAGTCGTTGGCTCAATTATTGAGCTGACTGCGCATCGATCGGACGCGCTGCTCGAGTGCACCGGACGCTCCGTTTGTGAATACCGGATGCGTCCGGTAGGTCGACCGGACACGTCCGATCGCTCCCAGACCACCACGTGTCCAGTTCAAACCAAAGTAGCCATTGCTGCCCACACTTGCTGACGACTGGACACACAGACCGGACGCTGAAATAGAAATGACCGGAAGCTGAGCCGTAGTGTCCGGCCGAGTCCAGAGAGTACCCAGGGCCGATCAGACGCGTTTGTTAGAAACTGATCGGACGCTGAGCCTCAGCGTCTGGTCGAGTCCAGTAAGCACCAATGGTCGACCGGACGCGTTCGGTCACTTCGGACCGGACGCTGCCAACGTCCAATCAACTGTTTCACCGAACAACGACTTAGCTGATTCACACCGAATAGTCCGGTGTGATGACCGGATGCGTCCGGTCGCTGAGTTTGTTGTTGTACCGGACGTGTCCGATCACCATACCGGACACGTCCGATCACTCTGTGACCAGCGCGACTAACTCCTTTTCAACTCTATCTTCTTCACCCTTACTCAAATATGCCAACCACCAAGTGTATCACCTTGTGCACATGTGTGTTAGCATATTTTCACAAACATTTTCAAGGGTGTTAGCACTCCACTAGATCCAAAATGCATATGCAATGAGTTAGAGCATCTAGTGGCACTTTGATAACTGCATTTTGATATGAGTTTCACCCCTCTTAATAGTATGACTATCGATCCTAAATGTGATCACACTCACTAAGTGTCTCGATCACCAAAACAAAAATGGCTCCTACAACTTATACCTTTGCCTTGAGCCTTTTGATTTTCTCTTTCTTCTTTTCAAGTTCAAGCACTTGATCATCACCATGGCATCGCCATCATCATGTCATGATCTTTATTTGCTTCATCACTTGGAATGTGTTACCTATCTCATGATCACTTTGATAAACTAGGTTAGCACTTAGGGTTTCATCAATTCACCAAAACTAAAGTAGAGCTTTCACCGTGTCAGCGGCGTGGAGGCGGCACTAGGGCTACGACTAGCGTACGCACGACGAAGAGGGGGTTCTAGGTGAGGCTTGTGGTGTGGTCAATTCAACACAATATGGCGAGGTTGGAGCTAGCCACGATGAGGTGGGCTAGGCCTTAATGTCGCGGCGGCGGGAGCAAAGCCCCAAAAATTGGAGCTCGACCTAGCCGTAATCAAGGCGGGTGTAACACCCTCAGTGTTACACTATAAATCTTTTGCTAAAACATGTCATAAGCATTATGGTTATGTGTTAATGCATGTAATAGAGAGGATAGATCAATTTCCGTAACTCGAAACGATCATCGAAAACACAAAAAGAAAGTTACGTTTCAATGTCACGTTATATCATATAGGGTTTTAAACCAATTTTTATTAAGCGAAAACACTATAGAACGTATATACAAAACTTTAATAAAGTTTAAAGTGCCAACTTTGTAGATGGCGATGAGATACCTGTGGTCGAGAAAGGAATTCACTAGTTAGCATACCTAATAGCTTGGAAATAGAAGTTGACGCGGACCCGATCGAGATTTAGCCGATTTTGTAAGTCTGAAAAGTGGTTTGACAAAGCCATGTTTGATAATTTTTGTAGAAGAATTGGATTAGGTAGTGATGGGGTATTAGGGCTTGTTTTAGTAGCCTAACATGCCCTCTTAAGAATTGCATAGGTGGCTTGGCCATTCGATCAACATTTTGGGGTTTTTCGAACGCTTTAAAAATCATGCGCACAACGTTCCCGACCGATTTTAGCGTCCGGGCGCGGTCACCGTGCCTCAGGCACTCGGCGTCGTAGCCTCGGCCATCCAACGCACACGCGCACCACCGCGCTCGGCGGGACGCTGGGGGCTGTTTGGCCGGGCCACTCTGCCCCGCCGTGCCCCTGCTGTTGTCGTCGTGGGCCCGACGCCCGGGCCAGTCCGCTGCCGCCTGGCCGCTTTGCTTCACCATGTCGCTGCCTTGCGTTGTGTCGCATCATGTCTGCATTGCGTTGCGTTGTTCCTCTATGACCGGGTGGGTGCCGTCCGCGTGGCCTTGCACGCCGTCGCGACGCCATTAATGGTGCCGCAACGCGCGGACCATGGCATATCGCCGACGCGCTCACTCGTCCAATGCATTTGGGGCGAGGATCCCTCGGCCACAACACCCGCACCCCGCCAAGATGTGCCCTAGTTGAAGTCTGATGGGTCCCGTAGCCGTCCCGTCTGCCCGAGTGCCCCTGCTTCTCTCTCTACCACCGCCGTCGCCTTGCACCCGTGAGCGCGCCAGAAAGAAATCACCTCTCTTCGATTCGCCTCGTTCACACCTACGCTCTCTTGTCCTCTCACCGCATGTGCCAACCACAGCCTTGATGATGGCAGGTCGGGCGCCAATTTGGTGTTTTTGCCCTGGCGAGCCGCTAAGGCCGCGCATGGCCGTGGGCGCGGACAGCTCGCTCGCCTGTCGCTCGCTGCCCAATTAGCTGCACCATTACCATCGCTTCGGTCCTTCCTCCACCCCACGCACCCTAGCCTTGCCGCTACCGGCCTGCCTTGGTCGCTGATGCAATGGTGTCACCACAGTGCGCACGTGGCCAACTCGGTTCAGGGAACCCCCAACCAAACCATCACCACAGCAGCAACCAGGGTACGTTAGTGGTGCTTTAGGGTTAGCTATCTCTCACTGTGGTGGCCTAGGTTGGCCGGCGTGGTCGTGTCGTCGTCACGCGTGGCCACGCGCCGTGGCCACCGTTGCCACATGCTCCGTTGCCCCTATAACGTCGGCTAGGATATGCTTTAGGGTCATAGGTGTTGTTCGACTCGCTAGCTTGGTCGGAGCAGGTCCCGGTTGGCCGACGTGACCGCCTAGTGCCGTCGCTGCCGCGTCGGTGAGCGCACGGGTGCCTGAGGTCCTAGCCGTGGTAAAGACCGATTGTTCCGAGGGCTTATCTGTAAAACACTGGCTGTAGGAATAGTTCTGCGAACCTCGGGATGAATCATCGGTAGCTCGAGGGCATTTTCGCAATTGTGTCGGCGCGCGCGGGCCTCCTCGTCACGGGCGTCACCGCGTGGTTGGGCCTCGCCCGCGTGGGCCGGGTCAGTGGATCACGCGTGCGCGCACGATGCGCGGGAGTGGGCCGAGCCGCGATGGGCCGCGTGGGTGGATTTCGGTTTTTCCTTTTCCAAGGAATTAGTAAAGGTTTATTTAAATTAGTTTTGAGCTGATCTATGGAAAATTATAGAAAATTATGTAGGTGTCCAAAAATAGTGAAACAAAATTTGTTAGGTTCACAAAAATATTATCTATCTGTTGGTATAGTTATTTTATAGTTATCTATGATAATGATAGATTCATTAATTCATTTAGGAAAGCTTAGTATTGTTTAGCTTAATATTATAGGATTTTTTGTGGCAAATTGGTAATAGATTTAGCCATGAAATTTTACAGTAGGTTCATTTTATTATTATGTGCTCACTGTAATTTTTATAGCCTTAGAATAGGTTGATAAATAGGGTAGCTAATACTCCTTGTTTTATCATATATATAGTAAATCGATATTAAGAGTAAGAATGCCTTTAGTTGCTAAGTTAATACATGAAATGTTTCATACCTGTTAGTGGTAATGATAGGCAACTTAGCGTCTTAGTTGGTAGAGCTAGCTTAGTAGCTGGATAGGTGTATTCTTATTTTAAGAGTTGTTGCCGTATTACTAAGTGTTGCATCATCATTTCATGCATGTAGATAACGAGTTGGTAGAGTTCATGCCTGCGGGTGAGCAGGAGTACGAGGAGATCATCGAGGAATATGAGGAGAAGATTCTCGTACAGGAGGGAGCCCTAGAGCCATCAGTTGCTAACTTTGTTGACACCCCACCTGCCCAAGGCAAGCCCCAGTGCATAACCCTTATTTTGAATGATCACTGAATATATATTTGATGTGCATTTACGTTACAGGCATTTTATGAAAACTACATGTATAGATATACCTACCTATGAGTTCTACTAGTATAGGTCGAGTAGCTACTATGCTCAGGATTTCGGTAGCGTGAGTAACCTATCGTTACTCACCATAGGTGATTATTAAGATCACTCATGATAAAATGGTGAAAAGGAAAAATGGAGATCAGGTAGGGATATGGTTTGGGTATTGGTGGGTGTAAGAGGTTGTGTCCTACAGACAATGGAGCATAGCTTGGCTACACTTTTTCCCTGTCTGTGTCGGTTAAGGACCGACCGTTGCATTTGACTCTAGGCAAGTCACAGACTTATTATCCCAAGCACATACTTATGTATGGGCGTAGGAAAGGCTTGTTGCTCTCTTGTTGTGGGTTCTGGCTCTTTTCGGACTGACTGATTGGAGGCGGGGATGGTGGAGGTCTAAGCACCGCACTCAGTTCGGGATTCAGGAGCAGGGGCTTGGAGTCCAAGTTTGGACGGGGATCTGGACCCCGTGATAGAAGAGTGGCGGGTTGGTCCTACTTGTGCCTAGGGTACAAGCGAGGCATGTGTTTCGGGGTACCCAGCTGGGCACATTGATTCACGAATCGTCGGGTGATTCGGTACGGCTGTCTACACTCTAGCACCATAGTAAAAACTAAAAGAGGAAAGGTGGTGAAATAGAACTGTTTGCTCAACTCTTGCTTGAAAGTAGAACATGTGCTTACATAGAATGGTTAGATAATGAACTAATCATGAATGCTAATAATTAACATACATAAGGATTCACTATTAGTATTGCTTTCTGCAAAAAGGAACCTAGCATGCCATAAAGCTTATCATATTCCTTAGAGTCGGAAAATTATTTCCACTAGTCGGATAAGTCTTGTGAGTACATTGTGTACTCAGTGTTTATTTACCCCTGTTGCAGGTTCTGCTTGAGGAGTAGTCGTTGTATGAAGGATTCTTCTAGTGGGCACAGACAGATCCTTGTATATTATCAATAGATGTTTTTTCATTCCGCTGTTAAATTTCCGCACTCTAAATTTGGTACTGTTATAATATATTTCTAAGAACTCTGGATGTATGAAACGAACGAAGTAATGTAAACTTGTTCTCATTATTGGATCCTGAGAGAAAAATGTGGATTATTCGGGCTCTCCCTTGGGGTGTGCTCGACGGAATCCGTCCGATGTAGCTTGCTCTCGGGTTGCTTAGTGTCTAGTGGAAGATAAGCGCCTCCGTAAGTGCATTATTTCGGGCGGTTCTGCCACAGCGGGGTGGGGGAGGTCGGCAAGAGGACGTAAAGGCGAAGATGCGGGAACGAGGAATTGATGAGAGGTGCTCGCTCTTTGACTCACCATGACAGCAACGCGACGGCGACAGAAAGTAGACGGAGAAAGAGAGAAAGAGAGAGACGGTGCGATAGGTGAGCTCGGCTCTTCCTCACCTTGGCGGGACGTGGCCGACCGGACCTAAGGCGGCGTCTGCGCACCCGCTACACAATAATGCGGCCAAACAACGTGCACGTGCGGAGGCAGGTGGGGGCGCGGCATGCGCGGCCGCAGCGCCATTAAGGCGAGGCGACAGCGCCGGGCAACCAGGACAACCCACGTGCGCGCTAGGACAAGGCGAGCGACAGCGCAGCACAACATCGCAGTGGCGTCGATAGCGGCAACGTGAGGCAGGACAGCAGTGCGGACACGACGGCGAGGTGATGGAGCTGGCAGCGGCTCCATCGTGGCGCGGGGCAGGGCAGGTGGCAGCAGTAGTGGCTCCGTGCGGCGGGGCCAGCGGTAGCTGAGCCATAGCCAGGCCAGAGGCGGCCACAGTCGGTCGCACGCGCACTCGCGACCAACGCGGCGACTACGAGCACCTGAGCGTGGTGATCGTGGCCACGCGGCCAACCAGCCCAAACCCATGTCGTGCACGAATTTTAAAGCGACCATAAAAACTTAACGGTTACTTCTAGACCTAAACCATCTTGACCATGCTCAAGATGGCACATGAGACTACCAAATAGAGCTATAACACTACACCGCCCTTTTACCCGATCTCTCACAATAAATTGCTAAACATAGCAATGTCTAGCTGTTGACAGACTTGAAAATTTCTAAGTTTTTGAGCTGGATTTGTTTTTAAATTCCGTTTCTAAGCTAGTGGAAATATTAGCTAGCAATATTATTTTTCGACCGCAAGTATTTCACTGTCATCTACAAAGTTTGTACTTCAAACTTTATTTAAGTATCACATACATATTCTATAGTATTTGTGTTCAATAAAAATTAGTTTCAAACCCTACTTGATATGCATGAACTATCGAATCAACTTTCGTTTAGCATTTTTATTAATCATTTTGAGTTACGGAAATTGATCTACAGACTTTATCACATGCATTATCACAAAAATATGATGCTCATGACATAGTTTAGCAAGTTGTTTAAGCGGTAACACCGAGGGTGTTACTGACTGCGGCCGCTGGGCTCGGGGCACGACCGTCGGGGCCTCCGGGGCTCCCCGGCGTAGCCGCTGGGGCTCCCGCGCGAGGCCGGGGATGCCGCCGCCGGGGGAGCCGGCCGGGTGATGGAGGTGCGGAGCTGGGGACTGTGGGCGCTGTAGGGATGCAGCCGGGCGAAGGCCGGCCGCCGCGCCTCATTGGGCTTGGGTACCGCCACCAGCGTGTCGTCTGTGCGAAGAAGCCTCGAGCCCGCCCGCGTGCCGTCTGCGAGAGAGAGGCACCGCCGCCGCCGTCGTGACGTGAGCGTGGTATTTGCCATGCCGGGGCGTTGAGTGCAACCATCGGAGAGGAGTGCGCGGTGCGAGGACCGTCTGGACATGGCCGCCCGTGCTCATGGCCCTCGAGCTCACCGTCCAGGCGTCTTGGCCTCGTGGCCTTCATGTGGCTCGCGTGCGACTCCATGACCAGCATCGGGGGGAAGAAAGAGTCGCGGACGCCCATGAGGACTGGAAATGAGGAAAAAATCAAATAAATAAAAAGGGCAGTCCAATCATTTTATTGTTTTGGTCTATCACTTGAAGCTGTTTTGCTAAACAAGTTTCTAAAACAGCTTTAGCTTCAACAAAAAAGCTATTTATGAAGCTAAAACCTAAAAAAACAGCTTCATTGGTGAAGCTGAGCTGTGCCAAACGGAGTCTGTATCTTTCTTGCTCGCCATGTGCTATGGGCACATAGGCTTTGTTACGCGCAGCCTGTTTTTTTTTTCCGATTCGACTTTCGAGGTTTGTCATACACTTATGCTCTCGTGGAAAGACTTGGCGACTTACTCATGTATGGATGACATGACAATGCGTTTGCTTGGTTCAATGGATGACAAAGCGTCAAAGCCTTCCCCTCCCGGGGACATTCACGGATATAAGACATATACTCCTCTACTTGAAACTAAAAAAAGGTCAGTTCACAACAATATCTAGTAGTTAAAACTTAAAAAGCGCATAACAAAAGCAGATGTCCCATGTGGGTGGGAGCTAAGATGATACTGAAGGTAGCTTTCCCTATTTAAGATAAGTTCCCCGTAGGACATAAAGGATAGAAGATGATAAGGCCAATGACACTAAAGGCATTGGTCGCTAAACTATGTTTATATATCAGTAAAAGAAATCATTTTATGACATGGCATGAAAAGTCCGTCCTGCTTGTTCCTGGGTCCTGGACTCCTGGCGCCAAAGTCGGGCTTGCAGGAACAGGCTCGGATGGCTTCCCGCGAGGGTAAGGAAAAAATCATGCTAGACTCTGGTTTGTCGCGTGCATCATGTCGGTACAGTGCAGGCGTGCAGCCATCTCGCTCTCTTTTTCGGTCCCCTTCCGCCTGCTCTGGTCTGCTCTCTCTTTCAATACAGGCCATCTAAGGTAAAGCCCGGTTTGTTTGGAGTTTGTAAGAAGCTCCTTGTTTCTTCTTCTACCATGAATATATGAATATATTTTTTTTTCACTACCATGGTCTGTTCTAGTTGCAGGTCGGTGGTCCATAAATGTCTATTTCTTATATTGTTGGTAGGTGCGTCATTTATGCATAAAGACTTTAGTTGCCGAAACAAAATTACGACGCATTAGCTGTTGTGGAATGAGACTTGGGCCTTATTTGGATGTTGCAGTATTAAGAAACTATAGTATCAAGAAACTATAATTTTAAAATCATTGATATGCAAAACCGTGGTTTTTAAAAAAAAAGTTCTAGAGTGGAGTTTTTAAAACTCCAAAAAGACTATAGTTTCAGCAATACCATAGTGTTCAAAAACCATAAAGTTTGTTGTACCCCGACACTCTAAAAACAAAGTATTTCACAAAACCATGATATTTTTCCAAAACACCAAAAAATACTTTGTATTCAAATAGGACCTTAGTATTTGATGTGTCATCATTACGTAACACGTATGAAAAATAATGCCTTGTACTCGCTTTGTTCGAAAATTTATTATATTTGTTTTTGTCAAAGATAAATTTTCTCTAATTTTCCCTGTAGGCCAAATGGCCAATTTATGAACGACTAATCTAACGCCCGGACGTTCGGCGCACCACGCGCGTCTGGATGCCCGCTCAAGTGCTCAACCCCCCGCGTTTGCTTTTGCCCCTGCCCCACGCGCACACCCCTAGCGTGCCTCCGGCCTAGTCCGCTAGCCCTTCGGCAAGCCGCACGGCCCTAGCTCGCCCTGCAGCCCACCGCATCTGCCTTCGCACCGCCCCACACGCGCGACGAGCACGCCCCAGCGCCCCCCTGACCGTAGCACCCCTGTCCGCCAGCCCCTAGCGCCTCCGTCCGCTAGGCCCCCGGCGAGCCACGCGCCCCCGTCCGCCGGCTCGCCCCCTGGCCGAACAACATAAACACACTCGAATAAAATGCTTGCAACAAACATGAAACAACTGCTACAACATAAGACTGAAGCAGCTGAAACATTTGGAGCATATTATTACAACATTTGTGTGAAGCATATGAAACAACGCTTGAATAAAACACTTGAAACAACATGGAACAACTCCTGCAACATAAGACTGAAGCAACTGAAACACTTGGAACGTATTATTGCAACATTTGTGTGAAGCATATGAAACATCCAGATTAGAACAATTCCAACATACGTCAAGAAACAGGTGAAACATTTTGAACAAATGCTTCAACATGCCTTTAAAACACTTACAACATATGCAACATGTGCAACATCCCACCGATCCACTTTTGCAACATGCATATGATTCAACTGCAACATACCTCTAAAATGTCTGAAACAATTTAAACATACAATTGCAACACATGGGGGAGAGAGAGCCTCGCATGGGGAGCGCCATGGACGTCGGATCTGAGGGTGTTGGGAGCTCCTTGTGGGGGAGGACGTCGGTACCAGGGGAGGGGCACCATCGGGGAGGGGGAGGAGGACGTCAAGGTGGGGGGAGGAGCCACCGGGGTGGGGAGAGGAGGACGTCGAGGTGCGTGAAGGAGCCGGCGGTGTGGGAGAAGGCACCGTCGAGGTGGTGGAGGAGGATGTTGTGATGGGGGAGGAGGATGCCGCGGTGGGGGAGAACGCCGCCGCTAGCCAGGAAGGGAGCCGGTTGAAAGGTCCTAATGGCTAGAGGGGGGGGGTGAATAGCCTAATAAAATTCTACAACAACACTTAACCAAATGGTTAGACAATTATGAGGCGAAGCGAGTGTTGCGCTAGCCTACTTAAAAATGCAAGCCACCTACCACAATTCTAGTTTAGATAGTGTCAAATCACACAAGAGCAATGACACTACCCTATGTTAGTGTGCTCTCAAAAGCTAACTAAAGAGCCACACCAACCAAGCATGCAAGCTCTCACAACTAGCTACACTAAAGAGCTTGTCAACTAGTTTATGGTAAAGTAAAGAGAGTGATCAAGAGGGTTATACCGCCGCAGTAGTGGTGGTAGGAACCAATCAATCACAATAATGAATAACAATGTAGACCAATCACCTCGGAATCAAATGATGAACACAATGATTTTTACCGAGGTTCACTTGCTTGCCGGCAAGCTAGTCCTCGTTAATGGCGATTCACTCACTTGGAGGTTCACGCTACGATTGGCATCACTGCCAAACCCTCAATAGGGTGCCACACAACCAACACAAGATGAGGATCACACAAGCCACAAGCAATTTACTAGAGTACCTTTTGGCGCTCCGCCGAGAAAGGTCAAGAACCCCTCACAATCACCACGATCGGAGTCGGAGACAATCACCTCCTCCACTCAACGATCCTTGCTGCTCCCAAGCCGTCTAGGTGGCGGCAACCACCAAGAGTAACAAGCGAAATCCATGCGAAACACAATCACCAAGTGCCTCTAGATGCAATCACTCAAGCAATGCACTTGGATTCACTCCCAATCTCACTATGATGATGAATCAATGATGTAGATGAGTGGGAGGGCTTTGGCTAGGCTCACAAGGTTGCTATGTCAATGAAAATGTGCAAGAGAGCTCCCTTGAGCCGGCCATGGGGCTATAAAAAGAGCCCCAATGAAATAGAGCCGTTGTACCCCTTCACTGGGCAAAAGCAGCGTTACGGCCGGACGCTTCGGTCGGGGTGACCGGACGCTGGCTCTCGTCCGGTCGCTCGATGTCGCCCACGTGTCCAGACTCAACGGTCATCGACCTCGACCGACGACTGCTCCTTTGAATCGGCCGGACGTCGAAGCCCCAGCGTCCCGGTCGTTTCCGATAAGCTCCCGAGGCATGATTTTTTTCGACCGGACGCGTCCGTCCACCTTGACCGGACGCAGCCATTCCGGTGCTCAACTCCTAGCCATCAGATCCGCCGAAGGCATTGACCGGACGCAGTGACGATCGGCGTCCGGTGCTACGGATTCAGCGTCCATTCCACGGAGGACCGACGCCAAACATCATTTCGATCAACTCCATTTCAACTCTTACTTCTTCACCCTTGCTCAAGTGTGCCAACCACCAAGAATTTTGCATCCGGCGCAATAGAAAATAGACATTTCATTTTTTTCGAAAGCGCGAATCCCGCCTCATAAGCTTCGGCGGGAGGGAGAGAGGACCCAAACCCATCTCAACCCTACAAACAGCTTGTGCACATGTGTTAGCATATTTTCATAAATATTTTCAAGGGTGTTAGCACTCCACTAGATCCTAAATGCATATGCAATGAGTTAGAGCATCTAGTGGCACTTTGATAACCGCATTCGATCTGAGTTTCACCCCTCTTAATAGTACGGCTATCAATCCTAAATGTGATCACACTCTCTAAGTGTCTTGATCACTAAAACAAAATAGCTCTTACAAATTATACCTTTGCCTTGAGCTTTTGTTTTTCTCTTTCTTCTTTCAAGTCGAAGCACTTGATCATCACCATTGCCATCATCTTTATTATGCTATGATCTTCATTTGCTTCACCACTTGGAGTGTGCTACCTATCTCATGATCACTTGATAAACTAGGTTAGCACTTAGGGTTTCATCAATTCACCAAAACCAAACTAGAGCTTTCACCGGTTGCGCACGCGATGGAGAGGAGCGAGCCGCTGCTGGTCATAGAGGGAGCGAGCGACGCACACGATGAAGAGAGGCGCGGCGCTTGCGCAATGGAGAGGAGCGGTGTTGGTCGGAGGAAAAGAAATACATCCGTTCTCAACGATGGAGAGTAGTTTTAGATGGGCCATGAGGGGAGCGGGCCGCGCAGCTCCGCAGCCCACGGAGGGAGGCGTCCCGGACACGACGGTCGCCCGTATCCAATCATTATCGATTTATGAAGTACGGTGAGCAAAGTTGGGGTGACGGCTGCCTATGGTCTCATCTCAAGCCCGGTGACCCGGTCCTCCGGTGTTCATACGTCCAACTCCTGCAATAGTAGAGGCACTCTCGTCCACTCCTCCACTGTCCACACCCTTGGCAACTCATGCACAGGCGTGCCTGTTAAGCTTATTTGAAAAGTACTATTCGCTAATTTGTTGTGAGAGAAAAATATTGTACCATGGCCGATAAGTTTAAGTGAACAAGGCGTGGCTCGCCTGAAACACACGAGTCCGAGACGATGAACTCGAGTCTGTAGGCTGTTATGAAGCGACGGCTCCTCATCACCGCGATGGTTGTGCTACGTTGGGAAAAAGGATAGGGAACTGTTTCCTAATTTGCTCTGTACTCCTTAGGTACCGTTGTGGTATTCATTCGGGTCATTTTTTAATTTTAACTATATTTATAAAAATATTAGCAACATTTATATCTTTAAATAAGTTTATTATTATAAATAGATTCAATGATCTACCTAATAATACCAATTATATATCATAAATATTAATATTTTTGTATATACATAAGTTGAGTACATTTGACTTTTCAAAAAATGAAAACGATAGCTATAATAGGACGGAGAGAGTCTGTGTTAGGCTACATGCAAAAGGTTTGGTTCAAGTAAGGACGAAAATGCTTCACAATCTTAGTCTCTGCAAAATCTTTTGAGAACTTTTTTCTTGTTTCATAATTCTCGTGGAGATTAAATTGAATCATCGTCGTTATGGAATAGGAAAATTCCCTACTAGGAAGCGAGCTCATTGATATCTCTAAAGAGTTGTTGTCCGAGGAGCTAACCAAAAGTTCATGCTTAGTAGGGTTGGTGGAAGACCCATTTGCATCGAGGAGGAAGATGATTAAAAACAACACATATAAATAGAGAAAAATTCTTTTAACCACCTTAACTTTCGCTTTTACATCCGATTTCTCCGCTATCTATAAAATCTTTTAAACTCCAAACTTTTAAACCATTTGTTTTTCATCCTAGGCGGTTTTTATGGCGGATTTCGCTAATGTGGCTCCACTTTCAATCATCCTACGTAACACCACCTAAGTTACTAGGAAGATAAATCGGACTAAGTTAAAAGTTCACAGAGGTAAACCGAACTATAAATATTTTAAAATCCAATAATTTATAAAAAATACATTTTTTATGAAAATTTTCCAAATATTTGTTATTGGAGAAACGATGCAAATAAAAATCCTAAAATCTTAGAAAACTATGAAACTAGTTTTATATTTTTTTCTAAAAATCACGATCTATGTTAGGTGCCTAGCTTGAAATTATTTTGAATCTTGATGGATTCATTTTAGCATTTATTTGCTAGAATAAGTTATCATATCTATTATAATTAATTGATGTAGAATTGTTAAAAATCCAAACTATGTAGAAGCGTCAGGACCATAGTGGGCGATGGTCCCCTACTTAAATTTTCAAAGCTCCTGTGCTAGCCTACATTGTTGCATACACCTTATGTTTAATTAAATTTTAATACAATGAATTATGGAGCTTAGTATGACAGAAAAATCAAGATTGTAGCATATGAGACATGATGTTTGTATAGATAGGATCAAGTGACACAAACATGATCAAGCAACACTTATGTTTAATACTAATAAATAGTGTCAAGTATGATGTGATTACATGACATTTGTATTGTCGTCAAAGTCATTTGGTTGTCAACATAGACTAATTATAATAGATCATGAGATCATCTACTAGCAAATAAGCACCAAAAGGAGTCTATATAAGATTCAATCAATTCTATTTAGGCACTATAAGATAGAGAACGATTTTAAAGATATGAAACTATTTTCATATTTTTTAGCTAAATCAAAATTTCTATGAATTTGTAAGATTAAATTAGATTATAGGTTTTTTAATTGCATATTTTTTCAAAAAAAATCTTGGATTTTTTTAAAAAAAATTATAGTTCGATCTACCCTTGAATTATTAACATAAATCCAATTTACCTTTCTCTTAGCTAATGCGACACCATGTAGGATAGCTGTTGTGGTGCACTAGCGCTACGTTAACAAAACTGCTTAGAATGAAAACATAAATGGTTTTAAAAATTGAGAGAAAATCAGACAACCACGAAGATTGAGGGTTAAAATGATTTTCCCCCTATAAACATATGTTTGTTTGTTTGTTTGTTTTTTGAGTGGAAAACATATGTTTGTTAGTGTTTCCTTCATCGCCCACCAGGCCACCACCGATCCAGGCCTCCAGGGAAATATTAAGCCAATCTGGCCCAGGAAGAAATCAGCTTCGAGAGGAAGCCCAGCCCAAAAGAAAATTTGATTGAAGCCGGATTTGTTCTTATTGGACCGAAACAAACTAATATACTTCTGGGACGACTCGAAGCCTCTTGGAAGTTGCAAGCGAGGTCTTCCTCACGAGTCACGACCTCACGGGGTGTCGGGTGATGCAGATCGATAGAGTAGGTGCCGTTCATCTCTACCATATTGGAGTGAGGAAATTTTCCTGTCTCAACATCGCCCGTAGCCACCCCATAAAGATTTGATGGATCTAATCCGTATAAGTTAGAGTGACGTGCTCAAACCTGATACAAAGTATGATTTCAAAATAAATCTCTACCAAATATTAATAAAGGCATAAAAAGTTTCTTGGTCCAACATCGTTCACAACCGTCTGGTAGAGGTACGGTAGATCCAATCTCTCCCAAACACATGCCCACCATGTTCGTCCCAAAATGAATTGAGACATATGACACGATCATGGATATGGTCCTGTTCTGCTTCTTTTTTTAGAAACATATGGTCCTGTTCTGCTGCACTACTTCAGCGGTATTTTTCAGCGAACCCAACAACGTTTTTCTCTCACAGTATTTCAGCATAAGCATAAGCATTAGCATAAAATTTGATTTCAGTTAGACCAATATGTGTCTAGACACAGTATAAAATTTGATTTCAGGATGAATCGAGTCGCAAGTCATTCGTATAACACGTAACAAGTGTACGTCAAAAAAGAGTTAACGGAGACACAGTGCACGTTTGCTGATTTATGAACCGTGTAAGGAAACGTAAAGGAAAAGTACAGGAAATCTCGATCCAAAGGAATGGCTACAATTTGCCCATTTGGAACGAAGGAACATGTAGTTTCGTTCCCCTCGAATCCTACAGGTATGGTGCGATTTCACGGGAATCAAAAAAATCCACTCCTTTCCATTGTTTCCTCTTCCTACGCGAAGTCCGATGCAAGCCTGCAACAAACTTTGGTACCTTGTAACCTGTAAGCTACTTGATCTAATCACACGCTTGAGCTTAATTAATATCCATCTTAACACGTATTCCTGTGTTTTCAATTTCTACATTCCAAACGCCTATTTCTATACTTTCCTATGTTTTCTCGTTCATCTGTTTTGTCACCTCGTCCCTGTGCCTTTCTATGATTTCTAATTCTACCACGTTCCAAACAGGCCCCTGAGAGTCGCCAAGCAATGGAACTATGGAACCAGACGACTTTATTACTACTTTCAGTCATTTTCACCTTCCCTGACCCACCGTATTCGGCACGTAGACGTAGTACGAACGAGTGCATGTCACTCTCCGAGGCTTCCCAATTTGCAAAAACGGACGCGCGCGCGGTAGCCCCACGCCCCCACCATGCGTCAAGCTTCATTGCAAACCACTCGTACGTACCAATAATATCCATATCCATATCCATATCCTTTTTGCATTGTAATAAAGGGAGGAGGACGGAGAGAAGGAGACTCGCCGTCGCCGGACCAAACTGTGCCGATGGCGGCGGGCGCCGGGCGGCAGACGATAGCCGGCCCAGCCAACCAAACCCCACCACACCAAGCTGCCATCTGCGCGCACGTTCCTATCGCGAGAAGAGCTGCGCTTGCATGCGTTCCAATCGTCCGGATTCCTGCGCGCGAGTGACGAACGAACGGTTGGTGGTGGTTGTCGCTCAGCGGTCCGCAGCTGTCCTGAGAGAGGACGACTGCCGCTTTCGCCGAGCCCGCCCCGCCCGCCCGGGCGCTGGCTCGCGGTCGCGCACGACGGCGACGCGCTCGGCCGACATGCAAAGCAATGGCCCCGGGGCGGCTCGTCTGTTCGCGGGGATGGGATTCCATCACTAGTGCTGGCGCGTGTGTAACGAGGAAGTCCGAACCACACGGGATCATCCTACGCCAGAGGATACCGATGATTGGACTGCTAACGTCGACCGGCAAGCAAACTGCCACCCACCACAGGCCCCACCTGGCGGGTCGCAAGTAGGAGGCTGTACTACTACCCGTCTACCAGAGCCAACGGCGAGCTCATCTGTCCAAGCAAAGCAAGTACCACCACTCCACCAGTGCTGTTGCCGTATACAATTGCCGCGTGCGCTAGAAAATGCATCGTGCCTCGTGAGCGATCCCGGGATTCCAGGCACGTACGGCAAGTCGGCAGACACTTTCGATCGGACGCCGAAGCAGAGGGAATCTCGGGAACAAAAGAAGATGAGGCGCCGATCGGTCCACAAGAGCTAGTACTACTACGTGCTGCACACACCACGCCTCCCTTTTTTTTCTTCTCTGATGTTGTGATTCCATGAAAGGAAGGACCAGTAGCGGCTGTCCACATCTCGTTTCGTGACAACATAAAAAGACGTAACAACGCTACCAGACCATATGCCGCCGCTGAGGGCAAAGCCACCAAATCTCAACAGCACCCAAGTGACATGACAACAGTAAAGTGACGGCACTCAGAACAGGCCTTCGTTTTCACCACTGTATTGTTTTCCTTTTAACCGGAGAATCCCAGCGGTTTCGGAAGAATATAACACAAGATGGAGTACCCCAACATTTTAATCGCTTTAGCAAATGTTCGTGTAGCGCCACCGCAAATGGTAGCATTTGATATTCCCGTTTTTAAAAGCCTCGTGGTCGTGGATTGCAGAAGAAAACTACTCATGCATGTAGAGGAAAATTCAACATGCGACTGGTCATAGGCTGTTGATCTGATGATATCCAGGCTGGCGAAGATAAACAAACACACGAGTAAGTGAGTAACCGGATGAGTGCGAAGCAAACAAAAATGGAGAAAAAAAGTCGTCGGCAAGCGTTCTCACGAAGCGAATAAAGCCACACGACGCCGACCCACTCTCCCTCCACTGACAAAGTGACCAGCTCCACTTCGGTCCCAATAATCAGTAGCACAATGCTTCCCAACATCCCTGTAGGACTGTAGATGAGACGAGGCCGCGTTTTAAAACCCCCTCACACCTCACCGCGCGTTTTCCTCCGCTCGCTTTATTCCCCGCGCCCCAACTGCGCGCACAAACGCTCTGCCACTCTGCTGCTTGCAACTGCGAGAGGATTCTGGCCTGGTTTAGTTTCTCTCTCTAAAAATTACTCTTTATCTCATTAAATATCTAGACATATATATAAAGTATTAAATATAGACTAAAAATAATTAATTATACAGTTTACGACTAATTTGTGAGATGAATCTTTTAAACCTAATTAGTTTATGATTTAATAATATGGCGTTACAGTAACACATATGCTAATAACGGATTAATTAGGTTTAATAAAATTATTTCACAGATTACTAACAGATTCTATAATTTATTTTTTTATCAGTATTTAAACACCCACCGTATGACGACACCCTGCAACTTTACACCTCATGTAAAGATGGCATCGTTCATTTCCATCGCTGCTGCTCGAGCTCGGCTGCTACCAGTAGTAGTGAGCTGTACACAAAAAAACCTAACGCGCCATATATATATATATATATATATATATATATATATATATATATATATATATATATATATATATATATATATATATATATATATATATATATATTTGTATTCAACTGCTGGTCTCGATCGAGTCGTCGCCCAATTGGTTAATCGGGAGCAGAGGCATCGCCCACGTCCAATCATCCGCCCCCAAATCCCCAGAAGCACCCACGCCTCGCGCGCGAGATCCCACGCGCGTCCCACCAGCGCAGCACCACCACCACCTCCTCCTCCTCCTCCCGCGCGGTCCCAGGCCGGCGGTGGCCTCCGAGGCCCTGCGTGCGGCGACCCATGGACGCGGCGGCGAAGAAGAAGATGACGCGGAGCATCTCGCGGCAGCTCTCGTCGGGGCGGCGCGGCTGTGGCGCCAGCTGTCGCTGGACCCGCACACCCCGCGTCACGGCGGCCCTGGGCCGGGGGGGCGGCGGCGGGGCCGCGGCAGCAGACGCGGTTCGCGATCGCGAGGCAGTCGTCGCTCGACCCGACGCCGCGCGGCCGGCCGGACGGGTCGTCGGCGCACCAGCAGTTCGCGGTGCCGGAGAACCTGGACGCCACCATGCGCCTGCTCTTCGCGGCGTGCCAGGGGGACGCCGCCGGGGTGGAGGAGCTGCTCAGGAGCGGGGTGGACGTCGACAGCATCGACCTCGACGGGCGCACGGCGCTGCACATCGCGGCCTGCGAGGGACAGGGGGAGGTCGTGCGCCTGCTACTCGACTGGAAGGCCAACATCAACGCCCGCGACCGATGGGGCAGCACGGTTCGTCAACTCTACTGCTACTACTACTTCATTTTCGTTACTAGCTCTCTCTGTTCCTCTTTGACGAACGCGATCGGTCTAGATCACTGAATGGGTGGAGCCTTTGTAGTTTCTGATGTGCTTCAGTTCATACTAATGGAAAGTACGAAAAGAACATCAACACAGCAACGCTAGATCAATGCCACGCTAGCTGAACGAATTTTATGGTTTAACCTATGCAACTGGGGATTTATAGTGAATAGTCAACGAGGTTGATTAGACCTGCGTGATAAGAGGAATTACTTATCTAACTGAACTTGATCTCTGTCTTCCTGCATTTTGTTGGACGATTTTCAGCCAGCAGCAGACGCGAAACATTACGGCCATTTTGAAGTATATAATGTTCTGGGAGCAAGAGGAGCAAAAGTTCCGGTACTATATATCTCACTTACGCAAAAATATTGAGCTATTCCTTTTTTTAGAAGAAAAAAAAGATGCAAGGGATCTGAGCCATTCCTCCTCTCTTGCTTTCTCACATACTGTATATATTTAACATGTGCTTATTTTACTCCCTAGAAAACCAGAAAGACTCCAATGGCTGTGTCAAATCCGAAAGAAGTTCCAGAGTATGAACTGAACCCACTTGAACTGGAGTTCAGAAGAGGAGAGGAGGTCACAAAGGCATGTTTTTTTTTATTATGACATTGTCTGTTTATTCTTCATATTACTCTGTTCTTAATGTTTTTGTACTTTGGGTTTTGGTTCTTCAGTGACTTCCACTAAGATTTTACTTCCACATAGAAGCTCAAGCTAAAGGATGATATTTAGAATTTTCAGATCTATTTATTCTCAATATATGTGCTGCATGTGCTACATTATGTTTTCTCTATCTATTCGTGCAAGTGTACATTACCTTTAAAATTTGCATACAATTGTGACAGTCCTTGTCATACAATTTTACAGGGTACATATCTGGCAAAATGGTATGGCTCGAAAGTGTTTGTTAAGATACTTGACAAAGACAGCTTCTCGGATGCTGATAGCATGTAATGGCTCCCTACATTAACTCTTATCTTGAGTAATCTTTTATATTAATTACATGTGCATTCTGTTATACCTTCCATTGTGTCAAATGACGTTGAATAATCAACACCATAATTTATTCCTTCTCATTCACTCAATGAGTTCATGTGTACTACAGTTTCAGGGCGATCTTGAAACTTGTTCCGCATGTCACCTAGGTCAACTATTAATTTGCATATCCACGTCCCTAAACTTACTAAATGGTTCACTCGAGGCCCAAACCTATATAATTAGTGTTGATTTGTTTACTTAGCATCTATGGCAGCATCCATGTCAATGAAAATTTGAAATTCATCATTCATATCACTATTGGCCTATTGGGTCACACATCATAGCCAATGAAGAAAATAAGAATTCCAGTGGGATGCACATGTTTAACATCATCTCTTAGATTGCTATATTGGCTTGCAACATCGGGAGTAATATGCTAATTAATGGTATTTGGATCTTGAGTGGCACAATTAACTTCAGGGACCTGACCTAGGTGACACCGCCAAGCAAGTTTAGGGACCGCTTGTGCATTTTTCTCTTTATTAGGAATGCGTATCCAAATTTTTGGACTGTTATAGTCATGTAGAGAGCTTAGTGTGTAACTGTGTACTCAAACTTTTTAACCATTGTGTTTAATAAACGATGCTACAAAGTGGCTTTTCCATATAGTTAGTCTGTAATATAACCTAAAATATGTCTGTAGCATTGTAATTTTTGTTCTGTTTCATAGGGGTTGGCCTATTAATTAACTTTTGAGCTCTCCTTTTCTTTTTTGCATGCAATGTTTCTAAGTTGCATTATGTTTGTTCAGAAATGCGTTCAAACACGAGCTTACCTTACTTGAGAAAGCACGGCATCCCAATTTGGTCCAATTTGTTGGAGCTGTCACACAAAATGTCCCGATGATGATTGTTTCAGAGTACCATCAAAAGGTAAGTTACTATAACTGACTGAACAAGACAAATTTCTGTATTCAGTTTCAATTAGTTGCTCAAGCCATTCTCTTTCAAATAGCACTCCTTTTACACATAAAATCTATGCAGTCTTTGTCATTGATGACTATATCCGTTTTTCCCTGATTAGGGCGATTTAGCCAGTTATCTTGAGATGAAAGGTCGCTTGAAGCCTCACAAAGCTATAAGATTTGCTCTTGAAATTGCGAGGTGTGTGAATACTCATGAAATTTATATTGTTTTTAAATGCTTGTCCTTTTGATAAAATTTTATGTACCTTGCGGCTTGCAAAATGTTGACTGAAGTGCAGCGCATAGGGGTAGCACACTATTTTATACTCACATAGAAAAAAGATACTCTTTCCTGGCTTATTGATCAGAATGGCAGGACTGTTCTTTTAGGTGTGGTAACACACATATGTGTTTTCAGATAGCAATTTTGTATTGATTCAGTTGGATACAATTGAAACAACACTATGAAGCTTGTTTCTGCTACCTCTACAGTTGAACCGAACAAAGTGTTCAGGATTTTTTCCCTTCTTGTCCAGGGGACTGAATTATCTCCATGAGTGCAAGCCTGAGCCAATCATTCACGGACATTTGTCACCAAAGTAAGCTCATTAAGCATTATTCCATCGTTGAATTCGTTCAAGACTTTTAAATATGTGGCTACATGTATGCTGTACGCTATGATACTTTGGTAAGGTTGCAGAAACATCGTTCGGGACGATGAAGGACAGCTTAAGGTGGCTGGGTTTGGATCACTGAGTTTGACTAAAGTTTCTGAAGATAAAGTACAAATGGCTCAGCCAGTTACAAAACTAGACAGTATGTTGCACTTACTCAGATGTTTTTTTCTTATTAAAGAAGAGCTTTGATTTATAAATGGACCTTAGACGTCACCATCTCGAAGGAAAAAATAGTTCAAATGTTCAATCCATGTTATGCTCCTCCTAGACAATCCTCTTTCTTTATTATGCCTTTGCCGTCGAAATGTAAGTTCATGAGTTTGGTCAGTTCCTTTTTCAGATGTAGTGTTCATTTGCTTTTAGAATTAATTTGACACCAATCTTATTTTACTATATAATACTATTTTAGCTAGTGTCCGAGTTCCTTTTAACCCCCCCTGTTTATTTGGCAACTCTGTCTTGTAGCTTTGCTGATACTTTCCTCAATGTGCATAGATGTATACGTCGCTCCCGAGGTCTACAAAAACGAATCATTTGACAGGAGTGTAGATGTATTTGCATTTGGTCTCATTCTTTATGAGGTACGCAAAGCTATCCAATCTACATGCAAGGAATCTAGGCTAATCATGTGTTGCATCCTGGCTGATGTGTCACTTAGATGAACAGAAATTCTTAGCTTCTCACGTTTACACTGCTTGCCCGTTCTATTGATGGTTCTGGTTCAGATGATTGAAGGAACTCCTGCTTTTCACCCAAAGCCACAAGAGGAAGCAGCTAAGATGATTTGTTTAGAGGGGTTGAGACCAACATTCAAGAATAAACCAAAATACTACCCCAGTGATGTGAAAGAGTGAGTGAATCACACGCTCTACTTACTTGAGGAGCTTTGCTTCACTTGATCGATCAAGTTCTCTTGCCAACTCGACCACACTAGCAACGTGCAACCACATAGTACATACTAGGCTAATGATCACTCACAGTGGATATTTACATAGGTGTAACGCTGCATTTAGCATCGTGCCATTTTGCTGCTCATCATGGTTGCACGCTGCAGGCTGATACAAGAGTGCTGGGATCCGACGCCTTCTGTCAGGCCAACATTCGCAGAGATAATTGTGCGCCTGAACAAGATACAAGCGAGCTGTGCTAAGCAGGGTCGCTGGAGAGACACCTTCAAGCTTCCGTGGTACATCTCTGGCTGATCTTATCATATGAGCAGCATCAGTTGCCAATCCCCCCCGTCCAATTCCTCTCTGAAGTGTTACCCGTTTCCTACAATTGCTTCTCCATTCTGATGCGCTTTCCAGAACATGAACGTAGCTCATTGTTATGCCATAAAAATCTGTCTCGTGGGGGTTGGTCTGAATCATACTCCTCGTTTTATCTGACACAGGAAACAAACTGGAGAGAGATAGTTGTAAAGTTCCGCGAGGCTGCCGTCAAGATTTCGCCCCCTCCCTTCAGCAAATGTGAGTAAACACGACTACACGAGTGAAGAAACGTGCAGAGTTACAGACAGAAGCCGTTCCTGTTCAGTTCAGGTTCTATACGCGTCCAATAGGAGAGCACAGTTTGTAGCATCTATGACTGTATCTAGGCTTATGCCACCGGCCCAATTTCTCTTGAGCTATCTTCATCCAAACGGGAACAGTGAACAGATTATTACTTTTCTGAGCATTCAGTACTCGCCACTTCCTTTTGAACTCCTACGAGCTACGACATGTGAACGTTGTAAATTCTGCACGATTTCTTTCCTTTTTGGCAGCTAGCATGTGCGAATTTGCGTGCAGTGGAGTAGTTGGGTTGGGCCGTTGGGGATAGGTTGATAGTAAAAGCAAAGGGAATATGCCTGGACTTATAGGACTTATGCATATTCGTTCTTACGAGTCGTACCATTTTAACGAACAAATAATATTTTTTAATAATAAATTAACGAACAGTACTCTCAGTCATGATTTTTCCGCAAAAACGAACAGGCCTCAGTCGCTTGTGTACGGTGTGCTGAAAGAGAACCAGTACCGAGTCCCGAGAAATATACTGCAGCGACGAAGGGGAAGCACGCAAAGCGAAGAAATGTTCGCCGTCACGAGTGTCACGATGAGCCAGACTCACCGACCAGGGCAGCCAATGGGAAGTCAGAAGAACGGGGTACGCACGACCATGTCTGAGGAATGAGGGCTCTCTTCGCTGAGCTTATAAGCCAGAATTAGCTCTACTTTTTCAGTCATAATACAGTGTTTTTCTCTCACAACAAATTAGTCCTACAAATCAGCCGCAGCAGCAATAAGTCATGCCGAACAGAGCCGAGGAGTGTCGATTCCTCGTGAATTTTCAAAGTCACTTCACGTGTTTTTATTTTAATACGGAGTACTGAGAAGTTTGGAACTGCTTTGATCGAGAACAACTTCAAAAGTTCCAGTACTCTATCCGTTCTAAAATTATTCTACATCTCATTTACCCAGAAATCATTATTTTAAACTTAGATTTATAAAAAAATATTATTGGCATTTATATATCTTCATAGTTTTATTAATAAAAAATATTCAACTATTAATCTAATAATATTTATTACACATAATAAATATTATTATTTTTTATATATTACTACCTCCATCCTAAATTAAGTTAACTTCTAGAGTTGTGCTAAATCAAACTATTAAACTATTTTAAGTTTTAAAAAAATTTATAGAAACTATCATCAATATTTATGACACTAAATATATTTTTTATAATATATTTATTTGGCTTTATAGTTGTTATTATATTTTTCTATAAACTTGGTCAAATTATTGGGACAGAGGGAGCAGTTAAATTTTGAAAAAAGTTTGACTAATCGAGAAATGAGATGTGTAATTATTTTGTAACAGGAAAATAATTTGCTATTTTTTTTTAAAAAAAAGATACGTGCAATGGTAGCCAAGAAACACTAATATCATGCGCAAAAAATGCAGGTTAATTAGCTTGCAAGGGCAGTATATATAGATAAACTTTCTGTTCAACGAATAGTTCGATCCCACAGGCCACAGCAGGCAGCGGCAGACCAGCGCTTCCACTCCAGCAGAGGACTTTACCTGGCCCCGTTGCCCGTTGGCCATCTGGAACTGCAAGACATGTGCGGCGGCTTGCGGACGCTCCTCCTGTTACTTTTCGTTCTTCCTTCTCACGCCTGCTTCTTCACCTGCCTCCTCCATCTCCTCTCCCTTTCCCTCTCCCTCCCCCTCCCCTCCTCCAAAGCCCTAAACCCCACCCCAGCGCAGGTCGGTGTGCCAGTCCACTCGCCCGCCCGGTCGGCGCCGCACCCCTCGCCCGGTGAGCGCCCCCCTCCGTCTCGCTCCAGGAAGCGATCCTCTCTGGCTCTCTCTCTCCCCCGCTTCCCGTATTACTTTTTGTTCCCCATTGGCATTATGTTTTAGGTTCTGTTTGGTGCGAGTCGAGTTCGCTCGCCGTCGCGTCGGTGGTTTGGTGATGAACCAGGGATGGTTTGATCAGTGGGATCGCCAATCAGTGACTCCGCATGCTGCTGTTTGTAATTTTTAATTTTGGCCCTTTTTGGGGGAAAATTTCAGTGGCGATCGGTGAGTTTTGGGCATTTTTGGGGTCTATGCGGTAACGAAAAGGACCGAATTGAAACTGTGCTTAATCGCTAATTGATCTCAGTGAGTAAATTTTTAATTTTTTTAATGTACAAACCACGGTGGCCTACTAGTGATACGCGTCGTTGTCTCGTTGCTGCCCCTTCCTTTAGGTACTGTTTCCGTACTTCACCTGTTCCTTTGTTGTTCAGTCGCTTAGGCTGGTTAGATTAATATGTGCCTTCCTGTTGTAGTCTGGAACTGTTGAACTGCTGCTGATGATAAAAGTCTGTTTTTTTTTCTGTTTATATGTGGATAATCATCAGATTCCTCAACGAGATCAGCAAAACATACGAAACTTTGGCTAAGTAGAGGGGCTCGTGTAAACGTGAAATAGGATTTCTTGGAATGGTTAGCTACTGATCTCTAGTCCATCTGTTACTGATATTCAGGGACTGTTAGAGGAAGTGCTCTCAATGGTGTCAGAATTAGTTCACAGTTGACCCATGACAGTTACTAGTGATAAATCTGGACAGTTGAGGCAAATAACAAGGGTATTCTTATTTAACTTCTTACCAGCATCTGAGAGAAGACTCTAGATATTTGTCCAGCTGGGGATTCAAAATTTACATTTTCTAAAACTAAATGCTGAGGTCACATGTTAAAAGGAAAAAACAAATTTCAAACGTATTTGTTGTAATGCCTATGATTGGATGAACTATGCCAAGCTTGGACACTAATTGCTTTAGTGAATTAGCCTAATGGTTCCTATGAATTAGTTGCTAGTTTCTTGTTTTTTGAATAATTATATTTTTAGGCAATTCAAGAGAACTGAACATTCGGTTCCATTAGAACAACATCCTAGGATTCCTTGAAAATTGTTGTTATATATGGTTGTGAAGTCTTATTGCACCAAGCACCTGTTCTTTGCAACTATTTTATTTCTTTATGGGAATAATCAAATCTTATGCTTATGTTTGGACAATTGGACCACTTCAGGATTCTACCCTAAAAGGCATGACCTTGGCTTTCCCATCTGGAGATTGAGTAGCAATCAAGTATGGCTTCAAGAGCAATCACGAGGAGAAGGAAATATCTTTTCAATCATGTTAAAACACTTAACCTTTCATCTTCATCCTCTACCTTCCAACATGAAAGAATTGGTTCTGAGGCTGAGCCAAGAATAGCACTACGGTTTCTGGAGCAAAGCTCCGGAGACTCAAGATCTGAGAAGGAGCAATACAGTGCGAATTTGACTAAAAGGAATTTGGCAGGTCTTGCTAATAGATTTCTGCGACGTCCAGCTCATGGGATATCTCTTTCATATTATGGAATTGGAAAGAATGACTTCCGGTTGCCGCTGGGAGCTAGATCTATTCTGCAGTCAGTTCGTGCATCATCAACTGCAACTGCAGGGCAACCTAAGTTGGATATTGATGATGAACAGAGTGAGGATCAGAAGCAAAATAGAAAGAAAAAAGAGGCATCCCCAGAGGAATGTGATCAGGCTGTGGAAGGCCTAAGTACTGCAAAAGCTAAAGCCAAAGCTAAACAGGTCCAAGAATCTCCGAAGGCTAGCCAATCAGTTATGCAGAAATTCTGGGCAAGGCTTCTGGGTATTGGCCCTGCTCTGCGAGCTGTGGCTTCAATGAGCAGGTCTCAGTTCCTTCCTTTGTACCTAAATGCGTACATATAAGAAGAATGATTGGTCTGTTTCTTTCTTAACTTACAAAACTTTACCTCTTTGTTTGTCAAGGGCTGATTGGGCTGCAAAGCTTAGGCATTGGAAGGATGAATTTGTTTCTACACTGCAGCATTACTGGTTAGGGACAAAGCTACTATGGGCAGATGTTAGAATCTCATCAAGATTGCTGGTGAAACTTGCCGGTGGAAAAAGCCTTTCTAGAAGAGAGAGGCAACAGCTGACACGCACAACAGCTGATATCTTCAGGCTGGTACCATTTGCTGTGTTCATCATTGTTCCTTTCATGGAGTTCTTACTGCCAGTGTTCCTGAAGTTATTTCCAAACATGCTTCCATCAACTTTCCAAGACAAAATGAAAGAAGAGGTACGTGTTTGATTGGTTTCAGAACCAAGGATTATACTGGTTTGGTGGTGTTACATTTCTCGTCATGCGAATAGTACTCTGTATGTCACAAACTCACTGCTGCACATTTGTTATTAGTGTATTAGTTCCATGGCACAGCATTCCTTACTGTTGCTCTTGTTGCTGTAGATAGTCATCTTTGCGTCTCATGTTTGAACTGGGTCTCCTGTGCCATTTTGTGTCATGACTACAGAGTGAAGACATTATCATAGTGCAAACTGATTGGCTTAAGGACATGATTCATTTTACTGTGCAGGAAGCATTGAAAAGGAAACTAAAAGCAAGGATGGAATATGCAAAATTTTTGCAAGATACAGCAAAAGAAATGGCAAAGGAAGTTCAAACATCACGTAGTGGGGACATAAAACAGACTGCTGAAGATCTGGACGAGTTTTTGAACAAGGTATATATTCTTTCTATGCTCCAATCATTACTGTAATTAGTTATCTGTTGTAACAAGGTATAGATTCTTTCTATGCTCCAATCATTACCACAATTAGTTATGTATTGTAAACAGCCGTTTGCTATTCTGTGATTGGATAACATACCTAAATTTTGCTTAGGTAAGGAGAGGTGAACGTGTCTCTAATGACGAAATCTTGAGCTTTGCGAAGCTTTTCAATGATGAACTTACTTTGGATAACATGAGCAGGTTCAATGTTCTTTTATCTTACCTGTATAAATTGATCATCAAGCTATCAAAGTTACACCAGTGACTAAACAGTTGCTTGGTATTTTTTGTGCAGACCACGCTTGGTAAATATGTGCAAATATATGGGTATCCGGCCTTTTGGTACAGATCACTACTTGAGGTTCATGCTTCGCAAAAAACTGCAAGAGTAAGTATTTAAATTGATACTGTAGAAATGCTGGTTTAATTTGCATCTGGAGCATCTATATACTATTCTGATTGTATCTACTTAAATGCCAGTGTAACATTGGCCTCACTGTACACAAACTTGCTTTCCTACCTTAATTGAAAGGCAGAACTCCTGCCACCCACAACAACAACAACAAAGCCTTTAAGTCCCAAACAAGTTAGGGTAGGCTAGAGTTGAAACCCAGCAAAAGCAATCAAAGTTCAGGCACGTGAATAGTTGTTTTCCAAGCACTTCTATCTAAGGCTAAGTCTTTGGGTGAATAGTTGTTTTCCAAGCACTCCTATCTAAGGCTAAGTCTTTGAGTATATTTCATCCTTTGAAGTCTCCTTTTGTTGCCTCTAACCAAGTCAACTTCGGTCTTCCTCTGCCTCTCTTCACGTTACTATCCTGGCTTAGGATTCCACTATGCACCGGTGCCTCTGGAGGTCTACGTTGGACATGTCCAAACTATCTCAACCGGTGTTGGACAAGCTTTTCTTCAATTGGTGCTACCCCTAATCTATCACGTATATCATCGTTCCGAACTCGATCCCTTCTTGTATGACCGCAAATCCAACGCAACATACGCATTTCCGCGACACTTATCTGCTGAACATGTTCAATTTTGTAGATCAAACTGTGATGAGGCTTGTGGCCTATCTTTACATTAAGTAGTTTCAAGTAAATATTTCATATTAGTCAATTCACTGGATGTGCAAGCTTACCAGAATTTAGAAATCTCTGAAATGGATTTAAGTGGTGTTTAGGTCGAATAGTAGTTCAGGTTCAGCAGTACACCTTTTTTAAAAATAAATAAATAAATGATATAGCATCACGATTCTTTTCTTGTTTCACAATTTGCTAGTTCTTTTGCCCTTTGTCTTGTTTCTGTTTGATTTAATATGCTACCATTTGAATTTTGAACTGTCTTTGCAGCATTAAGAATGATGATAAGATGATTCAAGCTGAGGGTGTGGAGTCTCTTTCTGAAGAGGAGCTTCTGCAAACCTGTCGGGAACGTGGTCACCTAGGTCTACTGTCAACTGAAGAGATGAGACAGCAGGTTTGCCCACTTAATCTTATGACATGCAATAATTTTAGACTTCCAAAAGCCAGAAAGAAAGGGCTGAATTCCCTCACCATCCTTGTGGTTAGGGAGATACGGAAACATCTCAATGCTTGTGTGTCTGAGGGGTACTAGGCCTTGTATTTCAGTAGTCTTACAGGCAGTGGCAAATGAGAGTAGTTTGTGGTGTTTGGCTGGTTCGTCAGCTGTCCATGAACTACTCATCAGGTCGCTTAACCTTGACACCTACGTCAAGGTCTGTTTGGACGTGGTTGAGTCTCTATTGTATGTGGCGTGTATGTAACTTGTATTCTCTCTTTAATGAAATGACACTCAGCTCTCCTGTGTCATTTTAGAGAAAAAGAAAAAAAAAGACAGCAACACCTTTAACTCAGGGGCAGATCCACAGTGCAATCAGTGGTGTCCTGTGACATCAGTGGCTTGAGGAATTACCTTTGTAACACTACCATTATGCAACTCATAGGCTACTGCTTTAGCAAGATAATTGACTGGTGGCACCCACTGAATTGATTTCCTAGATCAGCCCCTACCTTAACTCGTTATACTATGGAATGGAGTAGTCATCCTGTATTCCTATGATAGAGTTGGGCTATGCTCCATCCATTTCCATGTAGGTCCTGTTTTGTGTTCTTCCCAAGAATACATGATATTTTTCTTAGTTCATAGCTGCATTTAAGCACCTATATGAGCTATAAAGTGCCATGTTTACGTTTCCTAGTAAATATCATCTTTTTCTTTAATCTTTTTTAGTTGACACTTTTATGTCCTTGTTACATTGTTACATTTTTCAAGTCTGATGTACTGTTGAGGAAATGTTATGACAGCACTTAGCTTGCGCTTTCAATCAAACACAACTGATATTGAGGGATTGCACGGGCTTTGAGTTTAACTGCAAGTTCAAGGCAACTGTTTATATAGAAAAAAAATAACTAATGCCATATAAATGCATATAAAATTATGCTAGTAACATTCATCATTTTTGCCAGCTTCGAGACTGGTTGGATCTCTCACTAAACTATGCAGTGCCATCTTCACTTCTCATACTTTCAAGGTAAATTTAGTAAACATTTTCCCAGTTGTCATGCTATGCTTGCATTCTTATGTTTGGTAATTATGTCAGAGCTTTTACTGTATCTGGGAAAGTGAAGCCTGAGGAAGCTGTTGTAGCAACACTATCTTCACTACCGGATGAAGTTGTGGATACAGTTGGGACAGTACTGCCATCTGAAGATTCAGTTTCTGAGAGGAGGAGAAAACTTGAATTCCTTGAGATGCAAGAAGAACTTATCAAGGTGACGTGTACATATGCATCTTTTTATTTCTCTAGAGATAGCATATAGATTGTAATAGTTAAACGATGTGTTTTTTTTAACCTCCCATTGTGCCAATGCAGCCATAATCTTTGGGGACATAAAACCACTGTAATGATAAGCTGATAGAGAACTTTCCTCCACTGAATGTGTACCTGCTGGCTTGTAGTTTGTAACCTATGTTTTATTATTAGTCGAAAAAGCTAGAGTTAAGCCACATATTTAATTTTATCTAACCCAATGCGCTGTTTCAGAATTCCTACTTTCGTGCATTGTTATTCCATATGTTTCTGCTCCCTAGTTATACATCATGATCGAATCCCTAATTGGATGCTATGTGTAAACTTCATAGGAGATCCTGTTCATATCTTTGTCACGTGTTAGATGTTCAGATGAGCACAATTACTTAGCCTTTGTTTCGATTATAGAGATTAGGTTTAATCTCATGGAATCGGTAGGGAATTGAACTAGAACCCCTTCATATTCAAAGGAATCTATCTAGTCCCTATCCATTAAAGTTTCTCATTACGTGGTTTATGCAATTTCATGGTTAGGGAGAAGATGTTCGATTAAAGAATCTGAAATGAAAATGTTATTACAAATTAGATTTCATAATTGATATCCCTGCCTGTATTGTAAGTTTGTAACTCGAGGCATGCTTCCAGTTTGTGTAGTTTCTAATCCCAATGCTGCCATCTTATCTGGAGTACTTAAAGACTCGCACTGTAATTATAGCAGATTTGTTCTCTTTCACAAATCTGCAAACACATTTTACTTGATAATTATCCTATGTTTGTCGGAACATGTATTTTTATGTTTAACCCAATCATTTTATTTTGTTAACGTAATGCTGCAAATCTATTATTGATTTTTAATGCAAAAATATATTCAGGAGGAAGAGAAAAGGAAGGAGAAAGAAGAAAAAGCAAAACAAGAGGAAGAGGAAAAGACAAAGCTCAAAGAACCAGAGGGTGCTGCTGAAGATTTAGCTTTGAAAGAAATGACTGAGGCTACTGCTAGGGAAGAACTGCGAAAGGCAAAACAACACGACAGGAAAAAACTCTGTAATATCGGCGAGAGCATTGGCAGTGCTCGCATCTGCATCGGTATGCTCCTATACAATCAGTATTTTCATTTAGTAACTATACACGTTGACAGTAACAACAGTGTAGCTATGGAACACTAGTGTCTCCTCATTCCATCCTCTCTGTTTGATCATTTTTGTAACTTGTATTTGCAGTCTGTAAGCAAGGAGCGTCAGGAGTTCTTGGGACTTGTCAACAAGGAGGTATAATATGAAGTAGATTAGACAAACAAATACTCATGCAGGCATCTTTCATGGTATTGCATATATAAATATGTACACTGGATATTTAATAGGACTTTTGCCCGCATGCAGATAGAACTATACAACTCAATGCTTGAAAAGGAGGGTACAGAGGGTGAAGAAGAAGCTAAGAGAGCATACATAGCTGCTAGAGAGGAATCAGACCGTCATGCTGAGGATGCTGCAGAAGAAAAAGTCTCATCAGCACTTATTGAGAAGGTAAGGAATCCTTTGGGGCATCCTTCGGGCATGACCCGTAGTTGAGCAGTGTCTACCTAAAATCTGTTTATATTTCCCATATTTTGTTGCTACTACTCTTGGAACTATGCTGCCTAAATAGCCTTGAATATCGACAGTGAAAACTATAAACAAATATCTAAAAGTTGGAGATAAGAGTGCAAACTTTTACTTGCAAATTGTAACTAAGGTCTATTTGACAAGACTTGGTAACTAAAAGGCCTCTGATTTTCATTCTGATGATGTAATCTTAGAAAGCCTACCTGAACTGAACACCTCTTTTGGCATTTTAAAAGTGCTGCAAAGGAAACAAGCGTCCGCATGCTTTTGTATCTTCAGTATGTTGTTGGCATATGTATGCTATTATATCCCTTTTTTGGTTGAATATTTATGATTCATGGGTTTGCTGTTCACATGAATCACATATAACTATGACCTTTGCTGCATTCAGGTTGATGCTATGCTCCAAGAATTAGAAAAGGAGATTGATGATGTGGATGCACAAATTGGTAATCGTTGGCAACTGCTTGATAAGTAAGTCACTTGTATGTATGGATCTTTTTATGTTGTGTGCATTTTGTTACTGAGTTCTCCCTGATAGGGAAACTTAATGCTATTTTTTGTTAATTTACAATTGGCGGTAACTCTATTGCCCTGTCAAAACACAGTTCTGTGTCAGGTGTTTCTGTGATCTACCTAACCATATTCAGATGATTGTTTTATGAAATGCACTAGTTCGTAAACTCATCTTCCTTGTGGAGTCCCTGTAAAAGCATGGTTGCTGCTTCCTATTATCCTAAGATATGTGGGATGGCCTACTTTATCAAACAGAGAAGTCATTTGTAATCTGCCACCATAACCATTTTGCACATAGTCCTCAGCATTATGATCCAATTTGCACACAATTTTCAGGGACCATGATGGCAAAGTGACACCTGAAGAGGTGGCGGCCGCAGCAGCCTATCTCAAGGACACCATAGGGAAAGAAGGCGTGCAAGAGCTCATCAGCAACCTTTCTAAAGACAAAGGTTCGTTTACCCATGACACCTACATGCTGCTCCAGTGTTACATCTGTCCAATTTTCTTGTATTTTTCTGAACGTTCTCTTTATGCACGCCTTCAGAAGGAAAGATCCTTGTTGAAGATATTGTGAAGCTAGCATCCCAAACAGAGAACAATGAAGAGGAAGAGGAAGCACGGCAGTAGCTGGAAGAGTATTCGGAAACATCGCACTCGTTTAGATAGGTGGCCTATTATTATATATATTATTTCAGCAGTCAGAACTCAGAAAATTCAAGAGACCTCAGCTACCTAACGGCAGTATCATATGTATTGAAAGGCAATACGGCCATTTTTTGTGCCTCTTGGCTGACTTTGATAGTGACTTCCAATTAGTAAGGGTATAGACTTGCTGTAGAGATGCTCATGCTGACATGCATTTAGTTAGGCGCGGTGCTGTGATTTGGCAAGTAAATTGCAACCGAAATTTCACCGGCTGCTATGGACGTGGAAAATACAAATCAATTGTTATGGTACTATGCAATCCCGAAATATTGAATCTGATTTAAATTCATAAGTAATGGTTGGTGGATGTTGGGGTAATTTATTGACCATAAAGTTTATGGAATCATTATGGTGTTAGCTGATTTTATTATGACCAATTATGATCTGTTGTCTACATGCCTACGTGGTTGGAGTCAATTTTCATAAGTTGAAATTTAAAATTGTGAATTTGGACCAAAATGGGCGATCAGGAAACTCGGGCATGGGAAGTTGGCCCCTACATTTACACGCTGTCAGCGCGTTCGGATGGTGTGCTCAACAGTAGATTTCGGTTGGTTTTAGATGATTGAATAATATTCTGTGAGAGAGAATAAGCTAAAACAAGCCAAGACTATACCAGCCGAACGCGCTTGTGTGCAGTGAAGTAATTGAATGTCGCATTCTGCAGCTTGTAAAAGTTTTTGGAGTATTCAATTTTTTTCCTTTTTCATTTCTTTTGTGTCGGAACCTGTTCACCAATCTTCTAATATCCTTAAGAACCTTGAGCAATCCAATACAACACCAGTATATCACTATGCACTATTTCTTTCTTTCCAACTTCTAAATTTTTGAGACTACATGTTGCAAGATCCCTAAGAGTAAACTATATTACCTACTTCTGTCCCAAATTATTAGTAAATTGTATTACATACTTCTCTATCCTAACTCCTAAATTATAGATCTTGGCTTTTCTAGATACATATCCACCACTATGTTAGATACATTATACATATCCTTATCCCAAATTGTAAGTTGTTTTGACTTCTCTAAGTTCATAGTTTTTACAATATATATCTAAATGCATAGCAAAAACTATGGACCTAAAAAAGTCACGACTACTTGCAATTTAAAACAGAGAGAGTATATCTCTAGAAAAAACAAAAAGGCCTATAATTAGAAACAAAGAGCACATTTTTCACATTTATGACAGGTTTATTAGTTTTGAATTATTTAGCTCTGTCTTAAATATCGAGAGAATAACTTAATTTCCAATAGAGCTCTGCTTTGGCATGTCTTGCTCCATGATTGTTGCCAAAGTACACAATGGCCACAGTCAGGAAACGCTTCCACCCTCCATGCTTTATATTTCTATATGCATTAGAAAATCGATCTGGTGCATCGACAATGGGAATTCAAAGGCAACTGACACTGTACTCATGAGCCATAGAGCTATTCCAAAAAAAAAATCATTTACATATCATAAAAAAGGACACGGGGACTTGCACATTACACTAGAACCGTGGATACTGGATATTCCCCGAGTGCAACCTGTCTTGCTGAAATCAGCAAAAAAAAAAAAAATGTGTGAACTAAATTTCCATTCCTGGGCCAGATACCTTGGATCACATTGAGGTAATTGTTAGTGCCGGCGTCCATATGTAAAATTTCTCACGGCAGGAAGTCAACGTATGTACAGAAATCCTGGGAAGAACAAATACAGTTGCCACAACTCAGGTGAGGTGACTATAGTTGAACAAAGCATACCAAGTATTAGGAGTAAATCAGGAAAACCTGTTCCAAATGTTAGCAGTCCCCCCCTAGCCAGATGCAGATGCTGGGGTTCCATTTGCCTGCTGAGATGTCTCTGTGAGCTTCTGACCACGAGGTCGCTTACTTTTTCCGTTCGCTGAAATATCTTGCACGGTCTCATTTGGCTTCGGAGGCACCTAGCCATACCACCGTGCCATTGAATGCCATCAATTTATGCCAAAAAAAAGTCCATGCAAGATGAATAGAACTTGCAAACAAACATAAACTCAAACCTGGAACATCTGCTGGTACATCACCGGCATCAGAACATTTCCAAAAGCATGTGGGTCAACACCACTCTGAAATTTTAAATCAGCAACAGTCAGTAGCATATTCCTACAGAATAGAATCTGCCTCAAAGTAAAAATAATAAAGAAAAAACTTGAAAATAAAGAACAATTAGCGGTTAATAAGTACTCCCTCCATTTCAAATTGTAAGTTGTTTTGGATTTTCTAGGCACATTGCTGTGCATCCGCTGTCTAGATACATAGCAAAAACTATGTATCTGGAACAGCCAAAATGATTTACAATTTGGAAATTGGAACGGAGTGATATATGATTTATTTTTTGTTAGAAGATTCAATTTTTTTTACCAACTATAGAAAACCAAATTTCCATGATTTAATATGCAAGAAAAGCATCCAAATATCCTGGAAGAGTACGGATTTGGCACCAAGGGAGGCTGGCACCCTCCTTATCTGGAGCGGACGTCTTAGTAGAAATAAACAGAAGAAAACACAGATAATGGAGCCGTCTTCTTCTTCCTCACTGCCACTGCGCCACACACAGCCCGCACCACCGATCATCTTCCTCACACCGCCAACAAGCATGCTAGCCATGGGCCTGCTCCTTGTGACCTCCTTTGCGCCTCCCAGTCTCCTCCTAGCTCCAGCTGCCGCATCACGGGGGAGGACTGAGGCGCGGATCCACTGGCTTCTTGCACAGCCGCTTGACCTCGATCATGGGCCGGCACTCAGTCATGGACACAGCGCTCATGGGGGAGGAGGGACACGCTCACAGTAACGAGGGGCGCTCTCATGGAGAGGTGCATGCGCTCAGGGGGGAGGGCACGCCAGGAGGAGGCGCGCCATGGGGGAGGGTGTGCTCATGGGGAAGCTAGCCTTGGACAGGAGCGGAGGAATGTGAGGCTGGGCACATCACGGACGTGGCGCTCATGGGGAGGGCTGTGCTCATGGTGAGACACGGACAGAAGCTGAGGAACGCAAGGCGAGGAGGAAGAAGGTGGAGGAAGAAACACCATCACAGCCTGTCGTCAAAACAAATCTCAGTGATGCCAGGCAACGACTCCAGATAAGGAGGGCGCCAGCACCCCTGGGCGCCATACTATTTTCGTATCATGGAAATTTGGTTTTCTAGTGCCTGTGGGATTTAGTCAAAAGATACGAGTCAGCATATATGACCATCTGTTCTGACATACCGGTACCATGTACACAATGCTTGGCTGAAATGCTGCTTGATTGCCTACAAATTGCTGGATATTAGCTGGTACTCCAATGTAGCCAGTAGGAACTATTCCTTTTCTGCCCCTCCCTGGAGTAAAAATAGCAACCAATCAATATCTTCTTTTTAAGGAGGTCTCTGATATTGGAAGCATATAGTCTTATAAACTAATCAATATCCTCAGAGCCAGATGTGTCAACTAAGGATATAAAATTAACTAATGCTTAGTGCAATCTTACCTTTTAGATTTGGCGGTACTTGCATGACTGCTGGAGCCTGCATATTGCAAAAAACAACCCATTTAAGCAAATCATATGGACTATCGATTCTAATTTCCACAAAGCTTACAAGCAAACATGTGTATATAAGATTTATTATAGGTTTAACCGGTACCTCTGGTCCTTTGAGACCATCATTTCTGTTTCAGTAGCTGCACCCACCACGGTTTGACCAGTCACTGTATTTGGTTTATTTACTTTAGGAACCCGAGACTTGATCCTTGGTTGTGTATCATCATGTGTGTTGCTATTTAGCAGAAATTTTTCTGTCTCCCTTACCAACCTCAAAGCAAGGCGATACTTATCTGATAGGACTGCAGAGTCAACAAGTTGCAAACATCTCATTGATATATAGTCATATCGATCCATGCGATTGTTGGGGACAAGATCGCTTGGAGGCGTCTCTTCACATGCAACTGTCTAAAATCCTTTTTCCACCTATCAAGAATATAATGTTGTGGAATTTCACGAACCAGTTGAAACTTGAGCATGGAGAGACTATGCCTACATAGTATGCCACTGAATTGGAAACCTCCACATATACAACTAATATTCTTTTCATCCATTTGTAAGTCACTGCAAAAAAATTTTACTCATGGTCCTTTTACCATCTTCAAGGAAAATGCACTCCTTGACATTGAATGTGGAGACAGGCCCGTCAACACCAATTAAAGATACGTGGCAGTACATTATGGCTTCAATCTCATCTTGGAACTTCTTGAACATATTATGCGTGTATACCTTTGAGAGCTGCTCTTCCATATAGAATTTTGATACGGTGGACGTTGCTTATGAAATGTCTCAAAATCTGCTTGGGCCTCCTTCTCATATTTACTCTGCAAAGCCATCTCATACTTGCCAAGAAATTGCTTCAAGGTGGTTTTTAAATCAACATATCCATCAAAAAAAGGAGTAATTGTTTCATTTCTTTGTGTAGCAGACATTCCTGCCCAAAATGTATCTTTAATGAAAACAGGAACCCATGAAGATCGGCATTCATAAAGTGATCTTAGCCAGTCATTGCCCTGAAGCCCACTATATGTAATTAAAGTATTCCATTCCCTTCAAACTCATCTATGGTTAAAGAATCATACACAGCCTTATGCATCGCCTTGTTGATAGCTCTGTACTCTGACAGCCCACCTAAACATTCTGCGGCCTTCCTCATTATCTGAAACAAGCACATTCTATGACGGACTCCCGGAATAACCTCAGCTACAGCACTTTGGATGCCCCTACAATAGTCAGTGACAATAGCCTTGGGAAGATTGCCATACATACATGCAATCCAAGCCTTAAGTAGCCATGAATAGGTTTCTGCTGTTTCATCAGAAAGCAGGGCACACCCCATCAAGACAGATTGTCCATGATGATTCACCCCAATAAATGTTGCAAGACAGATATCATATTTACTAGCCACATATGACGTATCAAGTGTGATGACATCACTATAGTACTCACACATGGCTCTTGACCGTGCATCTGCCCAGAAAACATTCCTGGTACAGCCTTCATCGTCCAGGTCAATGACATTGAAAAAGTTGGCATTTTGGCCTGCATCCGAGTGAAGAAAAGCCGAAGGGCCTCCGAATCTCAGGTTGGAGCTTCAAACGACCCTCTCCACAAAGCTGTGGTGCTTGCTCTCGCCAAAAAGAAGCTGCTCAAGCTCCCCAGCTTATCCATGGGCATCTTGCTTGACTCTTCAACAGGCATAGCCCAGGGCCACCCATACGCAACCGCTTCTTCGCAGGGGCCAGAGAGCTGCTTATAAGAGTTCAAAACCTTGCCATTGCTGGGCTCACTGGATGATTATGATCGAGGATCGCCAACTCTACATGCAACAATTTATCTCCCCACAACTTCACTCGGATCTTGGCTGGGCAGTTAGTGGTTGATGAAGCCCGTTTCGAAACTTTGGCTCATAACGTTGGCCGCCCTCCTTTGCAGCACATAAGCTCGAGATATAAGCAGGTCCCTTCTTGTGAGAACGAGGACCTCCTTACTGAGACACCAAAGCCAACACGGCGGGCATACTTATGTAGAATCGGTTGACTTCTGTGTGATTATTGAACACCATGCCAACTTCTGGAACACCAATATCCTCCCCATGGACTCCTCCATGCCAGGATCCTAAAAAAAACTTCATCATGAAACCACTTACATTGCAAACTACAGAAATTTTTAAGTTTTTCAAGCTAATACAAAGTGAAATCAACTTAAAATTAACTTTTTAAAACATAGGAACAGCATGAGTGACTGTGAGCAAATCGCGTCTCCTGAATGTAGGTATTTCAGGATGGCATGACATTAACATTTGGTTTCAACTGCTGGTAAATGCTCCAATGACCATCCAACTAAGCTGTGCTATTATCAATGCCTCCAAAGCAAAGGCTACAACTTTATTAGAACAGAAATGGATCCTAATTAGAACCTCAAGCCCACAGTGATGAACAGAAATACAGAATTACTAGACACTAGACCGCTTACTGAAAAAACAAATGCTAGTCCAAGTCACGAAAATAGAGTTAAAATACGAAATAACTACCCATCAAAACCAAATGAGAATCAATCAAATCCAAACCCTAAATGACAACCACTGTCTGCCCGCCCACTCTAGACTAGAGCTCAAAATGAAATCTGAATCGTTCCTGAGCAGCCACACCTCGAATCAAGGAAGGAAATGGAAATTTCCCCACACCGATAAGTTAGCACATATCGAAGGCTACGCTCAGGATCACAAAGGCGATAAAAGGATCAGGAACAACAGAACAGGAGGGACGGGGCGAGTCTGACCAGTGCGTTGAGGTCCCGGCGCCGAGCACGGCGGGGGTTCTTGGACGTTGGGAGCGGTTCCTCCACCTCCATCGCCGGAGGGCCCGCCGCCGACGAGGTAGGCTAGGGTTTCGGACGGGTACGGGGGAGGCGGGTGCAAAGTTTGGTGACAAATGAATTAGGGGACGCTACCTCTGCGCATCTGCACAAGGGCCCGAGAGAAGCCGGGCCCGGCCGCGCAGCTCGACTCCCGCGCCCACACGCCCGTCCGATGCGCAGTGCGATGCAGTAGCTGTAGAATCTAGCAGCCTCTTCGTTTGGCCGTCGCTTATCGTAAATGATCATAAATTTTTAGTCAAAATCGTATTTTTTTTCTCACATAAATCAGTCAACGGTAGTTCTTCACAAACCAGCAACGAAACGAACCAGTCAACCGAACAGACTGCAGACGTGGATGAGCAGGGATAGGGGCACAGGGCTATTGCCTGTAACGCTGGTGAGCCAAGCCAAAACTTGGCACCTGAGCATGGTCAAACAATGGGAGAAAAAAAAGTGTATTTGTATGCATCGATTGTGTTAAAAGTGAATGAAAATAAACAATGATTTAGGAACAACCGTTGCTTTCATTTATCTCTTAGATATATATATATACAAGTGAAAGGATGTGTCCAAAGGACACAACGGACAGGAGAAGTTACATTTCGTCACCAAGAGGCATGTCCCTTCGGTGACACAGTTAATGTAAATCTAATCTCTAATCCTATCTCTAATTGCACATCTAATTGGATGAGATAACTGATAAATAGGTGTCTGTTGGCAAGCACCGTTTCGTAACACTTCCTCTTTATCGAATCTTCTTTGAGATCAATATAGCTGTATGCTTGAATTCCTCGAAAAAACCTGTGGAAAAAATCTGAGAAATATGTATGTATAGATATACTGTAAAAACTCCTTTAAACCTTATAGGAAAATAAGGAGAAAATAGCATATATGAGTATGATTTAAATAAATCATTATGTCATTGGTATCCCATTAAAAACTTCAGTGGGGAAAAATATAGGAGATACGACATATAGATTACTCACCAAAAAACCATTTCAGGAAAAATATGAGGAACAATATAAAGTGATATGTCGCTAAAACTCCTGTAAAACCCCAGTGGGAAAATTATGAGAAAATATGACGACATATTATTGGTATTGTCTCTTAGATAACTCACATGAAAAACCTTTTTCGGGAAAAAACCATGGATGAATTGTGAGGGCAATATGTGTCTTTGATATTTCCCACAAAAACTCCGGTGGGGAAAATTAGAAATATGACACATGCTTATGTTAACATTACCTCATTAAAAACTTTAACAAGAAACCTTGTAAGTAAAACTTGTGAAAGAAAATAGTATAATATGATGCTGGTACAGGTCAACATTTAGGAGATGTCTCCCCTGATTCTGGCAAATCTCAAAGTCGCCGCATACCAATTCCATGTACCAATTTTTGAAACACAGAAGTTGGTAAGGACTTAATAAATAGGTTAGCAAAATTATCACATGACTTGATTTGCAAGATGTTTATTTCTCCGTTTTCTTGTAATTCATGAGGATAAAGCAGTTTAATAACAATATGCTTAGTGATATTGCTCTTTATGTAACCTGATTGCATATGTGTAACACAAGCGGAATTATCTTTATAGATAATTGTAGGTGATTCAATTGAACCAATATCACATGACTGTTGTATGTGGTTAATCATTCTGCGAAGCCATACACATTCTCGTGATGCCTCGTATAGAGCAATAATTTTAGAATGATTAGTAGAAGTCGTTGTTAGAGTCTGCTTAGAAGACTTTCATGAAATAGCTATACCTCCATGTAGGAATACAAATCTTGTTTGGGATTTTTCGTTATGAGGATCAGATAAGTAACCTGCATTAGTATAATCAATCATACTGGGATCATGATTTTTCTTGAAGAATAAACCAAGATCCTTTGTGCCATTAAGGTATCACGAGGATACACTTCGCTCCGATCCAATGACGCGAGTTGGGTCCGCACTATGCCTAGCCGATAAAGTTCACTACAAATGCGATATCGAGCTGGTGCAATTTGCCAAGATACATAAATGCGCCAATGACCACTGAGATAGGGGATCTCTGGTCCCAACATCTTTTCCCCAATATCCCGTGGTCTAAATGGATCTTTCCTATTCTAAAGACGAACAACCATCGAAGTTTTATTAGGGTATGATTTATCCATATTGATTTTCTCCAATATTTTCTGGATATAGGTTGATTGATGCACTAAAATCTCTAAAGAACTGTGCTCAAGTTGTAAGCCTAGGTAATATTTGGTCTTACCCAAATCCTTCATCTCGAATTTCCTCTTTAGATGTTTGCGTGCTTCATCTATATCCTTTGGGCTTCCAATGATATTTAAATCATCAACATACATGAATATAATACAAAATCCCGTTCGAGATTTCTTAATGAAAACACATGGGTAATCATCATTGTTAGTGTATCCTTTCTTTAGAAGGAATTCCCTCAGTCGATTGTACCACATTCGTCTCGACTGCTTTAAGCAATATAATGACTTTTGTAGTTTTACACAATACATGTTGCGATTTGCGTTTGGATTCGGAATTTGGATTCCATCGGGAACCTTTATGTATATGTCCAAATCAAGTGACCCATATAGATATGCTATCACCATATCCATCAACTGCATAGATAGATGATTTTGAACTACCAATGATATTAAGTATCGAAAAGTAATTCCACTCATTACTGGAGAATAGGTTTCATTGTAATCAATGCCGGGTCTCTGCGTGAACCCTTGTGCTACTAGCCTCGCTTTATATCTCACCACCTCATTGTTCTCATTCCGTTTAGGACGAAAACCCATTTAAAGCCTACTGGGAAAGACTTTGGAAGGTGTAGGTATTGCAGATGTGAATACCCCTCTTCTCTTTGGCGAAGTTATCTCAACGAATTGCTTCTTTCCATTGAGCCCGGTCAAGCGCGCTTTTGCACTCTGCCATGGTCTTGGGATCTGGATCATTGAGAAAGATTTACTGCAATTCTTTGTGGAGAAGTACATGTGGACAACGATGATCTTACGATCGTATGATTCTCTAGAATCTATGTAATTGATGGAAATTTCTTTCACCATTATTTGACTCAACATTTCCCAAAACTATAGAGTCAAGGTGTTCCGATATCCCAGGATCAGAATTTAGATGCACCGTTGATCTGGGTTGTGGATTTGGTTCTGATGTTGGATTTTTATCCACTATTGGGTGTCTACCAACTTGAGATTGGCTTGAATTTACTGATTTAGAGGATTTAGCTCTCGATATCCTCGAACGCTTACTTGTAGCATTATCCTTAGGAGTGGCCGTACTTCTCCCCCTCTTCTTTAAAAGTGGGAGTTGAATGGTTTTTATTGGTACCTACACTCTTTCGGACGCATTGCGAGCATGATAAGAGGATTTAGTGACACCCTTATAATCAGTAAATGCTTCTAGCAGGTTATTTGCAATATGTTGCAAGTTTATGATTTTCGAACTTGTTGGTGGGTCTCTAGAGTACATGGATGCGAGAATGCCTTGGGCATTCGGATAATTCTCTGGCATTCGTTTTGGTGCTTGAAATCTCCCCCTAATACCGAGAAATGGTCCTCATTAAATATGCAGTCAGCGTATCGGGCCATGAATAAGTCCCCTGTAAGAGGCTTGAGGTAGTTGATAATTGATGGGGATTGATATCCCACATAGATATTAAGTTTCCTATGTGGGCCCATAGAAATGCAACTTAGCGGTGAGATCGAGTGCGTATCTGGTATGGCCCAATTTTTCCTGAGATGAGAAATATTTGGCATATTCCCGTACTAATTGCAATAGAGACTACGTGATATATGGGTTAGTCGCAATTGAATTAAGTCAATGATGTGTAGGATATTGTATGACCCCAATATAAAATTGGTAGGTTGCAATTTTGTAATAACGGTCTTGCAATGAGTTTAATTATCTTAATAAGATATACCTTTAAACCATTTTGTGTATGGACATATGGGATAGAGTCTTTGAACTTGAATTTTCAAAGCCATACAATAATCGTTGAAAGCCTTTGAGGAAAATTCAATGACATTGTCCATTCAATTGATTGAATTTGATGTTAGGGATGATGTGCTCTAAGTCTAATAACTTGAGCAATAATTTTTGCAAATGTATGGTTACGTGTGGACAAAAGACACATATGAGACCATCTAGTAGATGCATCTATTAGAACCATGAAGTATCTAAACGGTCCAGACATTTGTTGTATGGGGCCACAAATATCTTCTTGAATGCGTTCAAGAAATTTTAGTGGCTCATTTTGGATCTTAATGGACGATGGTCGTACGATCAATTTCCCTATAGCGCATGAAGTGCACATAAAATCTGAAGATTTTAGGAATTTAGCAGTATTTAACTCATAACCTTTAGAATTGCTGATAATTTTTCGCATCATCCCTATACCAGGATGGCCAAGGCGTTCATGCCAAATTTTGAATGCGTCAACATTCTGAAAAATTAACTTGTACGCAACATGCGGTACGGGTTTGATGTATGTGTAGTACAAACCTGACGGAAAAGAGAGAATTTTCTCAATAATTCGTTTGCCATATCTACTATTTTTAGTAACAAGGAGAATTTCCTCATTATTGTTATCACGGGTTTCTATATGGAAACCATTTTGATGGATATCTCTATAACTTAACAAGGTACGCTTTGAATCGGGATACAATAATGCATCCTCAATTGTAATTTGGGTACCCATGGGAAGTACAATAGTGTACGACGAGCCAACTATTATAACATCAGCATAGACGATTATCAAAACATTTCCTTGTCTTTTTGTAAGAGTTTGGAAATATTTTGTTTCTCTAAATATAAATTAGTGGTACCACTATCCACTAGGCATAATTCCTCCTCCATCAGATTGACCCTCGTAGAAACTATATATAAATAAAAAGAATTTGATATAAAACTCTTTGATGATATATAGAATACATACTTTATTTATTGAATATCAAATGTGTACAATACATCAAATGTGTACAATACATCAAATGTGTACAATACATTTATTTGGTATTCAAACTAAATCTTGATGACATTATTAAATATTTACAACACATAAGACATAAATTATTTTAACTATTATAATCACTATGACATAAAGACATGAGAATCTAAGGGATTGGGAGCCTATTCAAAGTCTCCAAATATATATCGTTGGATGCATATTCCACGATCATATTCCCGTATCAACCAGATCCTCGCCTCCTCGTATGTTGTTGTTGCTTGATTCCATTGGAACTTGTTGTGAACAACGACCTCATTCACAGGTGGTGTCGGGTCGAATGTTGAAGTGGGCTTCATATTTACGTCACAGTGCGGCCGTCGCGACCCACAGGACTTTAAGTAGAGATCAACAAAATGGCTTGGGGTGCGACATTTCTTTTGTAATATGGTTATAACAACCACTTCTAACACACATGTTTGTCATTCCTCGTTTGGGAATGTTCTTACCCTTATTGAAAATCTGAGTTTGGGATTTCTTATCGGCGTGTGTGTTGTTTTTACCTTTCTTGGAATTTCCACGAGGATGGGTATTAGAAAATCCACCATCAAATTTGGGTTTATTACGAGTGTAGGCATGTACTTGAGGCAATGGAGCCAGACCCTACAGGGCCTTTTGCGATTATTCAAACCATAAGTTGAGAATATTTTTAGCCTCAAGTAAAGTTTGTATAAGCTCGAGAATAAACACAGGAAACGCTTTTCACGGTATTGTTGTTGAAGAATCCTTTCGAGAGAAGCATAGTAGGCGAGTCTTTTCTATTTTATCCACATACATGAGTTCTTTCTCATGAAATTACAACTTTAAGAAAATCCTATGAACGGCATGGTTGTAATCACTCACAGTTTTAAAATCACATGCGAAGTTGCGTCCACTCATAGTTGGCGCGGAGCGGGACAAGTGCCTTTTGTTGTTCATAGCGTTGCTTAAGAGAATTCCATAGATTTACGTGGGTTCTCTTCAACAAGTATTCAACCTTATGGTAAGGATGAATATGGCTCCTAATGAGATATAGGGCCGTGTATACATGTTGATCTTCAAGTGGTGCAACACCCTCTTGGGGTGGTAACACATTCGATAAAATCCACAGGACATAAGACTAACCTTCGTCCCACAACCCATGTGGGATAATTGTGGCCGTCTAGAGCAAACAAATCAAACTCTTTGGCGGTCATTGATCCTACGAGGCAAACCATCAAAACATTTTAAGTTATTAAAATATTGTGGTGTGTTGTAATTATGGGATGCAAAATAGAGACAAGATAAATCTTGTATTATTAATGTTGTAAAGATCTCATGTGCATAATGAAATAATGGAGGTAGTCACCATAAAAGTGTAGACCTCAAATTGGGCATAGTCACATATTAACGAGAAGATGCCAAGTAATTATACTGTTGTATAAACATCGTATTAAGGTAGTCATCAAGAATGATGTAGACCTTAGTCAATTTACAAGCGAATTAGAGTACGCATGCGTTGAGGATAGTCACTAAGTTATGGACTTAGTGTAGATCCTGATAAAAGCAACTATGGTGCTACCTTGTGTATGGCCAATAGAATGCGAATTAATGGTAGTCATCTTTATGAAAGATGTAGACCAAATGTTCTTTATTTGTGATGTTAGAGTGCATGCGTTGATGATAGTCCTTGAGTATTTACTTAGTGTAGATACCCATGATAACAGCAATTGGTTGCTACCTTGTGTATGGCCAACAAACAAATAGGGAACATGCGTGTTGCTCTAATTGATGAGAAAATATACATAAAATGTAAGCATCCATTATTTAAGCGTAGTGCTTTAAAGTCAAAAAAGCATAAAAGGGGCTTAAATAAAATCATCGATTGCAAAGTGATTAATGAATAAATAATTTGCAAGATCATGGTCATAATAACAAAAGGATATTATTTATTGGATTTGCCATACATACGAGGGACAAATAATTTGAATAATATCATAAATGGATATTTTACAATGATAAAATATCACAAGTACAACTATAGTTAAAAATCAAATGACTAAACATAAAATTACTTAATTTTCTGACACATAATTATAAAGAGACTAACCACAGTCATTGGCCCGAATTAATGAAAAATAAATAAAATAGATAAAGCCGAGAAAGAAAAGCCATTTCCATTTTGGGCCCATCTGGTCTAGTCGGCATGCACGAGGAGGAGGAGGAGTAGAGGGCACCGGCCTTGGGCAGCCCATCGTCCTTGAAGCCCTAAAAAGAGGCAAGGGGCGATTCAGGAGTTCGACCCCTAACTGCGTCACATCTACCCATCTCGGGCCGCGCATTGGTAGTCTCCGCCACCACAGCTCCTTTGTCTTGCCGCTTGCTGCGCCATCTCCCGAGTTGGAAGAGACTCCCCCTCGTCGGGGGTAAAGCCCTACCATTGACCGCCATGTTCAGGGACCTCCCGCTTCGGGAGGCCAGAGATCCACCAGTTCGAGTAGCCGGTCTGCGGCGGAGGCAGGTGTGCACATCCTTGCTTGCGTCTTGCGGCCGAGGAGAAATCAGGCGTCGGGGGCGGCGTCTCATTGGGAGGACTCGGGAGGGCCTTCGCCTTCATGCAGCGGCTTCCAGCAGCAGTCGTGATCGGAAAACCGGTGTCGAGTAAGCCTTGAAGGAGGAGCCGAGGGTGGCCAGCGTCGAGGAAGGTGTCTGGCGGGGCCTTGCAGTCCCTAACCCAGCATTAGCTGAGTTGAAGAGGTTCTTGCCAGCCAGCAGGCGACCACCATGTCCTTGTCCTCGGTCTTCACTTGGCTTTGGAGCATCGGCCGGCAACGGCGTTGAAGATCCAAGGATTGAGGGCGCCCTTGAGCATGTCTGCTGTCGGTATCGCCACTTGAGTCGGATCAATCGGTGTGGGCGATGGCGGCGTGTAGTTAATACTCCGGCGTGTGTGGCATCGGTAGCGTACTCCTTACAAAAGTCACACCAGTAGCAAGAGTGGTCTGCGGTCTTTGGCGACATCGGCTCCATCAAGGGGGTCTGTCGCGGGTATAGCGGCGGGCTTCGGCAACCACTTCATCAGCGAAGCGTCGTCGGCTTCAACGGCCCGGGTGGCGTGCAGGGGCTTCAACCGGCCGGGGCCTTGATTATTCTTGGGGCCAGCACCGTCCAAGCAAAGCGAGAGATGGTGGTAGCTCTGCGACGAAGACAGCCTTGGAGAAAGCATGGCGTGACCCTGACGAGAGTCCATCGACGACGAGGCGCATTGGAGCGGAAGCCTGAGCAATGGTCGAAAGGGCGGCCAAAAGGACCATGGCCATGACCATGGAAAATGTTCTGCGGCGAACCACGAGGCCCAAAGGTGCTCACGAAGACAACTCGCGGCATTGTCCATGGTGGCCGTGGTGGCGGATCGAGCCACGACGAACTCCACCGGCCGAAGCGCGAAGGGCGAAGAACGATTGACGAACAACATGTGGCGTGATGAGTCGATCCTTGCCATGCTTCACCGGTTAGGGGTTGAGGGCATGTGCCTCATGGTTCTCTTTCGCTTGTCCGGAAGAAACAGCGTGGTACGATAACGTGTTAAAAGTGAATGAAAATGAACAATGATTTAGGAAACAACCGTTGCTTTCATTGATCTCTTAGATATATATACAAGTGAAGGAATGTGTCCAAAGGACACAACCGGCGGGAGAAGATTACATTTCGTCATCAAAAGACCTTATTACCCCGGGGTGACACAGTTAATGTAAATCTAATCTTTAATTCTATCTCCAACTGCACATCTAATTGGATGAGATCACTGATGAATAGGTCTGTTGACGGGCACCGTTTCGTAACATATTGGCAGCCGGCATGGTCAAACAATGGGAGAGAGAAAAAAAAGTGCACTCCTATTTGTATGCGTCGAGATGAGGTGCCACATCGATGGAGTCAGGATGCAGATGGATAGGGAGGCAACGGAGAAGGACGACGCGCAGGGCGGAATATGAGGTACACGGTGCTAGCGAGGACGTCGAGGTCTTGGGCTACTTCGCTCCCTCGTTTTGAAGGCTTACTAGTCTGACTTTTGTCTGCAATTAACCAATAAGCTAAACAATACGCGTCCTCTGCCACATTATCAAATCTGGCGCACATCAGGCAAAAAAAAAAACCTATTATAGAACCAATGTTATGTACAGTTTGAATATTCATCCTAGCAACAGCAGCCAACAGTATCATGTAACAAAAATGTTTGGATCCATGGGACCCTCTGCCAAGTTCTTGCCATCTGGAGTGCCAGTGCCACGCACAGCCTCGGTATCCTTCTGTCAGTTCAGGACTCAGGAAGTCATTACAGGAGCCTGAGAAGTCATGGTGCCTGAAATTACACAGAAACCTATTAACTGTTAATGACGGATAGCTGGTATACTGGTACTGGTGCTAACCAAGGTTTTAAATCGCAGTTTCACAGCTGTAAAAAGCCAAGTTTAGAGATCAGCTATAAGCGCAACTTTAGCCAACTATTTACAACATCGATGCTACCATATGGCTGGTAAGAACCATTGCAGATATATGTTTTATATAATTGTAAATTATTCTCTAAGAAAAGCAAACTACTGTGTTTCTGCTTTTTGGAATCAGTTTAAAGCAGGAACTGGCTATGAAAATCTGATACATATTGGGAATGCATGCATCCTTACCAAGCCAATGAACCATTGGCACAGTATATCATTAATTATTAATCAGAAACAATGGTATTCCATGCAGATCCATAGTTTCTGAAGGTACAGTGTATGATCAGAGTTCATGTTATAAATAAAGCCTTGGGCAAAAAACAACACTATGGTACTAACAGCAATCAGGCTCAAAAAATCATGCCGTAGTGTGTGGCTGCATCTGTACAGTCATAACTATATGTGAAGCTGAGAAATCATCAGCTGAACTCAGGTGTAAAAGAAATTATCACTTGGTGAATTTATGTCTAGAGATGCACGACTACCATAACTAGCAATAGATGGTATATAACACTTAACAGCAGCAAATAGTGTAAGTAATACAAAATAGTAAAGTTATCATGTGATAAACCACAGCGATCAGTTTGAAATAAGCTATATGCTCTATGCCTGAAAAAAATTAAAGAAACTACAAGGATCTCTTCTCTCTCATCACATCTGTGAGCGTGTGACCCAGACACCACAGTTATCCCTCTCTACACATAGTGACATAGCATATAGCACAGTACTTTAAGTAGCAATGCAAAATAAACTTGAAGTGGTAGTTTTTCTAATGAAACAACAGGGCTCTGATCTTGATTAAAAGAAGGGGTGAGAAAAATCCTGATGATGTTACTGAGTTTGTGTATACAAAAATTATTAGAACGAGTGAGGAAAATGCATCATAGTTCACTAAATTTGATGGGTGTTTTGTTCAAGTCCTTCAAACAAGAAATAAATATTTGGTCCCTAATCTTGTAAAGAGTGTCAAGTCCAAACCAACTTAAATGATTAACTATCAATTGCATTTGCTGTTACCAAAAACATGTAATAGTCTGTCCGCATTGAAAGATGTTCGGTTTTTCTATTTATTCTGCACGATGACCATTATTTATTCCTTGATGACCATCGGTCAGAAAACAATACAGATAGATTGAAAACTCTAAAAAAAGCAATATAGATTGAACCAAAGATGTTATGTCAAGACCAATTAAGCAAATTTTGAACCCGTTGACAATTTAATACAGTTAAGGTGTGGGACTCAATTCTTCAAGAACCCAAGTGGCATACCCACATGCAAATTAACTCAATACCTATATATATCAAAAGTAAATAGAATAGCATTTCTCACAGAATATATGCATGGGCACAATTCTGAACTTAGAAAAATAAAAAGTCTTGAATGTTGGAACTTGGAGGATGATGGAAAAATTAAGCGGGACACATAGCTACATGGATAAGAAAAAGGCTGACACCTTACCTGAAGTTTAACTGAAATAATTGGAGCAAATGAATATGCACTACCCTGCTCTTGGCGTAGGAGTTCTTAACACTGGATTATCCTGCAACATGGCCATATGAGTCATTTTCAGACAGATATCCATAGATAAACTTCAAAGTCAAGAACCAAGATTGACTAGAAATACCACTGCAACATTGGGTGGTAAACCCCACTGATTCCCCCAAACCCATGTGG